>CM059435.1:87029558-87614884 GCA_030390025.1 Squalus acanthias
GGGTGCAGTCATTCTCCCAGGGTGCACTCCTTCACTCAGGGTGCAGTTATTCACTCAGGGTGCTCTCATTCTCTCAAGGTGCAGTCATTCACTCAGGGTGCAGTCATTCTCTCTGGGTGCAGTCATTCACTCAGGGTGCAGTCATTCACTCAGGGTGCACTCATTCTCTCAGGGTGCAGTCATTCACTCAGGCTGCAGTCATTCATTCAGGGTGCACTCATTCACTCAGGGTGAGGTCATTCACAAAGGGTGCACACATTCACTAAGGGTGCACTCATTCACTCAGGGTGCACGCATTCTCTCAGGGTGCAGTCATTCACTCAGGGTGCAGTCATTCTCTCAAGGTGCACTCATTCTCTCAGGGTGCACTCATTCACTCAGTGTGCACTCATTCACTCAGGATGCACACATTCACTCAGGGTGCACTTATTCACTCAGGGTGCAATCATTCTCTCAGGGTGCACTCATTCACACAGGGTGCAGTCATTCTCTCAGGGTGCACTCATTCACTCAGGGTGCATTCATTCTCTGAGGATGCTCTCATTCTCTCAGGGTGCAGTCATTCACTCAGGGTGCACTCATTCACTCACTGTGCACTCATTCTCTCAATGTACACTCATTCTCTCAGGGTGCAGTCATTCACTCAGGGTGCACTGATTCTCTCAGGGTGCAGTCATTCACTCAGGGTGCACTCATTCACTCAGGGTGCAGTCAATCACTCAGGGTGCATTCATTCACTCAGGGTGCACTCATTCTCTCAGGGTGCACTCATTCGCTCAGGGTGCACTCATTCACTCAGGGTGCATGCATTCAGTCAGGGTGCAGTCATTCACTCAGGGTGCAGTCATTCTCTCAGGGTGCAGTCATTCACTCAGGGTGCACTCATTCTCTCAGGGTGCACTAATTCACTCAGGGTGCACTCATTCTCTCAGGGTGCAGTCATTCACTCAGGGTGCACTCATTCTCTCAGTGTGCAGTCATTCACTCAGGGTGCACTCATTCTCTCAGGGTGCACTCATTCACTCAGGGTGCAGTCATTCACTCAGGGTGCACTCATTCACTCAGGGTGCACTCATTCTCTCAGGGTGCACTCATTCACTCAGGGTGCAGTCATTCACTCAGGGTGCACTCATTCACTCAGGGTGCACTCATTCTCTCAGTGTGCAGTCATTCACTCAGGGTGCACTCATTCTCTCAGGTTGCACTCATTCTGTCAGGTTGCACTCATTCACACAGGGTGCACTCATTCACTCAGACTCCACTCAGTCACTCAGGGTGCAATCATTCTTTCAGGGTGCAGTCATTCTCTCAGGGTGCAGTCATTCACTCAGGGTGCACTCATTCTCTCAGGGTGCAGTCATTCACTCAGGGTGCAGTCATTCTCTCAGGGTGCAGTCATTCACTCAGGGCGCACTCATTCACTCAGGGTGCAGTCATTCACTCAGGGTGCAGACATTCTCTCAGGGTGCAGTCATTCACTCAGGGTGCAGTCGTTCACTCAGGGTGCACTCATTCTCTCAGGGTGCAATCATTCACTCCGGGTGCAATCATTCTCTCAGAGTGCGCTCATTCACTCAGGGTGCAGTTATTCTCTCAGGGTCCAGTCATTCTCTCAGTGTGCACTCATTCACTCAGGGTGCAGACATTCACTCAGGGTGCACTCATTCACTCAGGGTGCACTCATTCTCTCAGGGTGCACTCATTCACTCAGGGTGCACTCATTCTCTCAGGGTGCACTCATTCACTCAGGGTGCACTCATTCTCTCAGGGTGCACTCATTCACTCAGGGTGCACTCATTCTCTCAAGGTGCACTCATTCACTCAGGGTGCACTCATTCACTCAGGGTGCAGTCATTCTCCCAGGGTGCACTCATTCACTCAGGGTGCAGTTATTCACTCAGGGTGCACTCATTCTCTCAAGGTGCAGTCATTCACTCAGGGTGCAGTCATTCTCTCAGGGTGCAGTCATTCACTCAGGGTGCAGTCATTCACTCAGGGTGCACTCATTCTCTCAGGGTGCAGTCATTCACTCAGGCTGCAGTCATTCATTCAGGGTGCAGTCATTCACTCTGGGTGCACTCATTCTCTCAAGGTGCACTCATTCACTCAGGGTGCACTCATTCACTCAGGGTGCAGTCATTCTCCCAGGGTGCACTCATTCACTCAGGGTGCAGTCATTCACTCAGGGTGCAGTCATTCTCTCTGGGTGCAGTCATTCACTCAGGGTGCAGTCATTCACTCAGGGTGCACTCATTCTCTCAGGGTGCAGTCATTCACTCAGGCTGCAGTCATTCATTCAGGGTGCACTCAATCACTCAGGGTGAGGTCATTCACAAAGGGTGCACACATTCACTAAGGGTGCACTCATTCACTCAGGGTGCACTCATTCTCTCAGGGTGCAGTCATTCACTCAGGGTGCAGTCATTCTCTCAAGGTGCACTCATTCTCTCAGGGTGCACTCATTCACTCAGTGTGCACTCATTCACTCAGGATGCACACATTCACTCAGGGTGCACTTATTCACTCAGGGTGCAATCATTCTCTCAGGGTGCACTCATTCACACAGGGTGCAGTCATTCTCTCAGGGTGCACTCATTCACTCAGGGTGCATTCATTCTCTGAGGATGCTCTCATTCTCTCAGGGTGCAGTCATTCACTCAGGGTGCACTCATTCACTCACTGTGCACTCATTCTCTCAGGGTACACTCAATCTCTCAGGGTGCATTCATTCACTCAGGGTGCACTCATTCTCTCAGGGTGCACTCATTCGCTCAGGGTGCACTCATTCACTCAGGGTGCATGCATTCAGTCAGGGTGCAGTCATTCACTCAGGGTGCAGTCATTCTCTCAGGGTGCAGTCATTCACTCAGGGTGCACTCATTCTCTCAGGGTGCACTAATTCACTCAGGGTGCACTCATTCTCTCAGGGTGCAGTCATTCACTCAGGGTGCACTCATTCTCTCAGTGTGCAGTCATTCACTCAGGGTGCACTCATTCTCTCAGGGTGCACTCATTCACTCAGGGTGCAGTCATTCACTCAGGGTGCACTCATTCACTCAGGGTGCACTCATTCTCTCAGGGTGCACTCATTCACTCAGGGTGCAGTCATTCACTCAGGGTGCACTCATTCACTCAGGGTGCACTCATTCTCTCAGTGTGCAGTCATTCACTCAGGCTGCACTCATTCTCTCAGGTTGCACTCATTCTCTCACGTTGCACTCATTCACACAGGGTGCACTCATTCACTCAGACTCCACTCAGTCACTCAGGGTGCAATCATTCTTTCAGGGTGCAGTCATTCTCTCAGGGTGCAGTCATTCACTCAGGGTGCACTCATTCTCTCAGGGGGCAGTCATTCACTCAGGGTGCAGTCATTCTCTCAGGGTGCAGTCATTCACTCAGGGCGCACTCATTCACTCAGGGTGCAGTCATTCACTCAGGGTGCAGACATTCTCTCAGGGTGCAGTCATTCACTCAGGGTGCAGTCGTTCACTCAGGGTGCACTCATTCTCTCAGGGTGCAATCATTCACTCCGGGTGCAATCATTCTCTCAGAGTGCGCTCATTCACTCAGGGTGCAGTTATTCTCTCAGGGTCCAGTCATTCTCTCAGGGTGCACTCATTCTCTCAAGGTGCACTCATTCACTCAGGGTGCACTCATTCACTCAGGGTGCAGTCATTCTCCCAGGGTGCACTCATTCACTCAGGGTGCAGTTATTCACTCAGGGTGCACTCATTCTCTCAAGGTGCAGTCATTCACTCAGGGTGCAGTCATTCTCTCAGGGTGCAGTCATTCACTCAGGGTGCAGTCATTCACTCAGGGTGCACTCATTCTCTCAGGGTGCAGTCATTCACTCAGGCTGCAGTCGTTCATTCAGGGTGCAGTCATTCACTCTGGGTGCACTCATTCTCTCAGGGTGCACTCATTCACTCAGGGTTCAGTCATTCTCTCAGGGTGCACTCATTCTCTCAGGGTGCAGTCATTCTCTCAGGGTGCACTCATTCTCTCAGGGTGCAGTCATTCTCTCAGGGTGCATTCATTCACTCAGTGTGCTCTCATTCTCTCAAAGTGCACTCATTCACTCAGGGTGCAGTCATTCTCTCAGGGTGCACTCATTTTCTCAGGGTGCACTCATTCTCTAAGGATGCAGTCAATCACTCAAGGGGCACTCATTCACTGAGGGTGCACTCATTCACTCAGGGTGCACTCATTCACTCAGGGTGCACTCATTCACTCAGGGTGAGGTCATTCACAAAGGGTGCACACATTCACTAAGGGTGCACTCATTCACTCAGGGTGCACTCATTCTCTCAGGGTGCACTCATTCACTCAGGGTGCAGTCATTCTCCCAGGGTGCACTCATTCACTCAGGGTGCAGTTATTCACTCAGGGTGCAGACATTCTCTCAGGGTGCAGTCATTCACTCAGGGTGCAGTCGTTCACTCAGGGTGCACTCATTCTCTCAGGGTGCAATCATTCACTCCGGGTGCAATCATTCTCTCAGAGTGCGCTCATTCACTCAGGGTGCAGTTATTCTCTCTGGGTGCACTCATTCTCTCAGGGTGCACTCATTCACTCAGGGTTCAGTCATTCTCTCAGGGTGCACTCATTCTCTCAGGGTGCAGTCATTCTCTCAGGGTGCACTCATTCTCTCAGGGTGCAGTCATTCTCTCAGGGTGCATTCATTCACTCAGTGTGCTCTCATTCTCTCAAAGTGCACTCATTCACTCAGGGTGCAGTCATTCTCTCAGGGTGCACTCATTTTCTCAGGGTGCACTCATTCTCTAAGGATGCAGTCAATCACTCAAGGGGCACTCATTCACTGAGGGTGCACTCATTCACTCAGGGTGCACTCATTCACTCAGGGTGCACTCATTCACTCAGGGTGAGGTCATTCACAAAGGGTGCACACATTCACTAAGGGTGCACTCATTCACTCAGGGTGCACTCATTCTCTCAGGGTGCACTCATTCACTCAGGGTGCACTCATTCTCTCAGGGTGCAGTCATTCACTCAGGGTGCAGTCATTCTCTCAAGGTGCACTCATTCTCTCAGGTTGCACTCATTCACTCAGTGTGCACTCATTCACTCAGGGTGCACTCATTCACTCAGTGTGCACTCATTTACTCAGGGTGCACTCATTCACTCAGGGTGCAGTCAATCTCTCAGGGTGCACTTATTCTCTCTGGGTGCACTCATTCTCTCAGGGTGCTCTCATTCTCTCAGGGTGCAGCCATGCTCTCAGTGTGCACTCATTCTCTCAGGGTGCACTCATTCACTCAGGATGCACACATTCACTCAGGGTGCACCTATTCACTCAGGGTGCAATCATTCTCTCAGGGTGCACTCATTCACACAGGGTGTAGTCATTCTCTCAGGGTGCACTCATTCACTCAGGGTGCATTCATTCTCTGAGGATGCTCTCATTCTCTCAGGGTGCAGTCATTCACTCAGGGTGCACTCATTCACTCAGGGTACACTCATTCTCTCAGGGTGCAGTCATTCACTCAGGGTGCACTCATTCTCTCAGGGTGCAGTCATTCACTCAGGGTGCACTCATTCACTCAGGGTGCAGTCAATCTCTCAGGGTGCACTCATTCACTCAGGGTGCACTCTTTCTCTCAGGGTGCTCTCTTTCTCTCAGGGTGCAGACATTCTCTCAGGGTGCAGTCATTCTCTCAGGGTGCACTTATTCACTCAGGGTGCACTCATTCACTCAGTGTGCACTTATTCACTCAGTGTGCACTCATTCACTCAGGGTGCACTCATTCTCTCAGGGTGCACTCATTCACTCAGGGTGCATGCATTCAGTCAGTTTGCAGTCATTCACTCAGGGTGCAGTCATTCTCTCAGGGTGCACTCATTCTCTCAGGGTGCAGTCATTCACTCAGCGTGCACTCATTCTCTCAGGGTGCTGTCATTCACTAAGGGTACACTCATTCTCTCAGGGTGCACTTATTCACTCAGGGTGCAATCATTCTCTCTGGGTGCACTCATTCTCTCAGGGTGCACTCATTCTTTCAGTGTGCAGTCATTCACTCAGGGTGCACTCATTCTCTCAGGGTGCACTCATTCCCTCAGGGTGCAGTCATTCACTCTGGGTGCACTCATTCTCTCAGGGTACACTGATTCTCTCAGAGTGCACTCATTCACTCAGGGTGCACTCATTCTCTCAGGCTGCACTCATTCACTCAGGGTGCACTCATTCACACAGGGTGCACTCATTCACTCAGACTCCACTCATTCACTCTGGGTGCACTCATTCTTTCAGGGTGCAGTCATTCACTCAGAGTGCAGTCATTCTCTCAGGGTGCACTCATTCACTTCGGGTGCAGTCCTTCACTCAGGGTGCACTCATTCACTCAGGATGCACTCTTTCTCTCAGGTTGCACTCATTCTCTCAGGGTGCATTCATTCACTCAGGGTGCCCTCATTCTCTCAGGGTGCACTCATTCTCTCAGGGTGCATTCATTCACTTAGGGTGCACTCATTCACTCAGGGTGCACTCATTCTCTCAGGGTGCAGACTTTCAAAAGGCTTTCGATAAGGTCCCGCATAAGAGATTGGCGGGTAAAGTTAAGGCACATGGGATTGGGGGCAAGGTATTGACTTGGATAGAGAACTGGTTGGCGGACAGAAAGCAGAGAGTAGGAATTAATGGGTCTTTTTCCGAGTGGCAAGTAGTGACTAGTGGTGTACCGCAGGGATTTGTCCTTGGACCCCAGCTATTCACAATATACATTAATGATCTAGATAAGGGAATTAAATGTAATATCTCCAAGTTTGCAGATGACACAAAGCTGGGTGGGAGTGTGTGCTGCGAGGAGGATACCGAGAAACTCCAGGATGATCTGGACAGGTTGGGTGAGTGGGCAGAAGCGTGGCAGATGCAATATAACGTGGATAAGTGCGAGGTTATCCACTTTGGTGTCAAAAACAGAAAGGCAGACTATTATCTGAATGGCAATGGATTGGGAGAAGGGGAAGTGCAACGAGACCTGGGTGTCCTTGTGCACCAGTCGCTGAAAGTAAGCATGCAGGTGCAGCAGGCGGTGAAGAAGGCAAATGGTATGTTGGCCTTCATAGCGAAAGGGTTTGAGTATCGGAACAGGGATGTCCTGCTGCAGTTGTACAGGGCCTTGGTGAGACCACACCTTGAGTATTGTGTGCAGTTTTGGTCGCCTTATCTGAGGAAGGATGTTCTTGCCATGGAAGGAGTTCAGCGAAGATTCACAAGGCTGATACCTGGGATGGCAGGAATGACATATGAGGAGAGATTGGGTCGATTGGGCTTATACTCGCTGGAGTATAGAAGAATGAGAGGGGATCTCATCGAAACATATAAAATTCTGACAGGTCTGGACAAACTAGATGCAGGAAGAATGTTCCAGATGGTCGGAGAGTCCAGAACCAGGGGTCATAACCTACGGATAACGGGTAAACCATTTAGGACAGAAATGAGGAAGAATTTCTTCACCCAGAGAGTGGTGAACCTGTGGAACTCTCTACCACAGAAGGTAGTTGAGGCGAAGTCATTAAAGATATTCAAGGATGAGTTAGATATATTTCTTAAAGCTAAAGGTATCAAGGGATATGGGGAGAAGGCAGGTACAGGGTACTGAGTTTAGATGATCAGCCATGATCTCATCGAATGGCGGAGCAGGCTCGAGGGGCCGAATGGCCTACTCCTGCTCCTATCTTCTATGTTTCTATGTTTCTATGTTTCTCTCAGGGTGCAGTCATTCTCTCAGGGTGCACTCATTCTCTCAGGGTGCAGTCATTCTCTCAGGGTGCAGTCATTCTCTCAGGGTGCAGTCATTCTCTCAGGGTGCATTCATTCACTCAGGTTGCAGTCATTCACTCAGGGTGCAGTCATTCATTGAGGGTGGAGTCATTCTCTCAGGGTGCAGTCATTCTCTCAGGGTGCAGTCATTCTCTCAGGGTGCAGTCATTCACTCAGGGTGCTCTCATTCACTCAGGGTGCACTCATTCACTCAGGAGGCACTCATTCACTCAGGGTGCACTCATTCACTCAGGGTGCTCTCATTCTCTCAGGTTGCACTCATTCTCTCAGGGTGCAGTCATTCACTCAGGGTGCAGTCATTCACTCAGGGTGCAGTCATTCACTCAGGGGGCACTCGTTCTCTCAGGGTGCACTCATTCACTCAGGGTGCAGTCATTCACTCAGTGTGCAGTCATTCACTCAGGGTGCAGTCATTCATTCAGGGTGCACTCATTCTCTCAGGGTGCACTCATTCACTCAGGGTGGACTCATTCTCTCAGGGTGCAGTCATTCACTCAGGGTGCAGTCATTCTCTCAGGGTGCAGTCATTCACTCAGGGTGCACTCATTCACTCAGGGTGCACTCATTCACTCAGGGTGCAGTCATTCACTCAGGGTGTAGTCATTCATTCAGGGTGCAGTCATTCACTCAGGGTGCTCTCATTCACTCAGGGTGCAGTCATTCACTCAGGGTGCACTCATTCACTCAGGGTGCAGTCATTCACTCAGGGTGCACTCATTCACTCAGGGTGCACTCATTCACTCAGTGTGCACTCATTCACTCAGGGTGCACTCATTCACTCAGGGTGCAGTCATTCACTCAGGGTGCAGTCATTCATTCAGGGTGCACTCTTTCTCTCAGGGTGCAGTCATTCACTCAGGGTGCTCTCATTCACTCAGCCTACACTCCTATCCCAATCCCGAAAGATTTTGCTGGGCCCCTGCTCAGCCTATACCTCTCTCTCGGCTTTGTTTTGCATCGTCAGAGTTTGAAACCTCATCCGGTCCTGAGAATAAAACCTACCTGCTACATAAAGTAATTCACTCAAATCCACTTTAAGTGGCCCTATAATGCAATCATAACAGTGGCCTACATATTCTGGAATGTGAGGGTCTTTGTGAAGTGAAGCCCTTTGTTCACCCTCAGCAATTGGCCTTGCTGATTGTATTGGCTAATTGTTTTGAAATGGCTACATCTATTTTCAGATGGTTTTTGTTTGGAATTAGACTGAACATTAATAATTCATATTGTTGCAGTGTAGAATAATACCAGACTTTACATCGGCCATGTAGATGTGCAGTTTTGCAAGACATCAATTAATCTTTTCTGAGAATGAACAATGCATGGTTTACCACATTGGCTCTCATCCTGCAACTAATCTGCATCTCCTCATTCTCTCTTCCTCAGCTGGCACTGAAAATGCTTCTTTGAGAAGTCACTGATAATGGGCCAGAAATTCGGCTCTCCGGCTTCCTGCTGGTGCAAGCATCGCGCACGTACTTACCTACCGCGCCTGCCGTTGTGCTTCGGGCCCACGAGGAATTCGGGTCCTGGGCCTCCTGCAGCTGCCGACGCGCAGTGCTTGCGTATCCCTGGGGCGCAGTTAGTTCAAAGCGTCCCCTGGGATCACGTGGGCCATGGAGAGCCAATCGTAGCAGGGAATTTTCATTCAAGACAGGAAGACCTGTCAAATCTATGAATAGAGATCGGCCCCAAAACCACACTAAATCTTCAAATAATTTTTTTAAAAACCATCATATTTTTAAAATAACTATAAATTACATAAATTAACTACATTAAACAAAAATTTTAATTTTTGAAAAAATTAATTACACTTTTTAACGGTGCTAAAAATAAACTTACCTTTCTTTAAAGTATATCAAAAAGAT
This sequence comes from Squalus acanthias, assembly GCA_030390025.1. Taxonomy (NCBI): domain Eukaryota; kingdom Metazoa; phylum Chordata; class Chondrichthyes; order Squaliformes; family Squalidae; genus Squalus; species Squalus acanthias. The sequence goes on from CM059435.1 coordinate 87,039,231, forward strand.
AAACCTGTTGAAAAAATGTTTAAATTGTACTTAATTAACCACTTACCTTGTTAAAAACAGGCCTTGCGCCTCCCTTTTAAATGTGCAGCTTCTCCATACTTACCCTCCCGGAGAAACCTGAAAAAAAAACAAAGTTCGCTGCGTGCGCACTGCCTCTACCGCGCACGCATTCGACTTCTGAACCCCTTCCTTCAGGGGAACGGCAGTTCCAGTTTCCAGCGCATGCGCAGTGCATGCGTGAAACCGGCACTTCAGGTGGCCTTATGGGTGAGTACACAGCGCGTACTCACCCGTGGAGTGCCGAATTTCTGGCCAAGAGTATTAGATACCCAAAGACCCAGTATAAAAATCATGCCCTTTTTTGTAAGTGTTGGTCACCTCTATAAATACTGTTATGACAATATTTAAAGCCCAAAAATCCACAGCCCTTACTTGAGTGAGAGGGTGGTAGGAGAGCTGCAAATTAGACTAGGACCCAGATATTTCAGGTCCCTGCCTTCTGTCAGAGTTTCTTGTTGGCTGACCCCAAATAAGACCATCAGTGTAGCAGTGGGCGGGCCTGGGGTTCCAATAATTACAATAATTAAAATATTGCTAAGTCAAAGGTCCTCTCGGTTGGGGACTTACCTGCAGAGTCTACGTCAGCATTTAAAAAAAAACTAAAAGCTGATCAACAGGCCAGAAGGGTTGGATTAACCTCTCAATTGCTACTCATTTGTGACATAAAATGGAGTCTCAGAATTATCCTGCCAAAAAAAGTCATCAGGCCCCTTTAAGGCCCGCCAGGAATCTATAATGGGAACAAGGAGGCTTAGCTAACCCCTCTGCCCCATTCCCCCAACTTTCACATCAAACACACCCAAATTAATTAGCACCACTATGTAAGTGGGTGTAAGAAAAAAAGAAAGACTTGCATTTATATAGTGCCTTTTACAACCTAAGGACATCCCAAAGCGCTTTACAGCCAATTAAGTACTTTTGACGTGTAGTCACTGTTGTAATGTAGGGAACACGGCAGCTAATTCACGCACAAGCTCCCACAAACAGCAATGTGATAATGACCAGATAATTGTTTTTTAGTGATGTTAATTGAGGATAAATATTGGTCAGAACACCTGGGATAACTCCCCTGCTCTTCTTTGTAATAGCGTCGTGGGATCTTTTACATCCACCTGAGAGAGCAGACAGGACCTTCGTTTAACGCCTCATCCGAAAGACGGCACCTCCAACAGTGCAGCGCTCCCTCAGCACTGCACTGGAGTGTCAGCCTAGATTTTTGTGCTCAAGTCTCTGGAGTGAGACCCACAACCTTCTGACTCAGAGGAGAGAGTGCTACCAACTGAGCCATGGCTGACTAAGAAAGGAAATGCAGGAAGGTTTAGCTGAGGTGGATACCACATTCTGGAGGTCAGTTTGTGTGCTGCTACTGAAGGTTGGTTTTACATTGCCTGCATATCGTTCTCTTTAGTACTTTGGAGGAGAAAAGGGAACATGACACAGAAGTAATAAAATAAGTTACGTAATCATATCATCACACACTTCTCAGGTAAATACTTTTTTTTAATTTCACGTTGTTTACAATTAATCTTGATAAAATATCTTTTAACTTCAAATGCTAACAATCATAGCATATTTGATTAAATTCTGTGAAATAAAGCAAGTTATATTCACTACAATAGAACTAAGTACAGAAATTCAACCAACAATGGAAGAGTGTTTTTAAGAATATAAGAAATGTTCACAATTTTTTTCCCAAAACAAATTACTTATTATTTACTTACAGAATTTACTTACAGAATTTACAAAGACCTATCACGTGAAGGAACCTCTACAGGGTCGCATTCCCACAGTAGAACTGAATACTGCCTCAACAGTCTCACAGCCTAACCTTCAGAGCAGTCGTGAACGGGATACAAAAAAAACACTTGTCCTCTGATAGGGAATCTGTAGTTCACTTCTTGCCTCCAAACTCCCTTTCTCAGTTGCAATCTTTCTGGTCTATTTCTATTTCATCAATATTGCAATGGTCATTGGTCGTCTGAAATGTTCTCTCTTCTCTTTAAGTTCCAAATACTTCATACTATACACTCCTCCTCCTGTTTGCATCCTGTGTTCAAACTGAGACCAAGCGCCTATGTCCACTAAGCCATCGTGGGCTAGGGAATGTGGCTTTATTCCACATTAACATCAGACATGTGATTCTATCTTACATTCAGAAAGTTGTAGGTAAAATCAATGCATTCATTAGTATGCTAGGTAACAGAGGGCATGCGTAATGGCAGTAATGTGCTTTTATTCATAAATTGGATGATATAAAATTATGGGTAAGTTCTGTAATGTTATTTTATTTATACACTGGATGGCAGAGAATTGTGGGTAAGCCTAGCATTGTGTTTTTTATTTGTTTTTCTTTATCATCACTACCAGACTGTCCAGTTTCCATGGTGATGTGAATCTCATTTCTCTTTCATTACACTTATGCTACAGTTTGATACCAGGTTGAGATAACTGTGTGGCAGACCTATTGTAAATGAGAGTTGGGTATCAGAGATGGCAATCGCATACAATAAGCAAACCTCAGGCTTAGTTTTGCAGATATCTGTATGCAGAGCACAATTGATTGCCAAGACAACTGAAATGATCATAAGATATAAAGTAATTAATTAAATACAGCCTAGTAGCCAAAGTAGTATGAAGATTTGTTACCTAACCAGCTCCTTCGCCTTGAAATAAAAGTGCACACAAATTCTAGTGCTTATACTAAATATTGGAAATTATTGATAGTGATACATGAGCCATAAAACAAGTTTCAGGAGCTCTGGTCGAAGTACTACTTGGTGATAATAAAGGACAATCAACATAGTATCAATCAGTAAGCAGCAGGATAAAAAGTGCTTGCACCAATGTGAGTCAAAGATATGGGGAATATCAGTATCAGGTTTCAGTAGTGTAGAGGTTATGGCACTGGGCTAGTAACCCTAGAGGTTGTGAGATCTAAATCCCATCCTAGTGACAAATTGTGATTTCAATGAATTTTAAAGAAGACTAATTTGCAGGGTTATGGGGGAACAGCTGAGGTGTGGAACTAAATTGGATAGCTCTTTCAAAAAGCCAGCACAGGTGTGATGGGCCAAATGGCCTCCTTCTGTGCTATAAGATTCTATGATGTAATAAAAGGGGAATATCAGTGTCTTTACCAAACAATGATATGTCAGGTTTCTGCCTTCTGTCAGAGTTTCTTGTTAGCTGAGCCCAGCAGTGTATTAGTGGCTAGTTTAGGGACTCCCATGCCAGAAGATTCTGGGTTGGATTAACCTCTCAATTGCTACCTATTTGTGACATAAAATGGGTTCTCAGAATTATCATATGCTGAACTTTTCACCACTTTCCTGTCTTAAATCAGGCAAAAGAGCAATGGAAAATATGCAATGAAGTCTACAACTTCTCCCTACTCCATCCTGGATTTCCCTTCCCCACCCACCAGGACTCCCACTGGCTGCCCCTGCTGGGGCCCGAGTTCTCAGCCCATTCCCCTCCCATCCAACCCCTCATCATGACGTCCCAGGGCAACCTTATGGAAAGTGGCAGGACGCCCAAGAAAGCAACAATAAGGGCCCCAGTGTCCACTGATGGAGGGAGAGGGCCTAGAAGAGGCCCCTTTTCCCTCCATTCCAGCACAGCAAAGCCTCACTTTTAAAGACCTCAGTCTTGGCCAAGGCCTCAAAGCATATTCCTTTATCTTTTCCAGGGCTCTTCTGCCCTTTTAAATACCCAGTCACCTCTGTTGGTGCTGTAGTGACAGTCTTTGGGGTAGGGAGCTAGCCCTGCAATGCCATGAGCCCTGAAAAATGGATTGCAGTGGGTTCAGAGGGGCAGGCGGTAATTTCACCTCATAAACAAGAAAATGCCACCCTGATTGTCAGAATGTATACCAAACAGTGATGCCTGGATTTTCTTTTTTAAATGGTCAGTTTTTGGGAAGTGTAAAGGCAATCTGGAAAGAAAAATGAGACGGAGAGACCCTCCACCAAAACTCCTCCCCCAAAAATGGTCAATGCCATTTTTGTTCTGTGACCCCACTCTGACCCTAGCTCAGAATTTCCTTGATGTGATTTACACTGCTATATAAATGCGTGTTGTTGTTGCACCTCTAAAAAAAAGTGTTACACCGTCACTGGCCTATAGAGGGAGATGTATGGAAGTTTAATTTACATATCTATTGGTGCAAGCATAGGAACAATAGGAACAGGAGTAGCCCATTTAGCCCCTCAAACCTGCTCCAACATTCAGTGAGATCAATGAGATCTGTGACCTAATTCCATATCTCTTAACACCTTTGGTTAAAGTAAAAAAAAAGTAAGACTTGCATTTATATAGCGCCTTTCACGACCACCAGACATCTCAAAGCACTTTACAGCCAATGAAGTACATTGTGAAGTGTAGTCACTGTTGTAATGTAGGAAATGTGGCAGCCAATTTTCACACAGCAAGCTCCCACAAACAGCAATGTGATAATGACCAAATAATCTGTTTTTGTTATGTTGATTGAGGGATAAATATTGGCCAGGACACCGGGGATAACTTTCCTGCTCTTCTTCGAAATAGTGCCATGGGATCTTTTACATCCACCTGAGAGAGCAGACAGGGTCTTGGTTTAACATCTCCTCTAAAAGACGGCACCTCCAACAGTGCAGCACTCCCTCAGCACTGCACTGGAGTGCCAGCCTATATTTTTGTGCTCAAGTCTCTGGACATGTGGGACATGAACCCAGAACATTCTGGCTCAGAGGCAAGAGTGCTACCCACTGAGACACAGCTGACATTGGTTAACAAAAATTTATCACTCTCAGATTTAAAATTAATGATTGACATAGTATCAATTGCCATTTGCGGAAGAGAGTTCCAAACTTCTACCACCCTTTGCGTGTTGAAGTGTTTCCTAACTTCACTCATGAAAGGCTTGACTCTAATTTTTAGACTATGCCCCCTAGTCCTAGACTCCCCAACCAGCAGAAATAGTTTCTCTCTATTTACCCTATCAGCAATTTTTTTTGGGTGCGCGCCCCATTCACAGTTTCACACATGCGTGACCTTTAACATTGCAAAAGCTGGTCCCGGGATCAGCAGTTCCCCTTAATATCTTGAAAACTTCGATCAAATCATCTCGTAACCTTCTAAATTCCAGGGATTACAACCCTAGTTTGTGTAATCTCTCCTGGTAATTTAACCCTTGGAGTCCAGGTATCATTCTGGTAAATCTTCACTGCACTCCCTCCAAGGCCAATATATCCTTCCTAAGGTGTGGTGCCCAGAACTGCTCACAGTACTCCAGGTGTGGTCTAACCAGGGTTTTGTATAGCTGCAGCATAACTTCTACCCCCTTGTATTCTAGTCCTCTAGATATAAAGGTCAGCATTCCATTAGCCTTTTTGATTATTTTCTGTACCTGTTCATGACATTTTAATGACCTATGTACATGGACCCCCAAGTCTCTTTGGACATCCACTGTTTCTAGCTTTTCACCATTTAGAAAGTACCCTGTTCTATCCTTTTTAGGTCCAAAGTGGATGACCTCACATTTGCCTACAATGAAATCCATTTGTCACAGTTTTGCCCATTCACTTAATCTATTAATATCTCTTTGTAATTTTATGCTTCCACCTACACTACTTACAATGCCACCTATCTTTGTGTCGTTGGATAACTTGGATATGTGGCTTTCTATCCCATCATCTAAGTCATTAATAAATATGGTGAATAGTTGAGGCCCCAACACAGATCCTGGTGTGACACCACTAGTCACATCCTGCCAATTAGAGTACCTGCCTATTATCCCTACTCTCTGTCTCCTGCCGCTCAGCCAATTTCCTAACCAGGTCAATAATTTGCCTTCAATTCCATGAGCTTCAACTTTAGCTAACAGTCTCTTAAGAAGGACTTTATCAAATGCCTTCTGGCAGTCCATATAAATAACATCCATAGACAAGCATTGGTATAAAACCGATGCAAAACAGGCGTACGCTGCTGATCCTCCACGAAATTTCTGTTCAGCCTTTTAAAAGCATTGTTCAGCCTGCACTCTTCAGCAGCACTCTGGGAGACAAATGGGTACGTCACAAACACTGCTTTTTCCATTTCATTTCTCTCTTGAAATTACTTCAGTGCCTTTCTCACCAATATCTTAATTATAGATTGACAGCATTATGCTCAGGAAAATGCCATCTGTGCCCAGAGAGCGGCAGGGCAGGGCTACAGCCAGGAGAAGGACCCAGAACTTCTCTGATGAAGACCTCCAAGCTCTCCTATATCAAAAAAGGGGAGGATTGGATGCTTAATATTTCTGGGTACAAGGGGGTAAAAATTCACTTGGTTGCGCCTCCCGTTAGCGCCTTAAGAGGGCGCTAATGGGGCGCAAAGCCGCTAACGCCCGGGCGCAGCGATGTTTGCGCCGCTCGAGAACTTAACTTGAGATTGTGCGGCGGCGCTAAAACTTACCGCTGCGACCACCTGCGCGCGCAGATTGTGACGTCATTCCATGGTGCAACGCCCTTGTGGCGCCCCGTAGCGGAAATTGAGTGGCGCCCCCTGCCTTACCGCCTGGCGCTTCCAACGACCAGAAGACTGGAACGCTATCAATCGCTGTGGGGCTGGGGGGGGCGCTATTTAAAGGGGGCCTCTTCCTGTCTTTTATTGTTGGTGGCATTTTTGAACTACGCATTCTGAGAGAGAGAGGGAGAGACTTCTGGAGAGATTCAACGTTGTGTGAAGGAGTTTTGGGTACTGAGCAGCACTTTGCAGGTTCATTTTGATTTGCCATTCCTTGTATCGATTTAGCAGAGACTGTGGGAGCTGCACTCTGAGCTCTTTGCCTGGTACGCTCCATTGTTCTTTCCAGCACATTTGATGTGCAAGTCTCTCCAGGCCGAGATTCAAGGCAGCAATGAACAGGATGTGGATGGAAAGCAAGATTAACCATCCCCTTTAAGAACTGGCCCGTGCCATTGTGTGTGTGTTCCATTGCTGACTGACATTACAGGAGCTTCGCCAGCGCTCCGAGTTAGCGCCTCACTGCTCGGCCTTTGCGCCTTAAGAGAGGTGTGCAGCGCCTGCTTTAGCGCTCCACTCACCTCCCGGGGCGGTAAAAGTGAAGTTTCCTGTCAGTGCCGATAATTAGCACCAGGCGCTAATATTTGCGTCCGGACGATATTTGCGCCCCAAATGGGGCGCGACCTAATTTCTACCCCAAGGTATTCAGGAAAGATAGGGAAGGAAAAAAAGGAGTGGTAGCAGTTTTGATTGTTACAATGCTAGAAAGAGAGGGGTCAAAGACAGAATCTATTTGGTTGGAGGTAATAAACCATAAAGGAGCTATCATGCTACTTGGTGTATTTTATTGGCCATCAAATAGTGGGAAGGAAATAGAATAGCAGATTTGCAAAGAAATTACTGAGAGGTACAAGAACCACATAGTAGTGATAATGGGAGACTTTAACTACCCCAATATTGAATGGGGCAGTGATTGTGTTAAGGGCAGAGAAGGGGAGGAATTTCTGAAATGTGTTCAGGAGAATTTTCTTGATCAGTATGTTTCCTGCCCAACGAGCAAGGAGGCATTGCTGGATCTAGTCCTGGGGAATAAAGTGGGTCAAGTGGAGAATGTCACAGTTGGAGAGCATCTCAGGAATAGTGATCATTGTGTCATAAGATTTAGATTAGTTATGGAGAAGGACAAGGAGCAATCTAGAATAAAAATAATTTACTGGAGGAGGGTTAATTTCAACGAATTGAGGAGGGATATAGCCTGGGTAAATTGGAGTCAAAGAATCGCAGGCAGAAACATAATGGAGCAATGGGCAGCCTTTAAAGAGGAGATGTTTCAGGTACTGTCCAAGTACATTCCCACAAGAGGGAAAGGAAGGGCAACCAAAGCCAGAGCTCCCTGGATGAGGAAGGAGTTGGAGAGTAGGATGAAGCAGAAAAAGGGGCCGTATAACAGATGTCAGCTTGATAATACAAGGAAAAATCAAGCTGAATATAAAAAGTACAGAGGACAAGTGAAAAAGGAAATAAGAGGGACAAGGAGACAGTATGAGAATAGATTGGCAGCTAACAGAAAAGGGAATCCAAAGGTCTTCTATAGACTTATTAACAGTAAAAGGGTTGTCAGAGGAGCAGTGGGGCCAATTAGGAACCAAAATGGAGATCTATTAGTGGAGGCAGAAGGCATGGCTGAGGTACTAAATGAGTACTTAGCATTTGTGATGACCAACGAAGAGGACTTTGCCAAAGCTATGGTAAACGAGAAGGTTACCGGGATACTGGATGAGATAAAAATAAATAAAGAGCAGGTACTAGAAAGGCTGGCAGTACTTAAAGTATATGGCCTTTCAAAATGAACTTTTGATAAAGTGCCACATAATAGGCTAGTTAGCAAAATTGAAGCCAGTGGGATAAAAGGGGCAGTAGCAGCATGGATACAAAACTGGCTAAGGGATAGAAAACAGAGATAACAACAGAAAGTGCTGGAAACACTCAGCATCGAGGAGAGAGAAACAGAGTCAACGTTTCGGGTCGAACCCTTCGTCAGAACTGGAAAAGGTTAGGGAAGAGAGATTTTTAAGCAGGGACAGGGAGGAGGGGAGGAAATAACAAAGGGAAGGTCTGTGATAGGATGGAAGGCAGGAGAGATTGACTGACAAGGGATGATAGTGTGAGGCAAAAGGAGAGGTAATGGGACAAGTTAAGAAACAAAAGATGGCTCTAGATGATGTGTGAACGATGATGGCAGCAACATTAACAGCTACTATGTGAGGAAACAAGAGAAAAAAATAAAAAAAATATAAAGAAATACAGGGGCCAATTTATAGCCTGAAATTATTGAACTCGATGTTGAGTCCAGAAGGCTGTAAAGTGTCTAATAGAAAGATGAGGTGCTGTTCCTCGAGCTTACGTTGAGCTTCGTTGGAACAGTGTAAGAGGCGAGGACGGAGAGATCAGAGTGGGGGTGGAGCGGAGAATTAAAGCGAAAACAGAGAGTTGTGGTGAATGGTTGTTTATTGGACTGGAGGGAGGTATACAATGGAGTTCCCCAATGATTAGTACTAGGACCACTGCTGTTTTTGATATACATTAATAAACTGGACTTGGGGGTACAGGACACAATTTTGAAATTTGCAGATGACACAAAACCTGTAAATGTAGTAAACAGTGAGGAAGATAGTAATAGACTTCAAGAGAACATAGACCGGCTGGTGGAATGGGTGGACACATGGCAGATGAAATTCAATGCAGAAAAGTGTGAGGTGATACATTTTGGTAGGAAGAATGAGGCGAGACAATATATGCTAAATGGTTCAATTATAAAGGAGGTGCAATAAAAGAAAGACCTGGGGGTGTTTGTGCACAAATCTTTGACGGTGGCAGGACAGGTTAACAAAGTAGTTAATAAAGCATATGGGATCCTGGGCTTTATAAATAGAGGCACAGAGTACAAAAGTTATGCTAAACCTGTACAAAACACTAGTTCAACCCCAGCTGGAATAATGTGTCCAATTCTGGGCACCACACTTTAGGAAGGACGTGAAGGCTTTGGAGAGGGTACAGAAGAGATTTACTCGAATGTTTCCAGGGATGAGGGATTACTCACCACACTCTTCCTTTTGTCCTTGCCCACCCTGGAACCACCACACTCTTTACCTTCTTAAAGCAACACTTACACAACTTACCCATCACATTGCTCGCTGTTTAAGGTGCCTCTATCTCCCTATCCTGCACTATGGATGCACAGGTCCACACAGAAACTGCCTTTCACTGTAACACCCTCACACCCCCCAATCTCTCACTTCACCTCTCCTGTGCCACTTGCCACATACTCCTCAACTGCCAGCATTACCCTCATTTACTTATCTCTTTGCAGAGGAAGTTGCCACACAATGCCCAGCAAAAGTAAGCCACCAAAATGTCTACCAGTCTCAGGCCAGAAGTTCCTTCCTGTGCTGACATTGGATGCTGGTGCATTGAAGCAGGAACATCTGCACCCGCTCCTTGCAACCCACTAGTGCTGGGTACAGGCTCAGCAGGCCGAACGATTCCAAACAAATCCTGAAAGCCCTGATCTAGGGTGCTGTTCAAGCCATATATGGAAGTAGTCATTGCTGCCACTCGGGATGTGACACCTGCCCTAGAGTCTCTTCCTGAGGCTGCATTGATATCCCGGACTGCCACAGTCACCTGGGTGTTCCTCACCTCATGTTATACCTCCTGTTGCAGATGTATCTTGTGTACTCATCCAACTTTTTCACCATCTGCACTGCATGAGTGGAAAGTGTCTCCCCTCCCTGAATATGAGATCTATGCTCCTAAATCATAGATTTCTTTTGGCCCCTGAGGATTTGATCCATCGGCACCTCCGCCATTTCTCATCCCTCGGGGAGTAATGGCTGTTTCCTTATCATTCCCTCCCACTGTGTGCTCTTGGATGGTGTGGAGGTGAGTCATATATCCAGCAATATCTCACCATCTGCATGGTCATTTGTGCCTTCACTTATCTTGGCAAACCTGGTGAGGTCATTAAAATGTTTCCAACACCGAAGAGCTTATTGTGGGGTCATAGAGTTGGCACTGACCTCTAGTGCCACCTTCCTCCAGACCTCCGGCACATCCTTTCTCTGGGGCATTGCTCCATGGGTGTCAAAAAGCCTTAATTTTCTTGCCCTTATCTATGCCAGCATGACCTCCACCACTACTTCTAAGAATCTTGGGACCTTGATCATTGTAGGTGCTACAGATGGTGCTCGTCTTTCTACCCTTGTTTTTCAATGTTCATATGCCACTCCAGCTCTCCCTCTCCCCTTTCTGAACCACTTGCTGTCCTTCTGACCCCCTTCTACACTGCTGCAGCTAGCCCCAATTGCCGTCCCCCAAGAGAGAGAGCCATTGGAGCCCTGACCATGTGTCCAGATTTGTAGTCCTCTGTTGCATACTGCATAATTTTATTATCATGAGAGACCAGCCCTTATCACCACCTGGGCAGCAAGAAATGCAGCAGCAGGAGGAGGAGGAGAAGGATGTGGAGGAGGAGGAAGAAGAGCAGCATCAGACACCAGTGCCCTTAGCTGCCAGAGCTCTTAGAGAGCAACTCAGCCAAGAGGGCTTCACGTGAACCATCCCTCTCATCCCCAATACACCAACAGTACAGCAATCCTTATTATCACCACCCGATTGCCTTCCTTCAGTCCAGACTTATGGGTCTTGCCCTCAGTTCATTGGAAATATAAACGCCAACACCAAATCCAGAACAATAAGCAAATTTATCAATCAACTCAATTACATCTCTATCTAATAGTTGACACAAATAATTAAGAATCATCCTTGTGCCAGCTCTTAATGCCTGTCTTGCATGTTTCTTCCCTTACCGTTATGCTTCCCTAGTGTGTTTCCCTAATGGCTACAGCGTGAGAGGTGGAAGGCTGCTGAGCTTCCATTGAGATCACTTCAGATGGCCGTGGTGGATGACCTCAAGCAGCTTTAGGACTAGAGGGCAAATGTATGCTGCACTGTTGGCATCTTGTTCAGATTGCGTCAAATGAAGATTGTTTCTAACCTCCAAAGCGTTGTATCACGGTGAAATATTTACAATGGATTTAGTGATATTGGTCAATTTCAAAATTTCTATCCAATGAAAGGCCTTTAAATAATCTACTAGTATTCAATAAGATAGAATCAATTTATGTTCAAAGCAAGGTGATCTACTTGTATCTCCGAAGTGAGGTGTGACATATCAGTCAAGGAAATGAACAAGTTGCAATGACAGCGCTAACAATGTTTGGCTGAGCGCAAGGGCAGGCTTAATTGTACTGGCAGAGATGGCTAGGAGATAAATCAGCTGCTCTATAAATCAATAACCTAGTGGCATATGCAGGCAAGAGTGAGGTAATATTTATCCACAGGGATTGTCTTTGCCTTGTATCAATGAAGGCCTGTTTGCATCAGACAATCTGCATTTATTAGAAACATAGAAACATAGAATCTAGGAGCAGGAGTAGGCCATTCGGCCCGTCGAGCCTGCTCCACCATTCAATACGATCATGGCTGATCATCCAAATGCAGTACCCTGTCCCTGCTTTAATCCCCACAGTACACATATCCCACCCTACCCCCGTAACCCCACGTATTTAATTCCCCCTAACATATCCCATCCTATCCCCATAACCCCACATATTTAATCCCCCCCTAACACTAAGGGTCAATTTATCATAGCCAAATCAACCTAACCTGCACATTTTTGGACTGTGGGAGGAAACCGGAGCACCCGGAGGAAACCCACGCAGACACGGGGAGAATGTGCAAACTCCACACAGACAGTCACCCGAGGTCAGATTCGAACCCGGGTCTCTGGCGCTGTGAGGCACCAGTGCTAACCACTATGCCACTGTGTTGCCACCATTTATTGATGAGTGGGGAGCCTGCAAAGTGGGTTCGAGGAGCAACAACTGATGCCCTCAGTCTGATGTTTTGAAGAATTAGCCAGTTATCAGTTTGGTTCAGTTGGCAGCACTTTTGTGTCTGAGTCAGAAGATTGTGGGTTCAAACCACACTCCAGAACTTGAACGTTTAATCTAAACTGTCATTTCAGTGCCCTGCATAGGAGTGCTGCATTGTCAGAGGTGCCATCTTACAGATGAGACATTAAACATTGTGTTATGCCCAGCCTACCTGGTCAGGTGGATATAAAAGATCACATGGCACTCTGTGAAGGAAAGCACAGGATTCTCCCAGTAGCCTAGCCAACAGTCATCCTTCAACCAACAACATCAACACTTGCAGGAGTGGTGGGCCTTGCTCTTCCACTTCCACATCTTCCTCTGCAGCTGGCGCACTGGGTTGGCATCTCTGGGTAGCAAAGTTTGCAGTTTCAGTGGTTTCTAGTCAGTTTCACATACTCCAACAGTTTCATTCAGTAATTTCTAAGTTCTTTTGTATCAGGAGTGTTGTGGCAACTAAAACGTAGCTACATATATTTTTCAAAGAATCAAACTGCGTCACTTGGTGACATTAATGGGGGCTGTACTGGCAGTCGACCTCGCCTTCCAGGATCTACAGCAGAGGGAGCGGAGGCAGCGAGAAAGACTGGAGCATGCGCCCAGAGGGAGGAGGAGGGCCATCAGGGATCTCAACAGGAGGCCTTACCTTCCGAGAGCACTTCTCCTACCTTCAATTAAGTGAGGAGCAGTGTATTAGAAGGCTCCGCTTCAGCAAGGAAGTGGTCACAGAACTCTGCCACCTCCTGCAACCAGACCTCGAGCCTCAGATCAGGGCGACCACGGCTGTGATATGAGAGAAACTTTATTACAAGCATGCAGGGGAGAACCTTCAGCGTACCGAAGTCTCTCTAATTTACAATGGTTGTCGCAGTATATTTATACATAATCAATCTGCTACCGATAATTGTTCAACCGTTAATTACCGGCTACGTAGGCTTTGGCAGATGCTTCTCGTTATCTGAAGTGTTCCGGACCCAAGGTCCTTACATCTGCCTTTCTGCAGTTTTGTTTATCTTATCCAGTCTCCAGTTACCATTATCTTTGTTCATTGTTCCTGATTCAAGGTTTCGTGGAGAAACTTTATTACAACTACTGCTACTGTTAAATGCTGACACTACGCTTTGGTCTGATTTTGGTCAAGCTTCCCATCATACCTTGCAGTTACAGTTACATTTTAATAGCATAGCTTCTAACGCAACTATAATACACATTTAAAGATTATCCAAACCTACAGGTTACCCTATCACCCACTATTTAAAAAAGGAGGGAGAGAGAAAACAGGGAACTACAGACCAGTTAGCCTAACATCAGTAGTAGGGAAAATGCTAGAGTCTATTATAAAGGATGTGATAACAGGACACTTAGAAAATATCAACGTGATTAGACAAAGTCAACATGGATTTATAAAAGGGAAATCGTGTTTGACAAACCTACTGGTGTTATTTGAGGATGTAACTGGTAGAATAGATAAGTGAGAAACAGTGGATGTGGTGTATTTGGATTTTCAGAAGGCCTTTGATAAAGTCCCACATAAGAGGTTAGTGTGCAAAATTAAAGCACATGGGATTGGGGGTAATATACTGGAATGTATTGAAAATTGATTAACAGACAGGAAACAGAGAGTAGGAATAAATGGGTCTTTTTCGGGGTGGCAGGCGGTGACTAGTGGGGTACCGCAGGGATCAGTGCTTGGGCCCCAGCTATTCACAATATATATCAATGATTTGGATGAGGGAACCAAATGCAATATTTGCAAGTTTGCTGACGACACGAAACTAGGTGGGATTGTGAGTTGTGAGGAGGATGCAAAGAGACTTCAAGGCGATTTAGACAAGTTGAGTGAGTAGGCAGATACATGGCAGATGCAGTATAACGTGGATAAATGTGAAGTTATCCACTTCGGTAGGAAAAACAGGAAGGCAGAGTATTATTTAAATGGTGATAGATTGGGAAATGTTGATATACAAAGGGACCTGGGTGTCCTTGTACACCAGTCACTGAAAGCAAACATGCAGGTGCAGCAAGCAGTTAGGAAGGCAAATGGTATGTTGGCCTTCATTGCAAGAGGATTTGAGTACAGGAGCAAGGATGTCTTACTACAGTTATACAGGGCCTTGGTGAGACCACACCTGGAGTACTGTGTGCAGTTTTGGTCTCCTTACCTAAGAAAGGATATACTTGCCATAGAGGGAGTGCAGTGAAGGTTCGCCAGACTGATTCCTGGGATGGCAGGACTGTCGTATGAGGAGAGATTGGGTCGACTAGGCCTGTATTCACTAGAGTTTAGAAGAATGAGAGGGGATCTCATTGAAACGTATAAAATTCTGACAGGGCTAGACAGACTGGATGCAGGGAGGATGTTTCCCCTGGCTGGGGGGTCTAGAACGAGGAGTCACAGTCTCAGGACATGGGGTAGGACATTTAGGACTGAAATGAGGAGAAATTTCTTCACTCAGAGGGTGGTGAACCTGTGGAATTCTCTACCACTGAAGGCTATGGAGGCCAAGTCACTGAATATATTTAAGAAGGAGATAGATAGATTTCTAGACACAAAAGGCATCAAGGGGTATGGGGAGAGAGCGGAAATATGGTATTGAGATAGAGGATCAGCCATGATCATATTGAATGGTGGAGCTGGCTCGAAGGGCCGAATGGCCTACTCCTGCTTCTATTTTTCTCTGTTTCTATGTTTTTTCTATGAGGCGCAGAAATCGAGGAGCAGCCCCTTCAAATAGTGAAAGAGGGGCTGCAACCTCTTACATTCCACGTAAACATCGAACATGGACTCCTCCAAGCCACAGAAAAGGCAGACGGCCTGGGAGTCCGTGATCCGACTTAAAACCTTATTGCACTGGACTGCCCTGTGCAACAACCTCCAGGTCAAGTCCCCAATAGATAAGGGAGGACTCTCGCGTAGAAAGCCCTTCATTGGGGACCCCCGCCTCCTCCGGATGGCAAGAAAGCCGACTACCAAAAGTGGTTTTGGGGCCGGGCGCCGATGAGGAATTCTGTCCGAACGGGGGTCAGTTCGGACGGGATCGCCCCACATGCTTGAGCCTCCTTGGTACACCTAATGGAGTCAGGGCCCAATGCCACTTTCAGCAACTCGATGGCTTTGGCTGCAAGCCGGACGTTGGCCCTGGACAGGTGCTGTGCCAGCTTCTCTGGCGCCATCCAACCCGCTCCTCCGCCATCAAGTAGGTCCCCGACTCTAGTCACCTTGCCAGACACAGCCCTGCCCTCCGCCAGCCACATGAACCCGCAGTCGTGGAGGTGCGGATTCCTGAGCAGCGACTCCCGAAGGACAGCCGCCACTCCTGACGGGGGAGAACTCCGCCTGGAGGCAACGTTGTTCCAGACCCATAGCAGTTCCTGGTAGAAGACAGGCAGCTCCCGCAGGCAGGCACGTGTACCACCCAGTTTCACAAACAGGAGCTGCATGTCGTAATTGAGGCCGTGCAGCTGGCGGAAGAAATACGTCGCCAGCGCACACCATCTGGGAGGATCCTCGACGTACAGATATCTCTGCAGCGTCTGAAGATGGAAAGTCGCAGCCTGGGTGCGAAGGCAAACCAGCGCCTGACCGCTCTCCCTAAGCGGGAGACACAGAACCGCGGCAGAGACCCAGTGCTTCCTTTTGTCCCAGAAGAAGTCGATGAGCTTCTTCTGTATCTTGGCGACAAACGCAGGGGGAGGGATCAAAGTGACCTACCGGTACCACAGCATAGCAGCCACCAGTTGATTTATGACCAGCGCTCGACCCCTCTAGGACAACACTCGGAGCAGTCCTGTCCAGCGCCCTAGGCGAGCAGTGACTTTGGCCTCCAGCTCTTGCCAGTTCGCTGGCCAGGCTTCCTCAGCAGGGCTGAGGTAAACTCCCAGGTAGGGGAGATGAGTGATGCTCCAGGTAAAAGGCCTGAACTCCTCCGGCAGAGAGTCCACCCGCCACTGACCCACCAGGAGTCCGGAACATTTCTCCCGGTTGATCTTGGCAGAGGATGCATCCGAGTAGACCTGCTGGCACTCGCGCATCCTCCGCAAGTCAACGGGATCCATGACCATGAGGAGCACGTCATCGACGTAAGCTGAGAGGACGACCTCCACGCTCAGCCCTTGCAGAGCCAGTCCCGTCAACCTCTTCCGCAAGAGGCGCAGGAAAGGCTCCACGCAGATGGTATATAACTGGCCGGACATGGGGCATCCCTGACCCACCCATCTCCTGAGCGAAGGGGCTCCGTCAAAGACCGTTAACCTTAATCAGACACTCTGTGGCAGCGTACAGAAGTCGGATCTGGGCGACGAAAATCGTCCCAACCCGAAAGCGTGCAGAGTCCCGAAGAGGTATTCGTGATCCACCCTGTCGAACGCCTTCTCCTGATCGAGGGAAAGGAAGGCGACCGACAGACCAGCCCTTTGGGAATGGTGGACAGGTCCCGGACCAGATGGATGTTATCGTGAATGGTCCGGCCCGGGACCGTGTAGGACTGGTCGGGGTGGATCATGTGGGCCTGCACGGTGCCAAGGCAAGCAGACATGGCCCTGGAAAATATTTTGTAATCCGTGCTGAGGAGGGAGACCGGGCGCCTGTTCGTAAGAAAGCGGAGATCGTCCCTCTTGGGCAGCAGGACAATGACCTGCCCTGCGCCAAGAGAGGGGCATCTCCCCAGTCGCCAGACTTTCCCCCAGGACCCGCGCGTATTCGCCCCTCAAGACGTCCCGGAACGCCCTGTGGAACTCCACGGTCAGCCCGTCCAGCCCTGGGGACTTGCCCCTCGAGAGCTGGCCGAGGGCACCGGTCAGCTCCGCCAGGCTCAGCGGAGCCTCCAGCTGTTCGGCACCCTCCGGGCCGAACTTCGACAGGCCTTCCCACAAAACTACTTGCTGGACAGAGCCGGAGAGAACAGAGCCCTGTAATAGGCCCAGCCCTCTGCACTGATGCCCTCTGGTTCCGAGACCAGAGATCCGTCGTCGGCCAGCAGTTCCAAGAGCTGCTTACGGACCCCCCGTCTTTTTTCCAGCGAGTAGAAGAAGGGGGAGCCGCGGTCCCTGTCCCGCAGGAACTGGATCCGCGACCTCACGTACGCGCCTCGGGACCCGACGAGCTGCAGGTCCTTCAGCGCGCCCTTCTTCTCTTCGTACACCTTCCGCAGGGCCGGGTCTTCGACGACTTGACCAAGATGGGACTCCAAGTCGGGCACCTCCCTCTCGAACCGCCCTACCTGGGCCTCCCGCCTCTTGGTCAACCCCTTCGCGTACTCCTGACAGAAGAGATGGACATAAGCCTTGCCCACATCCCACCATAGCCTCAAGGAGGGGAAGCCCGCCTGCTTCCTTCTCCAGTCGGCCCAGAACCAACGGAACAAATCCTGGAACCGCTCGTCCTCCAGCAGCAGGTTGTTAAAATGCCAATACGTGGACCCCCCTCCCCCGCACGGGGAGCAGAGCGAGCTCCGCCCACACCAGGTGGTGGTCCGTGCACAGCACCGGCCGCTTGGAAGCCGTCGGAACGCAGGAGACGTACGCCTGGGAAATGTAGAGGCGGTCGATTCTGGACCTTCCTCCTCCAGACCTCACGCTAGTGAAGGCGCTGGAGTCGGGATGGAGATTTCGCCAGACGTCCACCAAGTCGAAGGACCCGACCAGGTCCCTCAACTTCTCCATCGCTGCCATGCTGCGCGGGGGACCGGAACGGTTCCTCGCCTCGAGGGTGCAGTTAAAATCCCCCCCGAGGATAATGTACTCGCTGACGTCGACGAAGCCGAGAAGAACTTCTTCAAAGAAGCGCACTTGCTGTGCACCGGCCTGGGGGGCGTACACATTCACTAGATGGAGCGGCATGTTCCCCAGGCGAACAGTGACCTGGAGCAAGCAGTCTGGCACATGCTCCTTGATCCCCAAGATCACCGGCTGAAAATGTGGGGCCAGCGAGATAGCCACTCCGCAAGAAGTGGTGGCAGGTGACTCATGCGGACCTCTCCTTGCCATTCCAGCAGCCACGTGGCCTCGTCTCCTGGAGCGGTGTGGGTTTCCTGCAGGAAGCACACCGTATACCTCCTTTCCCTAAGGACTGAGAAGTTATTAAATCTACGGCGCGCCGCTCTGCTGCCATTGATGTTGAGGCTGGCTATGGTTATCTTCATGGCAAGAGCATAGTGCAACCTTTACCTAACCTACTGTGGGGAGGGAGCGGAGTCACGCTTTGTCCTCCACTCCCTCAGCAGCCCAATGAGGAACGTTTGAGCCAACGCAGCTCAAGTGGGTTCACGACCTTGTCCGCGCCCATGATTTTAACGGAGGTGTGGACAGACCCGATCAGCAGCGCCAGCTCCGACCACCTGTCGAGGGCCAGCCGGATTATATTGTGACGATCCAGGCACGTGGCCATAAAGTCCTGGAGTTCCACAACGGGGATGAGGGGAGAGTCAGTGAGGGGCACGAGAGCATCCACCGTCTCACTGGCGATGGAGTCCAAATCGTCCCCAGTGCCCTCCACCGAATCCCCGTCCTCCTCCAGGAGGTCGTCACCAGCGGCCGACCCGTCCGTCGCACAGGGTGCAGTGAACGGCTGGGCCACAGCAGCTGGCCCTACCTCTGTCCCAATCCCAACCCCAGGATCGACGGCAGCAGAGTCCTCCCTGGGCTCCTCCGGGGGTGCCGGGCCAGGAGGCGGCGGCGGTTCGGGGTCCCCCTCTGCCTCATGCACTGGGCATCCGGAGAAACCGGGGAGTAAACCATTCCCAGTTCCTCCAACACGCCCGGCACCAGCGACAGAGATGGAGATTGGGAGTCCTCTCCCTCCCCGCCACCACCTACCGACCCAGCGGGCTGGGTGTTTGCATTAAAATCCTCCACCAGGTCGAGCAGTTCTGGAAGATGTCGGGGTGTGACTGGGCGAGCCCGGCCTTGTCAGCATCGCCCGCTTCAGCCCCCAGGACGCCCGACCCGGCGACGAGTGACGGTTGTGGTATAATAGTAGGGGCAGGTGGCTCCGCGGCCCCCCCCCCACGGGCAGGACTTCTTCCCCATCCCCGGGAGGCACAGGCTGGACAGACGTATCTGTCTCACCCTCCCAAGGAATGGGCGACTCCTGCCGACGGTGCATGTTGGTGATGGTGGGGGCGGGCGCGGGCGCGGGACCAGCGCCAGGCGCCAACTCCTCCTGCACGGAGGGACCTCCCTCTTCTCGGTCCTCCTCCGCTTCTAAGGAGCGGCGCCTTCATTTTAGTCCGGAGGGACGCGGAGGTTTGGAGACCTCCATGTCTGCCGAGGCCGCCGCTCCCTCCTTCTTTTTATCTTTCCCGGACCCGAGCCCAACCACCGGTTGTAAGGTGGCTGCGGGATCAGGTGCGGTCACGAGCTTGGGCACGGGATCCCTCGCGCTCATGGTCACTACACCGTTTGGGGCGAGCCTGGTGTTGGAGTTTTCGAGGGGACTCGCCTCGGGATGTTTCTTCTTCCGCTTGGACACTCTCCCTGCCCCCCGCCGGAGGCCACGATGGCATTGGCCTCCGACGTCGCTTGCGCATTCGTTGGTTCCGACGCGCGGACGGGAAACGGGGGGAGGAGTGACGGCGGCGGCAGCTTCGGCCACTTTAGGTGTTGTAGCGGTCTTGGAGGCGGGGCAGTTTTTACGCACGTGCCCCACCTCCTTACAGGCATGGCACCGCACGCCGTCCGTCATTCAGAAGTGCACCTTCTGTGACCTCCTCCCGCGCCAGCTGAATAAAAAAATGGCACCGGGAGGAGAAGACGTGATGGAGGCTGGCCTCCCTGAAGCCGAGCTGGATCTGTGATATCCTCAACCTCACCTCCCCCAGTTGACGGAGGTAGGGGAGGAGGAGCTCACCGGGGACAAAGGGCGGGACGTTGGAAACAACGACTCGCTGCGCGGTGGCCTCAAGGGGGTCCAGCGGCAGGAGGGTCCCACCCACCGTGAGCCCCTTATTAAGGGCCAGGGACACCGCCCGCTCCGACCCCAGGAAGAACACAGCCTTCCCGTACATTAGAGGCTGCAATGTTGGCTGAGCGGCCGACAACCCCAGCCATGGCTTTAACGCATGCCTCAATAGTCATGTTGGGATGCGTGTAACTCTTGACCCTATGTTTCTTGATATTAACTTGAAAAGTGACGGAGCAGCGGGAGCAGTGGGAGCAGCTGTGGCTGTGGCTGCCACCCCCGCGTTCGACCTTACCGACCCCGCCACCAGCCGAAGATGGGGTCACCATTGCAGGGTGTTGTATTTTTTGAGAGCTACACTCACCCCAAATTCCCGGCCTGATATTTTTATTTAGGCCTTAGTTTTATGCTCCTTGAGCAGAGGGGATTTTTAAATGAAATTCACCTCCCTTTGTTGTTGATGGGAGAGGGGCCTTCTCCCCTCTGCTCAATAATCAGTTAATTAAATAACATAGATTGAGGTGCCTCTCAGAGAGAGAGGAAGGAGGGAGGCCACAGGATCGAGGTCGCCACTCATGATAGTGGGTGGGTGGTTGCAGGGGTGCACTCTCCGAGCAACTTAAAACAATCACTATCACTAGAGAAAAAGTATTGGCAAACTAATGGGACTAAAGGTGGATAAGTCCCCTGGACCTGATGACCTGCATCCTAGGGTCTTAAAAGAAGTGGCTGCAGAGATAGTGGATGCATTGGTTGCAATATACCAAAATTCCCTGGATTCTGGAGAGGTCCCAGCGGATTGGAAAACCGCAAATGTAATGCCCCTATTCAAGAAAAGAGAGAGTCAGAAAGCAGGAAACTGTAGACCAGTTAGCCTAACATCTGTCGTTGGGAAAATGCTGGAGTCCATTATTAAGGAAGTAGTAGCAGGACATTTAGAAAATCATAATACAATCAAGCAGTGTCAGCGTGGTTTTATGAAAGGGAAATTATGTTTGACAAATTTGCTAGAGTTCTTTGAGGATGTAGCGAGCTGGGTATATAAAGGGGAACCAGTAGATGTAGTGTATTTGGATTTCCAGAAGGCATTCGATAAGGTGCCACATAAAAGGTTACTATACAAGATAAGAGCTCACAGGGTTGGGGGTAATATATTAGCATGGATAGAGGATTGGCTAACTAACAGAAAACAGAGAGTCGGGATAAATGGGTCATTTTCAGGTTGGCAAACTGTAACTAGTGGGGTGCCATAGGGATCACTGCTGGGGCCTCAACTATTTACAATCTATATTAATGACTTGGGTGAAGTAACCGCGTGTAATGTAGCCAAATTTGCTGATGATACAAAGATAGGTGGGAAAGCAAGTTGTGAGGAGGATGCAAAGAATCTGCAAAGGGATATAGATAGGTTAAGTGAGTGGGCAAAAATTTGGCAGATGGAGTATAATATGGCAAAATGTGAGGTTATCCACTTTGGTAGGAAAAATAAAAAAGCAAATTATTATTTAAATGGAGAGAGACTACAGAATGCTGCGGTCCAGAGGGATCTGGGGGTCCTTGTACATGAAACACAAAAAGTTAGCATGCAGGTACAGCAAGTAATTAGGAAGGCAAATGGAATGTTGGCCTTTATTGCAAGAGGGATGGAGTATAAAAGTAGGAAAGTCTTGCTACAACTGTTCAGGGCGTTGGTGAGACCACACCTGGAGTACTGCATACAGTTTTGTTCTCTTTATTTAAGGAAGGATATACTTGCATTGGAGGCAGTTCAGAGAAGGTTCACGAGGTTGATTCCGGAGATGAAGGGGTTGTCTTTATGAAGAAAGGTTGAGCTGGTTGGGCCTATACTCATTGGAGTTTAGAAGAATGAGAGGTGATCTTATTGAAACATATAAGATTCTGAGGGGGCTTGACAGGGTAGATGCAGAGAGGATATTTCCCCTCGTGGGGGAAGCTAGAACTAGGGAGCATAGTTTCAGAATAAGGGGGCAGCCCATTTAAAATGGAGATGAGGAGGAATTTCTTCTCTCAGAGGGTCATGAATCTTTGGAATTCTCTTCCCCAGAGAGCTGCGGAGGCTGGGTCATTGAATATATTTAAGGTGGAGAAAGACAGATTATTGAATGGCGGAACAGGCTCAAGTGGCCAAATGGCCTACTCCTGCTCCTATTTCTTATGTTCTTATGGAATATATAGTCTATATGATGTTCTTCTGGTGGGGGGAGAAGGTGTCTTCACCTGGGGACAGCTGGAAACACCCAGGCACAGTCCTCCACCAGGTCTTAACGATGGCAAATTAAAGGGGACTTCACACAGGCAGCACCAGCTGTCGCAGGCCAGGCAATGGGGGATGGGTGCTTATTAGTTGTGTGTGTGGCCCAGTTGTTAACAAGGCCAAAAAACATACACAGCCCCCACGATGTTCTGGCCTTTTCTTCTTTCCTCCCCCCACCTACAATAGAAAGGCTCTTGGAGAGTGCACCAAAACCACTCACCTGTTGATGTTAAATTGTCTCTCCCTCCTTCCAAACAGATGATGGTCTTTCTGTTGTTGTTGATGTTAATCTCTTCCTCTCCCAAAATAGAGAGCAATTAAGGGAGGCAATGTTAGAATTGCTCCCTTTGTAGCAGCAGTAGTGGTCATAAGAACATAAGAACATAAGAAATAGGAGCAGGAGTAGGCCATTCAGCCCTTCGAGCCTGCTCCACCATTCAATGAGATCATGGCTGATCCTCTGCCTCAATTCCATTCACCGGCGTATCCCTTGATGCCCTTACTAGTCAGAAATCTATCGACTTCTGTTTTGAATATACCCAATGACTGAGCCTCCACAGCCCTCTGGGGTAGAGAATTCCAAAGATTCACCACCCTCTGTGTGAAGAAATTTCTTCTCATCTCAGTCCTGAATGGCCTACCCTTGATCCTGAGGCTGTGGCCCCTGGTTCTAGACTCCCCAGCCAAGGGAAACGTTCTCCCAGCATCCACCCTATCAAGCCCTGTAATAATTTTGTATGCTTCAATGAGATCCCCTCTCATTCTTCTGAATTCAAGAGAATACAGGCCTAGTTTACTCAATCTCTTCTCATACCACAGTCCCGCCATCCCAGGAATCAATCTCGTGAACCTTCGTTGCACTCCCTCTATGGCAAGTATATCCTTCCTTAGGTAAGGAGACCAAAATTGTATACAGTACTCCAGGTGTGGTCTCACCAAGGCCCTATATAATTGGAGTAAGACTTCTTTACTCCTGTACTCAAATCCTCTTGTAATGAATGCCAGCATACCATTTGCCTTCCTAATGGCTTGCTGCACCTGCACATTCACTTTTAGTGACTCATGTACAAGGACATCCAGGTCCCCTTGAGCATCTGCATTCCCCAATCTTTCACTATTTAGGAAATACTCTGCCTTTCTGTTTTTTCTACCAAAGTGGATAACTTCACATTTATCCACGTTATATTCCATCTGCCATGTTCTCGCCCACTCACTGAGCCTGTCGAGAACCCTTTGAAGCCTCTTCACATCCTCTTCGCAACTGAGACTGCCACCTAGCTTTGTGTCATCAGCAAATTTGGAAATGTTACATTTAGTCCCCTCATCCAAATCATTGATATAGATTGTGAATAGCTGGGGCCCAAGCACCGATCTTTGCAGTACCCCACTAGTCACAGCCTGCCATCCTGAAAAAGACCCGTTTATCCCCACTCTTTGTTTTCTGTCTGTTAACCAATTCTCAATCAATGCTAGTATATTACTCCCAATTCCATGTGTCCTAATTTTGTTCACCAACCTCTTGTGTGGGACCTTATCGAAGGCCTTCTGAAAATCCAAATACACCACATCTACCAGTTCCCCTTTGTCTACTCCACTAGTTACATCCTTAAAGAACTCCAATAGGTTTGTCAAGCAGGACTTCCCTTTCATAAATCCATGTTGACTCTGCCCAATCTTACTATTAGTTTCTAAGTGCCCAGTTATTGCATCCTTTATAATAGATTCCAGCATTTTCCCAACTACTGATGTGAGGCTAACAGGTCTGTAGTTCCCCGTTTTCTCTCTCCCTCCTTTCTTAAATAGCTGGGTTACATTTGCTATCCTCCAATCTGCAGGAATCATTCCAGCATCTCTAGAATTTTGGAAGATGACAACCAATGCGTCCACTATCCCAATGGCCACCTCTTTTGAAACCCTAGGATGTAGGTCATCCGGTCCTTGAGATTTATCAACTTTTAGTCCCATTAATTTTGCTAGTACAGTTTTTTTGCTAATAATAATTTCTTTAAGTTCCTCATTCTCGCCACACCCTTGGTTCTCTTGTATTTCTGGTTTTTTTTGTGTGTTTTCCTCCATGAAGACAGAAACAAAATATTTATTTAATTTCTCAGCCATTTCCTCATTCCCCATTATAAATTCTCCGTCTCTGACTGTAAAGGACCTACAATTCCCTTCACCAGTCTTTTCCTTTTCACATACCTATAGAAGCTTTTACAATCCGTTTTTATAGTCAGCTCCTCTTCCTCCTCTTCCTCTTCCTCTCCCAGAGAGACTACCTCCTTCTCTCTCTAAGGCAGCTGCACAGACGGCAAGGCTGAGAATGAGGTCTACCCTTTGAGTGTAATGACAATGAGCTTGGGCTTTAAGACTTGAATTAGGACTCCAATCATTTTTTTGAGCAGGGAGCACGAATTTTGCGTGCAGTCTAAAGCATTAACGCCTGGCGCTGATTCTCCAACTTTTCTACTGACACCACCCATTCCTTGGCTATAATGAATTTCTAGCCCTCTTAGAGAGTAGGGATAATGGGCAGGTACTCTAATTGGCAGGATGTGATTAGTGACATCCCACAGGGATCTGTGTTGGGGCCTCAATTATTGACTGTATTTATTAACGACTTAGATGACGGGATACAGAGCCACATATCCAAGTTTGCCAATGACACAAAAATAGGCGGCATTGTAAGCAGTGTAGATGGAAGCATAAAATTACAAAGAGATATTAATAGATTAAGTGAATGGGCAAAACTGTGACAAATGGATTTCAATATAGGCAAGTGTGAGATCATCTACTTTGGATCTAAAAGGGATAGAACAGAGTACCCTCTAAATGGTGAAAAGCTAGAAGCAGTGGAGGTCCAAAGAAACTTAGGGAGCCATGGACATAAGAACATAAGAACATAAGAAATAGGAGCAGGAGTAGGCCAATCGGCCCTTCGAGCCTGCTCCGCCATTCAATAAGATCATGGCTGATCTGATCCTCACCTCAAATCTAAAGAACACAAGAAGTAGGAGCAGGACCTGGCCACTCAGCCCCTGGGCCCGCTATGCCACCCACAGGGCCTCGACGGATCCGAACTCAGCCTCATGTCCAATTTCCTGCCCACTCCCCGTAACCCCTAATTCCCTTTACTTCTAGGAAACTGTCTATTTTTGTTTTAAATTTATTTAATGATGTAGCTTCCACAGCTTCCTGGGGCAGCAAATTCCACAGACCTACTACCCTCTGAGTGAAGAAGTTTCTCCTCATCTCAGTTTTGAAAGAGCAGCCCCTTATTCTAAGATTATGCCCCCTAGTTCTAGTTTCACCCATCCTTGGGAACATCCTTACCGCATCCACCCGATCAAGCCCCTTCACAATCGTATATGTTTCAATAAGATCGCCTCTCACTCTTCTGAACTCCAATGAGTAGAGTCTCAATCTACTCAACCTCTCCTCATATGTCCACCCCCTCATCCCGGGGATTAACCGAGTGAACCTTCTTTGTACTGCCTCGAGAGCAAGTATGTCTTTTCTTAAGTATGGACACCAAAACTGTATGCAGTATTCCAGGTGCGGTCTCACCAATACCTTATATAACTGCAGCAATACCTCCCTGTTTTTATAATCTATCCCCCTAGCAATAAAAGCCAACATTCCGTTGGCCTTCTTGATCACCTGCTGCACCTGCATACTAACTTTTTGATTTTCTTGCACTAGGACACCCAGATCCCTTTGTACTGCAGTACTTTCCAGTTTCTCGCCATTAAGATAATGGCCCAGAAATTGATCCCGCGACGCGAGAGTACGCACTGCGTACTCTCGCGTATTCCCACTCCAATTGCCGGTTTTCTGCATGCCCTGCGCATGCGCTGAAAACCGGCACTTGCTCTTTTGAAAAGGGGGCGGTTCCTCGGTGCATCGCGTGCGCGCTACAGGCTGCGCGCACGCTGTGCACTTCATGCTTTGGACGCGCAGGTAAGTACGGAAGATTTTAGAAATGGAAAAAGGAGGAGTAAGACCCACTTTTAACAAGGTAAGTAGTGAATTAAGTATTTTTTTGAATTTTTTTTAACAGCTATATCTTTTTTAGAGACTTTAAAGACAGGTAAGTTTATTTTTATAACTTTTTAAAAGATTTTAAATTTTTTCAAAAATTTAATTTTTTATTTAAAATGGTTAATTTATTTAACTATACTTATTTTATTAATGTGATGGTTTTTTTTAAAATTTAATTGAGGTTTAGCTGTTATTTTGGGGGGGTGTAAGATTCATAGATTTCACAGCACGTCTGTGAAACTTATGAATGGAAGATGGTGTGGCTGCCATTGGCTCTAACTGAGTCACGTGATCCCACAGCTCGCACGAATTCACTACGCCGGTGGGATAAGCAAGCACTGCCCAGCTGATGTCTGGAACATCAAGTTCGTGCGAGCTGGATCTGAAAAAGCACAAGCGGAGTGAGAGATCGCGGGGATGCCTTAGCCCCGCGGGAACAGAGCGAGATCAATTTCTGGGCCAATAACTTGCTCTCTGATTTTTCTTGCCAAAGTGCATAACCTCACATTTTCCAATATTGTATTGCATCTGCCAAATCTCCGCCCACTCACCCAGCCTGTCTTTTTCCCCTTGTAGGTTTTTTATGTCCTCCTCACTTTCTACTTTCCCTCCCATCTTTGTATCATCTGCAAACTTTGATATGTTACACTCGGTCCCCTCCTCCAAATCGTTAATATAGATTGTAAAGAGTTGGGGACCCAGCACCGACCCTTGCGAAACACCACTGGCTACTGGTTGCCAGTCCGAGAATGAACCATTTATCCCAACTCTCTGCTTCCTGTTAGATAACCAATCCTCCACCCATGCCAGAATATTCCCCCCAATCCAGTGATTTTTTATCTTGAGCAATAATCTTTTATGTGGCACCCTGTCGAATGCCTTCTGGAAGTCTAAATACACTACGTCCATTGGTTCCTCTTTATCCACCCTGTACGTTATGTCCTCAAAGAACTCAAGCAAATTTATCAAACATGACTTCCCCTTCATAAAGCCATGCTGATTTTGTCCTATTAAATTATGTTTATCTAAATGTTCCGTTACTTTCTCCTTAATAATAGACTCCAA
Organism: Squalus acanthias; assembly: GCA_030390025.1. Lineage (NCBI taxonomy): Eukaryota > Metazoa > Chordata > Chondrichthyes > Squaliformes > Squalidae > Squalus > Squalus acanthias. The sequence continues at coordinate 87,067,048 of CM059435.1, forward strand.
AATTTTACCCACCACAGATGTTAGGCTAACTGGTCTATAATTTCCAGCCTTCTGCCTACTACCCTTTTTAAATAAGGGTGTTACATTAGCAGTTTTCCAATCTGCCGGGACCTTTGCTGAATCCAGGGAATTTGGGAAAATTATTACCAAAGCATCCACAATCCCTGCTGCTACTTCCCTCAAGACCCTAGGATGTAAGCCATCAGGTCCAGGGGTTTTATCCGCCTTGAGTCCCATTATTTTACTGAGTACCAATTCCTTAGTGATTTTAATCGTATTTAGCTCCTCCCTCCCTAGAGCCTCCTGTTTGTCCAGTGTTGGGATATTCTTAGTGTCCTCTACCGTAAAGACTGAAACAAAATATTTGTTCAGCATTTTTGCCATCTCCATGTTTCCCACCATTAATTTCCCAGTCTCATCCTCTAAGGGGCCTACGTTTGCCTTAGCCACCCTTTTTCTTTTTATATAACTATAGAAACTCTTGCTATCTGTTTTTATATTTTTTGCTAATTTATTTTCATAATCTATCTTCCCTTTCTTAATCAATCCTTTAGTTACTTTTTGCTGTCTTTTGAAGACTTCCCAATCTTCTATCCTCCCAGTAAGTTTGGCTACCTTATATGTCCTTGTTTTTAGTTGAATACTATCCTTAATTTCTTTACTTAGCCACGGATGGCTGTCATTTCTTTTACACCCTTTTTTCCTCAGTGGAATATATATTTTTTGAAAGTTGTAAAATAACTCCTTAAATGAACACCACTGCTCATGTACCGACTTACCCTTTAATCTATTTTCCCAGTCCACTTTAATCAATTCCGCTCTCATACCATCATAGTCTCCTTTATTCAAGCTCAGTATGCTTGTTTGAGAACCAACCTTCTCACCCTCTAATTGGATATGGAATTCAACCATGTTATGGTCACTCATTCAAGGGGATCCTTAACTAGGACATTATTAATTAATCCTGACTCATTACACAGGACCAGGTCCAAGGTTGCTTGCCCCCTTGTAGGATCAGTTACATACTGCTCAAGAAATCCATCCCTAATACACTCAATAAACTCTTCCTCAAGGCTGCCCTGCCCAATTTGATTTGTCCAGTTAATATGATAGTTAAAACCCCCATAATTATAGCTGTTCCCTTATTACATGCCCCAACTATTTCCTGATTAATACTTCTTCCAGCAGAGTTGCAACTATTAGGAGGCCTATATACTACTCCCACTAGTGTTTTTTTTCCCCTTATTATTCCTTGATATTTAATGACATAGATCATTAAAATGTCATGGACAGGTACAAAGATAATCAAAAAGGCTCATGGAATGCTGGCCTTTATATCTAGAGGATTAGAATACTAGGGACTAGAAGTCATGCTACAGCTATACAAAGCCCTGGTTAGACCACACCTGAAGTACTGTGAGCAGTTCTGGGCACCACACCTTAGGAAGGATATATTGGGCTGGAGGAAATGCAGGGAGGGTCTCCAAGGGTTAAATTACGAGGAGAGATTACACAAACTAAGGTTGTATTCCCTGGAATTTAGATTAAGGTGTGATTTGATTGAAGTTTTCAAGATATTAAGGTGTTAGAAACTAGGGGTGCCTAAAAATGTATATGGCTACGCGAATAATGCTGTGTTTAAATGATTATATGTTTCTGCTCGAGACAAGTAAGCGGTTAATGCATAATTTATGTTTTACTGGGACTGCATAAGTTTTGTTTTCCTGGAGGCTTGTATTAGACTTTGAGATAAAATGTCTTCAGTTATTTAGATTAGATGAGGAATAACATTGCACACAGGAGCCCATAGCTTGGCCTTACCCTGCCAAGCTAGCTGTCTGTTGTTTATAAGTTAGGGTTTTGACTTTGTTAACGTATCTTTAATTTGGCCAATGAAGGCCCAACCTATGTTTCTTCCATTATTACTAATAACCATATTATAATGGTAAGGTAGAATTTGGAGTTTGTTTAACCGAACTGCTTGTGAAGATAATTATAAGTTAATTAATATAAAAAGACTTAGAATGGAAGGAATTTGGGAAGGCTAACGTATCCATCTCAGGATGGGGCGGTTTGCCAGATGAAAGTGAGATAACGACTAGCTGAAGTGGGACAGCTCTGGCTTGGGCCTCATGATTGAAAGGGTACAAGGGTAGGCCTAGTACCAATTGTACCAGTGAGGATAGGGACCAGGGAGATAAGACACGAATTCCAAAGGAAGAACCTTCAGAAAGATTAAACAATAAGACAAACTGGCTGAGATCATGAGACCCCTTTAGGGGAGGGCTTTCATCCAAGAATTGAGACAAAGAACTCGACAACCCATTTGGTACTGAGTTTTTAGGCGAACTTCTATAGGTTAAATAGTCTTGTCAATAATTTGGCCTCAGGCCCACCCCTAAAAAGAGAATAAAAGTAACACCTTGAGGGCTTGCCCACACAGACGGTGGAGGGAAGAGCCAAGCAGAAGTTGAGCTGGTCGAATGCTCTTTTGAGAGTGATCCCATGCTCACCAACTCGGAGGTTCTAGATGAGAGGAAGAGAGGCTGCAAGCCAGAGAACTGTTCACGCACGCCAGCGATCTGTCCGATTGGGTCCAGTATCAGCTACTTGTCACGGTCGTATGTTTTTGCTGTATTACTAGTGTATTATATTCTGTCCTAAACTCCGATTAAACACAATATATCCACTATATTATTTTGTACTCGATCCTGTTTACCAGAGATACGCGAATCTCTACAAAGGGGAACTGATAGGGTAGATAGAGAGAAACTATTTCCGCTGGTTGGGGAATCTAGGACTAGGGGACATAGCCTAAAAATTAGATCCAGGCCTTTCAGGAGTGAAGTTAGGAGACACTTCTACACGCAAAGGTTGGTAGAAGTTTGGAACTCTTTTCCGCAAATGGCAGTTGATGCTGGGTCAATTGTTAATTTTAAGTCTGAGATTAATAGATCTATGTTAACCAAAGGTATTAAGGGATATGGGGCAAAGATGTATGGAATTCAGTCACAGATCAGCCATGATCTCATTGAATGGCGGAACAGGCTCGAGGGGCTAAATGGCCTACTTCCTACTTCTGTTCCTATAACTTTGGTGGGGGAAGGGGAGGTGGGTGGTGCGGGAAACGATCGGCTGTCTGTTATACACCCTGCTTGATTTTCCTTTCCATTGATCGATGTCGCACCCCAGTTTTACACCCCGCTGAAGGTGAAAGTTACCCCCATAGTATTTAAAACCCTTCTAGTACAATTGTTCCTGCTGTGTGGGACGTATGACTAGTTGAGGCTGTGACAGGCAATGTGTGACATCCTTTACATTAAAAACTCCAATCTTAGCACCACCTACAGGCATAACTGGTACTGCAGGGTGTATAATGGGTTTTCCCATAGGGATAAGATACGATGTAAGTTTTCTCTGAAACACAAACCCCACAAAGCAAAGTTAAAATATATTCAATAAAATTTAATACAAATAAATGCAAGGTGTTACAGGTTGATAGAAAGAAATGGGGGACATACAAGATAAATGTTGTTGAACTGACTCAGGGAAGAGCTGAAAGAGTTTGTGAAGTAATAATATACTCAACACTTGTGTTGGATTTTCTGCCCTACTATTGCCTGATTTTGGATGTCAGTGGAGAGACCATGAGTGGAAGATCAGGTGAGGAGTCATTCCACAGTCCTTTCTTGGCATCTGCCATAATTTCCAGGATTTTTTGAGGAAGTGACGGTAAGAATATTGAAATGACACATTAAAGGGAATAAGTTATCCGCCATTGCGTTCCTGGTGTCCAGTGTTGCTACGATGGTGGACGGCTTTAAAAATTAAAGGTCCCATTGGCTAGTGAGAGCAATCAATTGCAGTAGGCAAGGCATGTGTTTTAATGATTTTGTTCTGACACTCGTGGGATACTGGCTATGTTATGTTGCGGGAGCCACCACAATAATTGCTCTCCAGCAATGGCTCTGCCTCACCACAGGTGCCATCACCAACATCTGCCATGTGCTCCACAATATCTCAAGTCACTGGCCAGGATTCTTCTCTTCGGGATGGAGATCCAGCAGGAAAAGACTGCCGTCTGCCCTTCTGAATCTACCCCAATGCACTTCACAGGGTTCATTTTCGACGAAAGAAGAGCTCCCAGCGGGATTTCCACCACCAAGAGGGAGCCTGCCAGTGCAAATAGGAGAATCCCAAAAGTGTGGCAGCACCAGAGATTTAAAGATAACTTGAACTATGTAATTGAACAGACATTAATCAGGTCCATACATGGTGGGATAGGATAGGGTATGGTCAGAGTTCACTTCATAACATTCTTGGAGAGAAGTTAACAAAAATTAACATGGGTGTTGGATGTTTATCTTTAATCATAGAAAGTGTAACCACACATCTGGAAAAAGTAACTGCTGATGCATGTTTGAAGAGTTTGGCTTAGAAATTGGCCTCCTTAGCGCCTCTCATTATCACCTCCAGGGGGCGATAACAGGGCGCTAAGCACTTACTGACCGGGTGCGGTGAGCAGGTCGACTCCCGCTATATTCGGCGGAGGTTTGCGGCAGCGGTATGGTGTTGCGCCCCAAACTCCTTCGCCCGGAGATCGTGACGTCATCGCCGTGCGCATTGCCCCGGTAGCGCCCCAGACCCGAACTTCCGTTCCGCCCCCTGCAGCATCGGTGAGTGAAAACACCGGCAGCTGCAGGAGGCATTTATCGGGAGGCTGGGCACTTCGGGGGCGATACTTAAAGGCGAGGTGGCCGAGGTAAGTAAAACTAATTCTGAAATGCTGTTTCTCTTTTTTTTTTTATTTATCTTTGCCAGCGCTCGATCAGCCCGGCTCTCTGCTGCAGTGCATCGGGCTGATCGGGCCGGATCGCGGCTGCCGTCGGGGACCAGGTAAGTTTTCCGCTTGCGGAGCCTGCAGCGATGGCCCTTCCCTTTAAAGGGAGAGAAGGAGCCTTCCAACGCGGCAGCGCTGCACGGCCCATTGTGCAGCGCTGCTCACCTACTGCCCCGCCTGCTGCCTGCTGCGCTCCAGGAAGGAAGTGGCGCGCTTGATTTAGCGCTCCGCTTCCTTCCTGGAGCGCAAACCCCGAATTTTTTAAAAGTTGAACAACATTAGCGCCTGTAATTTTTTCAACTTTTATAAGTTAGCGCCCCAAACGGGGCGGGACCGAATTTCTCCCCCTTTGTATTTTTAGATAAAGCTTTAGACATGCATCAGACTTTAGTGTGTTCTTAATAGAATCATAGAAATTTACAGCACAGAAGGAAGCCATTCAGCCCATCGTGTCTGTGCCGGCCGAAAAAGAGCTTCCAACTCTTGATCCGTGGCCCTGTAGGTTACGGCACTTCAAGTGCATATCCAAGTACTTTTTAAATGCGATAAGGGTTTCTGCCTCTGCCACCCTTTCAGGCAGTAAGTTCCAGACCCCCACCACCCTCTGGGTGAAAAAGTTCTCATCAATTCCCCTCTAATCCTTCTACCAATTATTTTAAATCTATGCCCCCCGGTTATTGACCTCTCTGCTAAGGGAAATTGGTCCTTCCTATCCACTCTATCTAGGCCCTTCATAATTTAATACACCTCAATTCAGTCTCCCCCTCAGCCTCCTCTGCTCCAAGGAAAACAACCCCAGCCTATCCAATCTTCCCTCATAGCTAAAATTCTCCAGTCCTGGCAACATCCTCGTAAATCTCCTCTGTAACCTCTCTAGTGCAATCACATCTTATCTGTAATGTGGTGACCAGAACTGTATGCAATACTCTAGCTGTGGCCTAACTAGTGTTTTATACAGTTCAAGCATAACCTCCCTGCTCTTATATTCTATGCCTCAGCTAATAACGGAAAGTCTGCCATGTGGGACCTTGTCAAAAGCCTTGCTAAAATCCATGTAGACTACATCAAACACGCTACCCTCATCGACCCGCCCTGTTACCTCCTCAAAAAATTCAATCAAATTAGTCAGACATGACCTTCCCTTAACAAATCCATGCTGACTGTCCTTGATTAATCTGTGCCTTTCAATATGACGATTAATACTGTCCCTCAGAATTTTTTCCAATAATTTGCACACCACCGAGGTTAGGCTGACTAGCCTGTAATTACTCGTCCTATCCCTTTCTAATTTTTTAAACAATGGTACAACATTAGCAGTCCTCCAGTCCTCCGGCAGCACACCTGTAGCCAGAGAGGATTAGAAAATGATGGTCAGAGCCTCCGCTATTTCCTCTCTTAACAGCCTGGGATACATTTCATCTGGGCCCAGCGATTTATCTACTTTCAAAGATGCTAAACCCCTTAATATTTCCTCTCTCACTATGTTTATCTCATCTAATATTTCACACTCCTCCTCAACTACAATGTCTGCATCGTCCCTCTCTGTTCTGAAGACAGATGCAAAGTATTCATTAAGAAATTACCCACGTCTTCTCCCTCAACACACAGATTACCTTTTTTGGTCTCTAATAGGCCCTACTCTTTCCTTACTTATCCTTTTGCTCTTTATATATTTATAAAATTTCTTTGGGTTTTCCTTGATTTCACTTGCCAATATTTTTTCATGCCCTCTCCTTGCATTCTTAATTTCCTTTTTAATTTCACCCCTGCACTTCCTATACTCCTCTAGGCTTTTTAGCTCTCAGTATCTGACATAAACTTTCCTTTTTTGCCTTATCCTACCCTGTATGCCCCTTGACACCCAGGGGCTCTAGATTTGGGAGTCCCACTCTTTTTCTTTGTGGAAACATATTTGCTCTGAACCCTTACTATCTCCTCCTTGAATGCCTCCCACTGCTCTGACACTGATTTACCTTCAAGTAGCTGTTTCCAGTCCACTTTTTCTAAATCACATCTCAGCTTAGTAAAATTGTCCTTTCCCCAATTGAGAACTTTTACTCTTGGTCTAGCTTTGTCCTTTTCCATAACTATGCTTAATCTAACTGAATTATGATCACTACCACCAAAATGCTCTTCCACTGAAAGCCCTTCCCCCTGCCCAGCTTCATTCCCTAAAACCAAGTCCAGAACCATCCCCTCTCTTGTTGGGCTTGCTGCGTACGGGCTAAAAATGTTCTCCTGAATGCATTTTAAGAATTTTGCACCCTTGATACCTTTTACACTGATTCTATCCCAGTTAATATAAGGGTAGTTGAATTCCCCTACTATTACTGCCCTATTGTTTTTGCACTTCTCAGAATTTTGCCTACATATTCATTCTTCTATCTCCCTCTATATTGCTTCGGTTTTTGATAGTTTGATAGTTTGGCTTTAAGATGCTACTTTTTAATAAACAAATAACTATCATAGTTGCAGTTTAATGTTTTAATTGAATACTGTAATAAGTAACACTTCCAATGAGTTAGTATTAACAACATAATCAAACAGATAACAAAAGGAACATTGAAAACCAATGTAGACTTAGATTTCAATCAAAAATAATTATATGTGCATTTCATTTACAAAGCACTGATAATATAACAATACTTGCATTTGTAGTGCTTCATTATGTTGAAAGGTCTCCAACAAATGAATTGCTTTTGTCGAGCAGTGACTGTTACTATGTAGGCAATAGTTAACTGTAGCTATGAAAGTTAACCTGGTCTCCATCTTCAGGAATGGAGATGAAGTTTTTCACATGCAGATGAAAGGATAGCTGGCCGTCCATGTTTGCCCAATGACTGACAAACTTATCAAATAACCTATGCACACTCAGCCCAGCAGTGTCACTTGGTAAGCAAAATCAATAAATTGCAACTCAGCTTCTGTTTGACTTGTTCTATCAAATTATACTAGATATACATTGATGCATGGGGACTGAAAAATTCAAATTCCATTGATATTACATGGGGGTCCAGGATTTTCTGAGGATTGCATTCTGCAATTCTGTCCCTTACTAATGAGGGCCACTGGTATAAAGTGATCGAATAGATCAAATTCCTTTGTTATTATGTGGGGTTCTGTAATTTTTACCTCTGGTTTGGTAATTGCACTCAGAAGGGGAAATCTTCACCTTCACCACTTGAGTGGTAAACTGGTGGAGTGCAATGCTTGCCTGCTATGGAACCACCCCATCCCACCCCCAATTTTCAATTACATTTAGATCAACAGAAATTAAAATTGGGTGGTTCCTATAATGAGCAGGTGATACACTCCTCCCAGCTTACCACCCACGTGGTAAAGGTGAAAAGGATCCCCAGCAGTTCTGTCCATTTGTTCGTGAAAACTCCAAATCAGCATCCTTGACTATTATATTTTATAAATTATGACATGCACACATGGGTCTCTCACAGAAACACCAATTGCTTTATACCTACTCTCAAACACCATAAAACTAAACAGACAAAGACACGGCACATCACAGCACATTTGTACAAATCGGGTATGATACTGTCGTGGTTATGTTACTGGTCTAGTAATCCAGAGGCCTGGACTAATAATCCAGAGAACATGAGTTCAAATCCTATTATAGTAGTTTGGGAATTTGAATTCATTTCTAAAATAATCTGGAAATAGAAAGCTGGTATCAGTATTAGTGACCATGAAGCTGTCAAATCGTCATAAAAATCCACTGGTTTAGTAATGTCCTTTAGGGAACAAAACCTGTCATCTTTTCTCAGGGCCACTAGGGATGGGCAATAATGCCAGCGATGCCTACATCCCAAGAACAAACAAAGAAAATCCAGCAAAGCTGATATTTTCTGCAATAGACTATAAAATCTGAATGTAAAATAACAAAAAGAATTGTAACTGAAAACATTTTAGAGAATAGCAGGCATAGACTTCATTTTACCCTTTTCTGGTTCACTATGGGCCACACACTGCATATGTACATGAGAGCACAGCAAGCAATGTCTACCCATATCAGTGCCAATGCCACTTTTGGCTAACTGTCACTTGATGTACACAGAGGCACTGTGAACACTCCTCATCAGCTTTTTCAGCGTGGTTGAGATCCAGATCTCATTTTGTGTTAAACCTGCATACAATGGCTTCCTAGCATCACATGATGGTGGCCCTATCTGCTGTGCCATTACACTGTGATGATTAAAAAATTATATATAAATATCTATACATCATATATACATATATCAGTCTTTTCGCTCCATATAAATATATGTATATATTCTTGCTCTCTTCCTACACATAAATATAATATACACACACACACATAATTGACATACAGATCTCAATCGGTGCGTTAGTTAGTGCATAAGACTGCCACCAGTTAGTAATAAAACACTTAGGATACTTTATGTCATTTCACACATTTATCATTCTTAATTAATTAATCATAAAGCTGAATTTTTCCTATCAATAACTATGGCACCATGAATAATTAGTTCTATTTTGACACATAAATAATTTATCATTAATGCATCATTTATTAATAAATTTCCATAATGAAATGGTGTGTTATGTGCATCTAATGAGATCACTTGTTGAAATGCGAACGTATGCTCCAATACAACCGGTGTCTGTTATTAATAATCTACCAGTGTATGCAAACTGGAAGGGAAACAAAATGTCACATTGCTTTAACTTTGACCAAGTAATGAAAGAATTAAACTGCTAATGTCAGTACTAATTATAATAAATAATTTGAAAACTTACCATGGAGGATACTCTCTAACTTGTTTGGTATTTCAGTGCTGATCTTAAACACAGTGTATTCTCACCCATCTTTAGTTCCTTTTCACTGTCAGGCCTGATACTAACATTTCCACTGAAGTTTCCCAGCAGATCTGTTCCCCACTGATCTCAGGTTTAAACATATAAGGGACTGAACCCAATAAAGCACTTTTGCCTGATAAATCCATCACCAGACCATGGTGTAATCTCTGGTGTGAGGGCTGTAAGCCTATAACAGCACTGCTGCTGTTCACCAGCACTTAGAAAGGTGGCACATTGGTGTCTAACAGTCTGGACCTCACCTTTATGGCTCATTGTTCCCAGAACAGCCCCTATTGAAAATACAACAGTTCATGCAAATATTGAGCTCTAAATAAAAAACAAAATGAGAGAATGATGGCATTGAGGACGAGGGAATGTTATCTTCATATCAGAGTGCTCAAATCCACAGTACTGTTCATTGATCAGAGAGTCTTGTCTCATTCATGGATTACAATGCAGTCATTTCTGCTTGTTCGAGTATATCAGAGAACGAAAACTTCACTGAACTGTGAGATTTTGTACGTACATATTGAGGATGTTAATGGGCACACAAATAAAAAGGTCGTTAGTAGAAATCTGTTGGTGTGGATACTTTTGAGAGCATGATTGAGTTACTAATAAGATGCCAGTAGCACAAGTCAGTGTTGGCTTCATGTCATTTAGCCACAATGGGTAGACAGCTAAAGGAAGTCAATGATGTGGAACGTAAGGAGCGACACCTTACATTAGCCCTATTGTCCCATAGTATTTCTATGTTAAGATATTGTTAATGATTCACTGGCTATGGCCTGATGGAAATACAAGTTTCCATTGTGACACATATTTTAATAAAATGATCACTCTGCCAGAAGATCTTTAATTCTAACAGAGATGCAATATTCATAGAAGTATCAATAAGCAAAGTACACATAGTTACAGAAAGAGTGTGTTGATTATTTAAGGCATGTAGCCCATAATTCAGCATAGCCTCTATCTTTTGAAATCAGAGATAATTATTTCAGATCTTATCAACCCAGGGTGATGAAGAGTTTGACAAAAACATACCTGTTCAAAGACAATTTTTTGGCTTTTTATTTTAAACTGGACACACCCGACAGGTTATTGAACACACATGTGGTATTTATCCTAATTTCTTTATACTACGGAGCTCCTGTACATTTTAACACAGAATATTTGAGTATAGGTGCAGCTGAACAACTGGAAACACAGAACAGTTCTTCTGTTCTAATATTCATTGAAGAAGACAAATTATGTGTTTTTTTTAATCAAGTTCACATTTTAGAATCCATTTACTAAAATCGCACCAACCTTTTCTCTGCAAACAACACATCGGATCTCTTACCGTCATTTCACTTGTTTAATAATAAGCTTTTCAGACATTTGTGAGAATTAAAACTCCAGATCAGCTGAGGCTTGACAAAGGTGTTTTCCTTCAGTGACAGCTGCAAAGAACGGCAATTTTCATCGTCTGTGGTTTGCAAGAAACTCTGAGTGTAGCAGAAATCAGGTACCAGAGACTTACACATTGTGAATCGAGGTGAACAAGGTCAGCTGTTTCATTTCCTTTGACCACCCCTGTCATCCCAATGGTGCAATCCTTCCATCACTGTGACAAGCGCTTCATCTAGTAATGTCTGAAAACTTGCAACACATTGGAACTGTGGATTCCAATCTATTGCAAGTTGGTTGGAGTGATAACACTGTAATTGTTAGCATATCAAGCTACCTTGAAATATGCGTACAATTTTTGGAAAAGCCAAGTCAGTTGAGAAGATAAGATGTTCCCTTGGCAATTCAGAAGCTGTTAGCTAAAGGAAATTCATCCATTTGGGATGAACCTCCAGTGGAAGGAAAATGGTCTACTTGGGATGAGCCTTTACTTAGGAGACACAATGTGCCGGCATTAAAAACTTATGGAAAAAGGCATTGTGAGGCAATGAGAATCATACCTAGATGGCGGTCCACCCACACGTTGAGGGGGAGGAGGTACAGATCCTTGGAGAGCAGTACATTACACTCCTCTGTTCCTAACTATAAATGCATTAAACCACATTGATTTCTGTGGAGAGTTATTAGTTAATTTTTTTACTTGCACCAAACATGAGCCAAACTACCTATCTTTGGAATGTCAATAGGCATGCCAGAAATTAAAAGCCAACACCCCAAAAAGTGACCAAATATTATCCACATATACCTTCAGCTTTGGGTTGAGAAAGTGCGTTTTGGTTGATAACGTTCTTTTAGGATCAATTCCTGTCATTCTTTGTTTCTGGTTACTCCTCTGTGAACTTCTTTTACATTACAGGTGCTATATAAATGTGTGTGTGCTGTTGTTGTTATTTTACACCTTACCTTACTGCAAGCACACCTCCGATACAATGATCAGGGAGTAATCCTAATGTCAGAGGGTAAGGGGCTCTGTTCACTACTGACTCACTCTCTCAGCTAGACAGACTGAGAACAGGCTTGATAGCTGGAGGGACACAATGGAATTTTACAAACATGCATTTAGGATTTTGTGACAAAGAGCACATAGATCGCAAAGTTTTACCAAATTACTTAGTTTCCTTTACGTGAAACTCTGTGCCACAAGCGGAACCCGGCCAAGAATCTACGGATTCTAATGAAGCTCAGTTTGCCTAAAGGCAGTGGGTTATTGTTGTTCAGTGAACACTGAGCTCAAGGCTGTTATGTTCTTATTACTTTGAGGGCAGAGTTTAGTGGTGATAAAGAGCAGAAATCCATTAGAGGAACCAATTTGGTGCACTGGCATCAGCCTGGGCCACAGGACTACCAATTAATAGAAGATCAGAAGAACCATCTGCAGTTTAAAATGGAAATAGTTCCCTTTCTTCAAATGTATTTTTCAAAATAATGAGTGAACTAGTATCCAAACAACCCAAACAGAACTGTTATAAACATGGTAACAGAGGTACGCACACTAGAAGCACAAATACCATGTGCATTGTATGATTTTGAGAAACTGGGTAACTTATATTACACTGTAGAGGCTCATTAATATCTTTTATATTGAGTAATCTTGTAAAAGTGAACATTTCCCTCTGAACATGCTTATGCTATATTTTATGATGCTTTAATTTTGGGCAAGTTTATCATCCAGTTCACTCATAAATACATTCTAATAATCAGCACACCCTTCATTTATAACAGACATTACAAATTCATTGGATATAATTCAAATGTGCTTCCATCATATTACATATATGTCTACTTGAACCATAATCTGGCACATTGAACATATTACTTACACACATTTATAGGTATACATTATGAAAGTCACCATCATCAATATGTATAAAGTGTTCATACAGTTGTGCTTGTAGCTGTTTTTTTATCTTGTTGCACCAATGTTCTTATACTGACACAAGAGAAGATGCTTGAAGGTTTTCTTGAAGGTTGTATTACACAGTGCGTAGCAGGCTGGGTTGATGGTACTGTTGATGTAACAGAGCCAGTATCCAATAGTCCAGACTGTGTTGGGGACACAGATTGAACAGAAGGTGTTAATGAGCACCATGACATTGTATGGGGTCCAGGTGATGATAAATGCCAGGAGAATAGCCAGAATGGTCCTGGTCACCTTCTTCTCTCGGGTTACAGCTACCTTCTTCTTCTTAGCAGGGGTCTTGGTCATTTTAATGATCTTATGGGCTGCTCTGATCTCTCTGTCATTCCCATTCTTGCTGCTGTTGCCTGGCACTATTTCCACTGTGGTGGCACAGTAGTCACTCTTTTGAGATTTGGTAACTATCTTTATGCAGGAGAGTTTGGAGTTGTTCATCCTGAAACGGCTTTGTGTAGTAGAGACCTGTGTGCTCTCTTGGATCGCCCCTTCCTCCTTCTGGTTTGATGGGACCACACTGAGGGAAGTTGATTCATTGGAGAGCTCCTTCTCCTCTCCTTGGCCACAATTATCAGTCGTTATTTCACTAGCTGTTTTGCCATTTTGCATTTTGACGTGCTGCAACCCATCAGGCGCATTTGATATGTTGTTATTATTCGGTTTCATTATTTTGCCCTTCACTAGACTGGGAGAAACGGTGCCCTTGTTTGATTCAGGCTCCTTCTTATCCTTCTTTATCCGACTCTTGCTGGCACGAGATATGTGCACATACAAAATAGTCATGATAATAACAGGGAGATAGAAGGCAGCTATAGCAGTGCCAAAAGTAACAGCTGGATTTGAGAAGAACTGTACATAGCACTCACCCTCACTAACTGTCCGCCCCCCTACGATGAACTGCCAGAAAAGAATGGCAGGAGCCCACAGGATAAATGACAGCACCCAAGCAGCTGCGATCATCATCCCTGCCATCTTAGTTGTTCTCTTCACCGGGTAGCTAAGGGGCTTTGTCACACAGAAGTAGCGGTCAAAGCTGATGATAAGAAGGTTCATGACAGAGGCATTACTGACAACATAATCTAGAGCAAGCCATAAATCACACACCACTGGGCCCATAGGCCAGTAGCCAATTACAATGTAAATGGTGTACAGATTCATAGAGAATACACCAATAATCAAATCAGCACAGGCTAAGCTGAAAATAAAGTAATTGTTAATAGTTTGTAAATGTCTGTTTACTTTGATAGAAACCATGACCAGAATGTTTCCAATAATGGTCACCAAACTTAAAGATCCTGCCACAATCACAATGAAGACCACTTCGACTGTTTTGTACGAACTCCCTCTTTCAGTGTCAAATAAGCCTGTTAGGTTGCTGAGAGATGCATTTGCCTCTGTTGAGTTTGCCATCATTTCCCTCTGATGTGGAGTTAACACTGACATGGCCTAAATGTAGAAAAAAATAGAAAAGAAAAAAGATTAGGAAACAGAGTTCAGATGTGTTGAAGTTAAAATACAACTGATCTCTAATTGAAGTCCTACCAGCAAAAACATGCAAAGCCATCTGCTCTTACAAACTTCAAGATCTTTGCCAGGAGGGACTCGATTTTAATTAGGAATCATCTCATAGGTCACTTACTGTACAATTAATTATGAATTAATAGTTAATTACTTGTGTCTAACTAAATGAAGATGTTGATGTCTGACATTGCAAACATGTCTCTCAGGGTTTTCGTTTCATTGATCCAATAAGTCTAGTTGAATCATCTTTGTGCACTGCAAATAGTCAACTGATAATGACAGAATACTTTCAGTCCTTTGACTTCTTTAAGTTCATGTATCAAGTCCACAAACTCAAGTAAACACTGAAAATCCAGATCACCAAGGGAAGTAATGCAAGAAGAGCAGATGCACTGGTGTCATCCCTCCCTCACAGAAAGAACAGCCATCCTATCCAATAAGCTCCCAGTCAGAGACAGATGTGAAGCAGAAGCTTGGAGCTTCGCCTCTGGAAGGAAGAGAAAAATCTGAGATTGAGTCACTTTAGGTCAATGTTATGCATTTCAAAACAGAGCCATATTACTGGAGGCCTAACACCAGTGTTAGTTCTCTCATTTCTATGATTATATAGCTCGTATATTTTATAAGAACTCTGTGCCAAATACGAGTAAGAGGATGATTTTCCTGATGCTGGTATTCCAAAGCTCACCAGATTTCAAATGACAGTAGTCTTCAGTGAGGCTGCTGCTGTAAAAAGCATATGCTCCACGTCCTGTATCATTGAATATTTAAAGAGCTTTTATGGCTCCTGAATGTCTCAGAGAGATTACGCGATATTGATTGAACCTGTGCATACTTACTGATTCAAGGAGTTGGAGAGGAAAGTTGCAGGAAGAAAAAGTAAAGAAAGAAATGATAAATAATGGGGAGAGGCACATAAGAGGGGAAGACAGAATGAGAAAAAAAACAAGGAGAATGACAGTAAAAGAAAAGAACATAAGAATCCAGAACAGGAGTAGGCCAGATAGCCCCTCGAGCCTGCTCTGCCATTCAATAAGATCATGGCTGATCTTCGACCTCAACTCCACTTTCCTGCCTGATCTCCATATCCCTTGATTCCTCTAGAGTCCAAAAATCTATCAATCTCAGCCTTGAATATACTCAACGACCGAGCATCCACAGCACCTTTGGGGCAGAGAATTCCAAAGATTCACCACCCTCTGAGTGAAGAAATTCCTCCTCATCTCAAATGACCGACCCCTTATTCTGAGACTATACCCCAAGTTCTAGACTCTCCAGCCAGGGGAAACAACCTCTCAACATCTATCCTGTCAATCCCTGTCAGACTCTTATATGTTTCAATGAGATCACCTCTCATTCTTCTAAACTACAGAGAGTATAGGCCCAAAAGGGGACAGAGAATGAGGAGATAGTGACATGGAGAAGGAGACGAACACAGAGAAAAAGGGGAAACTAGAGGGTAAAAGACTAGAAAGAGAAGCATTAAATAATGTAGTATAAGTCTGAACCAATATTTTCAATATATACACCAGAGTAAGAACACAGCGGGAGGAGAAAATAATGTAATTGCTTCCATACTTTTTTAAGTGTGTTGGAGTTAGGTGCATACAGGAAAATAAATTGAAAAATAAAAATGAACAAAAATGTTCAGAGAAAATCTGGGTTATGTTTTTTGGCACGGGCGCATCGAAAAGAGAAGAAAATATCAACAATACATTAATTTTGCACTGTTCTTCAGAAGGCTAACAGAACTACCAAATAAAGTCACCTCACTTCCAACCCTACGTTGTACAGATGGTGTAGAACCATAGCTTCGCCAGCAACCTCAATAGGTGCTACAGTTCAAGAACAGGCAGGAATGTTCTTTACATTATCTCAAGGTTCAGTAGAGAATGCAGGGTGGAAATTGGTTATGGCCCGTTTTCAGGTGAACAGACAGTGTGCACCCCAATCAGGAGCCCTGAGACCGGCCTGAAATTGGTCCTCGGGCCTTATTAACAGCTGCTGGCGCCTGTCCACAGGCAGCTTATGCATTTGACTTAGAAGAATATCAGTCTGCTTCATCACTGTAAGGTAAGTCCTGAGAGGGGGTGAGTAGACTAGACCTATATTCTCTAGAGTTTAGAAGAATGAGAGGTAATCTCATTGAAACATACAAAATTCTTACAGGGCTTGACAGGGTAGATGCAGGGAGGATGTTTCCCCTGGCTGGGGAGTCTAGAACCAGGGGTCACAATCTCAGAATAAGGGGTCAGCCATTTAAGACTGAGATGAGGATAAATGTCTTCACTCAGAGGGTGGTGAATCTTTGGAATTCTCTACTCCAGAGGGCTGTGGAGGCTCAGTCGTTGAGTATATTCAAGACAGAGATCGATAGATTTTTGAATATTAAGGGAATCAAGGGATATGGGGATAGTGCAGGAAAGTGGAGTTGAGGTAGAAGATCAGCCATGATCTTATTGAACGGCGGAGCAGGCTCGAAGGGCCAAATGGCCTACTCCTGCTCCTATTTCTTATGTTCATATGTTCTATTGACTTTGGAGTCAGGGAAGCTATCTCAACACAAATCAGAGAAGCAGCACAGATGTGCTATAGCCCTATCTCCAAACTGCACTCCTGTCTAGTGAGGTTCCATGTTGAGAGTACAGGATTCCTAAATTTGCCCCTTCTAAAGTTTTATGATCTTATTTTTCATTTTTTCCATTAAACTCTACCACGCTACACAGATCTACCTCTGACATTTAAACATACAATGGCATCACCAAGCCATCCTGTGCTGATCTCAATTATGTCCCATTCAGAATTCAGGATACCTGTGTCTGGCCTTTTTCTTCATTTCCTGCCCCCTACAGGTAGTTGCCCATTATTCCCACTGGTTGAGCTGAAGACCTAGGCTTGCCAGGTCAGGGCAGGGCTAGCATGTTGGGATACAGCAAACAGGACATAGAAAGACATGGTAATGTGCGGCAGAATTTCGCATGATATGACATGATAGAAGATTTCTACCTGAAACATCAACATCGACCTATCATTTCTCTCTACAATTACTGTCTGGCCTGCTCTGCATTTCCAGCATTTTATGCTTATTTTTCTCCAGTTTCTAATATTGCTGGGAATTAGATCACATCAATTTCAGTGAAACCTACCATAACTTTTTGCAGAACACTCTGAGGAAGTGACATCTAGCCTGGATTTAGCATTTTAAATCAGTCTTTTGACGCCTTGGCAACATGGGGCCTCTGTCATCAGTGTCGAATAACTAATAACTCACTGGTATAATTAGCATGTCAATCGCTGCCTCTCACCAGTAAATCTTTAATCTATTGGCACATCACTCTTGCTTTTATTTTCTATGTCTTTATGCTCACTGTAACCAATGCAATTGTCTTTTTCCCATTATTTATTGGGTTATTTTTAAATGTTTAGTAAATTGTCTCCTGTAGCTGTCAGCTTTCCTTCCTTCACTCTGCTCCCCTCTTACTCCCTGTTATAGACACCTCCAATTCCTTGACAGAGCTGACAAGCAGATAATCCTAGGAACAGGAGTAGGCCATTCAGCCCCTCAAGCTTATTCCGCCATTCAATTAGATCATGGCTGATCTGTACGTCAACTCCATTTACCTGCTTTTGCTCCATAACCCTTGATCTCCTTACTGAACAAAAATCTATCGATCTCAGTCTTGAAAATTTCAATTGACCCAGCATCCACAGCTTGTTGGGGAGAGAGTTCCAGAGCTTCGAGGGTGGTGCAATGGGTTACACAAAATTCTTCAACCTTAGTGCCTAGGTTCAAATCCAGACAGGACTGAGCGGATGTATTTTAATAGAGGTTTATATACTTGAAAAGGGAATATTTGCAGGGCTATGGCGAAAGAGCAGGGGAGTGGGAATAACTGGATAGCTCTTTCAAAGAGCTGGCACAGGCATGGCGGGCCAAATGGCCTCCTTCTGTGCTGTATCATTCTATAATTTCCACTACCCTTTGTGTAAAAAAAAATGCTTCCTAATTGGCCTAGTGCTAATTTCAAGATTGTGCCCCCTTGTTCTGAATTCCCCCACCAGAGAAAAAAGTTACTCTGTATCTACCATATTGCTTTATTTAGGCTGATAGAGTGTGATTGGACGATGCCCAGTGCAACCAATTAAGAACCAAACAGCCTGTTCAAATTAAAAATGATTACTGGTAAATTCAAATGATAATTTGTCAGGTTGTGTCATTTAAGCAATCAATGTTCTACAGTACTTCAAGCAAACCAGTGAACACTGTATGGTCGTAGTCTGTGGCCACCTAAGCGTGCACCAGGCATTGAAACAAGGGCAAACAGTCAGGGAGACCCTCCCCAGGGATCTTACACATACCAGACATGTGCTCTGTGGATTTCACTAGAGAAGCCAGGTTGTCCATTTCCATACATAAGAACATAAGACGTAGGAGCAGGAGTAGGTCATTTGGCCCCTCGAGCCTGCTCCGCCATTCAATACGATCATGGCTGATCTGATCTTGGCCTCAACTCCACTTCCCTGCCCGCTCCCCATAACCCTTGACTCCCTTATCGTTCAAAAATCTGTCTATCTCCACCTTAAATATATTCAATGACCCAGCCTCCACAGCTCTCTGGGGAAGAGAATTCCAAAGATTTGCCACCCTCTGAGGGAAGAAATTCCTCCTCATTTCCGATTTAAATGGGTGCCCCCTTATTCTGAAATTATGCCCCCTAGTTCTAGATTCCCCAACAAGGGGAAACATCCTCTCTGCATCTACCCTGTCAAGCCCCTTCAGAATCTTATATGTTTCAATAAGATCCCCTCTCATTCTTCTAAACTCCAATGAGTATAGGCCCAACCTGCTCAACCTTTCTTCATAAGACAACCCTATCATCTCCGGAATCAACCTCGTCCCCCATTTAAAAAAAAAAAGTCCTGTTCCTCTGCTGGAATTGCCATTCAGGTTAAGCATTCCATTCTGAAAGTGCTTTCCATTAAAAAAAATCTTTCTCTGGGCCAAAATTAAAACTTAGCACTCCTTTAAATAGAGAGCAGCAATATGGGAAGCGGGCGGCGGTGGGCTTTGGGAGTAATGTAGAGTCTGGGGAACATTCCTGCTTGTCCTGGCTCCACAGGAACAAATTTTGAAATTAAAAAAAAAATTCACCTTTTGTTGGCGGCTGCTGCTTAGGTCGCAGCAGCCGCTGACAATTCCTGAAGGGAGCAGCCTTGTGTCTTGTATTTACATATCGAATTTGTCTGATGTTTTAGGCGGCTGCCAGGGACGCCTGAAAAATAGCCAGACCCAATATCAGGATGGAGGTATTTCAGGTGTACTTTGGACATGGAACATTGCTCCCTGAATTTGGCTCAATTTCCACCTTAAAGTGTATTTTTTCCATTGCTTTTGTATTATGCTTTCTTGAAAATCCCACTCCCCATGCTCTTTTTAAAGCCTCACTCTCTGTGCTCAATATAAATTCCTGTTGCCCAAGCTCTATTCCCAAGTCCCCCTTCCTGGCTAATTGAGAACTATCCAGCTCCCTCATCTTCCCCATCCTGCTCTCCACGTGGTATCTGCCATGCTGTAATACGTAAAGTGAAAATAAAACTGTTGAAGAGACAAAAGGGAGAATGAGGTAAGAAAGAGGAGGGACAAAACTGAGGGGGGCAAAAGAGGTGAAAGTGAGGGAGGAGACGAAAATGAGGAAGCGAACAAGAGAAACAGAAGTGAAGTAGGAGAGTGAAAAGCAGAAATGAAGAAGGAGAGACAGAAGTAAAGGAGGAGAGAGAGTAAATGAGCAAAGGATGAAAGAGACTTAGATGCAGGAGCAGGACCATTGAAACAAAAGTGAATAAGTGTGGAAAACAGAAGTGAACGAGGAGAGCGATAAAAACAAAAATGAGGCAATTCTTTATTTGCAGCCTTACCAATTCCAATGTCCTTAGCTGAACGGTCACGAGAGGCTGGTGGGGCTCAACCAGATTGATTGTCAACCAATGAATCATATAGGCCCAAATCTTGCTGAAAAAAAAACGTCGAGTTCATGACCCAAGCCGTTATTAATGTGCAAATCAGTCAACAAGTTCAGATGGAGAAAAGATACACTGTGAGTTGCAAATTGCCATAACTTGCTGATCAATTTACACCGCTCCACCATTGCCTCGCATAAATGGCACCTCACCCTCAACTGCCCCATTATTGCTGGATGTGCACATTAAACTCGAATTAAAATCGCCACAGAAAGTTAGAGCAGGTACTCAACAACAACAACAACAACTTGTACTTATATAGCACCTTTAACGTAATAAAATGTCCCAAAGCGCTGCATAGGAGTATTTTAAGACAAAAAATTTGACACCGATTCACGTAGGATAAATTAGGGCAGGTGACCAAAAGCTTGGTCAAAGAGGTAGGTTTTAAGGAGCATCTTAAAGGAGGAAAGAGAGGTAGCGAGGCAGACAGGTTTAGGCAGGGAATTCCAGAGCCCAGGCAACAGATGCTCAAGAGGGCAGAATTAGAGTAGCGCAGATATCTCGGGGGGTTGTGGGGCTGAAGGAGATTACAGAGATAGGAAGGGGCGAGGCCATGAGGGATTTGAAAACAAGGATGAGAATTTTGAAATCGAGGCGCTGCTTAACCGGGAGCCAATGTAGGTCAGCGAGCACAGGCGTGATGGGCGAACGGGACTTGGTGCGAGTTAGGACACAGGCAGCCGAGTTTTGGATGACCTCAAGTTTACGTACCCTTTTAACAACGTGATAATTGGTAATGCAATGCCAATCAACCTCTCTGGTCCAAAAAGGGAACAATTTAAACTGTTGAGTCTCATTCCTGCATGTTGTAAATTCTTCTTGGAGATTTACATAGTATTACATGTATTTACAGCACAGAAACAGGCCATTCAGCCCAACAGGTTCATGCCGGTGTTCATGCTCCACACGAGCCTCCTCCCACCCCTCTTCACCTAACTCAATTAACATATCTTTCTATTCCTTTCTCCCTCATGTGTTTATCGAGCTTCCCCTTAAATGCTAGTCACCTCAGCCACTCCTTGTGTTAGCGAGTTCCACGTTCTAACCACTCACCTGAATTTCCTCTTGGATTTATTTAACTATCTTATATTTATGGCTCCTAGTTCTGGTCTCCCCCACAAGTGGAAACATTTTCTCTACGTCTACCCTATCAAAACCTTTCATTATCTTAAAGATCTCTATCAGGTCACCCCTCGGTCTTCTCATTTCTAGATTTTTAATTTAAAATTTTAACATTCCTTACTTTTCCTTTCTGTCTCTTTTTCTTTCTCTCTTAAGCCAATCTTTCTTTCCCTCACTTTATTTTTCTTTCTGTACCTGATTTGACTCTAATTCACCCTCCTTCTTCGTCATTCTTTTGTTTCTTTCTCAATTTTTTCCAATCCTTAAATCTCATTGGTTAAGAAGATAGACTCTTGGTCCCATTGTTCACTAAGGTCTCAGATGCCCTGTTGCATTTGAGCTGAAGGGTGCAAGGAAAAGTCTAAATAACAACGCACACTGTGAGATACTCTGCTCCTGCAAAATCATGGTTTTCAAATCGATTGTTAAGAATATCAATTAGCTTGGTTCAAGCTTGAAGGATGGCACGTGGGCAGGGTACATCGGTGAAGAGGGCTATGGTGTCCGTGCCATCATTGTGTCAAGGGTTGTACATATGTTTCAACATCTAAGATTTTAGAAGCATCAGTACTAACTGAAGAGTGGTTAGTAAAGCCTTTCAGTGGTGTCTGTGTAAAAACAATGCAAATTATGTCATCTAAATGCTGACTGGGTCTCTTCAAGAAAAAAAAACAAAGTTCACACTGCAATGGATCCAACATCTGCTGCAGCACAAACATTGCTAGCAGTTAGTATAACATAAGAAAGCATAGAGAGAGAACCAAAAATATAAAAAAACAAACACAAATATAAGGGAATGAATAAACCGGGTGTTGAGAATATAAGAAAGCATGGAACAGGCACAGAAATATGAGGACATAATAAAGCAAATAAACAACAGCTGAAACAGCATGGAATCAGAAATAAGAGCATGAGACAGCATGGATCAAGGAACTAGGCCATCAGCAAGAATAGAACAAGTAACAATATCATGAGAGAACATGCAACAAAAACAAGATCAAAAGATACCATGGAACAAGGAATGAAATCATGAGGCAACATGGAAGAAGGAGTGAAATTATGATATAGCATTGAGTGAGGAACTAGATCCTGAGTGTAAGATTCTCAAAATTCACAGATCCTCCAAAACTCGAAGACAAACCCTAAGGAAAATGACTTTGGACTCTTTTCTAACTATTTCAAGGTGATAAAATGCATTTGGGCCTAAAACAAGGAATTTAAGACCAGAAACCAAGTTTTGGCATTTTAAAAACACGTCTGGGCCTGTAAAGGGACAAGGAGGTGGGTTCGACCTCTGTAAAAGCAGTTTTGGATATTGGAGTTAATTACACTGTCTGGGGAACCGGGATGACCTCACTCAAGCCCCAGCAGACATTAACATTTTGACAATAGACCCTGGGAGAAGGCAGTCCCACCCAAAACACAGGCCCCATCAAAACCTATCACAGGACCCATCAAACCCATGCATAATACAAATCACTCAGACCCATTCCATAGAAAACCCGGGCCCAGTCAAGAAAACCAAACACAAAAACAATCACCTGTAATCAACCGAGGAGATCAACAGGATGGAGCCATCCCGAAAACCACTTCACACATTTACAAACCAGTTACTGTTAACGAGCCCTCCAAAATCTTACAATGCAAGAAGTCAGTTCAGCAGTTACAACAAGTTCTCAAGTTCGAGTTCTCCAGTACAACCGTCCACAGTTCAACAGAAACAAGTTCAACAAGCAAGCAGCAAGGAGTTCAGCAAGCAGTCCGGCAGAAGGCAGTTCCACAGTTCTGCAAGAAGGCAGTTCCACAGCTCTGAAGAAGACAGGCAACAGAAAGAAGTTCAACAAAGAAGGCCAGCAGCTCCAGAAGCAGGCCGACACGCAAGAAGAAACCAGAGCGACCTGCATCGGTGACCATTGGACACCTCGCGGCAACAAGGGCCTTACGAAACTTTTTACTCAAAAGACTCTAAACCCTAACTCTCAACTGTCAAGGATTTATTTGGTGAGCATTATCCCTGGTCCTCCACAGCCCAACTTAGCTAGTAAAGTGGGATTGGGAGGGGTGAAGTATTCTCCTAATGTTATTTCCCTCGCTTGTACCGAAGTGTTCCCCACTTTCAGAGTGTTAAGAGTGTTTGTGTTGTATTTTACTTTCTTAAATAAGGATCAAAGTTCTTGCACCAAAACCAGTTGTCTGCTGCACCTTTGTCACAACCCCCAAATAAGTCCAAGGTCTAGAACCAAGGGAGTGGGAGCGATTCGAATCGCTCAGAAGTCAGAGGTGAAGCTGACACAAACCACCACCTCCTACATGAGATAGCAAGGAACATGCATGAAAATTATCAGCAGCATGGCAGAAGGAATGAGGTCATCAGAAACCAAAGATTAAAAAACAAGATCATGAGACAGCATGGAGAATGGAATAAAATAATAAGATAGCATGGAAGAAGAAAGATCACAAGACAATAAAGAACAAAAGAGAAAGAAGATCACAAGACAATAAAGAACAAAGGAAAAGATCATGAGAGGAATGTTGGGCACACCTACACCTTAAGTTGCAAAGCCTGTGTCACTCCTTGTTTCCACATACCATTGGGGGTGAATTTCCTCAGGGATTCTCCATGCGTTTGTATATTGGGTTTGTACCGAAGTTACTTCAGTTGAGCGGGTGAAGCCCTGAGGAAATTTACCCCCATAATCTTATAATCAGGGTTGTTCTTGAGGTGTAAATTTTGTCAGCTTTTTGTAGCTATTGGTCAACTTTTGCTCATTTTCAAGGTTGTAATATATGGTGCTCCTTTGTTTGTAGTTCTCCAGTCTCCCAGTGCGCTCTAAGAGTTGCTGTTTCAATGCATTTTTGGCTGATTTCTGTTGATCAGCACTTTCTCTCCCACCTTTGTGAATGGTCGACCATGTTAGAGAAATTGCTCTCCTGAGATCCCTTCATTCTGTATGGAAAAGTGCCAAGAGATTTTTGTGGTGCACAGTACTGCTTATGTAAATGGAAGCAAAAGGGAGACTTTAGTCTCCCAATACTTATTTGGAAGAAAATGTTGATGTCCTAGCATTGGTTCACACATCTGATGGTACTCTGTAAATCAAGGCATCAACGCATTTCACCGATACTTACAAACATACAAAATTGACGGGCAGGAAAAGACTGGCTGGCCCATCAAGCCTGTCCCACACCTCAGGGTGGCTGGAGCAACAGGACTAAACACTTCCCACTCCCCACAGCCAAGTAATCTCATGGGAGAGGCAAAAAACCTTTGATATGATTGTGTTACTGCATTCTGTTCCTGTGATAACTTTGTATTGTTATATGTTTCATTACTGTCTTTGCAGTATTTCAAAAATAGTTATTAAAAAAGAAACAGTCCATCAAAGGAATAGTAGATCAAAGAAGGTTTTGACAGAGGCCTGACAACTGGGGTACAATAAAGAAAAGGAAGCATCAATCAGAAGAGCTTCACAGTTAGGGTTACGGCTGCAGAAACAGAACTAACTGAAAGAAAGAAGCCAGGGCCTCTGGGGCAGACCGAATAAACAAAGGAAGTACACAAAAAACAACTGGATTTAAGAGAAAGTGCTGGAGCAATTTTCAGAAATTGTTTAAAGAAACTTGGCTTAAGGAGCGCTAACAGAGGCTGGCAAAAAAAAATAAAGAAAACTTAGGATAGGAATGGAACTGTAATTGAATATTTTTTCATTCAACACCCAACTCACATAGTGCAGTCCAACTCTCATGCTGTAGTTCACTGAATCCTAATGGAAAATATTGCATCGTGCATACATAAAGGATTAATCAACAGCATCTGTAAGTTTGCATTTTACACATAATACTCACAGTATATGTGAACCAGCTGTTCTTTATATTAATTCTATATTACAATAAAATGTGGGCTTGGAGTTTGTTGATGCTCTGAGGGTTTCTGTTTTATTTCTTTATTAACTGAAGTGTGAAAATTTAGGCTGCTTTAAGATTCAATTAGTGATTGGAACGTGACAGGTTTACTTAAGGTGAGTCAGATGCAGATGAAGATATGAAGCAATGAATTAGCATAACATGGATTTCAGCAAAGCACTGAAGACAGGAAGAAGATGGGAGCCTAATTTAGCTTTATGTGAGAGTGTTTCAATGTGTGTGTGTGTGTGTGTATAAAATGTAGATGTATATGTTTCTCTGTGTATTTACACATATTTGAATACATGCTTGCATGTATGAATTTTTATAGATGCAAAGATGGAGCTTATTTGTCCAAAAAGATACTATGAGGACCCTATATGCCCAAAATGAGAGAGACAATGAAGGGTAATGATCACACTGGGAGACATTGAGGGGTAGTGATCATGCAGTGCTCCCTAACACTACACATTTTGCTATCATTTGGGTGCAGATACTAATTTATTTCTTATCTTTGCTATTGACTGATTGTTCCTCTCCTTGGAGATATTTCCATGCCCATAGAATGAGAATGAAAGATTATTATGTTCGAGAGTCCTTCATGGAATTAGGCTCTCAACATTCCATTCCATCCCTTCTTTAATCCCTTTTCTTAATTTGTAACATAATAAACTGTCTTCCAACTTCCAGGCTGAGAAGGTAGTAATTAGTATTTGGCTCTTCCCTCATACATTTTTCAAACGAAAAGACGTTTTAACACTTTTGGGTCTAACAAATCAAATCGAAATTTTGTCAAAGGTAAATGGCAATTTTTTTTTTTAAATAAGCCCTTGTAACCTAAAGGGATAATTTCACACTCACTGTATTTGTTTACTCTTGCACATGGGAATCCTTTGAATAGACTAGTGATCAGAATCAAATTCACATGCATCACTGTAATAAATTTAACCCTAGATGTTCTTACGTATCACTTTGAGTATATCTGAAAATTTGATTCAAAACCATATTAGACCTGATTTTAATTCAGGGCTTGAATCGAGCAAGCGGCATGTCCACCTGATGCCACCAGCATGGAAATTATTCTCCGTCATGCTCCCCTCACTTCAGGATTTCACTCGAGTGGAAAATCTAAACTTCAGAATCATGGTGGAAATGCTCAATGGGATCTCACCTAAATATGACATGCAAGCCTAGGTTAAACATGCAATTGAATCATGGCTGTATCGGCTGCTGTTTGAACCTGTAATGGATGCTGGCACTCTTTTTGCATACAGGATTCCAGATCAGCTCTATATCCACTTTTTGATCTTTGATTCCTCCAGTGGTGTCTGCCCGAATGTCTTAATTGTATAATTAATGAATAGTGCTGACTCATTAATGACTCAGAAGACTTGTTGTGAATTATAATTAATCAAATAGCCCATGAATTACAATTGACTTGTTTCACCACAGAGTCCCTGATGACTGTCATTTTGGTGACATAATTATGCTGTTCATGTAAACACAGTCTTAAAGGTCAATGGCCTCATTGTGCGGTTTAATTGAGAAAGAGTGTGTGCTGGGATTATGTTTTATTGGAATAGTTTCATCTGTCCTATGACAAAGGAGATTGGAAGAGCTACAAGAATTTCTGTTAATATTGTCATGCAAATGATTCCACATGGACAGCCCAGAAAAGTTGATGTGGACTCTCCAAACAGGTGATTGTTTCTGGGTCCCAGGTATTGCAACTGTTAGATATGTTCAAGTCCAGCCCAGAGTAATCGGATGAAAGCATCTTCTTTCTGCTCTTTGTAAAGATCCCACAAGAAACATATGTCAATTTGTAGAGGGTAATAGACCATGGCACAAAACTGGCATTAATTTGGGAGGCCATAGGGTCATGTTTGTGGGAAGTGGAACTATCACACTAGTGCAATAGAGAGCTTGCTTCTGAGGCATGTTTTTGGGCCAGGATAGAGGGATATATATTGTGCAGCTAACTGCTCTACCTGAAATGGGAACACTGTCAAGGAGGAGAGGGAAAAAGGCAGGGGAGAGGAAGGGAGGGCGAAGACAGTGGGATAAAAGAGGAAGGGAGGGAGAGGAGAGGGCGAAGAAGAAGGAAGAGAGGAGGTGGAAAGGAAGGTGAGAGGATGGGAGTGTTGAGGAAGAGAAATTCAAATCAACAGAGGTAGGAGGATTGAGGCATGGAACACCCAGCCATCGGGGGAGGAAAATACAGCTAGTGAGGTGCTGTGGATGTGAGATGCTATAAGGGGAGGTTTCTTGCTTGGACAGTTCCTGACTTCCCAGTAGCATGTTTTTTTTTACCTCTGAGCCTAATGGTTGATATCCCTATGTGTTCAGTTAAAGGCATTCATGTAATGTTATGTCCAGCCCAACTATATATAATTAGTTGGTCATGTAATGTTAGGGTTACATTGGCATTTACTGCTGCGATACCTTTCAGAATCTTGAATCAGAATCACTCCATTTTTAATATAATGTAGATGATCAGCAGGATGAGAAGTTAAAAGCACTGTGCAATTGTTACAGACAGTATTATAGGGCAGAGTGCTGCAAGATGACTATGGGCAGTGTTAGTGTGAGGTCACTAAAAGCAATGTTATAGGGAAAGAATACTGTTGGATCACTACAGGTAGTGTTATCGGCATTGTGGGCTCACTATGTCTGTGTTACTTAAGAGCTGTATTATGGGGCAGAGAGCTGTGGGATCACCATGGGCAATATTACAGGGGCAGAGTAATCAGTAAAATTAGCTTTAGGGTCCATGGACTAAGGAATGCCAATTTTCCCACGCCTGATCGCCAGCTAGTGATCTTTATTGGAAGATATTGGGAAGTATGTGTATGTATACATAGTGTGAGGACAGGATTGGACTCAACTGTGATACCTCCCATGATGACATAGCTTGCTGATTAGGCTATTTACTGTCTTGGCTCACAAATGAACAATGACCACTTGAATGAGGAACTAGAGGGTAGTCGGTGCCCATGGAACCAAACTCTAACATGAGTCAGTGCTCTTAGGCGAGGAAGGAAGAAAATTGGAGGGGAGAGGGGCAGAATTAAAAAGCACATGAGCTGAGCACATTGGGATTACAATGGGCTGCCTTTTAAATCTATGCCATAGGGCAGATTTATGCACAATTGCTATAGGCTGCTTCACAAGGGTGCTGCTCTATGGGATTGCTATCTGCTCCATTCTATGGGCAGAGTACCATGAGATCATTATATGGTTAGACTATCTCAGACTTGCTCTACTTTGCATTATATGGCAGAGCTCGGTAGGATTACCTGGAGGAGGAGGGGCTACATGCATTCCATAATCTGCATGAAAATCATTCCTCTATAAGATTATATCCGACCAGATATTTTTGAATGGAAGAGGGGTGCAACCAATCCAGCAAATAGAAGCGACCAAAGCATGTTATGGAGTTTTTCAAAACAAGCAGGCAGAGCTAAGGAATATCCCGGATCAGAGCTGCATTTGGAGAAGCTTCAGAAGGATTTGAGAAGAACATGCAAGACGCCACAATCTGTTCCTGATCCATGGAGAAGTTGAGAGAGATGTTGCCTATCAGATGACAAGCATTCATAATGTAAGAATGGCATGCAGTAGAAGGTGTAAGATGGGCCCTTGTTCCAGTCTAGTATGCTACAGTATGGTCAAAAAAAAGATATGTTCTTGAAAATATTCAGCATATATTTGACCATTAAAGGATTTTCAAAATAGAATTTACCTCCATTTCAGACTTCTTCTACCACTGATTCCTGGTTAATGGTGATGGGGTGAGAATAATTACGTTTCCTTTGACCAAAAATATACACTAACGCTCTTCAGTCATAGAAGGGACAGAGCTCAAGATGACTGATGGAATGGCAGCTACTGATGGCGAGTCTGCTTGGCAAGGGGTCAGTCTGCACATAAATAGCCTGCTCAACTTACCTAAATTCCAGAATAGAAGGCCCCAAATCGTTGCAGATATGTTACTTGACATGTGACAAAATAATTGTTTTTTTATTTGTATAGATTTTGTATTTTAAGAGTGTCGATGACAGCAGACTTTAAGTGATGTCATGTCTTTACAGATACTCCATTTGCTTGCAGATGTTAAAGAAAATGTCTCAGACTCAGTGAGTGGTGGAATAACACTGCAGCTGAGACCTGAAACTAGAATGAAATCTATAAAAGCTTAGCAATAAAATGCATGTAATTGAATGAAGAGGCAGTTTTCCGATACAATTACTCACCTTTATCTGATTCCAACTACATAACACTGCAACTTGTGAGTTTGTGTTTGAGACTGGGTACTGCGCCCATTCCTATCATCCAAAGTCACATTGCAATCTCACAACTATTTACAATTATTATTATTTAACTGACACTTAGTTAAGTAAATCATCCCAAGATTAGCAAAAATTGAAGAATATGGTTAAGCCTTCAATGCTCTCCATATATACATACATACATGCATACATAAACTCTCAGATTCTCTCTGTATGAGATCCAAGCAAGGCAAAGCAAGCAAAAGGTCTAAGAGTTAATTGAAGAGAAATTCTAGCTTTCAGACCCTGGACCAAGAGAAATAAAATCCCAACAGCACAATTTCTTGCAGAAACATTAAGAACAAATGAGACAAATAAAAGATCTTTTGATTGGCACCAGAAAGGACAAATGAGCTCCACTGAGAGAAGAACGTAAGAATTTTTAGGATCAGGAAAGGCCATTGGGCCATAAAACTGTCAACCTCCCCTCACCACCTTCTCAGTCTATGAGGGACTTCTGGTGTCCTGACCAACATTCCTCTTTCAACCATCAAAAGCAGATTCATTAGTTGCTCATTTCTTTACTGTTTGTAGGGAATTGCTGGTACAGAATGGCAGGAATGGTCCTCCCGCCTCCACAAAAATACTGCGGGCAGCTGCTGGCACGAGCTCACCCCCTCCCCCTCCGCCAGCTGAAATTCCTAAGGCCCTGACCAGCAAGCTGCATCGGGATGCCTGATTGGCGTGCATGGCTTACCGGTTAAATGGAGATGAACCCAAGGCCCAATTTCGATTGTGCCATCGTCTTTGGTCACGCGTTCTGATCGTGCTGCCCATTTTGCACTGGAAACCAGAGCTACTCGAATTTCTCTCAAACAATGGTGAGCAAACTACTGCTTGCAATTGTATACAAACTTTTGGTAATGGTTAATTTGCTAAGTTCAAAAAAAATTAAAAAGTGTGGGCAATATTACATATTGATTAGAATGAAATTTAAACACATCAGTCCCAACTTTCTGCCAAGGCCTGCTTTGAATGTCATACATTTTCATTGGCTTTTTGCACACTATGGCCCTGATATTAACTCGGAGGCGCGTTGGGAGCGGGGCTGGGGGGGTGTCCGATATCGTGTGGGGCGGTTAATAGCGAGGCCTTTCTGTCTGGAAATCCTTCCTTGATCGGGGATTTCATAGAAACTAGGAGCAGGAGTAGGCCATTCGGCCCGTTGAGCCTGCTCCACCATTCAATACGATCATGGCTGATCATCCAAATCCAGTAGCCTGTCCCTGCTTTCTCACACAGAATCCCCATCGAGCCTGCACCGACACATATCCCACCCTATCCCCGTAACCCCACGTATTTAATTCCCCCTAACATATCCCATTCTATCCCTGTAACCCCACATATTTAATCCCCCCCTAACATTAAGGGTCAATTTATCATAGCCAAATCAACCTAACCCGCACCCGGAGGAAACCCACGCAGACACGGGGAGAATGTGCAAACTCCACACAGACAGTCACCCGAGGCCAGATTCGAACCCGGGTCTCTGGCGCTGTGAGGCACCAGTGCTAACCACTATGCCACCGTGTTGCCCTGTTTCCTGCCCTGTAAGTTATTATGGGTGAGAAATTGGGTGCCTTTGCGCCTCCCAGTAGTGCTCTAACGGGGCGTAAATGACTTTGTGACCAGGCGTAGTGCTGACTTCAACTCTCGCCGTATTCGGTGGGAGTTTTGCGGTAGCGCTGCGGCTTGATCTCTTTCGCCTGGAGATCGTGATGTCATCGCCCCGGCAGCACCCCGGACCCGAAATTGACTTGCGCCCCCTGCAGCTTCGCCGGTCGAAAACACCAACAGCTGCAGGAGGCGTGCATCGGGTGGCTGGCCGCTTCGGGGACGATGATTAAAGGCGAGGTGGCCGAGGTAAGTGGAAAAAAACTTACCTTTCCTGTTGAAGTTTTTTTCGCGGGTTCCTGCCCGTGATCGATCAGCCCGGCACTCTGCTTGAGTGCCGGGCTGATCACGCGGGATTGCGGCTGCCTTGGTGGTCCAGCTAGGTAATTTTTCTATTGTAGAGTCTGCAGTGATGGCCCTTCCCTTTAAAGGAGGAAAGGAGCCTTTGAACACGGCAGTGCTGCACGGCCCAGTGTGCAGCACTGCTGAAGTCTCCACTCCGCCCCGCCTGCTGCCGATTGCGCTCCAAGGCGGAAGTGGCGTGCTTGATTTAGCGCTCCGCTTCCTTCCTGGAGCGCAAAACCAAATTTTTGAAACGTTCAGAAACATTAGTGCCTGGTGCTAATTTTCTCAACTTTTCAAGTGTTCGCGCCCCAAACGGGGCGATACCCAATTTCACCCCCATGCACCTAAATACAGCAATATGCTTATGTTGCTTTTAGGCATTTATTGTTAGTGACATCATCAATTCTTAACTGTCGGCAACCTCAAAGTTGAAGGATTGGCTGTATTCACTATTCCAGACTTTGAAATTCTGGAGTTTGGTAATTATCTTTATATTCACACACCTCATGACATTTTCCTAGCTACTTGATGTTTTGACAAGAGTACACAAACCAACTTTGCATTTGACTTGCTCAATTTTCAACTTAGCTTCCTGTATATTGTGGCAAGACGTTACATTGAGCTGCCATGTCTAGCTTGAAATGAACAGTTCTGGCCGACATCTTGAGGCCGATTTCCATTTAACATCACATGGGCCCGGTCCTCCAATGACAAAGGAGGATTCCATTGCAATCATTTATGAAGGGAATCCCCTAATAATATGCAATGGAATCCCCAAATAATTATACAATTTACAGAATTCTAATGATTATAAATGTACTGAATTGCAATTTTATTCAGAAGTCCCTTCATTGCACCAACCTCAATAAAAATTTAATTTTTTGATAAATAATTTTAAACATCATAATCCGGGCCAATATTTGCATAAACTAATTTAAAGTGTATGTGCATCATTTTGGATTTTTAAATGTTTTATTTAAGCCTTATATATACCATTACGCTGATGAAAGCAGGCCCTACGCTTTTACCTGCCGTAACAGTTGCGTGGGCAATTGCTGGGCAGTTGTTGGGCAAATAGCCCAACTCTGCACCAGCAATACTCATTTTTCAGGCAGTTCGGATGATCTGTCAAGGCGTACCATGACAGATCGCAAGTTCCGGACTTCGCGCATGTGCAAATCTGGAACTTCCAGGGTCCTTTGAAATGATTACGATGGCGTACTCTGAGCGTATGCCGTCACAGAGACCTCAATTTCTGCCCCAATGTCTCCTGTCTGAATTCATTCTCACTTTCACTTTCAGTCTGCTCTTTCGCTCTATAAACTTTCTTTTTAAATCTTTGTAAGTCTGACAACAATCTGCCTTTAATGATTTTGTCTAAGGGATCTGTACTCACAAGACTTGGCATTTTTTTGCAAATCTATACATATCAACTAATGCTTTCTCTTTCAGATTGAAAATTGGTATTAAAAACATGACTTTCATGCCATATTCTCTTGAGGTATTAAATATTCCACAAACCTGTCCATTAATACCTAAGTTTCCAAGTTTTCTCTCGCTGATCATATGTAACTGTATGTACACCTCATTGCTTCCTCATCTATCGCATAAAGTACTGGTCTGCATTTTGTCTGTTTTGTTTTCTGGGCCCAATGTTACTGAAAATAATTCAATGCTCTGTTTCTATTTTTTCCCCACTTCCATTAACTCTCAAATGATCTGGGAGCTTTAAACCTTCCACTTCCATCCCACTTCTAACACCACGTAATGATTTTTATTTTATTTTAAAAACAACGCTCAGGAGACTGAATGTGGCACATTACAAGTTTTATTCCAAATGTCTAAGAACATATATTGTGTTTTTATATCAATCCGATCTTTGATCACTAGCTGCTCTATACAACTTTCGACATATCACTGTGGAGAGGGAAGGTGAGACCATCTGGATTTGGTCCACAAAAGGAGGTCAGAAGTACACCACAAACACTGGAAACCTGAAATATTGGAAATGCCCAGTATGTCAATAAGCATTTGAAAAGAAAAAGATAGGTTAACTGCTCACCCTTCATCAGAACTTGTCAGAGTATATCTAACTTTATATCCTATATAACATATTCTAGATGAGTTGTCAGCCCTGCCATGACACTTTGCACCAAGTTGACGCAATAATTGCTTATTAACCTGTGGCTCTTTCACACATATCCATCCACTCCTCTCAATAAGTCCTTCAAATCTCAAATCTTGCCTCAGGCTTATTAATTTTATACTCCTGTCATCTAACCCTGTGCTCATAGTTCAAATTAAATAACTTCCTATGTCTGTGTTGATTTCTGTGTATGGCTGCAGCAGGGACTGTTCAATCAAACCAGGAATAAAAGTAATTAGATTTTTATTACTTATGAATCTTCAAAATAAGCTGGTTGCTTTCTGAAGGCTTTTCTCCAGACCCTGATTTTCAGCAAATGAGGCCCAGGTTTTTGCTGGAGGTCCTAACTTTTGACAGAAAAGGCCCAGTTTCAGTGAAATGGATTCACCCTTGTGGAAACAGCAGCACTCAACAATTGAGATATGTTTAACTGCAAATGTATTTCAAGGCTGAAGGGAATAAAAGATATTTTAAGTGGTGTAAATATAGCACTGATGACTGTATATGTTAAGGCTATGGAACTGAAGACAGTGGCCTAGAAATTCAGGCACGCACAAGATACACTCACAATAGTCAACTCACTGCTTAGGAAGGTGAGAAATCCAGCAAGGTGGCCATTACTTAAAGGCCTATAGCAGCACCCTAAAGGGGATGTGGTTTTTATTGTGGGGGACAGCAACTATCAAGATTGTGCAGCAGCAGGCAACATGACTCTGATGTAGCAGTGGAGATGCTGATAGAACAAGTAACCATCAGGAAGGAGGTCCACTTCCCAATGGATAGTTAACAGGTGCCAAGACAAATTGGAGAGAAGTGTCAGAAAATGTCAATGTCACCAGCATTGTCCCTAGAGCCTGTCTGAGATGCAGGAAAAAAATTAATGATCTGACCAGGACCGTCAAAGTAAGAATCCCTTTCATATCTCTCGTACTCTGCACTGCCATGCAGGACATTACTTTAGTCCCAGTACTATCAATCATTCCCTTCTCCGCTTTCCATGGCTCTTCTCAAGTCAGGAGGGAATCCTTTACTGCACCTCCTTTCTGCTTCCACTCACACACGCAAAACCTGCTACTATCCTTATAAATATTTCTCCCTCTTGGCCTCACTTGCTGCTTCTTCCTGTCATCATGTACACAATGCAAAGCTGCCTCTTCCATCTTGAAAACCCTTAAACAGAGTATATATTAACCCTGGTTCACTCTTCTTGGAAGAGAAGCTGGCACAGAAAAGGATGTCAGCATACCAGAACAAAAGAAGGTCCTGTCACTCTGCAGACACTGTCACTGATGGATGACTCCTCTATTGACATTATTGGCAAAGGACACACAGCATCAGAGATGACTAGGCTGGAGGTGAGGCACAGCAGGGTATTTAGGCATCTGCCCTTCCTCTCCTCCTTCTAATTAGCTTTCTCAGTCACACGGTCATGCTCAACATGGCAACCTGCTGGTGTGTTGTTACTGCTTACTCTTCCTCTCCCCTTTTTCTAGATATATCAGATGACTTGGGCATTCCAGTCACACAGGAGGAGAATCCTCCAGAAAGTGCATCATTACTCACTCTTACCATTTCAAGCACCAGCATAAAAATTGGCATCCTGTGTAAGTTGGAAATTGGTCAGGCCATGCACCAATTCCATGAGGCAGACTAAAGCTTGCAATGCTCACCTCCCACCTGCTGGAAATAGGCACACACAAAAGTACCCCTATATTCTTTGTTGAAGATTCATGCTATTCATTTTCATATTAGTACTCTTCAGTGGTTCTCTGGCAGCAGATGGATCTGTATCTCTATCAATCAATAAAGACCAGTTCAATATCCTCCAATCCTGCAGCAAAGGTTATAACAGCAACAAGTGCTAGAAAGTAAAGTGTTAGACAGCATGGAGTATTGATCTACTTCTTCCTTGTGTGGCACCCAAAAACCCTCGCTAGAAGTTTCTTTTTAATTCGTTTTTATGGGATGTGGGCGTCTCTGGCAAGGCCAGCATTTATTGCCCATCCCTAATTGCCCTTGAGAAGGTGATGGTGAGCCGCCTACTTGAACCGCTGCAGTCCGTGTGGTGAAGGTGCTCCCACAGTGCTGTTAGGGAGGGACTTCCAGGATTTTGACCCAGCGACGATGAAGGATTAGCGATATACTTCCAAGTCAGAATGATGTGTGACTTGGAGGGGAACTTGGAGGTGGTGGTGTTCCCATGCGCCTGCTGCCCTTGTCCTTCTAGGTGGAAGAGGTCGCAGGTTTGGGAGGTGCTGCCGAAGAAGCCTTGGCGAGTTGGTGCAGTGCATCTTGTAGATGGTACACACTGCAGCCACGGTACGCCAGTGGTGGAGGGAGTGAATGTTTAAGGTGGTAGAGGGGGTGCCAATCAAGCGAGCTGCTTTGTCCTGGATGGTGTTGAGCTTCTTGAGTGTTGTTGGAGCTGCATGCATCCAGGCAAGTGGAGAGTATTCCATCATGCTCCTTACTTGTGCCTTGTAGATGGTGGAAAGACTTTGGGGAGTCAGGAGGTGAGACACTCGCTGCAGAATACCTAGCCTCTGACCTGCCCTTGTTGCCACAGTATTTATGTGGCTGGTCCAGTTAAGTTTCCGGTCA
This sequence comes from Squalus acanthias, assembly GCA_030390025.1. Lineage (NCBI taxonomy): Eukaryota > Metazoa > Chordata > Chondrichthyes > Squaliformes > Squalidae > Squalus > Squalus acanthias. The sequence goes on from CM059435.1 coordinate 87,103,689, forward strand.
ATGGTGACCACCCAGGATGTTGATGATGGGGGATTCGGTGATGGTAATGCCATTGAATGTCAAGAGGCATTGTTTAGACTCTCGCTTGTTGGAGATAGTCATTGCCTGGCACTTCTGTGGCGAGAATGTTACCTGCCACTTATCAGCCCAAGCCTGAATGTCGTCCAGGTCTTGTTGCATGCGGGCATGGACTGCTTCATTATCTGAGGAGTTGTGAATGGCACTGAACACTGTGCAGTCATCAGCGAACATCCCCATTTCTGACCTTATGTTGGAGGGAAGGTCATTGATGAAGCAGCTGAAGATGGTTGAGCCTAGGACACTGCACTGAGGAACTCCTGCAGCTGTGATGATTGACCTTCAATCATCACAACCATCTTCCTTTGTGCTAGGTAAGACTCCAGCCAGTGGGGAGTTTTCCCCCCCGATTCCCATTGACTTCAGTTTTACTAGGGCTCCTTGATGCCACACTCGGTCAAATGCTACCTTGATGTCAAGGGCAGTCACTCTCACCTCACCTCTGGCAATTCAGCTCCTTTGTCCATGTTTGGACCAAGGCTGCAATGAGGTTGGGAGCCGAGTGGTCCTGGCGGAACCCAAACTGAGCATCAGTGAGCAGGTGCCACTTGATAGCACTGTTGATGACACCGTCCATCACTTTACTAATGGTTGAGAGTAGACTGATGGGGCGGTAATTGTTTGGATTGGATTTGTCCTGTTTTTTGTGGACAGGACACACCTGGGCAGTTTTTCCACATTGTCGGATAGATGCCAGTGTTGTAGCTGTACTGGAATAGCTTGGCTAGAGGCGCGGCTAGTTCTGGAGCACAAGTCTTCAGCATGATAGCCGGGATATTGTCAGGACCCATAGCCTTTGCTGTATCCAGAGGGCTCAGCCGTTTTTTGATATCACGTGGAGTGAATCGAATTGGCTGAAGACTGGCTTCTGTGATGGTGGGGACCTCAGGAGGAGGCTGATATGAATCATCCACTCGGCACTTCTGGCTGAAGATGGTTGCAAACGCTTCCGCCTTGTCTTTTGCACTGACGTGCTGGGCTCCACCATCATTGAAGATGGGGATATTCATGGAGCCTCCTCCTCCAGTTAGTTGTTTAACAGTCCACCACCATTCACGACTGGATGTGGCAGGACTGCAGAGCTTTGATCTGATCCACTGATTGTGGGATCGCTTAGCCCTGTCTATAGCATGCTGCTTCTGCTTCTTAGCATGCATGTAGTCCTGTGTTGCAGCTTCTCCCAGTTGGCATTTTTAGGTATGCCTGGTGCTGCTCCTGACATGCTCTTCTACACTCCTTATTGAACCAGGGTTGGTCCCCTGGCTTGATGGTAATGGTAGAGCAAGTGATATGCCAGGCCATGAGGTTACAGATTGTGGTGGAATACAATTCTGCTGCTGGCCCACAGTGCCTCATGGATGCCCAGTTTTGAGCTGCTAGATCTGTTTTGAATCTATCCCATTTAGCACGGTGGTAGTGCCACACAACACGATGGAGGGTGTCCTCAGTGTGAAGATGGGACTTCGTCTTCACAATGACTGTGCGGTGGTCACTGCTACCAATACTGTCATAGTCAGATGCATCTGCGACAGGTAGATTGGTGAGGACGAGGTCAAGTAGGTTTTTCCCTCGTGTTGGTTCTCTCACCACCTGTCGCAGGCCCAGACTGGTAGTTATGTCCTTTAGGACTCGGCCAGCTTGGTCAGTAGTGGTGCTACCGAGCCACTCTTGGTGATGGACATTGAAGTCCCCCACCCAGAGTAGATTCTGCACCCTTGCTACTCTCAGTGCTTCTTCCAAGTGGTGTTCAACATGGCGGAGTACTGATTCATCAGCTGTGGGAGGTAATCAGCAGGAGGTTTCCTTGCCCATGCTTGACCTGAAGCTATGGGACTTCATGGGGTCCGGAGTCAATGTTGAGGACTCCCAGGACCACTCCTTCCCAACTGTATATCACTGTGCTGCCACCCCTGGTGGGTCTGTCCTGCCGGTGGGACAGGACATACCCAGTGGATGGTGATGGAGGAGTTCGGGACATTGTCTGAAAGGTATGATTCTGTGAGTATGACTATGTCAGGCTGTTGCTTGACTAGTCTGTGGGACAGCTGTCCCAATTTTGGCACAAGTCCCCAGATGTTGGTGAGGAGGACTTTGCATTGTTGTCTGGGCTGGGTGTGCCGTTGCCGTGTCGGTAGCCGGTGCCAAGGTCAATGCCAGGTTTCATTTTTATTATTTTGTTTCGTAGCGGTTAGGCCATTTCAGAGGGGCAGTTAAGAGTCAACCACATTGCTGTGGGTCTGGAGTCACATATAGGCCACTTTATAGGGACGGCAGATTTCCTTCCCTAAAGGACATTAGTGAACCAGATCGGTTTTTATGACAACCTGATAGCTTCATGGTTACCATTACTGATACTAGTAATTATTCCAGATTTATTTAATTAACTGAATTTAAATTCCCCAGCTGCCATGGTGGGATTTGAACTCACGTTTCCAGATTATTAGTCCAAGATTTCTAGCCCAGTGACATTACCACTACGCTACTGTTCCCGCATGAACAGCGCACCTCAGGAGGTGTTTCCACCCTTCAGTCCACATAGGCTGAGCAGGCAGTCCCATTGCCAAATGAGATTTCATGATGGTACGAGTTCTTGAGGGAAGAATTTAAAACGATGTTGGACACTACAAGTGAAGAGGCAGAATGAATGGTCTAAAAGATGATCTCTGTCATTTAAGTTATTAGCGAGTTCTTCAGTTGGTGATAGCAGCCACACTAGGATATCTGGCCGTAACCATAGCATTATTGCTGTGTCAATAAGAAAACATACTGATAACAAAACCACTAATGGAGTGATCTCTATTTCTGCATTATACATTTTAAGGTCATAAAAGGAAGAATATAAAGGATAATTATGCGAGAGACACTTCAGTATTCAATAGAGTGATCACTCAAGAGACACGATAACACTTAAACAGCTTACATTTTAGATCAGTGACCTTTCCTCTAAAGGAAGCATTCTTATTTAATATTAAACTCCCGCATTATACAACTGCACATTACTGGTGTGGTTTGGAAGTGAATGGTTCTGCAGGATAATTTCTGATGAAATGTCATCGACCTGAAACGTTAACTCTGTTTCTCTCTCCACAGATGCTGCCTGACCTGCTGAGTATTTCCAGCATTTTCTGTTTTTATTTCAGATTTCCAGCCTCTGCAGTATTTTGCTTTTGCTGCAGAATAATTATTAGGACAAATACAGAATAATGATCAGGAGTCATTCTACCTTAGAAACCCATTCACTTTGATGCTTCCTGATAAGTGTCAGAGACAAAAATTGGTTCTTGGCCTTTTCAGCCTGATAATGAGGCATCTGAGAGGTGAACTTATAGAGGTATATAATCTTCTTCCTATAATATAGTTATAAGAACAGAAAAAGTAAATCAGGAATATTACTTTAATTTAAATTGTGAGAGTAGGACAATTTTCACTTTGAGCGCAAGCAGAAAATAGGCGGTTACAGATCGGGCACCCATTATGCACCCTCATCCAATTTTCCTTTCCAAAATTAGCCCCATAGATTAAAGCTAGTAAAAGGTAAATAATGTCAGGAAATTCTTCTTCTCACAAAGATTGATCAATATATGAAATAGATTTCTAGTAAGTGTAGAGGTGACAAACTTGGATTCTTTTAAGAAACCATTGGATGCTGAAATGGGGGGGGGGGGGTGCATGGGGGGTGGTCTTTGTGGATGCATGAACTAAGATGGACCAAATAGTCTTCCTCCTCCATAGCTATCTTGTGATCTTGGGAACTCACCATCATCCACTATTACATAGCATGCCTTAAGTCACTGAAGGTAATCTACAGCTCCCCTGACACATGCACATAGAATCCTGGAAGTGATGGAACATTTAACTATGATTTGATACTGTAAGAAAGACTTGAACCAAAAATAACAATTAAATGTGGAAAATTATGCAACAAGAAAATCTGGGGCTATGCAAGATGTTCTACTGTGGTGTTCTATGTAGGATGAAAACCTAGAAAAGAAAAAAGAAAAGAAATATCAATTCCATTTGAGACTACTTTCAGGGATACGGGAAAGTCTCCATGAGAAAAAGCAAAAAGAAATAGGAAAACAAAGTTATATTGGCTGAACAAGAATGTCAGAAAGTCTGAAAATATAACTCAAATATTTTGAAGGACACAGGATTGAGATAACTAGGAAATATAAAAGTTCAATTGAGAATCACTAAAATGAGTACTAGAAGGACTAAGAAGAGAATATAAATGCAGACTGTAGATAGGAAAAGGGGCTCAAAGAAATATATCAGTTTTATGAGATGCAGGTGGAATGTTAAATACAAGAAATACAAGAAATGTCACATGTGTTGAATGTGTGCTTTGCTAATCAGAGATCCAGTCAAACTGGGTCAGGAATCAGTGGTATAAGTAAAGGTCAGAACAGCATGCTTTATAAAGAAACTCAAGGAGACTATGTTCAACCATTCAGGCATTTTTGACGGCTATGCATGAAAGTGCAATGACAGATCACCCAGCGTGAATTCAGCATATTCCAATACAAGATAATTTAAATTCCCACTGATGGTAAATGAAGGCACCAGCCTGACAGTGGATGCAATTGTTGAAATTTACTGTCTTGATGAGCAGAAATAAGGTAGATGCCCTATATTGATGAATGTGAAGTTGAATACTGATGATGATAAAAGATGGAAAATGTAAACTGAACATGAAAGATAACCTTTTCAGAAGCTGAACTCCCCAAACATTCATACTAAGACTGATGCAGGTGCCCCAACTAATAAACCTACACCAAAGAAAGAAAAAAAAGACTTGCATTTATATAGCGCCTTTAATAACCTCAGGATATCCCAAAGCGCTTTACAGCCAATGAAGTACTTCTAACGTGTAGTCACTGCTGTAATGTAGGAAACACGGCAGACAATTTGCTCACAGCAAACTCCCACAAACAGCAATGTAATAATGACCAGATATTCCATTTTAGTGATGTTGATTGAGGGATAAATATCGGCCAGGACACCGGGGATAACTCCCCTGCTCTTCTTAGAAATAGTGCCATCAGATCTTTTACGGTCCACCTGAGGGAGTAGACGGGGCCTCGGTTTAACATCTCATCCGAAAGACATTGGCCCAGAAATTGATCTCGCTCTGTTCCTGCGGGGGTAAGGCTTTCCCGCGATCTCTCACCTCGCTTGTGCTTTTTCAGATCCAGCTCGCACGAACTTGATGTTCTAGAGATCAGCCGGGCAGTGCTTGCGTATCCCAGCGGCGTAGTGAATTCGTGCGAGCTGTGGGATCACGTGACTCAGTTAGAGCCAATGGCAGCACACCATCTTCCATTCATAAGTTTCACATACATGCTGTGAAATCTATGAATCTTACACCCCCCCAAAATAACAGCTAAACCTCAATTAAATTTTAAAAAAAACCCATCACATTAATAAAATAAGTATAGTTAATTAAATTAACCATTTTAAATAAAAAATTAAATTTTTGAAAAAATTTAAAATCTTTTAAAAAGTTATAAAAATAAACTTACCTGTCTTTAAAGTCTCTAAAAAAGATATACCTGTTAAAAAAAATTCAAAAAAATACTTAATTCACTACTTACCTTCTTAAAAGTGGGTCTTACTCCTCCTTTTTACATTTCTAAAATCTTCAGTACTTACCTGCGCGTCCAAAGCATGAAGTGCACAGCGTGCGCGCAGCCTGTAGCGCGCACGCGATGCACCGAGGAACCGCCCCCTTTTCAAAAGAGCAATTGCCGGTTTTCAGCGCATGCGCAGGGCATGCAGAAAACCGGCAATTGGAGTGGGAATACGCGAGAGTACGCAGTGCGTACTCTCGCGTCGCGGGATCAATTTCTGGGCCAATACATCCAACATCTCATCCAAAACTAATACAGGATTCTCCCTAACACATCCACATTAAATCTGATACAAGACCTCATGCAACACAGTCATATTTAGACCAATGCATGGCACTCCATACCCATTCACTCAGACATTGGTTTAGGAGGCTCCCTAGCACACACACACACCAGACGCTCTTTCTTCTCCACTTGCAGTTGCCGTCCTTTCCCCTTTATTTTTCTGCCAGGCTGTATGATTCAGTTGCCCAAGTCTTTCTTCCTCCTTGTCATAGAGGCACAGGGCTCCCCTGAGGACTCAGGAGTAATTGTACCTATCTTTGTGAAACTGAGCCCCACAAATCAGGACGGTCTCTGATACAATCCCGAGTTTGTGCCAAGTTAGCTGGTCTCAGCTGGGGTACTGCATTGACAATATGAGAACATTAAAAAAAGTTGTGGATAAGGACAGACAATCTAGCCAACTGAAGCTTGTCTCTCTAATACTCCAACTCACTTAGCATAGCATCTAATGAATTTTCAGTGTTCCCAATGTACCTGAGAAATTATTCCAAAAATGTATCAATTTTTAAGAGATGTTTTTCTAATATCTTTTTTAATTTTAAAATTAACTTCTCACTAATTTAAACTTATTTCCTCTGGCCCTACTGGCTCTCTTATCTTATGGACTGATAATGTAGTCCGGGTGCAAAGGCACCACGATTGTTGCTCCTTGGGTGCTGTACGCAACTGTATCACAATGAATTAACCTAGAAAGTGAGGTCAGCTTATTTAAATAAATTCCCACAATCCTGCATGAGGAAAAGCAACAAAGTCAGGCAGAATTCTCATTCCTCAACACCAGAGGAAAGCAAAGGCTTCACTGTGATAGTTAAATAACCTACAGTGTTTATCTGCCTAGCCTGTAGTCCAAAGATTGATCACTTGAGTGGAGCACCTGGATGTTTCCATTGCCTTTGGAATAGTACTGCTTCATGAGAGCAGAGGTTAAAATTGATGAGATGGAGTAGAGACACACATAAAAACTGAGCTGAAGATGAACTCATAAATATAGTGAGAGAGTTTTATAGAGTTCACTCCCATCTGTATTGCGATGTTAAGTAGAAAGCAAGATATTCTCTATTGGGCAACAAGCAGCTTTAATTAGCCGGATAATCACATCATTTGTACACCATTTCTAATACCAACATATTGGTTATCCTACATCATTCTGGGTGATGAATGCCATTTCCAGGATTGAAGAATTAATTTGGGAGTTCAAGTGTTTCTTACAGACTGTCTTCCTCACCTAGTTAATTTTATGTACAGTAAAGTAGGACAGAATCCTTATTAAAATCAGATAATTAAAATTAATTGTTTGGTTTAAAATGCTAAAGGGAGAAAATTAAGTATGAAAAATGGACAAGGAAAGAGTAGAGGAAATTCTCCATCTGCAGTAGATTTGAGGGGAAATGTTGAGTGGTTATATAAACCCAATACAGGAAACTCTTTATTAACCGGCACCCAAATATCCGGAAATCTCTCTTAACCGGCAAAATTCTTGAGTAGGTAACCGGGGTTTTCCTTCATCTCTCGTTTAAAATTAACTTTAAAAAAAACCCCGAGGCGTTTGCCTTAAGAACATAAGAAATAGGAGCAGGAGTAGACCAATCGGCCCCTCGAGCCTGCTCCGCCATTCAATGAGATCATGGCTGATCTGATCCAACCTCAACTCTAAAGAACACAAGAAGCAGGAGCAGGACCAGGCCACTCGGCCCCTGGGCCCGCTCCGCCACCCACAGGGCCTTGACCGATCCGAACTCAAACTCATGTCCAATTTCCAGCCCGCTCCCCGTAACCCCTGATTCCCTTTACTTCTAGGAAACGGTCTATTTCTGTTTTAAATTTATTTAATGAAATAGCTTCCACAGCTTCCTGGGGTAGCAAATTCCACAGACCCACTACCCTCTGAGTGAAAAAGTTTCTCCTCATCTCAGTTTTGAAAGAGGAGCCCCTTATTCTAAGATTATGTCCCCTAGTTCTAGTTTCACCCATCATTGGGAACATCCTCACCGCGTCCACCCGATCAAGCCCCTTCACAATCTTATATGTTTCAATAAGATCGCCTCTCATTCTTCTGAACTCCAATGAGTAGAGTCCCAATCTACTCAACCTCTCCTCGTATGTCCACCCCCTCATCCCCAGAATTAACCGAGTGAACCTTCTTTGTACTGCCTCGAGAGCAAGTATGTCTTTTCTTAAGTATGGACACCAAAACTGTATGCAGTACTCCAGGTGCGGTCTCACCAATACCCTATACAACTGCAGCAATACCTCCCTGTTTTTATATTCTATCCCCCTAGCAATAAAAGCCAACATTCCATTGGCTTTCTTGATCACCTGCTGCACCTGCATACTAACTTTTTGATTTTCTTGCACCAAGACCCCCAGATCCCTTTGAACTGCAGTACTTTCCAGTTTCTCGCCATTAAGATAATAACTTGCTCTCTGATTTTTCCTGCCAAAGTGCATAACCTCACATTTTCCAATATTGTATTGCATCTGCCAAATCTCTGCCCACTCACCCAGCCTGTCTATATCCCCTTGTAGGTTTTTTATGTCCTCCTCACTCTCTACTTTCCCTCCCATCTTTGTATCATCTGCAAACTTTGATATGTTACACTCGGTCCCCTCCTCCAAATCGTTAATATAGATTGTAAAGAGTTGGGGACCCAGCACCGACCCCTGCGGAACACCACTGGCTACTGCTTGCCAGTCCGAGAATGAATCATTTATCCCAACTCTTTGCTTCCTGTTAGATAACCAATCCTCCACCCATGCCAGAATATTACCCCCAATCCAGTGATTTTTTATCTTGAGTAATACTCTTTTATGTGGCACCTTGTCGAATGCCTTCTGGAAGTCTAAATACACTACATCCACTGGTTCCCCTTTATCCACCCTGTACGTTATGTCCTCAAAGAACTTGAGCAAATTTGTCAGACATGACTTCCCCTTCATAAAGCCATGCTGACTTTGTCCTATTAAATTATGTTTATCTAAATGTTCCGTTACTGTCTCCTTAATAATAGACTCCAAAATTTTACCCACCACAGATGTTAGGCTAACTGGTCTATAATTTCCAGCCTTCTGCCTACAACCCTTTTTAAATAAGGGTGTTACATTAGCAGTTTTCCAATCTGCCGGGACCTTTGCTGAGTTCAGGGAGTTTTGGAAAATTATTACCAAAGCATCCACAATTCCTACTGCCACTTCTCTCAAGACCCTAGGATGTAAGCCATCAGGTCCAGGGGATTTATCCACCTTGAGTCCCATTATTTTACTGAGTACCAATTCCTTAGTAATTTTAATCGTATTTAGCTCCTCCCCCACTAGAGCCCCCTGTTTGTCCAGTGTTGGGATATTCTTAGTGTCCTCTACCGTAAAGACTGAAACAAAATATTTGTTCAGCATTTTTGCCATCTCCATGTTTCCCACCATTAATTTCCCAGTCTCATCCTCTAAGGGACCTACGTTTGCCTTAACCACCCTTTTTCTTTTTATATAACTATAGAAACTCTTGCTATCTCTTTTTATATTTTTTGCTAATTTATTTTCATAGTCTATTTTCCCTTTCTTAATCAATCCTTTAGTTACTTTTTGTTGTCTTTTGAAGACTTCCCAATCTTCTATCCTCCCACTAACTTTGGCTACCTTATATGTCCTTGTTTTTAGTTGGATACTTTCTTTAATTTCTTTACTTAGCCATGGATGGCTGTCATTTCTTTTACACCCTTTTTTCCTCAGTGGAATATATTTATTTTGAAATTTGTATTTGTATCGGAGCGTGTAGATTGGGAGGGGAATGTGCAGCCCGGGTAGGCAGCGGGCACGACAGATGGTCAGCTGGCGGTCCCCGGGGAGACGGAGCTCCGAATGCAGGCGCATGTCAATGTGTACGGGGCTCTCGTACGTTGGGAGATATAACTCTCCATTATCCGGACTTTTTGATTAACCGGCACCACGCCGGTCCCGTCGGTGCCGGTTAATAAAGAGTTTCCTGTACTATAATCCAGATGGACACGTCAGAGAAGCATTTCTTTTTACTCAGTCTGTGAAATAGCCAAAACAACAATTTCTTCAAAAGTATAATTTTGGATTAAAGATTTGTTATAGATTGGGTGGCAGCTGTCACTGGGTCATTGAAACAGTTTTCTCATTCCACAGGAATACTTGGATTTGTAATTCATGAAAAATACACTCTTTGCTTGAAATTAGCCTATCATTATGTATAGAGAGAGGCAGAAACCGCAGTCTATTGTGAACACCTAACTCTCATAATAGAAGTGATTATTGGAGTAATCTAAACATTGAATGCAGTATTATCATAGTGTGATAACTTTTTTTTAATATTCATGCAGAACAGGTGCTCACTGAGTCCTGCTCCACACATTCTGATGAAGTGAGAAATAGGATCTATGGGTTATGGCATGAGTGAAATCACTTTCAGTACAAAGATAAACACATGGATTTTATTTATGTTAGGAGATCAGCTGCATATTTATTTGCTTTTTGAGAGTAAAATAATTGGAGGGAGATTGGGCGGTGCCATAAGTCAGATGCTGACTATTCACTTCTGAGATCAGGTTTTAAATCCAGCACAGATTAATGAGATGAAAATCTCCTGTCTGCCAGCTGTAAGGATCGTATGTGAAGCTTGTTTGAACAGTTTTGCCCAGTGAGTATGGGCCTACATAACAAAATTGCAGCAAATTTCAACACAACATCAGCAATCTCACTTCAACCACATGATGTCTGCTGCAGAAAACAGAAAATTGTCATACTGCTGCAGTGGGGTTGAGTATGAAGAACATTAATGTAGCAAAGTAGAAGGAGCTATACCCGGCATCCAACCTTTGGATATCTGACCTTGGAGTATTTGATGTAGACAGTGGGTGTTCAAAATAGATAGTGTTCCATTGCTTATCAAGTTTGGTATACATTCACAAAAGAAAACATTGGGAAGATTTTTTCTAAGGTTTTGAATTATTTCCCAGGTGCTTAACATCTATGGAAGAAGAGCAATAGTGAAAATGCTATGTTATCTGGTCCCATACACATAATTGTTATCATAAGGGTATCCAGGAAATATTACTGACTAGTTAATATTTGAATTCCATGGTACATCTAATTGTGTATACAGAGTTTTTAGTTTTCTCAATAATAGTGAATTCTTAAAGACTCTTTGGTCGGTTCAAGTGAACACTGATCATTTAGCTCTAGATTAGAACATGATCTCAAATCGAGCCTAAACATGAAGGATGGAGGTCATTTCTTTCCAATGGGGATCTGACTGGCCCTACTATCTTTTCACGTCTGCAGCCAAAGCTTCAATTTAGCCTAGAACGTATGAAAGTCTCATCTCTTAAAAAGCAGTAACAATCCAAAAGCTGAATGAGTATAGTAATCTCAACCCACATCCTAGTTTGCAAGAATCAATAGCACAAAGCGACCTGAAAACAGGAAGCCTTAGTCGGAGAGGCCACAGGAGCCTTACATGCACTCAATGGAAAATATGACATTGGTACAGTCGAGTGCACCCTTTTGAGGTATGCTGAATGCATGTTATTGAAACAGAGTAATGGTGACATAGCATTAATCGCCTTGCAAAAGTAACAATTTAATGGCTAAGAAGAATTGTCCACTGCATTGCTAAATACTCTTAATTGTTACCAGAATATAGACCCCTTTTATAAATAGAAAGGAAGGCAGTGACGTACTTAAAAACATATTTTTGAGGTGTTGGGATCAGTAATGAGAAAGGAGATTTCAACTTATTTCTGTAGAAAATGACAGAACCAATCACTGCCATCCAAGTGAATGACTACCCTAATGATTTATAGGACAATGTTTTGGTGCCAATGATTCAGGCTTCTCCCCCACCCTCCTCTGTTGTACTGCTGTTGTGCTTCAAGCAGTGCAATCTACACCAAGGTGTCTGGTAGCAGCTGAGTTGTCTGGTAGCAGCTAACAAAGTGGATTAGTGTCTATATGGGTGGGATTTGTGTTGATGAAGACTCTTTGCAGATCCTCTAGGTATGTTAAAAGATAATCGACTTTGACACAAGAGTGTGCAAATGTAATATTTAGAGCAAAGATTCTTCAGCAGTATTGTAATCTAATAATACAATCTAGTCAGAGCACTGACAGCTAGTCTGGCACTAGGAATAACAAAATGATTACAATACATCACCCAGTAATATAAAAAATAAAACATAATCTCCAGCAGAAAATAAAATAAATAATGGAAATAGCATGTCATAAAATTCTATTAATATTAGACTAAGCTAGGTTAAAAAGAGTTTTATGCCCCTTTCTCCCCTCCTTTCCAGAGGCCAGTGACTCACACTGCATTATGATTCAATGGCACCAACAGCCCTCTGATATCTCACCCAAGTAATCATTCTTGTGACCGTAAGCTATTCGCCCTGGGAAAACATCACAGTCAAACCTAATCTTCTACTAATCCTCACACGTGCACTTTCCTGCAGGAGTGACTAGAAAATAATCAGGAGCAAAAATCCTACCTGGTTTTTCCCCACTATAGCCCAAAGGCACTGAGACTAATTGTAGTGTTTCTTCCACTACCTGTACTAAAATCAGCTAATTCAGCATAGATTATAGGTGGACCTGGTTCTTTCCTAGTCTGTATGAGTTATTACCTCATTGGGTTATGCATTAACCATTGAGACATTGAGGCATTTGAAAAATTAGGTTTTATCAGAAATAATCTCAAATGTGTTGTGATATTCATATAATTGTTTTTATGTGTGAACTTTTATGCTTAAGGCAGTAGATGTCAGTTTTGAGAATGGGACATGTGTCTACTTGGGGCATTGATTGTTAGTTTTAATCTAAGCTTAGACAAGCATCCCATGGAGCAACAGGGTGAATTACCCATTTTGTCACACCAGACATCTTTCTGGCTGAGTCATACTGATATTTTAATAAGGGCAGCTTTGTGCTGTAGGGTTGCATCTACTAGAACCTCATTGACCTGTACGAGATGTGTTCCTTCCAGCTCCTCAGATGTCCCAAAGACCATTGCCGGTCCAGCTTGGCACCGTCCCGACTGCCTCCTGCCCCCATCTTCCTATCGCCTCCCCTCGACCCAATCACCTCCCTCCTCCCGTATCGCCTCCCTCCTCCCAATCTCCTCTCCCTCCTCCCAATCGCCTCTCCCTCCTCCGGATCACCTATTCCTCCTCCCAATCACCTCTTCTTCATCCTGATCACCCCCCTCCTCCCAATCACCTCATCCTCCTCCCGATCACCTCTTCCTGCTCCCGATTACCTCCCTCCTCCCGATTGCCTCCCCTTGACCCAATCACCTCCCTCCTCCCTATCGCTTCCCCTCCTCCCGATCACCTCCACTCGACCCGATCACCGCACTCCTCCCAATCACCTCCCCTCCTCTCAATCACCTCCTCTCCTCCCGAACTAATCTCCCTCCTCCCAATCACACCCCTCCTCTCAATCACCTCCCCTCTTCTTGATCACTTCCCCTCCTCTCAATCACCTCCCCTCCTCTCGATCACCTCCTTCCTCTTGATCACCCCCGCCCTCCTGATCACCACCTCCCGATCTCCTCCCCTCTCCCCCATCACCTCCCCATCTCCCGATCTCCTCCCCTCTCCCCCATCACCTCCCCATCTCCCGATCTCCTCCCCTCTCCCCCATCACCTCCCCATCTCCCGATCTCCTCCCCTCTCCCCCATCACCTCCCCATCTCCCGATCTCCTCCCCTCTCCCCCATCACCTCCCCATCTCCCGATCTCCTCCCCTCTCCCCCATCACCTCCCCATCTCCCGATCTCCTCCCCTCCTCCCAATTCCCTCCCACCATCTCCTGATCACCTCTCCTTACTCCCAATCGCCTCTCCTCCCCAGGAGCTACCTGAGGACCACTGCCAGCATTGCAGTGGCCCAAAATTAATGTTGCTTTGCCAGCGAGCTGCCCAGGCAACTCGTGACCTAATTTAAACGAGGCCTGAAGCCCAAAATTGAGGGATTGTTCCCTGCTCTCAGTTTGCGCTGGCAGGCCGACACTATGCAATTTCCACCCCAAGGTCTGTATTATTCTGTCTGTACTAACAATACTGAAAGAAATACAGAGCAGTCAGTATGTGAAAGGAAAAAGACAAGTTAGCAGTTTGAGTGTATTCCCTCATCAGGGACTAACAAAGGGTTATATGCAAAACACCCACCTGCCTTTCATTTTTACAGATGCTGATGAATCTGCTGTGTATTTTTAACATTTTCTGTTTTTTGTTCTTGATTTGCCATTTTTTTCTTATTATTTGTGCTCACATTACTCTGTGACTGCTTACAGCATGTCTGCCCTAATTATATCCAAAGTTTGTGTTTTCCATGCTGAATAATACACAAATATAATAGATTACTGCACTATGACTAAAACACTGCTTATTATTATTAGGGGAACGATCTGACTGAGGTGAGCCTCAGTACCATTTTGAGTGAGGCACCCATGAGGCACTGCTGACTCTTACGCTGCAAGCAGGGCTGGAGAATTTTAAGCTCTCTGGCTCAACATTTAAATTTTCAGCTGCCAGGACCAGCTTTATTACTGCCATATCAAACACTTAAAACAATTCAAAATAAGAATAAAATATTTAAATGCTTTGCTTCTCTTCATCGTGTGTCCACTTTTCCCCATACTCTTGTATTTTTTTTGTATTATTTTAACTTGTATTTACATAGGCCTTTAACATAGAAACATAGAAAAATAGGAGCAGGAGTAGGCCACTCGGCCCTTCGAGCCTGCTCCACCATTCAATATGATCATGGCTGATCCTCTATCTCAATACCATATTCCCGCTCTCTCCCCATACCCCTTGATGCCTTTTGTGTCTAGAAATCTATCTATCTCCTTCTTAAATATATTCAGTGACTTGGCCTCCACAGCCTTCTGTGGTAGAGAATTCCACAGGTTCACCACCCTCTGAGTGAAGAAATTTCTCCTCATCTCAGTCCTAAATGTCATACCCTGTATCCTGAGACTGTGACCCCTCGTTCTAGACTCCCCAGCCAGGGGAAACATCCTCCCTGCATCCAATCTGTCCAGCCCTGTCAGAATTTTATACGTTTTTATGAGATCCCCTCTCATTCTTCTAAACTCTAGTGAATACAGGCCTAGTCGACCCAATCTCTCCTCATATGACAGTCCTGCCATCCCAGGAATCAGTCTGGTGAATCTTCACTGCACTCCCTCTATGGCAAGTATATCCTTTCTTAGGTAAGGAGACCAAAACTGCACACAGTACTCCAGGTGTGGTCTCACCAAGGCCCTGTATAACTGTAGTAAGACATCCTTGCTCCTGTACTCAAATCCTCTTGCAATGAAGGCCAACATACCATTTGCCTTCCTAACTGCTTGCTGCACCTGCATGTTTGCTTTCAGTGACTGGTGTACAAGGACACCCAGGTCCCTTTGTACATCAGCATTTAGAAATAGATTAAAAAAATTAAACATTGATCTCTGATTCGCTTAAATTCAACTCCAAAAGACTGACTTTTCAGCCAGTTCAGTGCCATCATAAAATATGACTATGTCAACTTTTGACCTGTTATAAGTGTCCACCCAGGAACAGCTAATGCAAAATGTCAGTTTCTTCACACCTAGACAGGATAGCTGATCCACATGATAAAAATCGTTAATTGATATTCCCTGCACTGCTGTATAAATTCTTAGTTGTGAGTCTGAAATATACATTCCATTATTCACAGAACTGCAGTGATTTATAGAACTGTTGGGTCTCTTCATTATTCACCACAGAGCAACCACATTTTCAGTAATCTTTGATTTATATAAACTAACAACAGTAATTAGAGTTACCTTATGGGTATAGCAACAAATATGCCATAAATATGAATTACGTTCCATGCAAGTGTTTTATTAATGACCTGCATACATACATACAACAACAACAACAACTTGTATTTATATAGCACCTTTAACGTAGTAAAACGTCCCAAGGCGCTGCACAGGAGTATTTTAAGACAAAAAAATTGACACTGAGCCACATAAGGATAAATTAGGGCAGGTGACCAAAAGCTTGGTCAAAGAGGTAGGTTTTAAGGAGCGTCTTAAAGGAGGAAAGACAGGTAGCAAGGCGGAGAGGTTTAGGCAGGGAATTCCAGAGCTTAGGGCCTAGGCAACAGAAGACACGGCCACCAATCGTTGAGCGATTATAATCAGGGATGCTCAAAAGGGCAGAATTAGAGGAGCGCAGATATCTCGGGGGGTTGTGGGGCTGAAGGACATTACAGAGATAGAGAGGGGCGAGGCCATGGAGGGATTTGAAAACAAGGATGAGAATTTTGAAATCGAGGCGCTGCTTAACCGGGAGCCAATGTAGATCAGCGAGTAAAGAAATGAAGAGCCAGAGCTAGAAAATACATAGGCCCGGATTTTGCGGCGGTAATGCTGACAGTTCGCTGTCATTACCCCTCTGACCGTAACTTCAGGATTTAACGCATGTGCAGTTAAAAGCGGAAATCCTGAAGTTGCGGTCAGTCATTCACTGCTCCACCATAGGCTGCGCTGTGGAACTCCCCACAGCCAGCAATCAGTGAAATCAGTTGAACTGACGAAAACTTAAGCTTTTCTGATCTAATTACACTGTTAAACACCCCATTAAAAGTTAAGCCTTATTGGAATACATGTAACTGGAGTTTTAATGGTGTATTGACTGCTGATCAGCCGTTCTGGCCCTGAAAAACAAATTTTATATTTGTGGAATGTCAAATTTCTCCATTATGTTAGAAAATTACTTGATTTTTAAAATAATAAAAAATATTTTGAATTTTTTTTTAAGTTTGTTTATGATTTTTCAGCTTCTACCTTAACCCCAGTGTATGTCCCAATCTTTATTTCACTCTCTGTAATTTAAAAAAAAAAGTGAATTGAATCAATGCTTTCTATTTCTTGGTTTGCTGTCTGTGAAAATTCTTCAATGTGATTGGCTGCTTAGACAGCTTGATGATCTCACTGCTGCTCTGCGCTGGAGATACCCTATTGGCAGTGCTACAATCAATTTAACATTGAGAAACCTAAAGTTTTTGCCACAGAGATCACAAGATCTTAGTGATCAGCTTTCTTCGAGGTCAGCGGCGATCGCCGTTGCTTCACCACTGACCGCAAATTCTGGGCCATAGGCACCTTGCTCATTGGTTCCACCATTTATGTAGCACTGCCTGCACTGAGGATAAATTGTATCAGCTGGGTGCAATTAAACTGCTGGTATCATGGATGTGACAGTGATAACTAATCTTCTTTTGATATTTTAAAACAAAAAAATTAACCTAGGGTCTTAGGGGATCACAACATAGTCATAACATAAAGATTTCTTTAACTAAAATAGTTGACAGAATGTCTCTAACCTCCCGTTCATATAGACCCTCATCTTCTCCTGGTGCAAATTGTTGGGGCCTTTCACCCTCCATTGCGTGGCAGGGGAGTGATTTCCATTGATTTTGAGGCGGAGGCCTTTCTGGAT
This sequence comes from Squalus acanthias, assembly GCA_030390025.1. Lineage (NCBI taxonomy): Eukaryota > Metazoa > Chordata > Chondrichthyes > Squaliformes > Squalidae > Squalus > Squalus acanthias. The sequence continues at coordinate 87,121,176 of CM059435.1, forward strand.
AAAAGCTTATCCAGCTTACAGCACACCTAAAACATTCTGAATAATTTATCTAGGTCATACTATAAAACCTTTCCCCGAAGCCCCACACCCACCTCTGAGCAATCAAGGCACCAAAATTACTGCTTTAGGACATCAACTATTTGTTTCATAACAGTGGATCATTGTGTGAGCTTTCTTGTACCTATGCTTTGTTAGCATTCATGGTTAGTGCATGGTGTCCTGAGCCAGATTTTTAGGCAATAGCCCAAATTCTCCAACATTTCACCACCTTACAGTCAGTTATCTTGTTGAAGTACCACAAACAGAGATGATTGACGAAGGTGTCCTTAGTTGGCTCCTGGGTACTGGGCATTCACATGTGCATTGCAGACCACCTGCAGTTTGAAGAATTAGAAACTTTGCAGAGGTTATGTAGACCATTGGATTAACTATCTGCATCCTCGTCCTTACATGAGTGCAGTCAATCACATTCAAAAACCTGGGTGGCTGGAAGTGGCATTAAAAAGTTGCCATCTCTCCAAATGTTTATCCATACTTGTATGAAAATGGATGAGTCTGCAGCCCTTCTGGAACAATGTATTAGTCACCTCTTGAAAGCAGTGGCCATGGTACCTTACCAATTGCCTAGAAAATCAATAATTGGTTCACGGTTGTTAGAGTGGCCCAGAAAATGCCCAGATGTCATTTGGAGCTTGTCTCACTTTCCACTTATATTGCCAGTTCTTTATTTTCTGACAAGGGTTCCAAATTTGGCTTTTTCCACTAGCTGTTGGACCACACAAGATTAAGGAGAAACATTTGTGCTGGTTCTACAGACTTTCTGCCATGTGCTCCCAGACCAGTCTCTTTCCAGGGCAAGTAAGTTTATCTTTGCTTTAGTTGCTGAGCCATATTGCCTCGTTACCAATGTTTCCCATCCTGCCACAATGCCTCCTGCCTTGCAGCAGCACATTCCTGCTTTGCTGTTATTTCCAATGGCCTAGTTGCTACCACTCCCTCCCCTCCATTACTCCCATAGGTTTCTTAATTGGCCCTTTGAAAAAAATCATCCCAGGTTAAGACGGGGGAAAGTTAGGCCGCGATTTTGCTGGCGCTCAGAGGGCAGGTTTGGAGGTGGGTCATAGGTGAAAATCGTTTTGATTGACGGCGGGTTGCGATCCCGCCGTCAACCCGCCTCCAAACAGCTTTCCCAAGTGTCGGGACCCTGATTTGCAAATGGACCCGACACCTAGCGGCGGGAAGCGGATTAAAGGCAATTACCTGCCTATTAACAGGTACTTGCCAGTAGTTGTCAGCCTATTTTTGAAATTTGCCGCTTCTGGCTCGGGTTTCCCAACGTCCGGACACCCAGTAAGTGTGGCGTGTTGTGAGTCTGCTGCAATTATTCTGGATTGATGACAGCTGCAGAAGTGGTGTGATGGATCCAATGTTGCACATGGTGAGTCTCAGTGGAAAGAAAAGTATTTTTAATACATTTACAGATTTCTTTAGGTTACAAGTTTTAAAATCCATGTCCAGTGCCACCTCATTGGGAGAACCTCTCTCACCAGTGACAGATCGCTTCTGTCACCTCAGCTGCAGCTGCCATCTATTCCAGCATATGGAGGGAGTCATTGGAGAGCCTTGGTGCAAGAGGTCACCTTTGTGCAGTGATTGTCAGTGTTTTCAGCACCTCAATGCTGTCAAACACTGAGAAATCAACTGTCAAAATAAAATTGTGCGAGGTCCCTTTAAGGAAACCAGCAGATGGCGCATCATCAAATGACGTCATCTGACCCGCTTCCTGTTAATTGGCTGGCAAGGCCACAGGGCGGGCTTAACAAGGTCAATCAAGGCAAAATCACGTCTGTGGGTCGGATGCAGCTGGGGGCGGGACTGGAAGCCGGAAACCACCTGACCCGCACCCAACCTGCCTCCATTAATAAAATCATGGCCTTAGTGTTCTTTAAGGTAGAGGATGAGGTTGGGCTGGGAGTTCAACCTTGAGTTAGGGTTTGGGCTAAGGGCTGAGTGAAGTCTGGGCCTAGACCAATGGTTAAAGTTGAGTTTATGGCTAGGGTGAACATATTTAAGTAGGGACTTTATTTTGTTGAAGAGGAATTTATTTTGATTTGGAAAACTCTGTACTGAATGAGTTCACTCGAATGAAGGGGAGACTTGTAGGGAGGCACAATATATTTCATGAAAGTGGCCTTAAAGCCACCCTTGTCTTGCTGCTACTCTCCCTCACTGTTGGCCAATTTTCCATTGATCCCTAGGGTCAAGGGTTGCAGGATTGTAGCGGGAATGGAATCAAAGCACACAAGCAGTGGGAGGGGGTGGGGATAAGGACCCCTTTTTAACAAAGTGCACTTCAAATGCTGAACACCACAAAACTGTTTAAGACACAGTAAAAATAATCTTAAGTTACTTGCTACCATTTCACAAACCTCTGTAGGTTCCTCCCTGGAGAGGCTGAGCCTCCTGGTACAATGCTTCACTATTAGTTCTAGGCACAATATTCAGTGCCCGCACACACTAACCCACAAATATGGTCTTCTCCCCTTTGTCCTAGTCCTCATCTAAATGGTGATGGTCGCAATAGGAAGTCGTAGTATGCTCCTATTGGATTGGAGTGTAAAAAGCAGCGTATCTACAATTAATTGGAATAACCCATCCAATGTTGGCCTTAATTGCCTTTTTCAATCCATTTGCTGAAAACCATTGGTACCATTTTAAATACTATCAGAAAATATAACCAGTATCTACACCACGCAACTGAAGCTCTAAATTTAGCACTGCATTTTCTTCATGGTATTAGCTGAGTGACATGATTATAGAGATTTAGAAATTCACTCCGCTTTAGGGAGAAAGAATTTCATGCATTTCTGCTGCCACAATGGCAATATCAGTGAACGGTAACTTAAAGACCAAAGGCATCAGTTTTGGCTGGTTTAACTTACTGTTATCAGTAAATTTTCATGTGGAAAAAGTGGAAAATGATATTCTAATCATGAGAAAATAGCTATATGTAATGTTCATTTAGTCACTTCCTAAATAGCCTTAACACTTGCTGACAGGTTCTTCTTACCAAGACTACAATTGTAGCTCACCCTAACTTTTAAATGAAGTTGCTATTCCTGCTAATCCTATCGATAAGACTAGCAAATACTCATTCCATGCTAGAGAAATGGAGAGTTCAGAATGGGGTTGTAGGGCTGGAGGAGGTAACAGAGATAGACAGGAGCGAGGCCATGAAACAATTTAAAAACCAGGATGAGAGCTTTAAATTTGAGATGTTGGGGGATTGGGAGCCAAGGTAGGTTAGGGAGGACAGGGGTGAGTGGAAGGCTGAAGTTTACAGAGAGTGGAGGCTAGAAGGTTTTCCAGGAGGCCATTGGAATAGTCAAGTCTGGAGGTGACAAAGACGTAGATGAGCTGAAGCAAAATGGGAAAGACCTTAAGAGTAGGTTTACAACTATTTCAAATTGAAATTGTTTTTAAGGCTTTATTATAGTAGTAGAGGATTATTGCAGTAATAAAGCTACTCCTGATTACCAAGTAGTTTAGTACTGTAATAAGACGTGTACAATATCAGCTGAAGACTTTTTTATATTCAGTTCACGAAAGTTATTGAGCTACTTTGAGCACTTAATATAAAAAGCAGTCTATCCATTTGAGGCTATCGGGCCATTCTACATTTTTTGATAAAATGTCCTTCCTTGATTGCTGGAAGGTGTTTACATCGGGAGCAGGCCAAGTCTCTCAGTACATACCCAGCTGATTGTTGGTGCCAACTATAGTTAGGGCTAATCCTTTTTCCTTTCGTAGGATCTATCGTTTATTTTTATTTTTTTTATTCATTTATGGGATGTTTGCGTCACTGGCAAGGCCAGTATTTATTGCCCATCCCTAATTGCACTTGAGAAGGTGGAGGTGAGCTGCCTTCTTGAACCGTTGCATTCAGTGTGGTGAAGGTACTCCCACAGTGCTGTTAGGTAGGGAGTTCCAGGATTTTGACCCAGCGACGATGAAGGATCGGCGATGTACTTCTAAGTCAGGATGGTGTGTGACTTGGAGGGAAACTTGGAGGTGGTGGTGTTCCCATGCGCCTGCTGCCCTTGTCCTTCTAGGTGGAAGAGGTCGCAGGTTTGGGAGGTGCTGCCGAAGAAGCCTTGGCGAGTTGCTACAGTGCATCTTGTAGATGGTACAGTACGCCAGTGATGGAGGAAGTGAATGTTTAAGGTAGTAGAGGGGGTGCCAATCAAATGGGCTGCTTTGTCCTGGATGGTGTCGAGCTTCTTGAGTGTTGTTGGAGCTGCACTCATCCAGGCAAGTGGAGAGTATTCCATTACACTTACTTGTGCCTTGTAGGCTTTGGGGAGTAAGGAGGTGAGACACTCACCGCAGAATACCTAGCCTCTGACCTGCTCTTGTTGTCACAGTATTTATGTGGCTGGTCCAGTTAAGTTTCTGGTCAATGGTGACCCCCAGGATGTTGATGGTGGGGGATTTGGCGATGGTAATGCCGTTGAATGTCAAGGGGTGGTGGTTAGACTCTTGCTTGTTGGAGATAGTCATTGCCTGGCACTTGTGTGGCACGAATGTTACCTGCCACTTATCAGCCCAAGCCTGAACGTCGTCCAGGTCTTGTTGCATGCGAGCACTAACTGCTTCATTATCTGAGGAGTTGTGAACGGAGCTGAACACTGTGCAGTCATCAGCGAACGTCCCCATTTCTGACCTTATGTTGGAGGGAAGGTCATTGATGAAGCAGCTGAAGATGGTTGGACCTAGGTCACTGCCCTGAGGAACTCCTGCAGCGATGTCCTGGGGCTGTGATGATTGATCTTCAACCACCACAACCATCTTCCTTTGTGCAGGGTATGACTCCAGCCAGTGGAGATTTTCCCCCCCGATTCCCATTGACTTCAGTTTTACTAGGGCTTCTTCATGCCACACTCGGTCAAATGCTGCCTTGATGTCAAGGGCAGTCACTCTCACCTCACCTCTGGAATTCAGCTCCTTTGTCCATGTTTGGACCAAGGCTGTAATAAGGTTGGGAGCCGAGTGGTCTTGGCAGAACCCAAACTGTGCATCAGTGAGCAGGTTATTGGTGAGTAAGTGCCGCTTGATAGCACTGTCGATGACACCTTCCATCACTTTGCTGATGATTGAGAGTGGGCTGATGGGGCAGTAATTGGCCAGATTGGGTTTGTCCTGCTTTGTGTGGACAGGACATACCTGGGAAGTTTTCCACTTTGTCGGATAGATGCCATTGTTGTAGCTGTACTGGAACAGCTTGGCTAGAGGCACAGCTAGTTCTGGAGCACAAGCCTTCAGCACGATAGCCGGGATGTTGTCAGGGCCTATAGACTTTGCTGTATCCAGTGCGCTCAGTCATTTCTTGATATCACGTGGAGTGAATCAAATTGGCTGAAGACTGGCTTCTGTGATGGAGGGGACCTCAGGAGTAGGCCGATATGGATCATCCACTTGGCACTTCTGGCTGAAGATGGTTGCAAATGCTTTAGCTTTGTCCTTTGCACTCACGTGCTGGGCTCCACCATCATTGAGGATGGGGATATTCATGGAGCCTCCTCCAGTTGTTTAATGGTCCACCACCATTCACGACTGGATGTGGCAGGACTGCAGAGCTTTGATCTGATCCGTTGATTGTGGGATCGCTTAGCCCTGTCTATACCATGCTGCTTTCGCTTTTTAGCATGCATGTAGTCCTGTGTTGCAGCTTCCCCAGGTTGGCACCTCATTTTTAGGTATGCCTGCTGCTCCTGGCATGCTCTTCTACACTCCTTATTGAACCAGGGTTGGTCCCCTGGCTTGATGGTAATGATAGAGTGAAGGATATGCCAGGCCATGAGGTTACAGATTGTGGTGGAATACAATTCTGCTGCTGCCCCACAGTGCCTCATGGATGCCCAGTTTTGAATCTATCCCATTTAGCATGGTGGTAGTGCCACACAACACGATGGAGGGTGTCCTCAGTGTGAAGATGGGACTTCCAAAATGACTGATCATGGACAGATGCATCTGCGACAGGTGGATTGGTGAGGCCAAGTAGGTTTTTCCCTTGTGTTGGTTCTCTCACCACCTGTCGCAGGCCCAGTCTGGCAGCTATGTCCCTTCAGGACTTGGCCTGCTCAGTCAGTAGTTGTGCTACTGAGCCGCTCTTGGGGATGGACATTGAAGTCCCCCACCCAGAGTACATTCTGTGCATCATGGCAGAGTACTGATTCATCAACTGAGAGAGGGCAGGCGGTTTCGTTGCCCATGCTTGACCTGAAGTCATAAGACTTTGTGGGGTCTGGAGTCAATGTTGAGCTCACTCCTTCCTGACTGTATACTGTCCTGCCGGTGGGGTTTGGGGTATGATTCTTTGAGTATGACTATGTCAGGCTGTTGCTCTCCCAATTTTGGCACAAGTCCCCAGATGTTGGTGAGGAGGACTTTGCAGGGTTGACTGGGCTGGGTGTGCCGTTGCCAAGGTCGTCCGTCTTGTTTCATTCTTATTATTATTGTGTTTCGTAGAGGTTTGTTACAACTGAGTGGCTTGTTAGGCCATTTCAGAGGGCAGTTAAGAGTCAACCTAAAGGACATTAGAAGGAACCAGATGGATTAGCATTACTAGCTTTTTATTCCAGATTTTTATTTAATTAACTGAATTTAAATTCCCCAGCTGCTGTGGTGGGATTTGAACTCACCTCTCTGGATCATTAGTCCAGGTCTAGCATGGATTACTAGCCCAGTGACATTACCACAATGCTACCGTTCCCTTCTGTTTATGGACAAAGGGATATTCCAGATTAGAAACCACAAAATTAACAGTTTTCCCCTTTCCTGTTATTTTATCCAAGAGCAGAACGGGTTGGTGCTTGCTCCAGTTCGAGCGGTACTACTGAGCGGAGAGGTGGCGATGCGGGATGATACCTATCACAGAACCAAAGTCTTTGTAAATATCCTGAGAATAACTGAAACTTCTGCACCTACAATGTTATATTAGAAATGGCCTCTAATATAATGAATTTCCTGGTTGTTATAAGAAGTGGCAGACTTTTTTTTCGAAGACCGAGCAAATACAGTTTTCTTACTATTTCAATACGAAATTACCTTTCACACAAATTGAATTTCAGGGCTGCAAAATAATCCATCCCATTGCGCGAAGACAGATTAATCTTGGCAGGAGCCGAGGTGCTCAAAGCTCCATCGCCGCAGTTTATTAATGTCATCAGACTGCATTGGCTCTCTGTCGTCTGGAGAGCATGTTGGGCATCGAGCAAGAGGCGGCTTAACAGCACGGAACCGAGAGCTGTGTAATACCTAGCTCTCACTCCCAGGCTGTGCGCAGTGGTCCGGAACTACAGAAATCCTTGAGTCCAAAATCCGGATCCAGGCGCTTGCGAGCATTTGGAAGGGTTTGGGGATCCCGTACCATCCAAAGAAGCACCTACACAAGGCGCTCAGTGTGTGCTGGGCAACATGCAAGTCATCCATAACAGCTTTGAGGTTATTACTTTTTCATAATACGATTAACCCTGAAGTTGATACATGATGTATTGGCGAGAATCAAATCCAATAGCAATAGCCCGATGTAACATTTAACCAGACATGGCACCCGCTCTCAGACTGTGGCACGCCAGGTGGGAAGCTTCTGAGATTAAACACTTGTATTTTTTACTCATTCTTTAGTGATAAAATAAGCAAGAAATGCTTTAAATAACAGATGTTTTGAGGAGCATGGTTGTAGGGAAAGAGAAGGCGGACAGTGATTATCAGTGTTCCCTCGCCAGGTGCTGACACTGTTCATTTTATGTGTTAGCTACTTTATTTTACTATATATTTATCACAGTCAAACAGAACCCAAGTCTAAGCAGTGTCAAGCTTATGACAACGTAACAGAAAAGATAACTCGTTCTACTGTTCCCAAATTAGTGCATTTATATAGAATCGTGTATTATCCCCAATCGGTGTCACTTTATGAAATTACCGAGCAAACCATTAATTCGTGTACTGTTCCCAATCAGCGCCCTTACGTAGAATCTCTGAACCAACCACCAACCCATATAAAGTTCTGTCAGTGTCTTTTCTATATAGAATCACAGCATTCACTGCACAACCATACATAGCGCTACTGACTGGGAGACTGATACGATCCTACACATCACACACTGGCACATTTCAATACATTGGCATCCACTCGCTGATACAAACACTAGCATATCCATATTAACACATGGGTACATCAAGATTCACTTTGATACACATCCAAATCTCAATGATTTCACGCTAACGAAGCCGGACTCACCGACATAATGGTCTTGAAACTGAGTTGTGGAATAATAACATACAAAAGCTTTACACTTTGTTCCGAACTTCCTCTGTGCCGTTTTAGCGGTGATATTGACCAAGTTAAGGCTAGAAACAATCAATATCAGAGGAGGAGCATTCATTGTTTTTGTATGATATTGTTCTGTCCATTATTTTAATGTAGATGTTAACCCATAACACCATCATTAAAATAAGGAACAGTGGAATGTCAGACCAACGTGTTAAACATTCGAGGCTCAATTTTAAATGAGTTATTACCTGCGCTAAATAGAAAAATTCAGACAGATAATTCCAAAACCATTGAATTTATACTTGGGCACATCGCAGTCAAATATTAACACGGGGATATATACTAACAGATAATGTATATAGCTGTCACTTACTAACACAATGGCAGTTTATATACATGCAACCCCATTCGTACAGACACAATACATACTAATTCAAAGGGCAATTACATCTCAAGACAACTAACACAAGGTCATTTACGCTTTGATATCTACAAATATCAATAGTCGCACGTTGACAAAACCATACACCCCAACAGGCGAGGCATCCTGTACTGCCACAGTTATACACAGCAAGAAGCCCAGTTTGGGTTCCGCCAAGACCACTCGGCTCCCGACCTCATTACAGCCTTCCTCCAAACATGGACAAAGGAGCTGAATTGCAGAGGTGAGGTGAGAGTGACTGCCCTTGACATCAAGGCAGCATTTGATCGAGTGGCATCAAGGAGCCCTAGTAAAACTGAAATCAATCGGAATTGGGGGGGGGGAGGAGGGGAATTCTCCAGTGGCTGGAGTCATACCTAGCACAAAGGAATTTGGTTGTAGTGGTTGAAGGTCAATCATCACAGCCCCAGGACATCGCTGCAGGAGTTACTCAGGGCAGTGTCCTAGGCCCAACTATCTTCAGTTGCTTCATCAATGACCTTCCCTCCATCATAAGGTCAGAAGTGGGGATGTTCGCTGATGACTGCACAGTGTTCAGCGCCATTCACAACTCCTCAGATAATGAAGCAGTCCATGCCCGCATGCAACAAGACCTGGATGACGTTCAGGCTTGGGCTGATAAATGGCAGATAACATTCGCGCCACACAAGTGCCAGGCAATGACTATCTCCAACAAGCAAAAGTCTAACCACCGCCCCTGGCATTACCATCACCAAATCCCCCACCATCAACATCCTGGGGGTCACCATTGACCAGAAACTTAACTGGACCGGCCACATAAATACTGTGGCAACAAAAGCAGGTCAGAGGCTAGGTATTCTGTGGTGAGTGTCTCACCTCCTGACTCCCCAAAGCCTTTCCACCATATACAAGGCACAAATAAGGAGTGTGATGGAATACTTTCCATTTGCCTGGATGAGTGCAGCTCCAACAACACTCAAGAAGCTCGACACCATCCAGGACAAAGCAGCCTGCTTGATTGGTTCCCCCATCCACCATCTTAAACATTTAGTCCCTCCACCACCGGTGTACCGTGGCTGCAGTGTGTACCATCTACAAGATGCACAGCAGCAACTCGCCAAGGCTTCTTCGGCAGCCCCTCCCAAACCTGTGACCTCTACCACCTAGAAGGACAAGGGCAGCAGGCGCATGGGAACACCACCACCTCCAAGCTCCCCTCCAAGTCACACATCATCCTGACTTGGAAGTATATCGCTGATCCTTCACTGTCGCTGGGTCAAAATCCTGGAACTCCCTCCCTAACAGCACTGTGGGAGTACCTTCACCACACGGACTGCAGCGGTTCAAGAAGGCGGCTCACCACCATCTTCTCAAGGGCAACTAGGAATGGGCAATAAACGCTGGCCTTGCCAGCGACGCCCACATCCCATAAACGAATAAAAAAAAGACATTGGCAGTAGGGAATGGAAGTAGGAAATGCTAGAAAGGCACACTAGCTCCCTCAGAATCTTTAAAGGGAAAAAACAGGTTACTGTTCCAGGTGTATAACGTTCTGAGGAAGAGTTACGCCCGAAATAATAACGTGTATTTTCTCTTTACATATTCTGATGGATCTGCTGTGTGTTTCCAGCACGTTCTGTGTTTTTTATTTCAGATTTCAAGTATTGCAATTTTTTTAGATTGAAAATCTGATACCAAGAAAATGACAAAGAGTAACTTTTCTGTCGTTCATACATTGGCATAATAACGGTGATATTGGTCAACTAATACTAAAACTTGACAATTAGTCAATAATAGAACCTGCACTAGCTCACTAACAATCACACATTGGTATATGCATACGCAATAATTTCCAAATAGACAAATATACGCGGTGAGGCACTTTTTAAAAAATTGTCTGGCAGCTATTAACACACAGAGACTGAACACACGATTTGCTAAGTCATGTTCTCTATAGATAGACAAATAAGCTGCTGAGGGGGGCCTTTTACTCAGTATATCTTTGTCATGTAAAATATGCTTTGAAAGAAATGTCCTTTCATTCTCTATGAAATGCAAACTTCTTGATTTGCCGGCACCCCACAGTTGTCTTTGCTGCACGTAATCCTGCACCACTAATCGCAAAACACAAGCGCCTGCTACATACAAGCAGGCACAATATGTGCTCCATTTAATCTGATAACAGATCAAAGGAACCATTCAAATCAGATTAGTGCGACCCACCAGGCAAAATTTCTCCTCAGTAATATCCTTGAGCTCGATTAAAAAAATCTAAAACTGATCTCTTGACTGTGTTACTTTAAAGCGATGTCCTAATACATACTCGGGACAATCTATTTAATGGTAGTCCATTTATATTGTCGCATTGGAGTCCAAGTTTCTTTATACCTCTTGTTCAACGATCAGAACGGACAGAGCAAACGGGATAAAGGAAGATTATATTTTTGAACAACTATCTAAATTCCGTGAACTCCATAGGGAGAGCGTATACATCCCCATCAGGCAACAGTAACTATTTGGTATAAAAACAGAACATGCTGGAAATACTCAGCAGGTCGGGCAGCATCTGTTGAGAGAGAAACAGAGCTAACCTTTCAGGCCGATGACCCTTCGTCAGAACAGTAACTATTTGGTGATGAGTTGGTTTGGAAATTCTTAAGCTTGGCGGTGAGTCTCTGCCCCTCAGTCACCGGCTAACTAAACATATTCTGAAATAACAACAGAAAACGCTGGAAAAACTCAGCAGGCCAGGCAGCATCCGTAGAGAGAGAAAGAGAGTTGACGTTATCTCTTAATGTCTCTTAATGTCTCTTCATCTCCTCCTTTGTTCCTTTATCCCCTCCCCCTTTTCCCAGCTTTACCCTGGCCTTAAATCTATTTGATTTCCAGCTCTTCCCAGTTCTGATGAAAGGTCATCGACCTGAAACGTCAACTCTCTTTCACTCTCTACGGATGCTGCCTGGCCTGCTGAGTTTTTCCAGCGTTTTCTGTTGTTATTTCGGATTTCCAGCATCTGCAGTATTTTGCTATCGTAAACATATTCTGACATCAGTGTCATAAACAGCACTATGTAAACAGTCCCTACCCTAAACCCCACAGTATAAACAGCACTGATTCAGGGTGTATCCTTACATTAAGCAATACAACCGTCTGCAACCCTGCATCAGCAGCATAAGCAACTCCAGATAAAACAGTCTGCTTTATGAAAGTCCAAGTAAATGATATTCATTGGCTAAGTCCCGTCTACCAGTTTAGTCACTTTCTCAGAGTTCCAGTGTAACTTGACCTATTGTTACTAAATCCATAGGGCGTCTCCTCATGGCCTGTCTGCTCTATAGGTAAAACCTAAATAGGAACTGCACTATTCGTCACTAAGATGTTAGACTTATTGAGCTATAGCTATCAGGTCCATCTCTCTGTAGATTCAGGATAAGGTTCACTCTGTTCCACATATCAAGCCCCTATTTAAGAAACTTCTAAAAATATTGAACAGAACCTATTTTTCTCTCTCTCATTTCCTTTAGGGTTCTGTGATATATCCCGTCTGGTACAGGAGTCCTGTAGAAAACATACTTTTAATATTATCATAACACAGCCCTATACAGATCGCTACAATTATGATAGGGTGCAGTTATACCGCATGTATACACTCTGAGACCAGTAGCTACACTATAGGTTCCTGTTCATACTGCTTGGCTGCGATCTGAACTAGGGGAAGCTCCACCATTACATGTGTTTAGCGACCGTTGCTGCCAACGCTAAATGTTGACTGTTTTGAGAATGTTACCTTTGTGCGGTGGTGTAATGTTGGCGATATCGAATCAGTCGCCCATTATACACCACACCCGATTTTCCTTCCCATTGAAGTCAATGGAAATTAACAATGGAGAGATGTAAAACTGGGTACGATTCAAAGGATCCCTGTGTACTTTTTATGTCATTGTCCTTGATTTATGCTCCATATTGTATGAGATCCAAGCAGTGTGAGATTGCCTCCTCCAGGTGGTCTCGGACCACTTCTCTCCAAATTCAAGGACCTTCTTCTGGAGTGATAGCAAATGTAGCAGCAGTGCGAAGTGGGGGCCGCTGTAGATGTCCAAAACAGTTAGAATGAATTTCACCCAATCTTCAACTGCACTTCGTCGGTATATTTGAACCGATCATATAAGCAGCACTTCATAAACCTTAGAACATTATAAACATATACCTTGAGGACTGGCACCATACACCATACTCAGCTGGGGCCGCCACCTTGCAGTTTCTGGTTCAAATTGTCTCCACAGCAGTACCTTAGTGGCATATTTTACTGAAATAGTTGCTAATGAATTAGGAACTCCCTTTTATCCTAGGGTTCAGATGATGGCAAATTCATTGCCGTTTTTGATATTAACTGAAATCTTGGTTGTATTGTAGTCAAGTACATTAGACCAGAACAGCGCCCTGTTTCATGTGGGCAGGGAGGGTTCATTTGATTTATTTTTTGTTTCTTTCCCGCGGAGTAACCAATTATTTACGTAACTTTCTTCTTTTTAAGTAAAACTGAAAAGGGAAACCACACCGCGCACATTGATATTTGCACATAAATTTGCATCTGTCCCCCAACGCCATTCCACCCTTCATATATCCCTCAATCCGACTCCATCCTCCACACACTACTCCGACTCCATCCTCCACACACTTCTCACTCCGACTCCATCCTCCGAGCCCGTTCTCCCCGCACATCTCACTCTACACGCTCCTATCCTACAAACCCCTTAGTCCTACTCCACATACCCCTCAACCCCTCAGTAGTAGCCCACTCTCCACATAACACTCACCCTACCCCATCTTCCACACACCCCTCCCTCCTACCCCGGTCTCCACACACCCCTCACTCCTACCCCGGTCTCCACACACCCCTCACTCCTACCCCACTCTCCACACACCCCTCACTCCTACCCCACTCTCCACACACCCCTCACTCCTACCCCGGTCTCCACACACCCCTCACTCCTACCCCAGTCTCCACACACCCCTCACTCCTACCCCACTCTCCACACACCGCTCACTCCTACCCCACTCTCCACACACCCCTCACTCCTACTCCACTCTCCACACATCCCTCACTCCTACCCCACTCTCCACATACCCCTCACTCCTACCCCACTCTCCACACACCCCTCACTCCTACCCCACTCTCCACACACTCCTCACTCCTACCCCACTCTCCACACATCCCTCACTCCTACCCCACTCTCCACATACCCCTCACTCCTACCCCACTCTCCACACACCCCTCACTCCTACCCCACTCTCCACACACCCCTCACTCCTACCGCACTCTCCACACACCCCTCAGTCATACCCCACTCTCCACACACCCCTCACTCCTACCCCAGTCTCCACATACCCCTCACTCCTACCCCACTCTCCACACATCCCTCACTCTTACCCCACTCTCCACACACCCCTCACTCCTACCCCACTCTCCACACACCCCTCACTCCTACCCCACTCTCCACACACCCCTCACTCCTACCCCACTCTCCACACATCCCTCACTCCTACCCCACTCTCCACACACTGCTCACTCCTACCCCACTCTCCACACACCCCTCACTCCTACCCCACTCTCCACACATCCCTCACTCCTACCCCACTCTCCACACACCCCTCACTCCTACCCCGGTCTCCACACACCCCTCACTCCTACCCCGGTCTCCACACACCCCTCACTCTCCACACACCCCTCACTCCTACCCCACTCTCCACACACCCCTCACTCCTACCCCACTCTCCACACACCCCTCACTCCTACCCCACTCTCCACATACCCCTCACTCCTACCCCACTCTCCACATACCCCTCACTCCTACCCCATCTTCCACATGCCCCTCACTCCTACCCCACTCTCCACACACCCCTCACTCCTACCCCATCTTCCACACACCCCTCACTCCTACCCCACTCTCCACTCACCCCTGACTCCTGCCCCACTCACCCTTCACTCCTGCCCCACCCTGCACACACCCTCACTCCTACCCACTCACCCCTCCCTCCTACTCCAACCTGCACACTCCTACCCCACACACCCCTCACTCCTACCCTACTCTCCACTCACCCCTGACTCCTGCCCCACTCACCCTTCACTCCTACCCTACCCTGCACACACCCTCACTCCTACCCCACACACCCCTCACTCCTACCCCACTCTGCACAGAACTCACGTCTATCCAACCCTCCACATTCTTCAAACCGCTTCCCTACCTTCCACACATTGCTCACTCTTTCCCCGTCCTCCACATACCCTTCACTCCCACTCCGCCCAGCACACACCCTCACCCGTATCCCACCCTCCACACATCCCTTACACCCATCACTTCTATCCGGCCCTCCACATTCTCCGCACTTTTCCTAGCTTCCACGCATTACTCCGTCTTTCCCTAGCCTCCTACCGCTCTTCACTTCTACCCCTTTCTCCACACAGCACTCACTTTTGCTCCACCCTCTGCACTCCATCCTTCACACACCCCTCACTCCGACCCCACTCTCCACACACGGTTCACTCTTGCCCCACCCTGCACACTCCATCCTCTACAAACCTCCACAGTCTCCTCACTCCTGCCCCACTATTACATAACTTCACCCCCACCTTATCCTCCAGTCCCATTTGCTCTCTAACCAACCATGCAATATTGCTCCATAGTTCCACTGAGATGGTAGGTTTACATTGCCTCACTGGCAGGACTGATAATATTGCACTTACCCTCAAACATTAACCTCGGACAGCTCCCACAGATACTTTCCTCGGGGATTCAGGCAGAATGAAATCCAGCACCGCAGCAACAGTGAACTCCAAGCATCCGATCTATCTCAGTCCACGGCTTCGTTTGTTTTTGTAACCTCAGCAGTTCAGAAATCAAAGGAAATGCGTTTGTGGATGAACTCCCCACTTTTAAGCACAGACATGGCCATTATAGTTACAATGTCCTAGAGGTAAGGCAAGACGTTTCAATTTGAGCCGTGTGGACACGAACACAGCCTGCGGCTGCTCAATTCTATCCTCAGGGGGCTCCTTTTCTCTCGCTCCTGCTTAATCTCCTGTGGATCCGTCTGAAATGTCCTACGTGCAGTCAGCACAGACAGAAGGATACAACATGGTCATGCATACATTTCACACTGGCCGCGAAACAAGAAAACCCGACCCTGTTCGTATATGTTCATATAATTCGAAGGATCTCTAACTCACAGGGTCACTAACCAACGTGAGCTGCCTAACAACTGGACTTTCATGGGCATCAAATAATGAGGGGTTTAAGGCGTAAAAGCCTAAATATTTATATAAAGAGCGAAGAAATGAAGATAAGGAGTAAAAGAGAGCGGGTTGTATATGGCACGGGCATTGCCACAAATGCGAAAGTCTCTTTTGGGAGAAACGACGTTCTTTAGAATCAGTAGGAAAGTTATTTTTCGCCAAAATTGTTTTTTTTCCCAATAATAAATGAGATTGTCACAGGCACTAGTGTGGGGGCGGGAAATCAGTCGATAGACATTAGAAAACCCGGCACGTCACCAAGCCAAGCTTTCCTTAATGGATACCGAATGCAGCGAAACTACACTCGAACCATTTTATAATCATTAGAGGGGTTGTATTTGTTTATTGATGGTGCCGGCCCTTAACATCTTAAGGCGTGATTCAGAACCCGCGCTATCACCCCCGTTAAAAGTTCCTGTGACCGTTCAGAATAACACGCTTCCAACTCCAGCAGTCGGAATTCCCAATCTATCTGCGAGGCTGGACAATTACATTTGCAACCTGACTTTCACGGTGCGTTTCCTGGAATAATTCAACCCTTTAAGAAATATAAATATTCATACCGTCTTTGAATAAACCGCGAGGAGGGAAATGCAAGGGAACAGCAGGCTCCGCTCAATCTGCCAACAAAACCGCCGCCCCAGCACCTTTTATATTAAATAAATCAGTATGTTTTAAACAACCTTTTTCAAAATATTTGCAAACCTAAGCACGTATAAGAAACATTAACGATGTCTGCACAGTCCGTGAACCTCACACAACAAACAGATCGAGAACAGATTTCACTGTTCATTAAAATCACTCCGGACCCTTTGCCGGTCAGTTTTGTCATTGGTCGGTACCTGCAAGGTTTAACACGGAACGGACGCATTGTTGCTGTGTTGCCTCATCTTGAGAGAAAAGCTGAGCCCCTTTATAATGCAGGACCGCCTATCAGACGGGGGAGCAGAGCTGGACTAACGCCTTTGTAATATAAAGGGGCTATTAACGAAACCGCGTTCCCACATGGAAGCCCCATTGTGAAGTGGAAGTGGCTGGTACTGTGGAGCGCTTTCTTTTCCACGGGGAGTTACATTTGATTCCATCAGAAATGGGGAAACCTACCCTTGGGGCGAATCGACGTCACTCTGCAAAATCTGTCATCACAGATGTGGTTTCCCAGTGCTGGGCTTGGAGGGGGTTTTCAGGATTTATGCATTATTGATGCACCACCATGTATAATGCATTATAATGTAAGTCAAGCATGAGAGGCAGGAAGCCAAGATAACTCAGCACAATATCCGACCCCTCCGCCGTCTCCCTGGGAAGAAAGCAAAATGTCCGAAACGTCTGTGCCCTTCCACTGGACACCTCGATCACTATTGCCCAGGCTCCAGGCACGGGGGTTGGTGGCAGAATAGAAACCAACTGTTAATATTTACACGTTAAAGGAGTGTTGTAATTCAAGCAATTTCATGACAATCCGAAAATATTGAATTGTCTGGGTAGCGTGATACAAGATCTGAAATTACACTATTTCCCCCTATCCCCACAACTAAAGTTTCTCATTGGGCGGTTCACAAGGGGTCATTTGTTTCAGGATAATATGCTATCCAGTACTTTGCACCGTGTTGATCAGTTAATACTTGTACCCATTGCAACAACCATGTTGTAATCTTAGGCATGCCCAGGCGTCCTTGATTCCAGTATTAACATATCTATTGTCGCTGTCTCTGTATAAAAGACAGTCACATCATGGAATAGCGCTGACATTACAGTGCAAGTGTCCCTTTGTGTCAGAGCAGTACTGGCCTTTAGCACTTGCAGTCGTGCTGATTCCAATCCCGTTAGACGGTCTGACGGTCGGAAGGAACAAAGAAAGGTGCAATCGCCTAGTACTAGCCAGAAGTGATGACAGAAAAAAAAATCTTGGCCTTTCCACTAACTCAACATAAATGGGTACAGTGCTAGATAGCAAGCGTTTGAGAAGCTTGCCGCTGTCGTTTCAGCGTCCTTTACCACTGGATAAGTCATGTTCTGCTCTCAATCAGTGCCAGCTCCAAAGGGACTGTTATCTCAATCAGGAGTTGGCGATATGGCAAGACAAATCCCGTAAAGGAACTAATGCGCCGCTTCTGCCCACACACCCAATGTTTGACACAGCATGATCTGTAAGTCATTTCAGGATGTTGTAATGCCCTTCAGCACAGTTGCTGCTCAATCCTAGATACTGCCTGTGATTCCTTGTTAATTAGTGGTTAGGAAATACATTTCGGGAATTGCGGTGAGCTGCAAGGCTGAGACACTTGTTAAAGAAATGCTAGTTTGCGAGTACCTCTTGGGTTTGGCCAGATGTGTAGAGCCGCCCTTCAAACTCCTTTACAATCAGTTAGAGGTCAGCTCCAGCCTACTTTCCAAACGATTTGATTAGAAAGATGATAACAGTTGAAAATATTGAGCCTTACTGTGTCAGAGCAATAATACAGTTAAACTGGTTTAATTCAACCGACTAATGTTCCTTCACATAATTATTAATACACATTCTTACCACTACCATTGTTATTGCTGCTGTCGTACCACCACGCATTCCCATTAGCAACAGTATTTCACTGGGAGCTGATCAATAGAATCTTAAACCCTCAATAAGCCACGTCCTTAATCCCGACTGTTGCAGCAGAAAGACTGAAGCTGTATTTTGCTTTCTAATCTCGCTCTGTATGCACAGTGAGACTCAGAGAGAGCATACCAGACCAACACAGAGTGAGACATACGCAGACAGAAAACTGTTTGTAACTCATCATTTGGAAACCTTAGTAATGTTTTTATTCTTGAGAATTAAAACCTACGAACATATTTCGATAGATGCCAAATATTTGCAAATTGGAGTTATTTAGCTCTTTACCTGAAATCCAGCCGCTCCAAGTAGTATTCAAACAGTGATGTCTGGAGATCCAGTACTCAAGCCTTCTTTGACGCGGCACACTTGGGCTGGTTCAGAGACAATTGAAAGTGTCAATGGCCTTCCTTTTCATACCTTCCAGCAGTCTCTGTAGGCGAGGCGATTGACAAACAGTTTCGAAACGTCAAAAAAAGCTGAAAGTAGGCAGCTGATACGAGCTGGCTGTTACATAGCTGCAAGCGCTTTGGGAGGAATGAAAGTCTCAACAGAAGATGTCCTGACAAGTGCAGTGCCTCCGTGCAATGGACAGGAAGTCAATGAGGAGCACAGAGCAAGCATGTAGCTTGGACCTTCTCTCTCCTCCGAAGAAAACAAGGGAGTTGCTCTGAGGAGATAGAGCACTGCGCCAAGGAGCGATTCCCTGCAAAACATAGATGGCCGCTAACATGGTATAACTATTCGAACATTTCTAGGCAAGGTATTGCAAACGACACAGCGCTCCAAGGTATCCATCATAGTTAATAACCGTGGGCCCTGGCTTGGGCAAAAGCTTTTGATTTGCAGAACTGCACCGGATGAACTGTTTTGGCAGCTACTCGAAACAGGGCATTACAACCTCTTTATATAGCGAAGCATTTGTGACTGTGACGTGCTTTCAACGCCGCCAATAAAATAAACAGTTGCATCTGATTTGGTGCAACATTGCAACATCTCGGGACCGACCTCTTATCAGCAATTTTCACATTACTGCAGATTTCGGTGCAACTGCTTTTCCAATTACTTTTTGAAGCTTGACATCAATAAGATTCATGTGCTAAGAGCATAAGAGGTCAAGGGTAGCAAAAGGCCATTTGGCCATCCGAGTTTACCCAACTACCTTAGCTCAGTCTGAGTCTATTATTTCCAGAGCTGAACTCGCAATAAGTTATGTCACAATAATAGCCAGTTAATCATTCGAAATCCAACATCCTACTCCATTAAACTGCTATCTGATTGGCTTAAAGTGATACGGTCGTAGTTAGAATTCAGGCAATGAACACACCGCGGTCATTCGGCTTTAGAAGCGTTCTATTTTCCTGCGCTTTTAGATATATCTACATTCACATCCAACGTCGCTGTTGTCCACTGCTAAGGTTCAGGTCATTATTTAAACCGCGATCATTTGCTTTCTTCAGACAGCATATTCTAAATTGCTGACAACTCTTAGGAGATTTGTACACGCACTGCAAGAAAGAGACCTAACCATGGGCACTGCGATCGATACAACACAAAATGCAATATCGAACCTTTTTATCACCGCCCACGTCTCTGCCGGATGGAAATGAACTGGGTGGAAGGTGCGACCCCGGAGCTGCGCTGTCTTGGAGACTTAAAATACAATTCCTACCTTTCAGAGAGCAAGCCCTGGGTTCATTAGAAAGTGTCTCTCGCTCCGAGGTTGTATGTGCGCTGTTTGGCAGAGACGTTTCGCAGCTGATTTGCGAGTTTGCTATTTTGTACAAATACCATGCCAATCGTGAGATGTTGATTGCAGCAGGCAGCGAATAAAATCCCGAATCAGAGATTCTGCAAATCAGAAGCGTTATGTTAATCCTAGCCCCGCGTATAATCTACTTCAGGGATAATCCTCCTGTCTGTGGCGGTGGGTATTCACGCAGTCTCAGGCACTGTCTCCAGAGCAAAGTGACAAATTCCTCGGTCGCTTTCCTAATATACGCCCCCCACCCCTCCCGGCCGTGTGCCCAAATATTTCGGCTAGGGTTTTATTCCCGAGGTTTTCGAATTCCTAACTTCAACAATATTCTGATGTCCCTGGACTGGCTCTGTGGATCTCACTGATCCAGGAAGAAGAGAGGGAAGCTAACGTTCCCTGCATAATAAAGGAAGTTTTACTTTGCAATGCGAGGCTGCGTTTAAAAAAAAGACACAGCCTTAGCCCGCAGTAAATCCCACCTGTTCGAAGCGGTACAAAGCCAACAGTGACTTTAGTCTACAATAGTAAGCCAGACAAATACGCAATGCACACTGGTATCAGAAATACGATCTTACCGCAGCTAGTCTGTCAGCGATTTAAGGCTCAACATCATTTAATTCATGGGTGAGACTGAGTAGAAGCTGGGCGCCCTTACGCTTTGGGGGGTGGGGGGGGGGGGGGGTCGTGGGCCCAGAGGCGCTGTTCAGCACTGAAGGATATGATCCACGGCGCCGTGCCTCCGCCGATGCTTTTTCAGCACCAGAGACAGTTCAGAGGCTCCTCTTTTTTACTCGCCCCGATTTACCGCCGATTTAACAACAGCTATCATGTGCATCGGCCCTAAATTTCCTCGGACATTCTGCCGCTGCACCGCCGTAACTTCGCCGGAAGTGTGGCAGAAATCCCGTGGAAATTCAGGGTCATATTGTTTTGCAGTGCTGCTGCCCAATGCCCAGGAAACATAATGTGGCGCAACGCTAATCCCTTCTGCCTGGGTGTTTGCTGTTAGCATTTCTTTAAAACTCTTTCAAGAACCCAGTTGAGCGAGTTCTGCTTGCGATCAGATCAATGCGCAGGCAATGTGATCCTACCCAGGTTTCCGCGCAACTGGTGTCCAGCACCCTGGCGATGGCCCGCTACTGCTTCGCGCAACTAGTTTAAAACAATCTGGTTACTGACGAGTCAGAGGCCCTTTCTCTGGACAACGTTGGCACTGTACCAGCATCAACAGTCTACCTTGGGCTGCTGCGATACTGTACCCAGATATTAAACAGTGAGACCACAGTTATTATCCGAATATCCTTAATGTCCTTTCTAGAACTCTAGGGGAATCAAGGGCTCTGGAGATCGGGCGGGAAATGGAGTTGAGGTCGATGATCAGCCAGGATCTTATTGAATGGCGGAGCAGGCTCGAGGGGCCGTATGGCCTACTCCTGCTCTTATTTCTTATGTTCTAACACGGTGCCAAATCTCCCAGATTTTGATCAGCCCTACGGGGGAGAACATTAGTTGGGATGCCCTCCTTCAACTCAGGGCAGGTGTAGGAAATCCTGCTGGCGGAGATCTATGCTGACTACACCTGACGCTGTTTCATTCATTTGGGCACATATTTAATTTTACACTGTATTACGACAGGAAAGCATACAGCACACCATAGGCGACTGTTAGTTCACTCGAAGGCACATTCTAATTGTTTAGTATTGTAGGCAATGTACCAGGACGTCGCTGTAATCCTGAAAGAGTAGCGATTACTTTTTTCAGAGAAAATGGGTACAGCCCTACAGCATGTCAAAAGATAGATTGCTGTCTTTGAAACGTTTTGTTATTTCAGTGTCACATCACCCTACTTCCACATAGCACAATGTTGGATTGTGACCAAAGTATAGACATCACTGATTCCCATTCATATTCAATAGGGCACGATCTCGTAAACCAGTGTACAGCACAGCCATCACGCGTTGAACTCGACCAAGCTTTTGATATACAGACACATTAGCGATATTTATGAGTCTATTAAGACCTTCTCAAATTGTCTGAATGAAGGAAAGGCGCTCATCAGAGGCGCAAATGACAACGTAGAATAGAATGTATTGGACAACTTAGCAAGTGTGTGAGCGATATCTAGGTTCTACTGCTAATCGATAGTTGGAAATGGTTGTAAAAGAGAACTCAGAGGATTCTGTGAGGGAGTCAGCGAGGAAATCGATTGCTTTGTGATTGTTAAAAGTGGTGATTAAAATGTAGACGTGCACTGATCAATCTTTTACACTATCTAAATCCAAACAGGTTTAAGATTCTCCCTTAAGTAGCTATTTGTGCTAGTGGTTAGGCGACCGCTGATTGTTACAAAATCAGACATGACTTGTTGATTGTGCTTAAGTGATAACTCAGAGTTAGCCCGAGAAATATAAATCTTAGAGATTTTTAAATATAAATCCAACACAGAAAAGCAAATTGCGGGCGGAGGGTGGCGCAGGACCTACACCAGCGAGTGCTGAGTGCTTGCAATCGTCACCACAAGATATTTCTACAGAGCGGCGAAGCTGTCAACCTAAATAAGTGTTTGGTAAAAAAACATTTTAAAACACACCAGCAGGTATTCAAAAAAATAGAAAATCCGCTCATCCCATTGATCCAGGCTTCAGTATTACAGCGTCTCACCCAGTGACCACTACCTTGCTTCGTTCAATAACCTTCGTGTTTACCACAAAATAACAGCCTTCGAATAATACTAAAGAACGCTGCAGGTCTCTTGATTCCTATGTCCCTGTGTTCCTATGAGTCATCCCCGCGACAATAACCGTTTTTACAGAGGTTTTCATTCACAAATCAAAAGGTGTTGCGGTCTGTTACTTGTGACCGCTCACTCAGTGAAGAATAAAACATCTCACCCATTGACCCGCTTGTTCATTTTATTTCACCCAGCTCTGCAAAGCTCTGGATATACTCTAAATCCTTGGAATTGGGTTCCAGGTTGAATTTGTTTTTAAAAATTGACTTTTTTTTGCCTGTCCAAAGGATTTTATCACATCCATTTGATATTACACGATGAATCTGAGGATTGACCCAATGACGCTGTGCGCCACACTGAGTTGCTATTTTAGTAAATAATGCCGTGAAAACGGACTGTACCGGAAGGGTTTTGTGGATTTTGAGGAGATGTCCACTGTTACCCACTTATTCTGGATAGGTGCCGCCAGCAGTCACATCTTGGAGTTGCTATTCTTTGTATGCTTAGGGTCTAGCCGCCTTACAGCTGTGCTGGGAAATAAAGACTATACCGACTTCACAAGTTAACTGCAGTTAATAAATCCTGTTTGTTTGCAGGTGACTGAATTGTCATCCGTTTTCTCGGCCAGTTCAGTTAACTGTACCGGACCTCCTCAGTGAGAAATAAACATTGCTCAGCTCAGTGCTCTGGAGAAGGGCATGGAGTGCCGCCGCTTGCTTATCTGACTGCACCTAACAGTGGTAGAAGTTAGATTCTAAATACAATGCAAAACCCAAGTACGGAAAGGACAAATAAATCCTACGACGCCCAGTGAAAACTACAATAAATTAACCAGACTTAGCCCGGATTTAAATGACAAGAAACCGCCTTTCCCCGAATATATATATATATATCCCTCGAGTATAATTACCGATCAACCCCTGCGTAACTTACAGTGTGTAACTGATTAAAAGTAATGAACTATGGCAATACTCATGTTAGTTAATTACTGTAAATGAATCATAAAGGTTTAATCTCTCTTCTGGTACTGAGTTGGAAATGATTGAGTTATAGCCAATGAGCGATGAGTTACATCTTGGGTGACCTAATGGGAGTTTTTCAGTTTATGCCCAAGAGCCCGGCCCGCGCCCACTGCCCGGACCTTCCCTGCTCGGATAACACGCTTCTTCGCGCACACGGGTGTGAAAACTCTGGGCGCAGAAACATTAATCAAATGATTGTTTTATTTAGTCTTATAAAAATCATGCTGGATCAGAGATTCTATTGCAATTAAAAATAAAAACAGCAAACGCTGGGAATACTCAGCAGGTCCGCCAGCACCTGTGGAGAGAGATTCTATTGTAATTGTTGTACTTTGATGTAGATTGAGTTCTGTGCGCCATTCTCAGTGACCCGGGGGCACCCGCGTGGCCACACAGACCATGTCGATATCAGGCACTTTTTTTTGTCCTGTCAAAAAGCGCAATCCGATTCGCATCGGTCTCGCCTGGCCTCTTTTTTTCGCGGGGTGTGGGGGGAGAGCATGCAGACGCTGCTGACTCAAGCCTGGTATTTGGGACCAACTGCTGGCCAAAGATATCAGTGTGTTGTTGAGACGTTTGAACATTAAGGAGATAAGCAGGCGAGCATTAAAAAAGCAGCACGTGGCCGTTAATTTATCCTGCACACAGCTAACTTGTTCACACCGAGAATCGATTCAACAGAGAAATGTAAATATGAAAGGACATCTGATTGTAATGAGAAAACTGGATGATTCTGCGAGATCCGCGTGCTGTCACTGAGCCTCCTGAGAAAAATGATAGGGGGAGTTCAGCTCTGTTAGAGTACACAGTGAGGGGAGCAGAACCTTCCGAGATTGGCTATTTGCTATCTGGATTACTGACAACCTGCGCAAACAGCTCACACCAACCGCATTTAATTCCCAAATTCTGCTCCAGATGTGCTGAAGTCATTTTCTGGTTGAAAGCCTTAACTGTAATAAGGGTAGCCAGACCAAATAATGCGGGCATATTGGGAAAATCTGTTTCCTCTCCACTTTCTCATCCTTCCCTTGTGTTGGTTTGATTCCTTTTTTTTTGTTTGCTCGGTCCTCAGCACTCTTAGCTCGGTGATGGACGGTGCACAGTGTCTTGTTAAAGGCAAAGAATGCCCACAGTCAGACCCATTCCGACACCTGTTACAGCGGGCAAGGAAGAACCGGGCTGTTACTCCGCAGTCGGTGGAAAGGAAATTCGAATGCAAATACCTGCGAACTCCAGACTCACCAACTGTGGCCGGTAGTTCGGGGCATTGCGTGAATCCACCTTCGCGTTGTGGAGAAGGGGGGGAATACACCGACAATATAAAGAAAGGAAATAACTTAATTCACTAATGAAGGAAATCAATGAGACACAGACACAGAAACACGACAGAAAAGTTAAAATAGAGAAAGGAGGGCAATGAGCGTGACCAAAGTAGATTTCATACTTCATTTAGAAAGTTTTATGATGCCATTGCAATTTGCTATTCGCTGCAAGCATGTAAATGAACACTCCTGTTACCATCACAGCTCGATCGTTGAGAGACTGCATCTCCAGAATTGCCTCTTACCTCAATCCCACCCAGCCCAGATATCTCTTGCCAACATCATCTCCATTAGACATGGGGCATGGAGTCCAAGGAGAGAATCAGGATAAAATGCCGCATGCCGGATATACCACAGAGCACGTTGCCGATCAAAGGTGACATTTTAGCCTAGATGGTTTTCATCGCTCATGTTTTGCTGGCAGTCTGTTACCCATATTCATCACTCCGCAGTGAGATCATTATTTCTTTTAAACTCTAGCCTTACTTGATGCTTTTTAAATGTTAACCTTGTGTCTTCTCATTCTCTGTTCACAGTCGTCAAACAGTCGATGTATACCTAGATTATTATGCCTCTCAGCATTTTAAAGACCTGGATTTATCTTTCCTTCACCAATGAGAGAAAATTCAGTTCTGGAAGCTTTACCTCTCGAAGTTACAGTATTATCCTTGCCATTCACCTCTGCATTCTGCAGTGCATGAGTGTCCTTTTGAAGGCAGCATTGCACAGAATATTCCAAGTATGTCCTCACTATGATTTATACAAGGTTAGATTAACCTTTTTGAATTTATAGTTAAATGGCCACAGGATAGAACCAATTATTTGATCAGCTTTGTGATTAAATACTTCACGTTAGAAACTGTTAGTGAGTGATCAGTAATCTCTCCCCAGTGATCGGAAACAGAGTTCTGGTCACTGGATACTGAGTTGACATCCAGTGGGGTATTTGCGTCCAATGAGGGTGGAGGGGTGACCCTCCATCGTAGCTCCGGCAAGCAGAAGAGCAGAACTCCAGCTTCTGAATACTGGGTTGAGATCCATCAGTCTGTGGCGACCCCTTCCCCTATTGCATCAGCCGAGCCTTCTGGTAGGGAGTTGTCAGTCAGGCTAACGACCTATCCACATAGAAAAGGGCTTTGTTGCAGAAAATCCCAGAGCACGATCTGCTGGATAAGCACAGAGGAGAGAAGAAGAATCATACACAACCACTTTTCCATTTCCATCTTTACACCCTGTCATTGCACTGTTGCTTCCAATGTCACTTACCCTACATTTATCAATATTAAAATCCATCTGCTTTTCCTCATTCCATCTGCTTAATTGATCCCGCTCCCTTATACTTCTTGACAGACCACATAGTTCAATATCATCAGCTATCTTTTTTACTATTACATCCTCCAAATCATTTATCAATAGTCTCAGATGAGACATTAAACTGAAGTAAAATTTGCATGTGGTTCAAGTAGATGCTGAAGATCCCATGGCACCAATCAAAGAGTTAGGGAGCTCTCCTGATATCCTGGCTAATATTTCTCCCTCAATCAACATTATCAAAAGAAAAACACAGATGAACATTTTGATGCAGCAGGATGGGGCTCGGGGGTTCGCACAGATTGCAGGATTCCCTCATGTCCAGGGAGTCATTGACTCTATCCATGCCACAACGTGGACTGCTTCAGACAACCCTACTGCTTTCATGAATTGGAAAGATCTCCATTCCATTCATATGCAACTGGTGTGTGTTCACCAGCAGCACATCATGTTGGTTCTTGTCCATTTCCTGGCAGTTGCTATTATGCAATTGTTTTGCGACAATCTTCCATCACCCCACTGTTTGCAAGTGAGAGGCTGTCTATTTGCAGACAACGGATATCCACTGCACACTTGGCTCATGGCTGCTCTCAGGAGCAACTCATTCTCAGTGGCTGAATTGCATTATAATCATATCGATGGGTCAACTGGAGCCCTCATCTAGCAGATCATTGGAGCCCTGAAGCAACAATTTAGATGTCTGGATAGGTCTGGTGGTTTCATGTGATACACCCCATAAAGAGTGTCGCGTGTGATAATAGTTTGCTGTGCATTGCTTCATTTTTTTCTGCAACAGGGACAACACATGGAGCCACACTGCGCAAAGATCTTTATCATGACAAGGGACAAGACATTGAAGAAGTTAGGAAGTGGGAGGGAGGTCAACAGTTGCCTGCAGCTAGAGCTTTTCAGCAGCAGTTCTTGAAGAGTTTTTCACCATAACAATTCCTGCTCCCCTGCATTAACAATCATGACCAACATCTCTCCCAGTCTTTCTACACTCCAATAAACTGCACTTCCCTAAAGACCAACATTGATATTCATGCCATGTAACATTGCAGGGTCACTGGCTATGACAGGAACATTCTCTGCACACAAAGATTTCAAAAAACATTATGATTTTATTGGTTAACAAATACCTGCACATTAATTGTCACTGCCGTGTGTCCCTACTGACTGCCTCAAGAGCTCTGTTACTAGATTGTTGCAACATGGGAGGTGGCAGGCTGCCATGACTCAGTCAAGGGCTCATGAGATGCTTATGGTTGGTGACCTCTCGGAGCTTGGGCCTGAGAGGACCCAGCTGCAGACTGCAGCAATTTGATACGTGTCAGGGCAGTCTGGCCCAGCTGGCTTTCTGACGCCAAGGTGGGCATTGCTTCATGGAGTCACAAGGGTCCAGACGTGTTGCTATCATGAGAGATGATGTCAGTTTCCATTCCATTGCAGAACTTCTCCTGCTACCAGGCTGCAGCTCAGCATCCCTACTGATCTGTAGGAAAACAGACTCTTGAGCATCCGTTATCTGACTGAAGCCCCTATCTATTCTATCTCCCAGTCTGTTTAAGGTGAACGGAATGATTGAGCCCAGACGTCATCGCCATGCGCAGTGCCCTGCTTGTGCCCCGGCTGCAAACTTTGGTTGTGCCCCCTGACCTATCGCCGGACGATATGTCCGACAGGGTCAGGGTGGCGTTTTTGCAGCCGCGGTCGCGGTGGTAAAAGGGGCGGGTGTCGGGCGGCCATTTTTTTTGCCGACTGCCAGCACCTGCCCCCTTCCCTTTTTTTCCCTCGGGGTGCCGGCCACGATCGCTCAGCCCGGCACTCCTCTTGAGCGCTAGGTCCCTCCCCTTTAATCAGGGGAGGAGGCCTGCTGTGACGCGACGCTACCTGCCAACACACATGGCGCTGTTGCACGTAGTGCCGTGATATTCAGTTGGAGTGCCCCAAGAAGGAGGTGGAGCACTTCCAGTAGCACTCCACTTCCTGCTTGGGGCGCTATAACTGAATTTCAGGCGGGGAAATGCTAATCTTTTCGGGGCGCTGGCAACATTAGCGCCCAAAAAGGGGTGACACCGAATTTTTCCCCCTACATCTCTGTCTTCTTCAGCTGAGCTAGGATGTGAGCTGGCCCTCCATTGAGCACTTTCTTAGGATATCCTTGCCACTTGCAACAGCTCCTGTCCACTTGTGTTTGCTGAATCATCCAGTGTAAACTCCTCTAACTCACTATCTATGTCTCGTGCGATGCCAATTTCTGTGCTGGTACTTTTTTTTTTATTCGTTCATGGGATGTGGGCATCACTAGCAATGCCAGCATTTATTGCCCATCCCTAATTGCCCTTGAGAAGGTGGTGGTGAGCCACCTTCTTGAACCACTGCCGTCCATGTAGTGAGGGTACTCCCACAGTGCTGTTCAGGAGGGAGTTCCAGGATTTTGACCCAGTGATGATGAAGGATTGGCAATATACTTCAAAGTCAGGATGGTGTGTGACTTGGAGGGGAACTTGTAGGTGGTGGTGTTCCCATGCACCTGCTGCCCTTGTCCTTCTAGGTGGAAGAGGGTTTGGGAGGTGCTGCCAAAGAAGCCTTGGCGAGTTGCTGCAGTGCATCTTGTAGCTGGTACACACTGCAGCCATGGTACGCCGGTGGTGGATGGGGTACCAATCAAGAGGGCTGCTTTGTCCTGGATGGTGTCGAGCTTCTTGAGTGTTGTTGGAGCTGCAATCATCCAGGCAAGTGGAGAGTATTCCATCACACACCTTACTTGTGCCTTGTAGATGGTGAAAAGGCTTTGGGGAGTCAGGAGGTGAGACACTCGCCGCAGAGTACCTAGCCTCTGACCTGTTCTTGTATTTATGTGGCTGGTCCAGTTAAGTTTCTGGTCAATGGTGACCCCCAGGATGTTGATGGTGGGGGATTCGGCGATGGTAATGCCGTTGAATGTCAAGGGGCGGTGGTTAGACTCTCGCTTGTTGGAGCTAGTCATTGCCTGGCACTTGTGTGGCACGAATATTACCTGCCACTTATCAGCCCAAACTTGGAATGGTAAAAGCGAGTGATCGGCACCTTTGGGAGGGTTCTCCACCTCAATCTGTATGAGTCGAATAGCCGAGTCATAAGGTATACTTCGAAAAAAGTGAGATGACAAGGATTAGCATATTAGCAAGGTTAAGCAGTAGCAGATTGGTGGCAGCACAATGTGTGACTAGGTTGTCCTGCTGTGTGTGAGTATGTGACTAAGAGAGTTAAGTAGAAAAAGAACATGAAGGGAAGATGCCCAAACACTCTGCTGTGCCAGGCCTCCAGCCTGGCCATCTCTGAGACTCTATGAGTGCCTGTTGGAAGTCATGTTGGCTGCGGCTGTGCAATCTTATTGCTCTCTGTCTGCCTCAAAAAAATGCACCTCCTTTTTAATGTGCTACTGAAGGCCTTTAAGAAACAGCCTCCTTGTCAGATTTCCTGCCTTCCTAATCAGTGAGTGGCCTATTGGGACCATGTTTCGTGCTGACAGCTCGCCAAGTTAACTTGAAATAAGCACAACCATGAAAGTATCATGGGCCCCACATCGACTCCTCTGAGAGTGTGCTTCACCCACTGCCCACCTAATGTACGTTCCACGTGCCCTATTGATTCTAAATCTATTCTGAATGCTCCTTATAGCCTCTGTATTCTTTTTGAGTATTGATTGCATCCTCAAGCATTTTTACACTACTGATATGCGGCTAACTGTTCAATAATTTTAGGAGTCACTGCATCCTCTAACTTCCTTACACAGCTCACTGTATTCCTGAACTAGTGATCAATAGCTCTTATCAATTATTACATTGTTGTCATTATCTTTCCTCAATTCCCCCCAAATTGTTCTTGCAATCTACCATTCTCCCATTATAACCACACTTTCAAAAGCCATTTTTCATCCATTACCAGTCATGTTATTTCTCAGTGTGTTTAACAGGTTCATCTTTAAAGAAGTGAAAAAAATGTCTGTCTTAACTGCAGAAGCATTTCCTGCACCAAAGAATCAATACTTTTAGAGAATTGTTGGACTTCTTCAAGTGAACAATAAATTTATTGATTACACAATTGTAACAAAGAGATTAGAAGTTGTAGTAAGAGACTTTGGAAACTTAGCACTATTCAATCTGTGAGAGATGCTGCTTCTATCTCTTTAGGTTTTATTCACACATTCATTGTAGATAATGCCCAGAAAATCAATACAGACATATGTAACCAAAGAGAAATCAGATACTTCATTGCACTAGGAACCTGTTCAAACTCAGTTTAACAATCTCTGGCATACTCACACACAGTTTTGTGGGTTTTTTTTTTCATTAATTCACAATTAATTAATGAAATCACACAATTAAATTCTTACTTTTTCCAGTGTTTGCACTTTCTCTAACTCTGGCTCTGTGTTTCCTTCTCTGACTCGTACAAGATTATTCCCTAAACCGTGGTAACCTGCTTTTGTGGTCAGATGCTGTTGAGATCGCTGGAGAGGCGAAGAGCTGTACTCACCTTTGCTGCTCTTGTGAGACCATTGATTCTCTTCCGACACTGAACCCAAGTCCTCGGGGTGATGCACTGACCTTGTCAGCCACCTCTGTCCAGTCTTGCTGGATAGTGGCCCTGAAGATGCGCCTGCAGGTGTTGGGGAACAGTACTGTCCTCCTTTCCCTGATCTCCTCCACAAAGACCTTCAGGGAGGCACCAGAAAACCTGAGGGCAGCCCTGCAATTCATGACTGCTACCAGAAGACACAGTGTTGGAACAAAATCTGAAATCAGAGCATGTAACCTTGCTTTAGGAGATGCATTCCCGCTTTAAATAGGTCTCAGGAGGCCCACAGTGCAAAAAGTGGGCGGCTTTTTTATTTTCCGACACAATTAATATTTAAATGAGACCCGGGAGCTCAAATTGCCCAGGACTCATGCTGGGGACATTACGGGATCGCCGCCCCACCCATCCAACCCACCCAATTCGTGCCCGGATTTAATATCGAGACGATGGATTTTTCCATTGTGAATGTTGACATACAGGTTTTCCATTTAAAGCATGACACAGGAAGTAAGGTAAATATCTGGAGGAATTGTGTGCCATATGTAACATTTTTAATAATATAGAGATGGTCAATCGAAATGCATAACAGTTCACCTCTGTTCTCCTACCTTGCCTTCCATAATAATTTTTTCCGTTTCCTCATACTTTGGTCCAACATATCCCTTGTCCTTTTATTCTCAACCAATCAAACATTTGACAACTCTCAGACTCGAATTTCTGTCCTCAGTCTCGCTTAAATCTCTACATCTGCAATCATAGCCCTGTATGGTCGATATCTCAGAGTGATTCTATGCAGTTTACTTATGGTGTAATTGTCTCAGACGTTCATTGTGTTACATTTTCACTGTAATTCAAACCTCTTTATACAAGACAGGTAGGGTCACTCAAAATGCTTGCTCAGCAGTCCTAAATGCCAGCCAAATGCCAATGATAATTGCAATCCAGAAACTTACAGCACTACCACAAGCTTCCAGTCAACCTTCCTTTTCCCATCTCCAGCCTTGTCCTTTTGTAGTTCTGCTGTGCCATGCCCTTCTATGTCTATCTACTTCACAATAATCACTGACAGATGCAGCAGAGCATAGAATCAGGGTAAGTGAGACACAGCAACTCAAAAGCAGAAATCTGATTTGATTTAGAAGATTTTTATGGTGTTTTGGGGACTATAGCCCATGATTCTGTCCATTTATAATTGAGCACACTGACTACAGTGAATTAATAAGACAAAATGTGTTTTTCTTACATGGAATCAAGCCAGTGTGCGTATAGCTAGTCTCATTTAAATCAGCATGTGTAT
This sequence comes from Squalus acanthias, assembly GCA_030390025.1. Classification (NCBI taxonomy): domain Eukaryota; kingdom Metazoa; phylum Chordata; class Chondrichthyes; order Squaliformes; family Squalidae; genus Squalus; species Squalus acanthias. Next base: position 87,153,806 of record CM059435.1, read on the forward strand.
AATCAACCTCAATTAAATCAGTGTGTGTACAGTTAGTGTCAATTAAATCAGTGTGTACAAGTAGTGCATATAAATCAGTGTGTACAAGTAGTGTCAATTAAATCAGTGTGTGTACAGTTAGTGTCAATTAAATCAGTGTGTGTACAGTTAATGTCAATTAAATCAATGTGTGTAGAGTTAATGTCAACTTACAACACACAGGGAGGGCCCTTTGTCTCCTTCTAAGCACCTATGCTATGGATTCTCTACACTCACTCCTTCATTCTCACTCAAACTCCACTTGTGTCCCTCATTGCAGGAAAAGAGAGCCCACAATAAGAGGGAAAGAGCGAGGACAGGAGGAGGGCCACCCTCAGTTACCCAGCTCACCACCTGGGAGGAGGCAGCCCTGGATATCGCCGGTGTCGAGGACAATTCGCAAGTGGGGGACAGACAGACGGGCACATCACAGCAAGCTGGTGACAGAATAGTTTGGCATCTCTCTCATTGACATTGCACAAGTCACTGATAATGATTCTGAGGATCTAATAGATTGACTTATGATCATCTGCACGATTCAATGTGCATGTAACCTTGACCTCACATCTCTAACTCTTTCCTTTACTCCCCCACAGGACCATCGACAGCCCCGTCCCCACTGTCCAGGAGGAACAGCCTGAGCCTCAAGACTCCTCAGAGGAAGCTGCAACCTCTGAGGGCGCAGCGTCAGCAGAATTCAGCGCACCCAGCACCAGCGCAGACACTCACACCTCGGTGGGACCTTCGCGAGATAGAATAGTGTTGGCACCTGGTGTATCACAGATCAGCAGATGGTGGAGAAAGGGACAGCAGTGGAGAGTCCTCGTCGGAGGGTGCAGGACTCTGCCAGCTCGGCTTAGCTGCATGTCGACCCTGTGCCTCCGAGTCCATCCAGAAGGAGAGCGGTGCTGGAACTCCAGGAACAGGTGTAGGAGTCTCTAGCAGGTTTTGTATCCAGGGTCGCTGTGAGTGTGGAGCGAATGGAGGAGTCCATCGCGAACATGAGCAGAACCTTTGTGGAGGCATTGGGGTTTGAACGCATCACCACGGAAAGGATGGCAACCTCTGTGGAAATGATGGCTATGGTAGAGGAGGGGATGGCTATGGCCATGGAGGAGCTAAGTCAGCAGAATGTTGAAAACGTGGTCATTGTACAGAATAGACTGGCATCTCTTGAGGAGCGATGGTCAGCTATTGAGCATAGAAACCAGACCTTCATGGAAGTTCTCTGGAGTAGGACTTCCAGTGCAGAAACAGGTCCTCTTGGCCCCCCTGAAGTGCAGCAAGGTGCTGTCAAGCCACTTGATAGCTCTGAAGTGGGGCTGACCCATGAGAGGGATGTTGGTGGCAGACAACAAGGAAGTGGGGGCTCCGCGCCAAGCACTCGCATGACCATGCCACTGCAAAGCCCTCGGTCAAAGCCCAACCAGAGTCCTCACCCAACTGAGATGGGCGTCTCATCCCCTGCACAGCCGCAGGAGCAGCAGACTGTTGCCGAGCCCTCACAGGTTCGCAAATCAGTGTGTGTACAGTTAGTGTCAATTAAATCAGTGTGTACAGTTAATGTGAATTAAATCAGTGTGTGTACAGTTAGTGTCAATTTAATCAGTGTGTGCACAGTCAGTGCCAATTAAATCAGTGTGTGTACAGTTAGTCTCAATTAAATCAGTCATAGAGTCATAGATTTATACAGCACAGAAAGAGGCCCTTCGGCCCATCGTGTCCGCGCCAGCCATCAAGCCCTGTCTACTCTAATCCCATTTTCCAGCACTTGGTCTGTAGCCTTGTATGCTATGGCGTTTCAAGTGCTCATCTAAATGCTTCTTGAATGTTGTGAGGGTTCCTGCCTCTACCACCCTTTCAGGCAGTGAGTTCCAGATTCCAACCACCCTCTGGGTGAAAAGTTTTTCCTCAAATCCCCTCTAACCTCCTGCCTCTTACCTTGAAACTATGCCCCCTGGTTATTGACCCCTCTACTAAGAGGAAACGTTCCTTTCTATCTACCCTATCTATGCCCCTCATAATTTTGTACACCTCAATCAGGTCCCCCCTCAGCCTTCTCTGCTCTAAGGAAAACAACCCCAGCCTGTCCAGTCTCTCTTCATAGCTGAAGCGCTCCAGCCCAGGTAACATCCTGGTGAATCTCCTCTGCACCCTCTCCAATGCAATCACATCCTTCCTATAGTGTGGCAACCAGAACTGCACACAGTATTCCAGCTATGACCTAACTAGCGTTTTGTACAGCTCCATCATAACCTCCCTGCTCTTATATTCAATGCCTCGGCTAATGAAGGCAAGTATCCCATATGCCTTTTTAACCACCTTATCTACCTGTCCTGCTGCCTTCAGGGATCTATGTACATGCACACCAAGGTCCCTCTGATCCTCTGTCCTTCCTAGGATCCTACCATTCATTGTGTATTCCCTTGCCTTGTTAGTCCTCCCAAAATGCATCGCCTCACACTTTTCAGGGTTAAATTCCATTTGCCACTGTTCTGCCCATCTGACCAACCCATCTATATCGTCCTGTAGCCTGAGGCTTCCCTTCTCACTATTTACCACTCCACCAATTTCCGTATCATCTGCGAACTTACTGATCATACCTCCTACATTCATATCTAAATCATTAATGTACACTACAAACAGCAAAGGACCCAGCACTGATCCCTGCGGTACACCACTGGACACAGGCTTCCAGTCACAAAAACAACCTTCGACCATCACCCTCTGCCTCCTGCCAGTAAGCCAATTTTGGATCCAATGTGCCAAATTGCCCTGGATCCCATGGGCTCTTACCTTCTTGACCAGTCTCCCATGCGGGACTTTGTCAAAAGCCTTACTGAAGTCCATGTAGACTACATCAACTGCACTACCCTCATCCACACACCTAGTCACCCCTCAAAAAATTCAATCAAATTGGTTAGACATGATCTCCCCCTGACAAAGCCATGCTGACTATCCTTGATTAATCCTTGCCTCTCCAAGTGGAGACTAATCCTGTCCCTCAGAATTTTTTCCACTAATTTCCCTACAACTGATGGTAGGCTCCCTGGCCTGTAATTCCCTGGTTTATTCCTACTACCCTTCTTGAATAATAGTACTATGTTAGCTGTCCTTCAGTCCTCTGGCACCTCCCCTGTGGACAGAGAAGTTCTGAAAATTTGTGTCAGAGCCCCTGCAATCTCCTCCCTTGCCTCACACAGCAGCCTAGGATACATTTCATCTGGGCCTGGGGATTTATCTACTTTTAAGCCCGCTAAAACCATGAGTACCTCCTCCCTCTCAATACTAATTTGTTCAAGTATATTACAATCCCCCTGCCTGATTTCTATGCCTATATCGTCCTTCTCCATAGTGAACACAGATGCAAAATATTCATTTAAAACCTCACCCACATCTTCTGGCTCTACACACAGATTGCCACTTTGGTGCCTAATGGGCCATACTCTTTCCCTGGTTATCCACTTACATAGAAACATAGAAGATAGGAGCAGGAGTAGGCCATTCAGCCCCTCGAGCCTGCTCTGCCTTTCAATGAGATAATGGCTGATCATCCAAATTCAGTACCCTGTCCCTGCTTTATCCCGATATCCCTTGATCCCTTCAGCCTTAAGAAATATATCTAACTCCTTCTTGAATATATTTAATGAATTGACCTCAACTGCCTTCTGTGGCAGAGAATTCCACAGGTTCACCACTCTCTGGGTGAAGAAATTCCTCCTCATCTCAGTCCTAAATGGCTTACCCCTTATCCTTAGACTGTGACCCCTGGTTCTGGACTCCTCCGCCATCGGGAACATCCTTCTTGCATCTAGTCTGTCTAGTTCTGTTAGAATTTTATAAGTTTCAATGAGATCCCCTCTCATTCTTCTAAACTCTAGTGAATATAAGCCTAATCGACCCAATCTCTCGTCATACGTCATTCCTGCCATCCCAGGTATCAGTCTGGTGAATCTTCACTGCACTCCCTCCATGGCAAGAACATCCTTCCTCAGATAAGGCGACCAAAACTGCACACAATACTCAAGGTGTGGTCTCACCAAGGCCCTGTACAACTGCAGCAAGACATCCTTGCTCCTGTACTCAAATCCTCTCGCTATGAACATACCATTTGCCTTCTTAACCGCCTGCTGCACCTGCATGCTTACCTTCAGCGACTGGTGCACAAGGACACCCAGGTCTCGTTGCACTTCCCCTTCTCCCAATCTATTGCCGTTCAGATAATAATCTGCCTTTCTGTTTTTGACACCAAAGTGGATAACCTCGCATTTATCCACATTGTACTGCATCTGCCATGCATCTGCCCAATCACCCAACCTGTCCAAATCATACTGGAGTTTCTCTGCATCCTCCTCACAGCACACACACACACCCAGCTTTGTGTCATCTGCAAACTTGGAGATATTACATCTAGTTCCCTCGTCTAGATCATTAATATATATTGTGAATAGCTGGGGTCCTAGCACCGATCCCTGCGGTACCCCACTAATCACTGCCTGCCACTCGGAAAAAGACCCGTTTATTCCAACTTTTTGCTTCCTGTCTGCCAACCAGTTCTCTATCCAAGTCAGTACCTTACCCCCAATCCCATGTGCTTAACTTTGCACGCTAACCTCTTTTGCGGGACCTTATCGAAAGCCTTCTAAAAGTCCAAAAACACCACATCCACTGGTTCTCCCTTATCTATTCTACCAGTTAGATCCTCAAAAAATTCCAGTAGATTAGTCAAGCATGATTTACCTTTTGTAAATCCATGTTGACTTTGTCCGATCCTGTCACTGTTTTCCAAGTGCTCTGCTATTACATCTTTTATAATGGACTTGAGCATTTTCCCCAATACCGATGTCAGGCTTACCAGTCTATAATTCCCTGTTTTCTCTCTACCATCTTTTTTAAATAGTGGGGTTACATTAGCTACCCTCCAATCCATGGGAACTGTTCCAGAGTCTATAGAATTTTGGAAGATGACCAGCAATGCATCTACTATTTCTAGGACCACTTCCTTAAGTACCCATGGATGTAGATTATCAGGCCCTGGGGATTTATCGGCCTTCAATCCCGTCAATTTCCCTAACACCATTTCCCTACAAATACTGATTTCATTCAGTTCCTCCCTCTAATTAGACCCAATGTTCCCCGACATCTCTGGGAGGTTATTTGTTTCCTCCTTTGTGAAGACAGAACCAAAGTATGTATTTAATTGGTCTGCCATTTCTTTGTTCCCCATTATAAATCCCCTCTTGCCCTTAATATACTTATAAAACACCTTGGGATTTTCCTTTATTTTGCCCACCAGTGTTTTTTCATGCCCCCTCTTTGCTCTCCTAATTTCTTTTTTAAGTACCCCCCTGCACTTTCTATACTCCTCTAGGGCTTCCACTGTTTTTAGTCCTTTGTATCTGCCAAAAGCATCCCTTTTTTTCCTAATCCATTCTTGTATAACCCTTGACATCCAGGGTTCCCTGGGCTTGTTGGTCCCACCCTTGACCTTTACGGGAACATGTTGGCGTTGTACTCTCTCTATTTCCTTTCTGAAAGACTCCCACTGCTCTGATGTGGATTTTCCTACAAGTAGCTTATCCCAATCCACTTTGGCCAGATCCTGCCTTATCATATTAAAATCGGCCTTCCCCCAATTTAGAACCTTTATTTCCGGTCCATCTTTGTCCTTTTCCATGACTACCTTAAATCTCACCGAACTATGGTCACTGTCACCAAAATGCTCTCCTACTGACACTTCTACCACTTGCCTGGCTACATTCCCTACAATTAGGTCCAGTACCGCCCCCTCTCTTGTAGGACTTTCTACATGCTGGCTCAAAAAGCTCTCCTGGATGCACTTTAAGAATTCCGCACCCTCTAAGCCTTTCACACTCTGACTATCCCAGTTAATATTGGGGAAGTTGAAATCACCTACTATTATTACCCTATTATTTCTACACTTCTCTGAGATTTGCCTACATATCTGTTCCTCTATCTCCCCCTGACTGTTTGGGGGCCTATAGTACACTCCCAGCAAAGTGCTTGCCCCCTTTTTGTTTTTAAGTTCTACCCATATGGCCTCATTAGAGGAACCTGCTAAGATATCATCCCTCCTTACAGCAGTAATTGACTCCTTGATTAACATTGCGACACCCCCTCCTCTTTTACACCCACCTCTGTCTCGCCTGAAGATTCTATACCCCGGTATATAGAGCTGCCAGTCCTGCCCCTCCCTCAACCATGTCTCTGTGATAGCAACAATATCATACTCCCATGTGTTCATCAACACCTTCAATTCATCTGCCTTACTCGCAAGACTCCTTGCATTAAAATAAATGCCATCCAGCCTTGCCATACTCCCTTGTGCCATTACATATTTGCTCTGCCTTCCAGGCTGACTTGTTTTTTCCTCTATATTTGGCTGTGCATCACCCGCTACTATAGCGCCACTTCGTATCCCATCCCCCTGCCAAGTTAGTTTAAATCCCCCCCAGCAGCACTAGCAAACCTCCCTGCAAGGATGTTGGTCCTGTTCCGGTTCAGGTGCAACCCATCCGACCTGTACAGGTCCCACCTTCCCCAGCAGCAGACCCAGTGATCCAGGAAACTAAAGCCCTCCCTCCTGCACCAACTCTTTAGCCACGCATTCATCTGCTCTATCCTCCTATTCCTATACTCTCTAGCACGTGGCACCGGGAGTAATCCAGAGATTACAACCTTTGAGGTCCTGCTTTTTAATCTGCTACCTAGCTCCCTAAATTCTTGTTGCAGGACCTCATCCCTCTTTCTACCTATGTCGTTGGTACCAATGTGAACCACGACCTCTGACTATTCGCCCTCCCCCTTCAGAATGCCCTGCAGCCGTTCAGTGACATCCTTGACCCTGGCACCAGGGAGGCAACATACCATCCTGGAGTCACGTCTGCGGCCACAGAAACGCCTATCTGTTCCCCTTACGATAGAATCCCCTATCACTATTGCTCTCCCACTCTTTTTCCTCCCCTCCTGTGCACCTGAGACACTCGTAGTGCCACGGACTTGGCTCTTGCTGCATTCCCCTGAGAAACCATCTCCCCCAGCAGTATCCAAAATGGAAAATCTGTTGGAGAGGGAGATGGACCCAGGGGACTCCTGCACTACCTTTCTAGTTCTTTTACTCTGTCTGGCAGTCACCCATTCCCTGTCTGCCTGTGCACTCTTTACTTGCGGTGTGACCACCTCGTTAAACGTGCTATCCACGAAGACCTCAGCTTCGCGGATGCTCCACAGTAACATTTAGGGCTCGATTTTGCCAGGCCCGAGGAGGCGTGATTGGAGGCGTGTGAGGTGGTAAAATCGCAAAAAATGGCGGGCGGGCCCGATCCCGCCTCCATCCCGACTCCGAGCAATTTTCCCAAATGCGTGTTTTCTGACCCCGTTTCCATCCCGCCTCCAAGAGGCGGGATAGGCCCTTAAGGCACTTAACAACCAGTTAAGTGCCTCTATAATCCCATTTTGAGAGGCCTTTCTGATTTCACCACTTTTCCCACGTCCTGCACGTCTCCTCTGGAACACGCCATTGAATCCTGGCGGCCTCACAAGTGGACTGCTTACTAACAGCTGCAGCTCTACCATTAAAAAGGAGTTTTCAGCAATCATCATTTGCAGGTGGCAGAACTCTGCTGTCTCAGGTCTGGGGGAGCTTTTAGCAGGCATACCCATTGTTGCGGAAGTTTGGAACCTGACACCCATCTCCAGTGTGACCTCCTGGGAAACCCCTCTTGCCACCTTGACTGAGCACTTCCTCAACTGAGGCATATACCAGAAGCATGGTGACCATTTATTTCCTTTCCTCCTGGACATCAGATTCGGACGAAGACCAGCCTTGGCAGCAGCAGAACCATCAACAACAGCACCACCAACAGCAGCAGCAACAACAGGAGCGCCAAGCTGCTGCTCACCCACCTGAAGCTGCATAGGCCAGAAGGTGCCAGCGCGCGACCACATTGCTGCCCGGGATGCAAGAGACGCACTCAGCTTGGCCAGATTTGCTTAGCCTGCACAATCAAACAATTTTTCCTCGCACCTTCTTATCAGACCATCGACAATGGCCAAGAACCTGTGGATTCCTATCACTCTGACCACCATACTGACAATTGCAAGTCGCCCTAAGCCCTCAATGTGGAAGTCCCATTAATGAAATGACACATGCCACAACTGCAACAGTTTGCCATCAGAATTTTTTATGACAATAAGCAACTGATGCCTTTTCAAAATTAAACACAACATTACACCCAAGTGACTACGGTAGCCAGCCTTACCATGGAGGTAGCCAGCCTTACCATGGAGGTAGCCATTCTTTCCAAGGAGGTTGCCATCCTTTCCGTGGCGATGTGTTCATGCGCCAACGCCTCCATATAGGCTCTGCTCATGTTAGCAATGGACTCCTCCATTCGCTCAACACTCGCAGCGACCCTGGAGACAAAACCTGCCAGAGACTCCTGCAACTGTTCCTGGAGTTCCAGCACCGCTCTCCTTCTGGATGGACCCGGAGGCACAGGGTCGACATGCACCGGAGCCGAGCTGGGAGCGTCCTCTCCACTGCGACAAGGATTCTCCACTGCTGTCCCTGTCTCCACCATCTGCTGATGCTCACTTGTGAGCTGTGATACACCAGGTGATAACTCTACTCTATGTCCCGAAGGTCCCACCGAGGTGTGAGTGTCTGCGCTGGTGCAGGGTGCGCTTAATTCTGCTGACGGAGCGCCCTCAGAGGTTGCAGCTTCCTCTGAGGCATCTGGAAGCTCAGGCTCTTCCTCTTGGACAGTGGGGACAGGGGCTCTCGATGGTCCTGTGGGGGAGTAAAGGAAAGAGTTAGAGATGTGAGGTAAAGGTTGCATGCACATTGAATTGTGCAGATGATCATAAGTCAATCTGTGTGAGCATCAGAATCATTATCAGTCACTCATGCAATGTCAATGAGAGAGATGCCAAAGTATTCTGTCACCAGCTTGCTGTGGTGCACCCGCGTGTCCGTCCCCCACTTGGGAATCCTCTTCGATCCCGGGAATTTCCAGGGCCGGCTCCTCCGAGGTGGTGAGCTGGCTTCCTCCTGTCCTTGCTCTTTCCCACTTATTGTGGGCTCTCTTTTCCTGAAATGAGGGACACAAGTGGAGTTTGAGTGAGAATGAAGGAGTGAGTGCAGAGAATCCATAGCATAGATGCATAGAAGGAGACAAAGGGCCCTCCCTGTGTGTTGTAAGTTGTTGTCATTGCGTCACAGTGATAGGGAGTGTGAGGGCTGCATGTTCGAATAGTTAAGTGAATGTGACCATAGAGAGAGAGGGAATGGGTGAAGGGATAATTACTAGTCCTAGCCCCTTTTGAGCTACCCCGGATCAGGCGTATTCCCCAGACATTCACCTTCAACTAAAGTTAGAGGTAGCTGAATCCTAAAGATGCTTAATTGGGTTTAAAGGTCCAGACTATCTCTCCCTAAAGGAAAGGAACAGCCTGAAGATGTTACCGTCCTCCAGATAGCACTTTTAATAAGTTTAGCTAGACTGTAACGTTCCGGACATTATGAGGGTCCAGAAAACTCCCTCAGACTTCTGCAACTCCTCACCAAAGAGTGTACAGAGATTGAGTTCGCGAGTTTGATACAGAAGTACTATGTGAGATAATTCTAAAAATATATAGATTTATTAAAGAACCGACATGTATTTACAGTAGGTGTTTCAATTGCAACATTAACAGTTCCAAATACAAAAATCTTACAATTCTATTATCAGAGATCCTTATTCTCAAATCTTAACTTCTCTAGTTTTACAGTTCTTAGTTTATTCCAGGATATCCACCAAAATCAAATACAAGTACCTTGATCCCCGAGATACAAAGGGCTGGATTTTGAATGACCCATGGAGTCGGGTTTGGAGGCGTGTGGGGGGTTAAATTTGCGGGGTCAGGGTTTCTGACCCCATCCTGACTCCATCCCGCCTCCACGCAATTTTGACAAAATCAGTCGCGGGGTTCCCGACTCCGTCCCGCCTCCAAGAGGCGGGAGAGGCCATTAAAGCCCTTAACAAGCCCTAAATTGGCTCTGTAATGCCATTTTGAAACATTTTAGCTAGTTTAACCCTTTTCTGACGTGAAGTACGCCTGGTGTGAAACACTCCAGTGAAACCTGGTGGGAGCACAAGTGGATAGCTGACTATGAGCTGCAGGTCCACTATTACAATGGAGATGTGATGAAGGTAGTAGTAGTATTAGGTCTGAAAGTCGCCTCTGATGCTGCTGCATTGAATGTGTTCAGAGACTGCCTGGCCTTTGCTGTGAGAGGACTTGGATGCAAAAAAATTCTCTCTCTCTCTCTCTCTCTCTCTCTCTCTCTCTATATATATATATATATATATATATATATATAGATATATATATATATATATATATAGATATATCCAGGTCCACTCACATCAGAAGCAATGCAGACAGGTCCTCTCTCACCAGTAGCCAGACAATCTCTGAGAACAGGCAGCCAGCAATGATGACATCATCAGAGGCGACTTTCAGACTGAAACCACTAATTAGTTCATGGGTTCCCACATGCTGCAACTCAATTGCCCAATTAAGTGAAATTTGCATCAGGCATCCACATTAATCTGGAGTCGGGGGGGAAACACGAAATGCGGATTACACGACCCCAACCCGACCCCAAGACAAAATCCAGCCCACAGAGTTGTAGACTTACAGAGCTTGCCTCTGAAGCCGAGAATCGCTTTGCCCCTTTCAGCGAATCTATCATCCCATTTGAAAGTCCAATTTTTATACCCTTTCTCAGTGGTTTTTCTGCTGATTATCTCTAGTCATTTTTCTGCTGCCCCCTTCTATTCTTACAGTTAGTTCAGCTGGTAGCAAGCAGACTCGTGTCTCTCCTTTAGGTGTTTCAAGTTCAACACAATAACAATGTGATGGCTGGTACATCTATTTGATGTCATTTTTATGAAAGTCTTCTGTTTGTATCTTTTTATGACATGTAAATTAAAAACACCTCAACCGGGTGCACCATTGTCTTCTTAGCTACCTCAACTGGTTGCATTAAGAATTATGTCTCTACCCTAGGTGTTCGAAGCTCATCATAAAAAACAGTGCAACAGCAGTGGTTCTATTTGATGTCATTTTTACGAAGGCATAAGTTTCTTAATCTTATGTGATTCTTTCCGAAGTGTTGGTTTAAGACACCTTAACAGGGTATACCATTGTATTCTTTCCAATGCTTCAGACTTTCAGGAACCTCCAACCTTCTGTTCCAACAAGGCTATTGATTCAGTGTCAACAACTTATCTTATCTCAATAGCCTGTATGCCGTTTACAGCTTTTCCATTGTTAGGTTTTTAGATTTTCAAGCCCAGTTTGTCATGTTACTAAGGCCAGAATTATTTTCATAGAATGGTGTATTTTTCTGAATATGGCGTATTCCTTCACATGAGTAAGGGTGCAGGGATGTCAGTGTCAAGTGGGATGTGGAGGAAGAGGTTGGCAAAGCAGAGTGCTGGTGAGGAGAGGCGATGGGGATGAGATTGAGGGTGATGAGAAAGTCATACTCACTTTTCCTGTGCGGAGAAGGTCATGAAACCTCTTCCTGCACTGCAGCCAGGTTCTGCGGCACATAGAGATGGCATTGACCTCCTGGGCCACTTGCAGCCACACAGCTTTAGTCTGTTGTGATGGCTTTTTTCTCCCTGAGGAAGGGAAGAGCACCTCCTTATTAGATATTGCTCCCTGCACCAGAGCTTGGAGGGAGGGCTCATCAAAGTGAGGAGCACACTTTTGCTTGCTGGTAGACATGGTCGCTAAATTAAGTCCTTCATACAATGTCCAAAGTGTTTCCAGTCTCCGGAAGAAGCAAGGCTGCTTGCAGACCTTAAATCCAGCAGCACTGATGATGTCATCAGAGGCGACTTTCAGGGTGGAAAGACTAATTGGGCCAGGGGTTCCCACACGCTGGAAATCAAGTGCCCAATTAGGGGAAAATCGCACTTCTTTCCCAGTTCACATCAGAGTCGGGGTCCTGACACGAAAACCACCTGACACGCCCCAGCCCGACCCCAATGGCAAAATCGAGCCCTTAGTGTCAGTTAGTGTCAATTAAATCAGTGTGTACAGTTAATGTCAACTAAATCAGTGTGTGCACAGTTAGTGTCAATTAAATCAGTGTGTATACAGTTAGTGTCAATTAAATCAGTGTGTGTACAGTTAATGTCAATAAAATCAGTGAGTACAGTTAATGTCAATAAAATCAGTGTGTGTACAGTTAATGTCAATTAAATCAGTGAGTGTACAGTTAATGTCAATTAAATCAGTGTGCATACAGTAGTCTCAATTAACTGAGTGTGTATACAGTTAATGTCAATTAAATCAGGGTGTGTACAGTTAATGTCTATTAAATCAGTGTGTGTACATTTGGCAAAGCAGAGTGCTGGTGAGGAGAGGCGATGGGGATGAGATTGAGGGTGATGAGAAAGTCATACTCACTTTTCCTGTGCGGAGAAGGTCATGAAACCTCTTCCTGCACTGCAGCCAGGTTCTGCGGCAACACGGTGGCATAGTGGTTAGCACTGTTACCTCACAGCGCCAGGGACCCGAGTTCGAATCCGGCCCCGGGTACTGTCTGTGTGGAGTTTGCACATTCTCCCCGTGTCTGCGTGGGTTTCCTCCGGGTGCTCTGGTTTCCTCCCACAGTCCAAAGATGTGCGGGTTAGGTTGATTTGGCATTGATAAATTGACCCTTAGTGTTAGGGGGGATTAAATACGTGGGGTTACGGGGATAGGGTGGGATATCTAAGGGGGAATTAAATACGTGGGGTTACGGGGATAGGGTGGGATATGTGTCGGTGCAGGCTCGATGGGCCGAAATGGCCTCTTTCTGTACTGTAGGGATTCTGTGATTCTGTGAGTTAGGGTAAATTAAATCAGTGTGTGTACAGTTAATGTCAATTAAATCAGTGTGTGTATACTTAATGTGAATTAAATCAGTGTGTGTACAGTTAGTGTCAATTAAATCAGTGTGTGTACAGTTAGTGTCAATTAAATCAGTACGCCGAAAGTTAGTTTCAACTACATCAGTGTGTATACAGTTAGTGTCAATTAAATCAGTGTGCGTACAGTTAATGTCAATTAAATCAGTGTGTACAGTTAATGTCAATTAAATCAGTGTGTGTACAGTTAGTGTCAATTAAATCAGTGTGTGTACAGTTAGTGTCAATTAAATCAGTGTGTACAGTTGATATCAATTAAATCAGTGTGTACAGTTGATGTCAATTAAATCAGTGTGTGTAGAGTTAGTGTCAATTAAATCAGTGTGTACAGTGAGTTTCAATTAAATCAGTGTGTGCACAGTTAGTGTCAATTAAATCAGTGTGTGTACAGTTAGTGTCAATTAAATCCGTGTGTGTAAAGCTAGTGTCAATTAAATCAGTGTGTGTACAGTTAGTGTCAATTAAATCCGTGTGTGTAAAGCTAGTGTCAATTAAATCAGTGTGTACAGTTAACGTCAATTAAATCAGTGTGTACAGTTAATGCCAATTAAATCAATGTATGTACAGTTAATGTGAATTAAATCAGTGTGTGCACAGTTAATCTCAATTCAAACACTGGGTATAGTTAATGTAAATTCAATCAGTGTGTTTTCAGTTAGTGTCAATTAAATCAGTGTGTGTACAGTTACTCTCAATTAAATCAGTGTGTGCACAGTTAGTGTTAATTAAATCAGTGTGTGTACTGTTAGCATCAATTGAATCAGTGTGTGTGCAGTTTGTGTCAATTAAATCAAGGTGTCTACAGTTCATCTCAATTGAATCTGTGTGTGTACAGTTAGTGTCAATTAAATCAGTGTGTGTACAGTTAGTGTCAATTAAATCAGTGTGTACAGTTAGTCTCAATTAACCGAGTGTGTATACCGTTAATGTCAATTAAAACAGTATGTGTACAGTTAGTGTCAATTAAAACAGTATGTGTACAGTTGGTGTCAATTAAGTCAGTGTGTATACAGATAGTGTCAATTAAATCAGTGTGTGTACAGTTAGTGTCAATTAAATCAGTGTGTGTACAGTTAGTGTCAATTAAATCAGTGTTTGTACAGTTAGTGTCAATTAAATCAGTGTGTGAACAGTTAGTCCCAATTAAATCTGTGTGTGTACAGTTAGTGTCAATTAAATCAGTGTGTGCACAGTTGGTGTCAATTAAATCAGTGTGTGTACAGTTAGTCTCAATTAAATCAGTGTGTTTACAGTTAGTCTCAATTAAATCAGTGTGCATGCAGTTAGTGTCAATTAAATCAGTGTGTGTGCAGTTAGTCTCAATTAAATCAGTGTGTGAACAGTTAGTGTCAATCAAATCAGTGTGTGCAGTTAGTCTCAATTAACCGAGTGTGTATACCGTTAATGTCAATTAAATCAGTGTGTGCACAGTTGGTGTCAATTAAATCAGTGTGTGTACAGTTAGTCTCAATTAAATCAGTGTGTTTACAGTTAGTCTCAATTAAATCAGTGTGTATGCAGTTAGTGTCAATTAAATCAGTGTAAGTGCAGTTAGTCTCAATTAAATCAGTGTGTGAACAGTTAGTGTCAATCAAATCAGTGTGTACAGTTAGTCTCAATTAACCGAGTGTATATACCGTTAATGTCAATTAAATCAGTGTGTGTACAGTTAATGTCTATTAAATCAGTGTGTGTACAGTTAGTGTCAATTAAATCAGTGTATGTACAGTTAATGTCAATGAAATCAGTGTGTCCAGTTAATGTCAATTAAATCAGTGTGTGTACAGTTAGTGTCAATTAAATCAGTGTGTGTACAGTTAATCTCAATTAAATCAGTGTGTACAATTAATGTCAATTAAATCAGTGTGTATACAGTTAGGGCTGGATTTTGAATGGCCCATGGAGTCGGGTTTGGAGGTGTGTGGGGGGTTAAATTGCGGGGTCGTGGGTCCCGACCGCATCCCAACTCCATCCCGCCTCCACGCAATTTTTGACAAAATCAGTCATGGGGTTCTCGACTCCGTCCCACCTCCAAGAGGCGGGAGATGCCATTAAAGCCCTTAACAAGCCCTAAATTGGCTGTGTAATGCCATTTTGAGACGTTTTAGCTAGTTTAATCCTTTTCTGACGTGAAGTACGCCTGATGTGACTCACTCCAGTGAAACCTGGCGGGAGCACAAGTAGATAGCTGACTATCAGCTGCAGATCCACTATTACTACGGCGATGTGATGAAGGTAGTAGTAGCATTAGGTGTGAAAGTCGCCTCTGAAGCTGCTGCATTGAATGTCTTCAGAGACTGCAAGGCCTTTGCTGTGAGAGGACTTGGTTGCAAAAAAATCCGCTCTCTCTCTCTCTTTCTCTCTCACAGGTCCACTCACATGAAAAGCCAGGCAGGTCCTCTCTCACCAACAGCCAGTCTCTGAGACCAGGCAGTCAGCAATGATGACATCATCAGAGGCGACTTTCAGACTGAAACCACTAATTAGTTCATGGGTTCCCACATGCTGGAACTCAATTGCCCAATTACGTGAAAATTGCATCATTCATCCACATTAATCTGGAGTCGGGGGGGGGGGAGAACACGCAATGCGAATGACACGACCCCAACCCAACCCCAAGGCAAAATCCAGCCCTTAGTGTCAATTAAATCAGTGTGTGTACAGTTAATGCCATTTAAATCAGTGTGTGTGCAGTTAGTCTCAATTAAATCAGTGTGTTTACAGATAGTCTCAATTAAATCACTGTGTGTATAGTTAGTATCAATTAAATCAGTGTTTACAGTTAGTGTCAATTAAATCAGCGTGTGTACAGTCAGACTCAATTAAATCAGTTTGTGTACAGTTAGACTCAATTAAATCAGGGTCTGTACAGTTAATGTCAATTAAATCAGTGTGTGTACAGTTAGTCTCAATTAAATCAGTGTGTGTACAGTTAATGTCAATTAAATCAGTGTGTGTAGAGTTAGTGTCAATTAAATCAGTGTGTACAGTGAGTTTCAATTAAATCAGTGTGTGTACAGTTAGTGTCAATTAAATCCGTGTGTGTAAAGCTAGTGTCAATTAAATCAGTGTGTGTACAGTTAGTGTCAATTAAATCAGTGTGTGTAAAGCTAATGTCAATTAAATCAGTGTGTACAGTTAATGTCAATTAAATCAGTGTGTACAGTTAATGCCAATTAAATCAATGTATGTACAGTTAATGTGAATTAAATCAGTGTGTGCACAGTTAATCTCAATTCAGACAGTGGGTATAGTTAATGTAAATTCAATCAGTGTGTTTTCAGTTTGTGTCAATTAAATCAGTGTGTGAACAGTTAGTCACAATTAAATCCGTTTGTGTAGAGTTAGTCTCAATTAAATCAGTGTGTGTGCAGTTACTGTCAATTAAATCAGTGTGTGTACAGTTAGTCTCAATTAAATCAGTGTGTGCACAGTTAGTGTTAATTAAATCAGTGTGTGTAGTGTTAGCATCAATTGAATCAGTGTGTGTGCAGTTTGTGTCAATTAAATCAAGGTGTCTACAGTTCGTCTCAATTGAATCTGTGTGTGTACAGTTAGTGTCAATTAAATCAGAGTGTGTACAGATAATGTCAATTAATTCAGTGTGTATACAGTTAGTGTCAATTAAATCAGTTTGTACAGTTAGTCTCAATTAACCGAGTGTGTATACAGTTAGTGTCAATTAAATCAGTGTGTGTGCAGTTAGTCTCAATTAAATCAGTGTGTGAACAGTTAGTGTCAATCAAATAAGTGTGTACAGCTAGTCTCAATTAACCGAGTGTGTATACCGTTAATGTCAATTAAATCAGTGTGTGTACAGTTAGTGTCAATTAAATCAGTGTATGTACAGTTAATGTCAATGAAATCAGTGTGTACAGTTAATGTCAATTAAATCAGTGTGTGTACAGTTAGTGTCATTTAAATCAGTGTGTGTACAGTTAATCTCAATTAAATCAGCGTGTACAATTAATGTCAATTAAATCAGTGTGTGTACAGTTAGTCTCAATTAAATCAGTGTGTATACAGTTAGGGCTGGATTTTGAATGGCCCATGGAGTCGGGTTTGGAGGTGTGTGGGGGGTTAAAACTGCGGGGTCGTGGGTCCCGACCCCATCCCGACTCCATCCCGCCTCCACGCAATTTTTGACAAAATTAGTCACGGGGTTCTCGACTCCGTCCCACCTCCAAGAGGCGGGAGATGCCATTAAAGCCCTTAAGAAGCCCTAAATTGGCTGTGTAATGCCATTTTGAGACGTTTTAGCTAGTTTAACCCTTTTCTGACGTGAAGTACGCCTGATGTGAAACACTCCAGTGAAACCTGGCGGGAGCACAAGTAGATAGCTGACTATCAGCTGCAGATCCACTATTACTATGGAGATGTGAGGAAGGTAGTAGTAGCATTAGGTGTGAAAGTCGCCTCTGAAGCTGCTGCATTGAATGTCTTCAGAGACTGCAAGGCCTTTGCTGTGAGAGGACTTGGTTGCAAAAAAATCCTCTCTCTCTCTCTCTCTCTCTCTCACAGGTCCACTCACATGAAAAGCCAGGCAGGTCCTCTCTCACCAACAGCCAGTCTCTGAGACCAGGCAGTCAGCAATGATGACATCATCAGAGGCGACTTTCAGACTGAAACCACTAATTAGTTCATGGGTTCCCACATGCTGGAACTCAATTGCCCAATTATGTGAAAATTGCATCATTCATCCACATTAATCTGGAGTCGGGGGGCGGGGGGGGGGGGAACACAAAATGCGGATGACACGACTCCAACCCAACCCCAAGGCAAAATCCAGCCCTTAGTGTCAATTAAATCAGTGTGTGTACAGTTAATGTCATTTAAATCAGTGTGTGTGCATTTAGTGTCAATTAAATCAGTGTGTTTACAGATAGTTTCAATTAAATCACTGTGTGTATAGTTAGTATCAATTAAATCAGTGTTTACAGTTAGTGTCAATTAAATCAGCGTGTGTACAGTCAGACTCAATTAAATCAGTTTGTGTACAGTTAGACTCAATTAAATCAGGGTATGTACAGTTAATGTCAATTAAATCAGTGTGTGTACAGTTAGTCTCAATTAAATCAGTTAGTGTCAATTAAATCAGTGTGTGTACAGTTAGTCTCAATTAAATCAGTGTGTGTACAGTTAGTGTCAATTAAATCAGTGTGTGTACAGTTAATGTCAATTAAATCAGTGTGTACAGTTAGTGTCAATTAAATCAGTGTGTGTACAGTTAGTCTCAATTAAATCAGTGTGTGTACAGTTAGTGTCAATTAAATCAGTGTGTGTACAGTTAGTCTCAATTAAATCAGTGTGTGTACAGTTAGTGTCAATTAAATCAGTGTGTATACAGTTCATCTCAATTAAATCAGTGTGTGTACAGTTAGTGTGAATTAAATCAATGTGTGTACAGTTAGTGTGAATTAAATCAGTGTGTGTACAGTTAGTGTCAATTAAATCAGTGTGTGTACAGTTAGTCTCAATTAAATCAGTGTGTGTACAGTTAGGCTCAATTAACCGATTGTCTATACAGTTAATGTCAATTAAATCAGTGTGTATACAGTTAGTCTCAATTAAATCAGTGTGTGTACAGTTAGTCTCAATTAAATCGATGTGTTTACAGTTAGTCTCAGTTAAATCAGTGTGTTTACAGTTAGTCTCAATTAAATCTGGGTATGTACAGTTAGTGTCAATCAAATAAGTGTGTACAGCTCGTCTCAATTAACCGAGTGTGTATACCGTTAATGTCAATTAAATCAGTGTGTGTACAGTTAGTGTCAATTAAATCAGTGTATGTACAGTTAATGTCAATGAAATCAGTGTGTACAGTTAATGTCAATTAAATCAGTGTGTGTACAGTTAGTGTCATTTAAATCAGTGTGTGTACAGTTAATCTCAATTAAATCAGCGTGTACAATTAATGTCAATTAAATCAGTGTGTGTACAGTTAGTCTCAATTAAATCAGTGTGTATACAGTTAGGGCTGGATTTTGAATGGCCCATGGAGTCGGGTTTGGAGGTGTGTGGGGGGTTAAAACTGCGGGGTCGTGGGTCCCGACCCCATCCCGACTCCATCCCGCCTCCACGCAATTTTTGACAAAATTAGTCACGGGGTTCTCGACTCCGTCCCACCTCCAAGAGGCGGGAGATGCCATTAAAGCCCTTAAGAAGCCCTAAATTGGCTGTGTAATGCCATTTTGAGACGTTTTAGCTAGTTTAACCCTTTTCTGACGTGAAGTACGCCTGATGTGAAACACTCCAGTGAAACCTGGCGGGAGCACAAGTAGATAGCTGACTATCAGCTGCAGATCCACTATTACTATGGAGATGTGAGGAAGGTAGTAGTAGCATTAGGTGTGAAAGTCGCCTCTGAAGCTGCTGCATTGAATGTCTTCAGAGACTGCAAGGCCTTTGCTGTGAGAGGACTTGGTTGCAAAAAAATCCTCTCTCTCTCTCTCTCTCTCTCTCACAGGTCCACTCACATGAAAAGCCAGGCAGGTCCTCTCTCACCAACAGCCAGTCTCTGAGACCAGGCAGTCAGCAATGATGACATCATCAGAGGCGACTTTCAGACTGAAACCACTAATTAGTTCATGGGTTCCCACATGCTGGAACTCAATTGCCCAATTATGTGAAAATTGCATCATTCATCCACATTAATCTGGAGTCGGGGGGCGGGGGGGGGGGGGAACACAAAATGCGGATGACACGACTCCAACCCAACCCCAAGGCAAAATCCAGCCCTTAGTGTCAATTAAATCAGTGTGTGTACAGTTAATGTCATTTAAATCAGTGTGTGTGCATTTAGTGTCAATTAAATCAGTGTGTTTACAGATAGTTTCAATTAAATCACTGTGTGTATAGTTAGTATCAATTAAATCAGTGTTTACAGTTAGTGTCAATTAAATCAGCGTGTGTACAGTCAGACTCAATTAAATCAGTTTGTGTACAGTTAGACTCAATTAAATCAGGGTATGTACAGTTAATGTCAATTAAATCAGTGTGTGTACAGTTAGTCTCAATTAAATCAGTTAGTGTCAATTAAATCAGTGTGTGTACAGTTAGTCTCAATTAAATCAGTGTGTGTACAGTTAGTGTCAATTAAATCAGTGTGTGTACAGTTAATGTCAATTAAATCAGTGTGTACAGTTAGTGTCAATTAAATCAGTGTGTGTACAGTTAGTCTCAATTAAATCAGTGTGTGTACAGTTAGTGTCAATTAAATCAGTGTGTGTACAGTTAGTCTCAATTAAATCAGTGTGTGTACAGTTAGTGTCAATTAAATCAGTGTGTATACAGTTCATCTCAATTAAATCAGTGTGTGTACAGTTAGTGTGAATTAAATCAATGTGTGTACAGTTAGTGTGAATTAAATCAGTGTGTGTACAGTTAGTGTCAATTAAATCAGTGTGTGTACAGTTAGTCTCAATTAAATCAGTGTGTGTACAGTTAGGCTCAATTAACCGATTGTCTATACAGTTAATGTCAATTAAATCAGTGTGTATACAGTTAGTCTCAATTAAATCAGTGTGTGTACAGTTAGTCTCAATTAAATCGATGTGTTTACAGTTAGTCTCAGTTAAATCAGTGTGTTTACAGTGAGTCTCAATTAAATCTGGGTATGTACAGTTAGTGTCAATCAAATCAGTGTGTACAGTTAGTGTCAATTAAATCAGTTTGTGTACAGTTAGACTCAATTAAATCAGTGTGTGTACAGTTAGTGTCAATTAAATCAGGGTATGTACAGTTAGTGTCAATCAAATCAGTGTGTACAGTTAGTCTCAATTAACCGAGTGTGTATACCGTTAATGTCAATTAAATCAGTGTGTGTACAGTTAATGTCTATTAAATCAGTGTGTGTACAGTTAGTGTCAATGAAATCAGTGCGTGTACAGTTAATGTCAATGAAATCAGTGTGTACAGTTAATGTGAATTAAATCAGTGTGTGTACAGTTAGTGTCAATTAAATCAGTGTGTGTACAGTTAATCTCAATTAAATCAGTGTGTACAATTAATGTCAATTAAATCAGTGTGTGTACAGTTAGTCTCAATTAAATCAGTGTGTATACAGTTAGGGCTGGATTTTGAATGACCAATGCAGTCGGGTTTGGAGGTGTGTGGGGGGTTAAAACTGCGGGGTATGGGGTCCCGACCCCATCACGACTCCATCCCGCCTCCACGCAATTTTTGACAAAATCAGTTACGGGGTTCTCGACTCCGTCCCACCTCCAAGAGGCGGAAGAGGCCATTAAATCCCTTAACAAGCCCTAAATTGGCTGTGTAATGCCATTTTGAAACGTTTTAGCTAGTTTAACCCTTTTCTGACATGAAGTACGCCTAATGTGAAACACTCCAGTGAAACCTGGCGGGAGCACAAGTAGATAGCTGACTATCAGCTGCAGATCCACTATTACTACGGAGATGTGATGAAGGTAGTAGTAGCATTAGGTGTGAAAGTCGCCTCTGAAGCTGCTGCATTGAATGACTTCAGAGACTGCAAGGCCTTTGCTGTGAGAGGACTTGGTTGCAAAAAAATCCTCTCTCTCTCTCTCTCTCTCTTTCTCTCTCACAGGTCCACTCACATGAAAAGCCAGGCAGGTCCTCTCTCACCAACAGCCAGTCTCTGAGACCAGGCAGTCAGCAATGATGACATCATCAGAGGCGACTTTCAGACTGAAACCACTAATTAGTTCATGGGTTCCCACATGCTGGAACTCAATTGTCCAATTACGTGAAAATTGCATCATTCATCCACATTAATCTGGAGTCGGGGGGCGGGGGGGGGGAACACAAAATGCGGATGACACGACTCCAACCCAACCCCAAGGCAAAATCCAGCCCTTAGTGTCAATTAAATCAGTGTGTGTACAGTTAATGTCATTTAAATCAGTGTGTGTGCATTTAGTGTCAATTAAATCAGTGTGTTTACAGATAGTTTCAATTAAATCTCTGTGTGTATAGTTAGTATCAATTAAATCAGTGTTTACAGTTAGTGTCAATTAAATCAGCGTGTGTACAGTCAGACTCAATTAAATCAGTTTGTGTACAGTTAGTCTCAATTAAATCAGTGTGTATACAGTTAGTCTCAATTAAATCAGTGTGTATACAGTTAGTGTCAATTAAATCAGGTAGTGTCAATTAAATCAGTGTGTGTACAGTTAGTCTCAATTAAATCAGTGTGTGTACAGTTAGTGTCAATTAAATCAGTGTGTGTACAGTTAATGTCAATTAAATCAGTGTGTACAGTTAGTGTCAATTAAATCAGTGTGTGTACAGTTAGTCTCAATTAAATCAGCGTGTACAGTTAGTGTCAATTAAATCAGTGTGTGTACAGTTAGTCTCAATTAAATCAGTGTGTGTACAGTTAGTGTGAATTAAATCAGTGTGTGTACAGTTAGTGTGAATTAAATCAGTGTGTGTACAGTTAGGCTCAATTAACCGATTGTCTATACAGTAAATGTCAATTAAATCAGTGTGTATACAGTTAGTCTCAATTAAATCAGTGTGTATACAGTTAGTCTCAATTAAATCGATGTGTTTACAGTTAGTCTCAGTTAAATCAGTGTGTTTACAGTTAGTCTCAATTAAATCAGGGTATGTACAGTTAG
This sequence comes from Squalus acanthias, assembly GCA_030390025.1. Lineage (NCBI taxonomy): Eukaryota > Metazoa > Chordata > Chondrichthyes > Squaliformes > Squalidae > Squalus > Squalus acanthias. Next base: position 87,176,418 of record CM059435.1, read on the forward strand.
TATCAAACAAATCAGTGTGTACAGTTAGTGTCAATTAAATCAGTTTGTTACAGTTAGACTCAATTAAATCAGTTTGTGTACAGTTAGACTCAATTAAATCAGTGTATGTACAGTTAGTGTCAATCAAATCAGTGTGTACAGTTAGTCTCAATTAACCGAGTGTGTATACCGGTAATGTCAATTAAATAAGTGTGTGTACAGTTAGTGTCAATGAAATCAGTGCGTGTACAGTTAATGTCAATGAAATCAGTGTGTGTACAGTTAGTGTCAATTAAATCAGTGTGTGTACAGTTAATCTCAATTAAATCAGTGTGTACAATTAATGTCAATTAAATCAGTGTGTGTACAGTTAGTCTCAATTAAATCAGTGTGTATACAGTTAGGGCTGGATTTTGAATGACCAATGCAGTCGGGTTTGGAGGTGTGTGGGGGGTTAAAACTGCGGGGTATGGGGTCCCGACCCCATCACGACTCCATCCCGCCTCCACGCAATTTTTGACAAAATCAGTTACGGGGTTCTCGACTCCGTCCCACCTCCAAGAGGCGGAAGAGGCCATTAAATCCCTTAACAAGCCCTAAATTGGCTGTGTAATGCCATTTTGAAACGTTTTAGCTAGTTTAACCCTTTTCTGACGTGAAGTACGCCTGATGTGAAACACTCCAGTGAAACCTGGCGGGAGCACAAGTAGATAGCTGACTATCAGCTGCAGATCCACTATTACTACGGAGATGTGATGAAGGTAGTAGTAGCATTAGGTGTGAAAGTCGCCTCTGAAGCTGCTGCATTGAATGACTTCAGAGACTGCAAGGCCTTTGCTGTGAGAGGACTTGGTTGCAAAAAAATCCTCCTCTCTCTCTCTCTCTTCTTTCTCTCTCACAGGTCCACTCACATGAAAAGCCAGGCAGGTCCTCTCTCACCAACAGCCAGTCTCTGAGACCAGGCAGTCAGCAATGATGACATCATCAGAGGCGACTTTCAGACTGAAACCACTAATTAGTTCATGGGTTCCCACATGCTGGAACTCAATTGCCCAATTACGTGAAAATTGCATCATTCATCCACATTAATCTGGAGTCGGGGGTGGGGGAAACACAAAATGCAGATGATACGACCCCAACCCAACCCCAAGGCAAAATCCAGCCCTTAGTGTCAATTAAATCAGTGTGTGTACAGTTAATGTCATTTAAATCAGTGTGTGTGCAGTTAGTGTCAATTAAATCAGTGTGTTTACAGATAGTCTCAATTAAATCAGTGTTTACAGTTAGTGTCAATTAAATCAGCGTGTGTACAGTTAGACTCAATCAAATCAGTTTGTGTACAGTTAGACTCAATTAAATCAGGGTATGTAGAGTTAATGTCAATTAAATCAGTGTGTGTACAGTTAGTCTCAATTATATCAGTGTGTGTACAGTTAGTGTCAATGAAATCAGTGTGTGTACAGTTAGTGTCAATTAAATCAGTGTGTGTACAGTTAGTGTCAATTAAATCAGCGTGTACAGTTAGACTCAATTAAATCAGTGTGTACAGTTAGTGCCAATGAAATCAGTGTGTGTACACTTAATGTGAATTAAATCAGTGTGTGTGCAGTTAATGTCAATTAAATCAGTGTGTACAGTTAATGTCAATGAAATCAGTGTGTGTACAGTTAATGTCAATTAAATCAGTGTGTGTACAGTTAGTCTCAATTAAATCAGTATGTAGAGTTAGTGTCAATTAAATCAGTATGTACAGTTAGTGTCAATTAAATCAGTGCGTGTACAATTAGTGTCAATTAAATCAGTGTGTGTACAGTTAATGTTAATTAAATCAGTGTGTGTACAGTTAGTTTCAATTAAATCACTGTGTGTGTGCAGTTAGTCTCAATTAAATCAGTGTGTATACAGTTAGTGTCAATTAAATCAGTTTGTGTACAGTTAGACTCAATTAAATCAGTGTGTGTACAGATATGTGTCAATTAAATCAGTGTGTACAGTAAGTGTCAATTAAATCAGTTTGTGTGCAGTTAGACTCAATTAAATCAGGGTATGTACAGTTCGTGTCAATTGATTCAGTGTGTGTACAGTTAGTGTCAATTAAATCAGTGTGTGTACAGTTAGTGTCAATTCAATCAGTGTGTGTGCAGTTAGTGTCAATTAAATCAGTTTGTGTACAGTTAGACTCAATTAAATCAGGGTATGTACAGTTTGTGTCAATTGATTCAGTGTGTGTACAGTTAATGTCAATTAAATCAGTGTGTGTACACTTAATGCAAATTCAATCAGTGGGTGTACATTTAGTGTCAATTAAATCAGTGTGTACACAGTCAATGTCAATTAAATCAGCGTGTGTACAATTAATGTCAATTAAGTCAGTGTGTGTGTAGTTAATGGCAATTAAATCAGTGTGTGCACAGTTAATGTCAATTAAATCAGTGTGTACAGTTAGTGTCAATTAAATCAGTGTGTGTACAGTTAGTCTCAATTAAATCAGTGTGTGTACAGTTAGTGTCAATTAAATCAGTGTGTGTACAGTTAGTCTCAATTAAATCAGTGTGTGTACAGTTAGTGTCAATTAAATCAGTGTGTATACAGTTAGTGTCAATTAAATCAGTGTGTGTACAGTTAGTGTCAATTAAATCAGTGTGTATACAGTTAGTGTCAATTAAATCAGTTTGTGTACAGTTAGACTCAATTAAATCAGGGTATGTAGAGTTAATGTCAATTAAATCAGTGTGTGTACAGTTAGTGTCAATTAAATCAGTGTGTGTACAGTTAGTCACATTTATATCAGTGTGTGTACAGTTAGTATCATTTAAATCAGTGTGTGTACAGTTAGACTCAATTAAATCAGTGTGTACAGTTAGTGTCAATGAAATCAGTGTGTGTACAGTTAGTGTCAATTAAATCAGTGTGTGTACAGTTAGTGTCAATTAAATCAGTGTGTATACATTTAGACTCAATTAAATCAGTGTGTACAGTTAGTGTCAATGAAATCAGTGTGTGTTCAGTTAGTGTCAATTAAATCAGTGTGTGTACAGTTAGACTCAATTAAATCAGTGTGTACAGTTAGTGTCAATGAAATCAGCGTGTATACAGTTAGTGTCAATTAAATCAGTGTGTGTACAGTTAGACTCAATTAAATCAGTGTGTGCAGTTCGTGCCAATGAAATCAGTGTGTGTACAGTTAGTGTCAATTAAATCAGTGTGTACAATTAATGGCAATTAAATCAGTGTGTGTACACTTAATGTGAATTAAATCAGTGTGTGTGCAGTTAATGTCAATTAAATCAGTGTGTACAGTTAATGTCAACGAAATCAGTGTGTGTACAGTTAATGTCAATTAAATCAGTGTGTGTACAGTTAGTGTCAATTAAATCATTATGTACAGTTAGTGTCAATTAAATCAGTATGTACAGATAGTGTCAATTAAATCAGTGCGTGTACAATTAGTGTCAATTAAATCAGTGTGTGTACAGTTAATGTCAATTAAATCAGGGTGTGTACAGTTAGTTTCAATTAAATGAGTGTGTGTGCAGTTAGTCTCAATTAAATCAGTATGTATACAGTTAGTGTCAATTAAATCAGTTTGTGTACAGTTAGACTCAATTAAATCAGTGTGTGTACAGTTCGTGTCAATTAAATCAGTGTGTGTACAGTAAGTGTCAATTAAATCAGTTTGTGTACAGTTAGACTCAATTAAATCAGGGTATGTACAGTTCGTGTTAATTGATTCAGTGTGTGTACAGTTAGTGTCAATTAAATCAGTGTGTGTACAGTTAGTGTCAATTAAATCAGTGTGTGTGCAGTTAGTCTCAATTAAATCAGTGTGTATACAGTTAGTGTCAATTATATCAGTTTGTGTACAGTTAGACTGAATTAAATCAGTGTGTGTACAGTTAGTGTCAATTAAATCAGTGTGTGTACAGTTAGTGTCAATTAAATCAGTTTGTGTACAGTTAGACTCAATTAAATCAGGGTATGTACAGTTTGTGTCAATTGATTCAGTGTGTGTACAGTTAGTGTCAATTAAATCAGTGTGTGTACAGTTAGTGTCAATTAAATCAGTTTGTGTACAGTTAGACTCAATTAAATCAGGGTATGCAGAGTTAATGTCAATTAAATCAGTGTGTGTACACTTAATGCAAATTCAATCAGTGTGTGTACAGTTAGTGTCAATTAAATCAGTGTGTATACAGTCAATGTCAATTAAATCAGCGTGTGTAAAATTAATGTCAATTAAGTCAGTGTGTGTATAGTTAATGGCAATTAAATCAGTGTGTGTGTAGTTTGACTCAATTAAATCAGTGTGTTTACAGATAATCTCAATTAAATCAGTGTGTTTACAGTTAGTCTCAATTAAATCACTGTGAGTATAGTTAGTGTCAATTAAATCAGTGTGTACATTTGGTGTCAATTAAATCAGTTTGTGTACAGTTAGGGGGAAAAATTAGGTCGCGCCCAATTTGGGGCGCAAATATCGTCTGGATGCAAATATTAGCGCCTGGCGCTAATTATCGCCACTGACTGGAAACTTCACTTTTACCGCCCCGGGAGGTGAGTGGAGCGCTAAATCAGGCGCTGCACACCTGTCTTAAGGCGCAAAGGCCGAGCAGTGAGGCGCTAACTCAGAGCGCGAGCGCAGCGCAGCTGCTGCCAGTTAGCGAGGGAACACAGACACACTGGCGCTGGCCACATCTTAAAGCAGGGGGGGGGCAACTTGCTCCCCAGCCACACCCTGCTCATTGCAGCCTTGAATCTCGGCCTGGAGAGACCTGTGAATCCATTTTGCTGCCAAGGATGGAGAGGGTGAGAGAACGAGCTCATCGCTTCACCGAGCGGGCCTTGAATGCTCTGGTTGGCGCGGTGGAGCGCAGAAGATGTATACTCTTCCCTGAGAGTGGCAGGAGGCCTTTGCCACGCGACTACAGAAGAGTGTGGAGGGAGGTGGCTCAGAGCGTCTCCTCCAGGAGCATGGTGCCCAGGACCCATACTCAATGCCGCAAAAAGTTCAACGAACACACTCGGGTCGTCAGGGTGAGTGGCTTTTTCTCAATACCTCTCCATCCCTCCATCTCAACCTCACTCTATGGCCAGAGGGTCTTAAAACCCCAATGCACAACACTCATCCAACACCTATGGCACTTTCATGAAACACACACACACATTCCACACTTTGCATACAGTAAGGGCTATTCACCTATGGGAGGCACATCAGGCAAGACCATGGCTGCATACAGTAAGGGCTATTCACCTATGGGAGGCACATCAGGCAAGACCATGGCTGCATACAGTAAGGGCTATTCACCTATGGGAGGCACATCAGGCAACACCATGGCTGTATACAGTAAGGGCTATTCACCTATGGGAGGCACATCAGGCAAGACCATGGCTGTATATTTACTCAGATGCTGTCCTTTTTCTTACAGGCCAAGCTGGCGCATAATCGGAGACAGCAGCAACGGACAGGTGGAGGGCGGCCTCAGCTGCAACCCCTCAGCGATCTGGAGGAGCGTGTCCACAGGATTGTGGCAAGCCGGGTGATTGGTCCCGTCGCCACTGGAGACGCCGACCCCGTTCTGGACAGCAATGGCAAGGTCATCACCTTTTTGTCCTCTGTCCTTCCACTTGTCCCTCACAACACCAGCCTTTGACACTTTCAATCCAACTTGCTAACTCGCTGCACTTATTCCTCCCTTACTGCCCCCCTGTCCTCACGCTAAAGCCACTCTTGTACCTCCCTGCTTTCAGATGGTGATTCACCAGCTGAGGAGACGGGCCCTGAAGCTGCCACTGGGAGTGATGCTGCAGCTGAGGAGGAAGAGGAAGCCGGAGCATCAGTGCCACCCTCTCCCGAGGAAGCCCATGCCCACACTGGGAACACGCCTTCCCCGGAGGGGAGCAGGGGGGAAGGGGCTGATGAGGGTGAAGCTCCAGGACCCAGCGGGCTGCAGCAACGCCATGGGGGGGGGGGGGGGTAGGGAAGAACGGGGGCCTTCTCCCCAGAGGGAGAGTATGCCAGACACTCCTGCTGCAATGACGCAGAGGAGGAGCGGCTGATCGCAGAAATGAACACCCAGGCGGTGGGCATGCACACTGAGCTCATGGGTGCAGTGGGAAGGGTGCCCGAATGCATTGAGTCACTGGCAAGGAGTGTGGAGCACTTCGCTGTAGCACAGGCGGATGCCACACTAACGCTTGGTGCTGCAATTCAGTCACTGGCTGCCGTGATCCCATCTCTGACTGCTCTCATACAGACTCAGATTGAGGCCACGCGAGCACAGACTGCTGCCAACCTCGATGGTTCGTGCACATGTCCCCGGGGCTGTCACCGCGCCGCAGCAGGCCAGCAATCTGTTCTCCGGCAGATTGCTCCGGATGCTGAAGTGCTGCCCCGTGGGAGTGCCAGTGTGTCGGGCGAGCAGGGAGTTGCTGTCCTCTCTCACGATGACAGCATTCCTGCTGCCAACACTGTCACTTCTCCACTGCACTTGCCACCGCCTGTAGGACAGACTGCTGCCGCCCATGCAGAGTTGGTGCAGTCTGCAGCCGGGCCCTCCAGGCCCAGAAGTGGTCGAGGCCGTCCTTCAGGGGCATCTGCAGTGTCAGGGTCTGACGAGCAGCAGCCTTCCACCAGCCTTGCTGCAGCCACTGAGGTCCCATTACGGAGGAGCAGTAGGGTTAGAAGGGGGGAAGTGCGCAAGGGAAGGAGATCACCCTCGAAGGGCAAAAAGTAGGAGGTGTGACAAAATGCTGGTCATTTTTTTATTAAAGGTCGAGGTTCATGGTCCAACTTTTGTTTAGTGTTTTGGACATTATCTCCAGGTTGTGAGAACCAGTTATGTTATTGACTGTTTTTTAGTGTTTATTTCTATGAGTTTGTCAGGAGGAATTGACACACACAGAGTTTGTAAAATAAATAAGTTTCTGTATTCAAAATATACATGGTTGGTGGTTGGAATTATTGGTGCCTTGGCCAGCTTAGGGGTTGCGTGCTGGGTTCATTAATGTTGGTAGCAATGGCAGGGGCCCTGGAAGCGGCTTGCTATTAGCCGTTGACGGACGGCCCTTGCAGTTTGACCATTGTGGGCCGCCCTCCTGCCTTGGTGCTGCTGATGATCATCGTCCTCGTCCTCTTCCTCCTCTTCCTCCTCCTCCTCTGGTGGTGCTCCAAGGCCTGGTGGCATTGGCTGGGTCCTGAGGATTGCCATGTTATGCAACATGCAGCACACGACTACGAAGTTCGATACTCGCTCAGTCGAGTACTGCAGGGCTCCTCCGGAATGGTCCAGACAGCGGAACCGTTGCTTCAGCACGCCGATTATGCGCTCAATAATGTTCCTGGTTGCTTGATGGCTTTCATTGTACCGCAGCTCAGCAGGGGTGTTGGGCGTACGGAGCGGTGTCATCAGCCAGGTGCTCAATGCATACCCCTTGTCCCCGAGAAGCCAACCAACTGGCTGATGCGGTGCCTCGAAAAGTTCTGCCACAGTAGTCTGGCGCAGGATAAAAGCATCGTGGCAGCTGCCAGGATACTGGGCATTGACAGCAAGCATCAGCTGTCTGTGGTCACAGACCAACTGGACATTCAAGGAATGGAACCCCTTTCTGTTCCTGAATTCCTCGGCATTCTCACGCGGAGCACGCAAAGCCACATGCGTGCAGTCAATGGCGCCCTGCACCATGGGGAAGTCCGCTACCCTCGCAAAGCCCAGAGCGCGGTCACGCTGCTTGTCTGGGGTCAAAGGGAAAGAGATGAACTCTCGTCTCCTTCTGAAGAGGGCATTTGTGACCTGCCGGATGCAGCAATGCACCGCGAACTGGGAGATATTGGCGAGGTCCCCAGCAGCAGCTTGGAATGAGCCAGTGGCGTAGAAGTTCAAAGCCACTGTGACCTTCACTGCCACCGACAGAGACGTCCTGGACCTCAGTTGAGGCTGCAGATCTGGCTGCAGCAGGTGGCAGAGCTCAGTGACCACCTCCTTGCTGAATCGCAGCCTTCGCAAACACAGCTCCTCGGACATATGGATGTAGGAGAGCTGTTCACGATATACCCTGGGAGAGTAAGCTCTCCTCTACATACGCCTGATGGCCCTCCTCCCTCTGGCCATCATTGCCACTCTCTCTCTGCGTCTCTGTATCCTCCGATTCAGCTGGAGCAGGACGACGCCCCCAATCAGTGCAGCCCCCATATTCTCTTTGCAAGCAAAGTAATGAGGGACAGCAACTAAAGTAGCAGCAAAGTTAGGATCAATAGGCAAAACTACCTCACAAAGCGTTGAGTCAATGTAGAAGTCTCTCTCTCTCTCTCCGAATCTCTCTCTCTCTCTCAGAACGAGTGGTGCATAAATGTCGACCACAGAAAAAGACAGGAAGAGGCCCCCTTTAAATAGCGCCCCCCCCCAGCCCCACAGCGATTGATAGCGTTCCAGTCTTCCGGTCGTTGGAAGCGCGAGGCGGTAAGGCAAGGGGCGCCACTCAATTTCCGCTCCGGGGCGCCACAAGCGCGTTGCACCATGGAATGGCGTCACAATCTGCGTGCGCAGGTGGTCGCAGCGGTAAGTTTTAGCGCCGCCGCACAATCTCTAGTTAAGTTCCCGAGCGGCGCAAACATCGCTGCGCCCGGGCGTTAGCGGCTTTGCGCCCCATTACCGCCCTCTTAAGGCACTAACGGGAGGCGCAACCAACTGAATTTTTACCCCTTAGTGTCAAATAAATGGTGTGTGTACAGTGAGTGTCAATTAAATCAGTGTGTGTTAAGTTAGTGTCAAATAAACAGTGTGTGCACAGTTAGTCTCAATTAAATCAGTATGTGTACCATTAGTGTCAAATAAACAGTGTGTGCACAGTTAGTGTCAAGTAAATCAGTGTGTGTACAGTTAGTGTCAATTAAATCAGTGTGTCCACAGTTAGTGTCAATTAAATCAGTGTGTGTACAGTTAGTCTCAATTAAATCAGTGTGTGTACAGTTAGTGTCAATTAAAACAGTGTGTATCCAGTCAGGGTCAAATAAATCAGTGTGCCTACATTTAATGTCAATTAAAGCAGTTTGTGTACAGATAGTGTCAATTAAATCAATGTTTGTACATTTAGTGTCAAGTAAATCAGTGTGTGTACAGTTAGTGTCAATTAAATCAGTGTGTGTACAGTTGTAGTCAATTAAATCAGTGTGTGTACAGTTAGTGTCAATTAAGCCAGTGTGTACAGTTAGTTTCAATTAAATCATTGTGTGTGTACAGTTAGTCTCAATTAAATCAGCGTGTGCACAGTTAGTGTCATTTAAATCAGTGTGTGTACAGTTAGTCTCAATTAAATCAGTATGTTTACAGTTAGTGTCAATTAAATCATTGTGTCTACAATTAGTCTCAATTAAATCAGTGCGTGCACAGTTAGTGTCATTTAAATCAGTGTGTGTACAGTTAGTGTCATTTAAATCATTGTGTGTACAGTTAGTGTCAATAAAATCAGTGTCTGTACAGTTTCTCTCAATTAAATCAGTATGTGTACAGTTAGTGTCAATTAAATCATTGTGTGTATAGTTAGTGTCAATTAAATCAGTGTGTGTACAATTAGTGTCATTTAAATCAGTGTGTGTACAGTTAGCATCAATTAATTCAGTGTGTGCACAGTTAGTGTCAATTAAATCAGTGTGTGTACAGTTAGTGTCATTTAAATCAGTGTTTACAGTTAGTCTCAATTAAATCAGTGTGTGTACAGATAGTTTCAATTAAATCAGTGCGTGTACAGTTAGTCTCAATTAAATCAGTGTGTACAGTTAGTGTCAACTAAATCAATGTGTGTACAGTTAGTGTCAATTAAATCAGTGTGTGTGCAGTTAGTCTCAAATAAATCAGTGTGTGTACAGTTAGTCTCAATTAAATCAGTGTGTGTACAGTTAGTGTCAAGTAAATCAGTGTGTGTACAGTTAGTGTCAATTAAATCAGTGTGTGTACAGTTAGTGCCAATTAAATCAGTGTGTGTACAGTTAGTGTCAATTAAATCAGTGTGTGAACAGTTAGTCTCAATTAAATCAGTGTGTGTACAGTTAGTCTCAATTAAATCAGTGTGTGTACAGTTAGTGTCAAGTAAATCAGTGTGTGTACAGTTAGTGTCAATTAAATCAGTGCGTGTACAGTTAGTGTCAATTAAATCAGTGTGTGTACAGTTAGTGTCAATTAAATCACCGTGTGAACAGTTAGTCTCAATTAAATCAGTGAATGTACAGTTAGTGTCAATTAAATCAGTGTGTGCACAGTTAGTGTCAATTAAATCAGTGTTTGTACAGTTACTCTCAAATTAATCAGTAGGTGTACAGTTAGTGTCAATTAAATCAGTGTGTGTACAGTTAGTCTCAATTAAATCAGTGTGTGTACAGTTAGTGTCAATTAAATCAGTGTGTGTACAGTTAGTGTCAATTAAATCAGTGTGTGCACAGTTAGTGTCAATTAAATCAGTTTGTGTACAGATAGCGTCAATTAACTCAGTGTGTGTACAGTTAGTGTCAATTAAATCAGTGTGTGCACAGTTAGTGTCAATTAAATCAGTTTGTGTACAGATAGCGTCAATTAACTCAGTGTGTGTACAGTTAGTGTCAATTAAATCAGTGTGTGAACAGTTAGTCTCAATTAAATCGGTGAATGTACAGTTAGTCTCAATTAAATCAGTGTGTGTACAGTTAGTGTCAATTAAATCAGTGTGTGTACAGTTTGTCTCAATTAAATCAGTGTGTGAACAGTTAGTCTCAATTAAATCAGTGAATGTACAGTTAGTTTCAATTAAATCAGTGTGTGTACAGTTAGTGTCAATTAAATCAGTGTGTGTACAGTTTGTCTCAATTAAATCAGTGTGTGTACAGTTAGTGTCAATTAAATCAGTGTGTGTACAGTTAGTCTCAATTAAATCAGTGTGTACAGTTAGTGTCAATTAAATCATTGTGTGAACAGTTAGTCTCAATTAAATCAGCGTGTGCACAGTTACTGTCATTTAAATCAGTGTGTGTACAGTTACTCTCAAATTAATCAGTAGGTGTACAGTTAGTGTCAATTAAATCAGTGTGTGTACAGTTAGTCTCAATTAAATCAGTGTGTGTACAGTTAGTGTCAATTAAATCAGTGTGTGTACAGTTAGTCTCAATTAAATCAGTGTGTGTACAGTTAGTGTCAATTAAATCAGTGTGTGTACAGTTAGTGTCAATTAAATCAGTGTGTGCACAGTTAGTGTCAATTAAATCAGTTTGTGTACAGATAGCGTCAATTAAATCAGTGTGTGTACAGTTAGTGTCAATTAAATCAGTGTGTGAACAGTTAGTCTCAATTAAATCGGTGAATGTACATTTAGTCTCAATTAAATCAGTGTGTGTACAGTTAGTGTCAATTAAATCAGTGTGTGTACAGTTTGTCTCAATTAAATCAGTGTGTGAACAGTTAGTCTCAATTAAATCAGTGAATGTACAGTTAGTGTCAATTAAATCAGTGTGTGTACAGTTAGTGTCAATTAAATCAGTGTGTGTACAGTTTGTCTCAATTAAATCAGTGTGTGTACAGTTAGTGTCAATTAAATCAGTGTGTGTACAGTTAGTCTCAATTAAATCAGTGTGTACAGTTAGTGTCAATTAAATCATTGTGTGTACAGTTGGTCTCAATTAAATCACCGTGTGCACAGTTAGTGTCATTTAAATCAGTGTGTGTACAGTTAGTCTCAAATTAATCAGTAGGTGTACAGTTAGTGTGAATTAAATCAGTGTGTGTACAGTTAGTCTCAATTAAATCAGTGTGTGTACAGTTAGTGTCAATTAAATCAGTGTGTGTACAGTTAGTGTCAATTAAATCAGTGTGTGCACAGTTAGTGTCAATTAAATGTTTGTGTACAGATAGCGTCAATTAAATCGATGTTTGTACAGTTAGTGTCAATTAAATCAGTGTGCCTACATTTAATGTCAATTAAATGAGTTTGTGTACAGATAGTGTCAATTAAATCAATGTTTGTACAGTTAGTGTCAAATAAATCTGTGTGTGTACAGATGGTGTCAATTAAATCAGTGTGTGTACAGTTAGTCTCAATTAAATCAGTGTGTGTACAGTTAGTGTCAATTAAATCAGTGTGTGTACAGTTAGTCTCAATTAAATCAGTGTGTACAGTTAGTGTCAATTAAATCATTGTGTGTACAGTTGGTCTCAATTAAATCACCGTGTGCACAGTTAGTGTCATTTAAATCAGTGTGTGTACAGTTCGTCTCAAATTAATCAGTAGGTGTACAGTTAGTGTGAATTAAATCAGTGTGTGTACAGTTAGTCTCAATTAAATCAGTGTGTGTACAGTTAGTGTCAATTAAATCAGTGTGTGTACAGTTAGTGTCAATTAAATCAGTGTGTGCACAGTTAGTGTCAATTAAATGTTTGTGTACAGATAGCGTCAATTAAATCGATGTTTGTACAGTTAGTGTCAATTAAATCAGTGTGCCTACATTTAATGTCAATTAAATGAGTTTGTGTACAGATAGTGTCAATTAAATCAATGTTTGTACAGTTAGTGTCAAATAAGTCTGTGTGTGTACAGATGGTGTCAATTAAATCAGTGTGTGTACAGTTAGTCTCAATTAAATCAGTGTGTGTACAGTTAGTGTCAATTAAATCAGTGTGCCTACATTTAATGTCAATTAAATGAGTTTGTGTACAGATAGTGTCAATTAAATCAATGTTTGTACAGTTACTCTCAAATTAATCAGTAGGTGTACAGTTAGTGTCAATTAAATCAGTGTGTGTACAGTTAGTCTCAATTAAATCAGTGTGTGTACAGTTAGTGTCAATTAAATCAGTGTGTGTACAGTTAGTCTCAATTAAATCAGTGTGTGTACAGTTAGTGTCAATTAAATCAGTGTGTGTACAGTTAGTGTCAATTAAATCAGTGTGTGCACAGTTAGTGTCAATTAAATCAGTTTGTGTACAGATAGCGTCAATTAAATCAGTGTGTGTACAGTTAGTGTCAATTAAATCAGTGTGTGAACAGTTAGTCTCAATTAAATCGGTGAATGTACAGTTAGTCTCAATTAAATCAGTGTGTGTACAGTTAGTGTCAATTAAATCAGTGTGTGTACAGTTTGTCTCAATTAAATCAGTCTGTGAACAGTTAGTCTCAATTAAATCAGTGTGTGTACAGTTAGTGTCAATTAAATCAGTGTTTGTACAGTTACTCTCAAATTAATCAGTAGGTGTACAGTTAGTGTCAATTAAATCAGTGTGTGTACAGTTAGTCTCAATTAAATCAGTGTGTGTACAGTTAGTGTCAATTAAATCAGTGTGTGTACAGTTAGTCTCAATTAAATCAGTGTGTGTACAGTTAGTGTCAATTAAATCAGTGTGTGTACAGTTAGTGTCAATTAAATCAGTGTGTGCACAGTTAGTGTCAATTAAATCAGTTTGTGTACAGATAGCGTCAATTAAATCAGTGTGTGTACAGTTAGTGTCAATTAAATCAGTGTGTGAACAGTTAGTCTCAATTAAATCGGTGAATGTACAGTTAGTCTCAATTAAATCAGTGTGTGTACAGTTAGTGTCAATTAAATCAGTGTGTGTACAGTTTGTCTCAATTAAATCAGTGTGTGAACAGTTAGTCTCAATTAAATCAGTGAATGTACAGTTAGTGTCAATTAAATCAGTGTGTGTACAGTTAGTGTCAATTAAATCAGTGTGTGTACACTTTGTCTCAATTAAATCAGTGTGTGTACAGTTAGTGTCAATTAAATCAGTGTGTACAGTTAGTGTCAATTAAATCATTGCGTGTACAGTTGGTCTCAATTAAATCACCGTGTGCACAGTTAGTGTCATTTAAATCAGTGTGTGTACAGTTAGTCTCAAATTAATCAGTAGGTGTACAGTTAGTGTGAATTAAATCAGTGTGTGTACAGTTAGTCTCAATTAAATCAGTGTTTGTACAGTTAGTGTCAATTAAATCAGTGTGTGTACAGTTAGTGTCAATTAAATCAGTGTGTGCACAGTTAGTGTCAATTAAATGTTTGTGTACAGATAGCGTCAATTAAATCGATGTTTGTACAGTTAGTGTCAATTAAATCAGTGTGCCTACATTTAATGTCAATTAAATGAGTTTGTGTACAGATAGTGTCAATTAAATCAATGTTTGTACAGTTAGTGTCAAATAAATCTGTGTGTGTACAGATGGTGTCAATTAAATCAGTGTGTGTACATTAAGTGTCAATTGAATCAGTGTGTGTCCAGTAAGTGTCAATTAAATCAGTGTGTCTCCAGTAAGGGTCAAATAAATCAGTGTGCCTACATTTAATGTCAATTAAAGCAGTTTGTGTACAGATAGTGTCAATTAAATCAATGTTTGTACATTTAGTGTCAAGTAAATCAGTGTGTGTACAGTTAGTGTCAATTAAATCAGTGTGTGTACAGTTGTAGTCAATTAAATCAGTGTGTGTACAGTTAGTCTCAATTAAATCAGTATGTGTACAGTTAGTGTCAATTAAATCATTGTGTGTACAATTAGTCTCAATTAAATCAGTGCATGCACAGTTAGTGTCATTTAAATCAGTGTGTGTACAGTTAGTGTCATTTAAATCATTGTGTGTACAGTTAGTGTCAATTAAATCAGTGTGTGAACAGTTAGTCTCAATTAAATCAGTGTGTGTACAGTTAGTGTCAATTAAATCAGTGTTTGTACAGTTAATCTCAAATTAATCAGTAGGTGTATAGTTAGTGTCAATTAAATCAGTGTGTGTACAGTTAGTCTCAATTAAATCAGCGTGTGTACAGTTAGTGTCAATTAAATCAGTGTGTGTACAGTTAGTCTCAATTAAATCAGTGTGTGTACAGTTAGTGTCAATTAAATCAGTGTGTGTACAGTTAGTGTCAATTAAATCAGTATGTGTACAGTTAGTGTCAATTAAATCATTGTGTGTACAATTAGTCTCAATTAAATCGGTGAATGTACAGTTAGTCTCAATTAAATCAGTGTGTGTACAGTTAGTGTCAATTAAATCAGTGTGTTTACAGTTTGTCTCAATTAAATCAGTGTGTGAACAGTTAGTCTCAATTAAATCAGTGTGTGTACAGTTAGTGTCAATTAAATCAGTGTTTGTACAGTTACTCTCAAATTAATCAGTAGGTGTACAGTTAGTGTCAATTAAATCATTGTGTGTATAGTTAGTGTCAATTAAATCAGTGCGTGCACAGTTAGTGTCATTTAAATCAGTGTGTGTACAGTTAGTGTCATTTAAATCATTGTGTGTACAGTTAGTGTCAATAAAATCAGTGTCTGTACAGTTTCTCTCAATTAAATCAGTATGTGTACAGTTAGTGTCAATTAAATCATTGTGTGTATAGTTAGTGTCAATTAAATCAGTGTGTGTACAATTAGTGTCATTTAAATCAGTGTGTGTACAGTTAGCATCAATTAATTCAGTGTGTGCACAGTTAGTGTCAATTAAATCAGTGTGTGTACAGTTAGTGTCATTTAAATCAGTGTTTACAGTTAGTCTCAATTAAATCCGTGTGTGTACAGTTAGTGTCATTAAATCAGTGTGTGTACAGTTAGTGTCAATTAAATCAGTGTGTGTACAGATAGTTTCAATTAAATCAATGCGTGTGCAGTTAGTCTCAATTAAATCAGTGTGTACAGTTAGTGTCAACTAAATCAATGTGTGTACAGTTAGTGTCAATTAAATCAGTGTGTGTACAGTTAGTCTCAATTAAATCAGTGTGTGTACAGTTAGTGTCAATTAAATCAGTGTGTGAACAGTTAGTCTCAATTAAATCAGTGTGTGTACAGTTAGTCTCAATTAAATCAGTGTGTGTACAGTTAGTGTCAAGTAAATCAGTGTGTGCACAGTTAGTGTCAATTAAATCAGTGTGTGTACAGTTTGTGTCAATTAAATCAGTGTGTGAACAGTTAGTCTCAATTAAATCAGTGAATGTACAGTTAGTGTCAATTAAATCAGTGTGTGTACAGTTAGTGTCAATTAAATCAGTGTGTGTACAGTTAGTGTCAATTAAATCAGTGTGTGTACAGTTAGTCTCAATTAAATCAGTGTGTGTACAGTTAGTGTCAATTAAATCAGTGTGTGTACAGTTAGTGTCAATTAAATCAATGTGTGCACAGTTAGTGTCAATTAAATCAGTTTGTGTACAGATAGCGTCAATTAAATCAGTGTGTGTACAGTTAGTGTCAATTAAATCAGTGTGTGAACAGTTAGTCTCAATTAAATCAGTGAATGTACAGTTAGTCTCAATTAAATCAGTGTGTGTACAGTTAGTGTCAATTAAATCAGTGTGTGTACAGTTTGTCTCAATTAAATCAGTGTGTGTACAGATGGCGTCAATTAAATCAGTGTGTGTACAGTTAGTCTCAATTAAATCAGTGTGTGTACAGTTAGTGTCAATTAAATCATTGTGTGTACAGTTAGTGTCAATTAAATCAGTTTGCCTACATTTAATGTCAATTAAATGAGTTTGTGTACAGATAGTGTCAATTAAATCAATGTTTGTACAGTTAGTGTCAAATAAATCTGTGTGTGTACAGATGGTGTCAATTAAATCAGTGTGTGTACATTAAGTGTCAATTAAATCAGTGTGTGTCCAGTAAGTGTCAATTAAATCAGTGTGTGTACAGTTAGTATCAATTAAATCAGTGTGCCTACATTTAATGTCAATTAAATCAGTTTGTGTACAGATAGTTTCAATTAAATCAATGTTTGTACAGTTAATGTCAATTAAATCAGTGTGTGTACAGTTAGTGTCAATTAAATCAGTGTGTCTCCAGTAAGGGTCAAATAAATCAGTGTGCCTACATTTAATGTCAATTAAAGCAGTTTGTGTACAGATAGTGTCAATTAAATCAATGTTTGTACATTTAGTGTCAAGTAAATCAGTGTGTGTACAGTTAGTGTCAATTAAATCAGTGTGTGTAAAGTTAGTGTCTATTAAACCAGTGTGTGAACAGTCAGTGTCAATTAAATCAGTGTGTGTACAGTTAGAGTCAATTAAATCAGTGTGAGTACAGATAGTCTCAATTAAACCATCGTGTGTACAGTTGATGTCAATTAAATCAGTGTTTGTACAGTAAGTGTCAATTAAATCAGTGTGTGTACAATTGATGGCAATTTAATCAGTGTGTGTACAGTTAGTGTCAATTAAATCAGTGTGTGTACAGATAGTGTCAAATAAATCAGTGTGTGTACAGTCAGTCCCAATTAAATCAGTGTGTGTACAGTTAGTGTCAATTAAATCAGTGTATGTACAGTTAGTCTCAATTAAATCAGTGTGTGTACAGTTAGTGTCAATTAAATCAGTGTGTAACTCAGTGTCAATTACATCAGTGTCTGTACAGTTAGTGTCAATTAAATCAGTCTGTACAGTTAGTCTCATTTGAATCAGTGTTTGTACAGTTAAATTCAATTAAATCAGTGTCTTTACAGTTAATGTTAATTAAATCAGTGTGTGTACTATTAGTGTCAAATAAATCAGTGTTTGTACAGTTAGTGTCAATTAAATCAGTGTTTGTGCAGTTAGTGTCAATTAAATCAGTGTTTGTATCGTTAGTGTCAATTAAATCACTGTTTGTACAGTTAGTGTCAATTAAATCAGTGTGTACAGTTAGTGTCAATTAAATCAGTGTTTGTACAGTTAGTGTCAATTAAATCAGTGTTTTTACAGTTAGTGTCAATTAAATCATTATGTCTACAGGTAGTGTCAATTAAATCAGTGTTTGTACAGTTAGTGTCACTTAAATCAGTATGTGTACAGTTAATGTCATTTAATTTGTGTTTGTACAGTTAGTGTCATATAAATCAGTGTTTGTACAGTTAGTGCCAATTATATCAGTGTATATAGTTAGTGTCAATTAAATCAGTGTGTGTATAGTTAGTCACAATTAAATCAGTGTTTGTACAGTTAGTGTCAATTAAATCAGTGTGTGTACAGTTAGTCTTAATTGAATTTGTGTGTGTACAGTTAGTGTCAATTAAATCAGTGTGTGTACAATTAGTCGCAATTGAATCAGTGTGTGTACAGTTACTGTGAATTAAATCAGTGTGTAAATCAGTGTCAATTAAATCAGTGTGTGTACAGTTATTTGCCTAGAAATTCGATTCGGAGGCTTGCCGCGGGGGTAAGAATCGCGCGCGATATCACCTACCGCGTCTGCCGTCCTTTTTTCCCCCGCAGGAACTTCGGGTCCTGGGCCTCTCCCTAGTGCCGGCGCGCAGTGTGTGCATGTTCCAGGGGCGCAGTTAGTGCGATGCGACCCCTGGGTTCACGTGGGCCATGGAGAGCCAATGGCAGCAGACCATCTTTCATTCATAGATTTGACAGGAGACCTGTCAAATCTGTGAATTGAATTCGGCCCAAAAGAACAGCAAAACCTCAAATAAATGTTTTAAAAAACCATCACATTAATAAAATAACTATAGTTTAATAAATTAACCACTTTAAACAAAAATTTAAATTTTTGAAAAAATTAAAATACTTTTTAAAAGTTATAAAAATAAACTTACCTTTCTTTAAAGTCTCTAAAAAAGATAAACCTGTTGAAAAAAAATTAAAATTATACTTAATTAACTACTTACCTTGTTCAAAATGGGTCTTACGCCTCCTTTTTACTTGCGTAGAATCTTCCATACTTACCCTCGCGTTGAAACCTGAAAAAAAACCTAAGTGTGCTGCGTGCGCGCAACCTCTAGTGCGCACGCGGTTCACCTAGGAACCGCCCCCTTCACCATACCAGAAGTGCCGGTTTCCCGCGCATGCGCAGTGCATGCAGGAAACCGGCACTTCGGGAACGAATACGGGTGAGTACGCACTGAGTACTCACCCGAGAACGGCCGAATTTTTGGGCCAATGTCAATTAAATCAGTGACTTTACAGTTAATGTCAATTAAATCAGTGTGTGTACAGTTAGTGTCAATTAAATCAGTGTGTACAGTTAATGTCAATTAAATCAGTGTGTACAGTTAATGTCAATTAAATCAGTGTGTGTACAGTTAGTGTCAATTAAATCCTTGTGTGTACAGTTAGTGTCAATTAAATCAGTGTGTGTACAGTTACTGCCAATTAAATCAGTGTGTGTGACATGAATCTTGTCATTCATGGAAAATTACTTATGAAATAATACTGGGCGGCCTGCTGGTGGCGTTGTCCAGGGAGAGTATTAATACTCGGGCACAGGCCCTGCTTGCGCAGGACATTCTTAACAGGAACTAGGGAAGGATACTACTCGACCTCCATGTTGTAAAACAGTTGATTAAAGCTTTGTTTAACGCTTAGACCAAGTGACTAGTAGTTTTCTTACATCAGTGTGTACAGTTAGTGTCAATTAAATCAGTGTGTGTACAGTTCGTGTCAATTAAATCAGTGTGTGTACAGTAAGTTTCAATTAAATCAGTGTGTGTACAGTAAGTATCAATTAAATCAGTGTGTGTACAGTTAGGGCTGGATTTTCAATGACCTGTGGAGTCGGGTTTGGAGGCGTGTGGGGGGTTAAAGTTGCGGGGTCGGGGGTCCCGACCCCTTCCCGACTCCATCCCGCCTTCACGCAATTTTGACAAAATCGGTCACGGAGTTCCCGACTCCGTCCCGCCTCCAAGATGCGGGAGAGGCCACTAAAGCCCTTAACAGGCCCTAAATTGGCTCTGTAATGCCATTTTGAAACGTTTTAGCTAGTTTAACCCTTTTCCGACGTGAAGTACGCCTGATGTGAAACACTCCAGTGAAACCTGGCGGGAGCACAAGTGGATAGCTGACTATCAGCTGCAGGTCCACTATTACAACGGAGATGTGATGAAGGTAGTAGTATTAGGTCTGAAAGTCACCTCTGATGCTGCTGCATTGTCTTCAGAGACTGCCTGGCCTTGCTGTGAGAGGCCCTGAATGGAAAAAAAAAAAACTCTCTCTCTCTCTCTCTCTCTGCTGCTGCTCATTTTGTATCCAGGTCCACTCACACCAAAGGCCAGGCAATCTCTGAGACCAGGCAGGCAGTCTCTGACTTGCAATGATGACATCATCAGAGGCAACTTTCAGACTGAAACCACTAATTGGTTCATGGGTTCCCACATGCTGGAACTCAATTACCCAATTAAGTGAAAATTGCATCATTCATCCACATTAATCTGGAGTCGGGGGGGGCAACACGAAATGTGGCTAACACGACCCCAACCCGACCCCAAGACAAAATCCAGCCCTTAGTGTCAATTAAATCAGTGGGCTGGATTTTCATTGACCCGTGGAGGCAGGTTTGGAGGCGTGTGGGGGGGTTAAAATTGCGAAAACTGGCGGGCGGGCAAAAGTCCGCCTCCATCCCGCCTCCACGCAATTTTCATTAAATCGTGTCTGCTGGTCCCGACTCCGTCCCGCCTTTAAGAGGCGGTAAAGCTGTTACGGCCCTTAACAAGCACTAAATTGGCTCTATAATGCCATTTTGAAAGGCCTTTGTGATTTTAATCCTTTTTCTACATGAAGAACGCCTGTTCTGAACCACGATTGTGAAACCTGGCAGGAGCACATTTGGCTGGCTGGCTGGCTGGCTGGCTATGGGGATGCATATATGGATGGCTATGTGGATGGATGTATATATGGATGGATAGGGAGGAGACATATCTGGGAGTGGTGGTGTAAAAATATCTGGGAGCAGACTTAGGGCTGCTGCTTATTTTGCAGGTCCTCTCACAGCAAAGGCCAGGCAGTCTTTGAAGACCTTCAATGCAGCAGCAATGATGACATCATCAGAGGCGACTTTCAGACTGAAAACACTAATTGGTTCATGGGTTCCCACATGCTGGAACTCAATTGCCCAATTAGGTGAAAGTTGCATCAATCTCCCACATCCAATTGCAGTCGGGTGGATAACACGAAAAGTGGATGACACGACCCCAACCCGCCCCAGTATCAAAATCCAATCCAGTGTGTCTACATTTAGGGGTAGAAATTAGGTCGCGCCCCATTTGGGGCGCAAATATCGTCCGGACGCAAATATTAGCGCCTGGCGCTAATTATCGGCACTGACAGGAAACTTCACTTTTACCTCCCCGGGAGGTGAGTGGAGCACTAAAGCAGGCGCTGCACACCTGTCTTAAGGCGCAAAGGCCAAGGAGTGAGGCGCTAACTCAGCGCGCAAGCGCAGCGCAGCTGCTGCCAGTTAGCGAGGGAACACAGACACACTGGCGCCGGACACTTCTTAAAGCGGGGGGGGCCACTTGCTCCCCAGCCACACCCTGCTCATTGCAGCCTTGAATCTCAGCCTGGAGAGACCTGTGAATCCATTTTGCTGCCAAGCATGGAGAGGGTGAGAGAACGCGCTCATCGCTTCACCGAGCGGGCCTTGGATGCTCTGGTTGGCGCAGTGGAGCGCAGACGATGTATGCTGTTCCCTGAGAGTGGCAGGAGGCCTTTCCCACGCGAGTTCAGAAGAGTGTGGAGGGAGGTGGCTCAGAGCGTCTCCTCCAGGAGCATGGTGCCCAGGACCCATACTCAATGCCGCAAAAAGTTCAACGACCTCACTCGGGTCGTCAGGGTGAGTGGCTTTTTCTCAATACCTCTCCATCCCTCCATCTCAACCTCACTCTATGGCCAGAGGGTCTTAAAACCCCAATGCACAACACTCATCCAACACCTATGGCCCTTTCATCAAACACACACACACATTCCACACTTTGCATACAGTAAGGGCTATTCACCTATGGGAGGCACATCAGGCAAGACCATGGCTGTATATTGTAAGGGCTATTCACCTATGGGAGGCACATCAGGCAAGACCATGGCTGTATATTTACTCAGATGCTGTCCTTTTTCTTGCAGGCTAAGCTGGCTCATAATCGGAGACAGCAGCAACGGACGGGTGGAGGGCGGCTTCAGCTGCAACCCCTCAGCGATCTGGAGGAGCGCGTCCACAGGATTGTGGCAAGCCGGGTGATCAGTCCCGTCGCCACTGGAGACGCCGACCCCGTTCTGGACAGCAATGGTAAGGTCATCACCTTTTTGTCCTCTGTCCTTCCACTTGTCCCTCACAACACCAGCCTTTGACACTTTCAATCCAACTTGCTAACTCGCTGCACTTATTCCTCCCTTACTGCCACCCTGTCCTCACGCTAAAGCCACTCTTGTACCTCCCTGCTTTCAGATGGTGATTCACCAGCTGAGGAGACGGGCCCTGAAGCTGCCACTGGGAGTGATGCTGCAGCTGAGGAGGAAGAGGAAGCCAGAGCATCAGTGCCACCCTCTCCCGAGGAAGCCCATGCCCACACTGGGAACACGCCTTCCCCGGAGGAGAGCAGGGGGGAAGGGGCTGATGATGGTGAAGCTCCAGGACCCAGCGGGCTGCAGCAACGCCATGGGGGGGGGTAGGGAAGAACGGGGGCCTTCTCCCCAGAGGGAGAGTATGCCAGACACTCCTACTGCAATGGACGCAGAGGAGGAGCGGCTGATTGCAGAAATGAACACCCAGGTGGTGGGCATGCACACTGAGCTCATGGGTGCAGTGGGAAGGGTGCCCGAATGCATTGAGTCACTGGCAAGGAGTGTGGAGCACTTCGCTGTAGCACAGGCGGATGCCACACTAACGCTTGGTGCTGCAATTCAGTCACTGGCTGCCGTGATCCCACCTCTGACTGCTCTCATACAGACTCAGATGGAGGCCACGCGAGCACAGACTGCTGCCAACCTCGATGGTTCGTGCACATGTCCCCGGGGCTGTCACCGCGCCGCAGCAGGCCAGCAATCTGTTCTCCGGCAAATTGCTCCGGATGCTGAAGTGCTGCCCCGTGGGAGTGCCAGTGTGTCGGGCGAGCAGGGAGTTGCTGTCCTCTCGCACGATGACAGCATTCCTGCTGCCAACACTGTCACTTCTCCACTGCAGTTGCCACCGCCTGTAGGACAGACTGCTGCCGCCCATGCAGAGTTGGTGCAGTCTGCAGCCGGGCCCTCCAGGCCCAGAAGTGGTCGAGGCCGTCCTTCAGGGGCATCTGCAGTGTCAGGGTCTGACGAGCAGCAGCCTTCCACCAGCCTTGCTGCAGCCACTGAGGTCCCATTACGGAGGAGCAGTAGGGTTAGAAGGGGGGAAGTGCGCAAGGGAAGGAGATCACCCTCGAAGGGCAAAAAGTAGGAGGTGTGACAAAATGCTGGTCATTTTTTTATTAAAGGTCGAGGTTCATGGTCCAACTTTTGTTTAGTGTTTTGGACATTATCTCCAGGTTGTGAGAACCAGTTATGTTATTGACTGTTTTTTTGTGTTTATTTCTATGAGTTTGTCATGAGGAATTGACACACACAGAGTTTGTAAAATAAATAAGTTTCTGTATTCAAAATATACATGGCTGGTAGTTGGAATTATTGGTGCCTTGGCCGGCTTAGGGGTTGCGTGCTGGGTTGACTAATGTTGGTAGCAATGGCAGGGGCCCTAGAAGCGGCTTGCTATTAGCCGTTGACGGACGGCCCTTGCAGTTTGACCATTGTGGGCCGCCCTCCCGCCTTGGTGCTGCTGATGATCATCGTCCTCGTCCTCTTCCTCCTCTTCCTCCTCCTCCTCTGGTGGTGCTACAAGGCCTGGTAGCATTGGCTGGGTCCTGAGGATTGCCATGTTGTGCAACATGCAGCACACGACTACGAAGTTCGATACTTGCTCAGGCGAGTACTGCAGGGCTCCTCCGGAATGGTCCAGACAGCGGAACCGTTGTTTCAGCACGCCGATTGTGCGCTCAATAATGTTCCTGGTTGCTTGATGGCTTTCATTGTACCGCAGCTCAGCAGGGTGTTTGGCGTACGGAGCGGTGTCATCAGCCAGGTGCTCAATGCGTACCCCTTGTCCCCGAGAAGCCAACCAACTGGCTGATGCGGTGCCTCGAAAAGTTCTGCCACAGTAGTCTGGCGCAGGATAAAAGCATCGTGGCAGCTGCCAGGATAGTGGGCATTGACAGCGAGTATCACCTGTCTGTGGTCACAGACCAACTGGACATTCAAGGAATGGAACCCCTTTCTGTTCCTGAATTCCTCGGCATTCTCACGCGGAGCACGCAAAGCCACATGCGTGCAGTCAATGGCGCCCTGCACCATGGGGAAGCCCGCTACCCTCGCAAAGCCCAGAGCACGGTCACGCTGCTTGTCTGGGGTCATAGGGAAAGAGATGAACTCTCGTCTCCTTCTGAAGAGGGCATTGGTGACCTGCCGGATGCAGCGATGCACCGCTAACTGGGAGATATTGGCGAGGTCCCCAACAGCAGCTTGGAATGAGCCAGTGGCGTAGAAGTTCAAAGCCACTGTGACCTTCACTGCCACCGACAGAGACGTCCTGGACCTCAGCTGAGGCTGCAGATCTGGCTGCAGCAGGTGGCAGAGCTCAGTGACCACCTCCTTGCTGAATCGCAGCCTTCGCAAACACAGCTCCTCGGACATATGGATGTAGGAGAGCTGTTCACGATATACCCTGGGAGGGTAAGCTCTCCTGTACATGCGCCTGATGGCCCTCCTCCGTCTGGCCATCATTGCCACTCTCTGTCTGCGTCTCTGTATCCTCCGATTCAGCTGGAGCAGGACGACGCCCCCAATCAGTGCAGCCCCCATATTCTCTTTGCCAGAAAAGTAATGAGGGACAGCAACTAAAGTAGCAACAAAGTTAGGATGAATAGGCAAAACTACCTCACAAAGCGTTGAGTCAATGTAGAAGTCTCTCTCTCTCTCTCTCCGAATCTCTCTCTCTCTCTCAGAACGAGTGGTGCATAAATGTCGACCACAGAAAAAGACAGGAAGAGGCCCCCTTTAAATAGCGCCCCCCCCAGCCCCACACCGATTGATAGCGTTCCAGTCTTCCGGTCGTTGGAAGCGCCAGGCGGTAAGGCAGGGGGCGCCACTCAATTTCCGCTCCGGGGCGCCCCAAGGGCGTTGCACCATGGAATGACGTCACAATCTGCGCGCGCAGGTGGTCGCAGCGGTAAGTATTAGCGCCGCCGCACAATCTCAAGTTAAGTTCTCGAGCGGCGCAAACATCGCTGCGCCCGGGCGTTAGCGGCTTTGCGCCCAATTAGCGCCCTCTTAAGGCGCTAACGGGAGGCGCAACCAAGTGAATTTTTACCCCTTAATGTCAAACAAATCAATTTGGGTACATTCAGTGTCTGTTAAATCAGTGTTTGTACAGTTAATGTCAATTAAATCAGTATGTATACAGTTAGTCGCAATTAAATCAGTGTGTGTACGGTTAGTAACAATTAAATCAGTGAGTGCACAGTTAATGTCAATTAAAGCAGTGTGTGTCCAGTAAGTGTCAATTAAATCAGTGTGTGTACAGTTAGTGTCAATTAAATCAGTGTGCCTACATTTAATGTCAATTAAATCAGTTTGTGTACAGATAGCGTCAATTAAATCAATGTTTGTACAGTTAGTGTCAATTAAATCAGTGTGTGTACAGTAAGTGTCAATTAAATCAGTGTGCACAGTTAGTGTCAATTAAATCAGTGTGTCTACATTTAATGTCAATTAAGTCAGTTCGTGTACAGTCAGTGTCTGTTAAATCAGTATTTGTACAGTTAGTGTCAATTAAATCAGTGTTTTACAGTTAGTGTAAATTAAATCAGTGTGTACAGTTAGTGTCAATTAAATCAGTGTGTGTACAGTTAGTGTCAATTAAATCAGTATGTGTACAGTTAATGTCAATTAAATCAGTGTTTGTACAGTTAGTGTCAATTAAATCAGTATGTGTACAGTTAATGTCAATTAAATCAGTGTGTGTACAGCTAGTGTCAATTAAATCAGTGTGTGTACAGTTAGGGGGAAAATTTAAGCATCGCCCGTTTGGGGTGCAATTATCGGCAGGGCGCAAAGATTAGCGCCTGGCGCTAATTATCGACTCCGACTGCAAACTTGACTTTTATCGCTCCTGGAGGTGATTGGAACGCTAAATCAGGCGCTACACATTTGTCTTAAGGCGCAAAGGCCGAGGAGCGAGGCGCTAACTCAGAGCGCTGGCGAAGCTCATGTGATGTCAGTCAGCAATGGAACACAGACACAATGGCGTGGGCCAGTTCTTAAAGGGGAGGGTTGATCTTGCTTTCCATCCACATCCTGCTCATTGCAGCCTTGAATCTTGGCCTGGAGAGACCTGTACATCAAATCTGCTGGAAAGAACAATGGAGAGTACCAGGGAAAGAGCTCACAGTGCAACCCCCACAGTCTCTTCTAAATCGATACAAGGAAGGGCAAATCAAAATGAACCTGAAAAGTGCTGCTCAGTACCGAAGGCTCCTTCACACAGCGTTGAATCTCTCCAGAAGTCTCTCTCTCTCTCTCTCAGAATGCGTGGTTCAAAAATGTCACCAACAAAAAAAGGCAGGAAGAGGTCGCCTTTAAATAGTGCTCCCTCTGTCCCTTCCTGACTGCAAAACGCTCCCCTCAACCTGTCGTTGCTAGCAGCAGACGGTAAAGGCAGGGGGCGCCACTCACTATCCGCTCCGGGGCGCTACCAGGGCGTTGCGCACTCAACTGATGTCACGATCTGCCGGCGCAGGAGATCGTGGCGGTAGTGTTTAGCGCCACCGTAAAATGTCTCGTTAATTTCGCGATCGCCGCAAACATTGCCGCGCCCGTGCGCTGGTTGCTTTGCGCCCCATTAGCGCCCTCTTAAGGCACTAACGGGAGGCGCAACCAACTGAATTTTTCCCCCTCGTGTCAATTAAATCAGTGTTTGTACAGTTAGTGTCAATTAAATCAGTATGTTTTACAGTTAATGTCAATTAAATCAGTGTGTGTACAGTTAGTGTCAATTAAATCAGTGTTTGTACAGTTAGTGTCAATTAAATCAGTGTGTGTACAGTTAATGTCAATTAAATCAGTGTGTGTACAGTTACTGTCAATTAAATCAGTATGGGGTAGAAATTAGGTCGCGCCCCATTTGGGGCGCAAATATCGTCCGGACGCAAATATTAGTGCCTGGCGCTAATTATCGGCATTGACAGGAAACTTCACTTTTACTGCCCCGGGAGGTGAGTGGAGCGCTAAAGTAGGCGCTGCACACCTCTCTTAAGCCGCAAAGGCCAAGGTGTGAGGCGCTAACTCAGCGCACGAGCGCAGCGCAGCTGCTGCCAGTTAGCGAGGGAACACAGACACACTGGCGCCGGACACTTCTTAAAGCGGGGGGGGCCACTTGCTCCCCAGCCACACCCTGCTCATTGCAGCCTTGAATCTCAGCCTGGAGAGACCTGTAATCCATTTTGCTGCCAAGCATGGAGAGGGTGAGAGAACGCGCTCATCGCTTCACCGAGCGGGCCTTGGATGCTCTGGTTGACGCAGTGGAGCGCAGACGATGCATGCTGTTCCCGGAGAGTGGCAGGAGGCCTTTGCCACGCGAGTTCAGAAGAGTGTGGAGGGAGGTGGCTCAGAGCGTCTCCTCCAGGAGCATGGTGCCCAGGACCCATGTTCAATGCCGCAAAAAGTTCAACGACCTCACTCGGGTCGTCAGGGTGAGTGGCTTTTTCTCAATACCTCTCCATCCCTCCATCTCAACCTCACTCTATGGCCAGAGGGTCTTAAAACTCCAATGCACAACACTTATCCAACACCTATGGCCCTTTCATCAAACACACACACACACATTCCACACTTTGCATACAGTAAGGGCTATTCACCTATGGGAGGCACATCAGGCAAGACCATGGCTGTATATTGTAAGGGCTATTCACCTATGGGAGGCACATCAGGCAAGACCATGGCTGTATATTGTAAGGGCTATTCACCTATGGGAGGC
The DNA here is from genome assembly GCA_030390025.1 of Squalus acanthias. NCBI lineage: Eukaryota > Metazoa > Chordata > Chondrichthyes > Squaliformes > Squalidae > Squalus > Squalus acanthias. The sequence continues at coordinate 87,204,126 of CM059435.1, forward strand.
ACATCAGGCAAGACCATGGCTGTATATTGTAAGGGCTATTCACCTATGGGAGGCACATCAGGCAAGACCATGGCTGTATATTGTAAGGGCTATTCACCTATGGGAGGCACATCAGGCAAGACCATGGCTGTATATTGTAAGGGCTATTCACCTATGGGAGGCACATCAGGCAAGACCATGGCTGTATATTGTAAGGGCTATTCACCTATGGGAGGCACATCAGGCAAGACCATGGCTGTATATTGTAAGGGCTATTCACCTATGGGAGGCACATCAGGCAAGACCATGGCTGTATATTGTAAGGGCTATTCACCTATGGGAGGCACATCAGGCAAGACCATGGCTGTATATTTACTCAGATGCTGTCCTTTTTCTTGCAGGCTAAGCTGGCTCATAATCGGAGACAGCAGCAACGGACGGGTGGAGGGCGGCTTCAGCTGCAACCCCTCAGCGATCTGGAGGAGCGCGTCCACAGGATTGTGGCAAGCCGGGTGATCGGTCCCGTCGCCACTGGAGACGCCGACCCCGTTGTGGACAGCAATGGTAAGGTCATCACCTTTTTGTCCTCTGTCCTTCCACTTGTCCCTCACAATACCAGCCTTTGACACTTTCAATCCAACTTGCTAACTCGCTGCACTTATTCCTCCCTTACTGCCACCCTGTCCTCATGCTAAAGCCACTCTTGTACCTCCCTGCTTTCAGATTCACCAGCTGAGGAGACGGGCCCTGAAGCTGCCACTGGGAGTGATGCTGCAGCTGAGGAGGAAGAGGAAGCCGGAGCATCAGTGCCACCCTCTCCCGAGGAAGCCCATGCCCACACTGGGAACACGCCTTCCCCGGAGGGGAGCAGGGGGGAAGGGGCTGATGATGGTGAAGCTCCAGGACCCAGCGGGCTGCAGCAACGCCATGGGGGGGGTAGGGAAGAACGGGGGCCTTCTCCCCAGAGGGAGAGTATGCCAGACACTCCTACTGCAATGGACGCAGAGGAGGAGCGGCTGATTGCAGAAATGAACACCCAGGCGGTGGGCATGCACACTGAGCTCATGGGTGCAGTGGGAAGGGTGCCCGATTGCATTGAGTCACTGGCAAGGAGTGTGGAGCACTTCGCTGTAGCACAGGCGGATGCCACACTAACGCTTAGTGCTGCAATTCAGTCACTGGCTGCCGTGATCCCACCTCTGACTGCTCTCATACAGACTCAGATGGAGGCCACGCGAGCACAGACTGCTGCCAACCTCGATGGTTCGTGCACATGTCCCCGGGGCAGTCACCGCGCCGCAGCAGGCCAGCAATCTGTTCTCCGGCAAATTGCTCCGGATGCTGAAGTGCTGCCCCGTGGGAGTGCCAGTGTGTCGGGCGAGCAGGGAGTTGCTGGCCTCTCTCACGATGACAGCATTCCTGCTGCCAACACTGTCACTTCTCCACTGCACTTGCCACCGCCTGTAGGACAGACTGCTGCCGCCCATGCAGAGTTGGTGCAGTCTGCAGCCGGGCCCTCCAGGCCCAGAAGTGGTCGAGGCCGTCCTTCAGGGGCATCTGCAGTGTCAGGGTCTGACGAGCAGCAGCCTTCCACCAGCCTTGCTGCAGCCACTGAGGTCCCATTACGGAGGAGCAGTAGGGTTAGAAGGGGGGAAGTGCGCAAGGGAAGGAGATCACCCTCGAAGGGCAAAAAGTAGGAGGTGTGCCAAAATGCTGGTCATTTTTTTATTAAAGGCCGAGGTTCATGGTCCAACTTTTGTTTAGTGTTTTGGACATTATCTCCAGGTTGTGAGAACCAGTTATGTTATTGACTGTTTTTTTGTGTTTATTTCTATGAGTTTGTCATGAGGAATTGACACACACAGAGTTTGTAAAATAAATAAGTTTCTGTATTCAAAATATACATGGCTGGTGGTTGGAATTATTGGTGCCTTGGCCGGCTTAGGGGTTGCGTGCTGGGTTGATTAGTGTTTGTAGCAATGGCAGGGGCCCTAGAAGCGGCTTGCTATTAGTCGTTGACGGACGGCCCTTGCAGTTTGACCATTGTGGGCCGCCCTCCTGCCTTGGTGCTGCTGATGATCATCGTCCTCGTCCTGTTCCTCCTCTTCCTCCTCCTCCTCTGGTGGTGCTACAAGGCCTGGTGGCATTGGCTGGGTCCTGAGGATTGCCATGTTGTGCAACATGCAGCACACGACTACGAAGTTCGAAACTTGCTCAGGCGAGTACTGCAGGGCTCCTCCGGAATGGTCCAGACAGCGGAACCGTTGTTTCAGCACGCCGATTGTGCGCTCAATAATGTTCCTGGTTGCTTGATGGCTTTCATTGTACCGCAGCTCAGCAGGGGTGTTTGGCGTACGGAGCGGTGTCATCAGCCAGGTGCTCAATGCGTACCCCTTGTCCCCCAGAAGCCAACCAACTGGCTGATGCGGTGCCTCGAAAACTTCTGCCACAGTAGTCTGGCGCAGGATGAAAGCATCGTGGCAGCTGCCCGGATAGTGGGCATTGACAGCGAGTATCACCTGTCTGTGGTCACAGACCAACTGGACATTCAAGGAATGGAACCCCTTTCTGTTCCTGAATTCCTCTGCATTCTCTCGCGGAGCACGCAAAGCCACATGCGTGCAGTCAATGGCGCCCTGCACCATGGGGAAGCCCGCTACCCTCGCAAAGCCCAGAGCACGGTCACGCTGCTTGTCTGGGGTCATAGGGAAAGAGATGAAGTCTCGTCTCCTTCTGAAGAGGGCATTGGTGACCTGCCGGATGCAGCGATGCACCGCAAACTGGGAGATATTGGCGAGGTCCCCAACAGCAGCTTGGAATGAGCCAGTGGCGTAGAAGTTCAAAGCCACTGTGACCTTCACTGCCACCGACAGAGACGTCCCGGACCTCAGCTGAGGCTGCAGATCTGGCTGCAGCAGGTGGCAGAGCTCAGTGACCACCTCCTTGCTGAATCGCATCCTTCGCAAACACAGCTCCTCGGACATATGGATGTAGGAGAGCTGTTCACGATATACCCTGGGAGGGTAAGCTCTCCTGTACATGCGCCTGATGGCCCTCCTCCGTCTGGCCATCATTGCCACTCTCTGTCTGCGTCTCAGTATCCTCCGATTCAGCTGGAGCAGGACGACGCCCCCAATCATTGCAGCCCCCATATTCTCTTTGCCAGAAAAGTAATGAGGTACAGCAACTAAAGTAGCAACAAAGTTAGGATGAACTAGGCAAAACTACCTCACAAAGCGTTGAGTCAATGTAGAAGTCTCTCTCTCTCTCTCTCCGAATCTCTCTCTCTCTCTCAGAACAAGTGGTGCACAAATGTCGACCACAGAAAAAGACAGGAAGAGGCCCCCTTTAAATAGCGCCCCCCCAGCCCCACACCGATTGATAACGTTCTAGTCTTCCGGTCGTTGGAAGCGCCAGGCGGTAAGGCAGGGGGCGCCACTCAATTTCCGCTCCGGGGCGCCCCAAGGGCGTTGCACCATGGAATGACGTCACAATCTGCGCGCGCAGGTGGTCGCAGCGGTAAGTTTTAGCGCCGCCGCACAATCTCAAGTTAAGTTCTCGAGCGGCGCAAACAGCGCTGCGCCCGGGCGTTAGCGGCTTAACGCCCCATTAGCGCCCTCTTAAGGCGCTAACGGGAGGCGCAACCAAGTGAATTTTTACCCCTATGTGTACAGTTAGTGTGAAATAAATGGTGTGTGTACAGTGAGTGTCAATTAAATCAGTGTGTGTACAGTTAGTGTCAATTAAATCAGTGTGTGCACAGTTAGTGTCAATTAAATCAGTGTTTGTACAGTTAGGGGTAGAAATTAGGTCGCGCCCCATTTGGGGCGCAAATATCGTCTGGACGCAAATATTAGCGCCTGGCGCTAATTATCGGCACTGACAGGAAACTTCACTTTTACCGCCCCGGGAGGTGAGTGGAGCGCTAAAGCAGGCGCTGCACACCTGTCTTAAGGCGCAAAGGCCAAGGAGTGAGGCGCTAACTCAGCGCGCGAGCGCAGCACAGCTGCTGCCAGTTAGCGAGGGAACACAGACACACTGGCGCCGGACACTTCTTAAAGCGGGGGGGGGCCACTTGCTCCCCAGCCACACCCTGCTCATTGCAGCCTTGAATCTCAGCCTGGAGAGACCTGTGAATCCATTTTGCTGCCAAGCATGGAGAGGGTGAGAGAACGCGCTCATCGCTTCACCGAGCGGGCCTTGGATGCTCTGGTTGGCGCAGTGGAGCGCAGACGATGTATGCTGTTCCCTGAGAGTGGCAGGAGGCCTTTGCCACGCGAGTTCAGAAGAGTGTGGAGGGAGGTGGCTCAGAGCATCTCCTCCAGGAGCATGGTGCCCAGGACCCATACTCAATGCCGCAAAAAGTTCAACGACCTCACTCGGGTCGTCAGGGTGAGTGGCTTTTTCTCAATACCTCTCCATCCCTCCATCTCAACCTCACTCTATGGCCAGAGGGTCTTAAAACCACAATGCACAACACTCATCCAACACCTATGGCCCTTTCATCAAACACACACACACATTCCACACTTTGCATACAGTAAGGGCTATTCACCTATGGGAGGCACATCAGGCAAGACCATGGCTGTATATTGTAAGGGCTATTCACCTATGGGAGGCACATCAGGCAAGACCATGGCTGTATATTTACTCAGATGCTGTCCTTTTTCTTGCAGGCTAAGCTGGCTCATAATCGGAGACAGCAGCAACAGACGGGTGGAGGGCGGCTTCAGCTGCAACCCCTCAGCGATCTGGAGGAGCGCGTCCACAGGATTGTGGCAAGCCGGGTGATCGGTCCCGTCGCCACTGGAGACGCCGACCCCGTTGTGGACAGCAATGGTAAGGTCATCACCTTTTTGTCCTCTGTCCTTCCACTTGTCCCTCACAATACCAGCCTTTGACACTTTCAATCCAACTTGCTAACTCGCTGCACTTATTCCTCCCTTACTGCCACCCTGTCCTCACGCTAAAGCCACTCTTGTACCTCCCTGCTTTCAGATGGTGATTCACCAGCTGAGGAGACGGGCCCTGAAGCTGCCACTGGGAGTGATGCTGCAGCTGAGGAGGAAGAGGAAGCTGGAGCATCAGTGCCACCCTCTCCCGAGGAAGCCCATGCCCACACTGGGAACACGCCTTCCCCGGAGGGGAGCAGGGGGGAAGGGGCTGATGATGGTGAAGCTCCAGGATCCAGCGGGCTGCAGCAACGCCATGGGGGGGGTAGGGAAGAACGGGGGCCTTCTCCCCAGAGGGAGAGTATGCCAGACACTCCTACTGCAATGGACGCAGAGGAGGAGCGGCTGATTGCAGAAATGAACACCCAGGCGGTGGGCATGCACACTGAGCTCATGGGTGCAGTGGGAAGGGTGCCCGATTGCATTGAGTCACTGGCAAGGAGTGTGGAGCACTTCGCTGTAGCACAGGCGGATGCCACACTAACGCTTAGTGCTGCAATTCAGTCACTGGCTGCCGTGATCCCACCTCTGACTGCTCTCATACAGACTCAGATGGAGGCCACGCGAGCACAGACTGCTGCCAACCTCGATGGTTCGTGCACATGTCCCCGGGGCAGTCACCGCGCCGCAGCAGGCCAGCAATCTGTTCTCCGGCAAATTGCTCCGGATGCTGAAGTGCTGCCCCGTGGGAGTGCCAGTGTGTCGGGCGAGCAGGGAGTTGCTGGCCTCTCTCACGATGACAGCATTCCTGCTGCCAACACTGTCACTTCTCCACTGCACTTGCCACCGCCTGTAGGACAGACTGCTGCCGCCCATGCAGAGTTGGTGCAGTCTGCAGCCGGGCCCTCCAGGCCCAGAAGTGGTCGAGGCCGTCCTTCAGGGGCATCTGCAGTGTCAGGGTCTGACGAGCAGCAGCCTTCCACCAGCCTTGCTGCAGCCACTGAGGTCCCATTACGGAGGAGCAGTAGGGTTAGAAGGGGGGAAGTGCGCAAGGGAAGGAGATCACCCTCGAAGGGCAAAAAGTAGGAGGTGTGCCAAAATGCTGGTCATTTTTTTATTAAAGGCCGAGGTTCATGGTCCAACTTTTGTTTAGTGTTTTGGACATTATCTCCAGGTTGTGAGAACCAGTTATGTTATTGACTGTTTTTTTGTGTTTATTTATATGAGTTTGTCATGAGGAATTGACACACACAGAGTTTGTAAAATAAATAAGTTTCTGTATTCAAAATATACATGGCTGGTGGTTGGAATTATTGGTGCCTTGGCCGGCTTAGGGGTTGCGTGCTGGGTTGATTAGTGTTTGTAGCAATGGCAGGGGCCCTAGAAGCGGCTTGCTATTAGTCGTTGACGGACGGCCCTTGCAGTTTGACCATTGTGGGCCGCCCTCCTGCCTTGGTGCTGCTGATGATCATCGTCCTCGTCCTGTTCCTCCTCTTCCTCCTCCTCCTCTGGTGGTGCTACAAGGCCTGGTGGCATTGGCTGGGTCCTGAGGATTGCCATGTTGTGCAACATGCAGCACACGACTACGAAGTTCGAAACTTGCTCAGGCGAGTACTGCAGGGCTCCTCCGGAATGGTCCAGACAGCGGAACCGTTGTTTCAGCACGCCGATTGTGCGCTCAATAATGTTCCTGGTTGCTTGATGGCTTTCATTGTACCGCAGCTCAGCAGGGGTGTTTGGCGTATGGAGCGGTGTCATCAGCCAGGTGCTCAATGCGTACCCCTTGTCCCCCAGAAGCCAACCAACTGGCTGATGCGGTGCCTCGAAAACTTCTGCCACAGTAGTCTGGCGCAGGATGAAAGCATCGTGGCAGCTGCCCGGATAGTGGGCATTGACAGCGAGTATCACCTGTCTGTGGTCACAGACCAACTGGACATTCAAGGAATGGAACCCCTTTCTGTTCCTGAATTCCTCTGCATTCTCTCGCGGAGCACGCAAAGCCACATGCGTGCAGTCAATGGCGCCCTGCACCATGGGGAAGCCCGCTACCCTCGCAAAGCCCAGAGCACGGTCACGCTGCTTGTCTGGGGTCATAGGGAAAGAGATGAAGTCTCGTCTCCTTCTGAAGAGGGCATTGGTGACCTGCCGGATGCAGCGATGCACCGCAAACTGGGAGATATTGGCGAGGTCCCCAACAGCAGCTTGGAATGAGCCAGTGGCGTAGAAGTTCAAAGCCACTGTGACCTTCACTGCCACCGACAGAGACGTCCTGGACCTCAGCTGAGGCTGCAGATCTGGCTGCAGCAGGTGGCAGAGCTCAGTGACCACCTCCTTGCTGAATCGCATCCTTCGCAAACACAGCTCCTCGGACATATGGATGTAGGAGAGCTGTTCACGATATACCCTGGGAGGGTAAGCTCTCCTGTACATGCGCCTGATGGCCCTCCTCCGTCTGGCCATCATTGCCACTCTCTGTCTGCGTCTCAGTATCCTCCGATTCAGCTGGAGCAGGACGACGCCCCCAATCATTGCAGCCCCCATATTCTCTTTGCCAGAAAAGTAATGAGGTACAGCAACTAAAGTAGCAACAAAGTTAGGATGAACTAGGCAAAACTACCTCACAAAGCGTTGAGTCAATGTAGAAGTCTCTCTCTCTCTCTCTCCGAATCTCTCTCTCTCTCTCAGAACAAGTGGTGCATAAATGTCGACCACAGAAAAAGACAGGAAGAGGCCCCCTTTAAATAGCGCCCCCCCAGCCCCACACCGATTGATAACGTTCCAGTCTTCCGGTCGTTGGAAGCGCCAGGCGGTAAGGCAGGGGGCGCCACTCAATTTCCGCTCCGGGGCGCCCCAAGGGCGTTGCACCATGGAATGACGTCACAATCTGCGCGCGCAGGTGGTCGCAGCGGTAAGTTTTAGCGCCGCCGCACAATCTCAAGTTAAGTTCTCGAGCGGCGCAAACAGCGCTGCGCCCGGGCGTTAGCGGCTTAACGCCCCATTAGCGCCCTCTTAAGGCGCTAACGGGAGGCGCAACCAAGTGAATTTTTACCCCTATGTGTACAGTTAGTGTGAAATAAATGGTGTGTGTACAGTGAGTGTCAATTAAATCAGTGTGTGTACAGTTAGTGTCAATTAAATCAGTGTGTGCACAGTTAGTGTCAATTAAATCAGTGTTTGTACAGTTAGGGGTAGAAATTAGGTCGCGCCCCATTTGGGGCGCAAATATCGTCTGGACGCAAATATTAGCGCCTGGCGCTAATTATCGGCACTGACAGGAAACTTCACTTTTACCGCCCCGGGAGGTGATTGGAGCGCTAAAGCAGGCGCTGCACACCTGTCTTAAGGAGCAAAGGCCAAGGAGTGAGGCGCTAAGTCAGCGCGCGAGCGCAGCGCAGCTGCTGCCAGTTAGCGAGGGAACACAGACACACTGGCGCCGGACACTTCTTAAAGCGGGGGGGGCCACTTGCTCCCCAGCCACACCCTGCTCATTGCAGCCTTGAATCTCAGCCTGGAGAGACCTGTGAATCCATTTTGCTGCCAAGCATGGAGAGGGTGAGAGAACGCGCTCATCGCTTCACCGAGCGGGCCTTGGATGCTCTGGTTGGCGCAGTGGAGCGCAGACGATGTATGCTGTTCCCTGAGAGTGGCAGGAGGCCTTTGCCACGCGAGTTCAGAAGAGTGTGGAGGGAGGTGGCTCAGAGCATCTCCTCCAGGAGCATGGTGCCCAGGACCCATACTCAATGCCGCAAAAAGTTCAATGACCTCACTCGGGTCGTCAGGGTGAGTGGCTTTTTCTCAATACCTCTCCATCCCTCCATCTCAACCTCACTCTATGGCCAGAGGGTCTTAAAACCACAATGCACAACACTCATCCAACACCTATGGCCCTTTCATCAAACACACACACACATTCCACACTTTGCATACAGTAAGGGCTATTCACCTATGGGAGGCACATCAGGCAAGACCATGGCTGTATATTGTAAGGGCTATTCACCTATGGGAGGCACATCAGGCAAGACCATGGCTGTATATTGTAAGGGCTATTCACCTATGGGAGGCACATCAGGCAAGACCATGGCTGTATATTTACTCAGATGCTGTCCTTTTTCTTGCAGGCCAAGCTGGCGCATAATCGGAGACAGCAGCAACGGACAGGTGGAGGGCGGCCTCAGCTGCAACCCCTCAGCGATCTTGAGGAGCGCGTCCACAGGATTGTGGCAAGCCGGGTGATCGGTCCCGTCGCCACTGGAGACGCCGACCCCGTTGTGGACAGCAATGGTAAGGTCATCACCTTTTTGTCCTCTGTCCTTCCACTTGTCCCTCACAACACCAGCCTTTGACACTTTCAATACAACTTGCTAACTCGCTGCACTTATTCCTCCCTTACTGCCACCCTGTCCTCACGCTAAAGCCACTCTTGTACCTCCCTGCTTTCAGATGGTGATTCACCAGCTGAGGAGACGGGCCCTGAAGCTACCACTGGGAGTGATGCTGCAGCTGAGGAGGAAGAGGAAGCCAGAGCATCAGTGCCACCCTCTCCCGAGGAAGCCCATGCCCACACTGGGAACACGCCTTCCCCGGAGGGGAGCAGGGGGGAAGGGGCTGATGATGGTGAAGCTCCAGGACCCAGCGGGCTGCAGCAACGCCATGGGGGGGGGTAGGGAAGAACGGGGGCCTTCTCCCCAGAGGGAGAGTATGCCAGACACTCCTACTGCAATGGACGCAGAGGAGGAGCGGCTGATTGCAGAAATGAACACCCAGGCGGTGGGCATGCACACTGAGCTCATGGGTGCAGTGGGAAGGGTGCCCGAATGCATTGAGTCACTGGCAAGGAGTGTGGAGATATTGGCGAGGTCCCCAACAGCAGCTTGGAATGAGCCAGTGGCGTAGAAGTTCAAAGCCACTGTGACCTTCACTGCCACCGACAGAGACGTCCTGGACCTCAGCTGAGGCTGCAGATCTGGCTGCAGCAGGTGGCAGAGCTCAGTGACCACCTCCTTGCTGAATCGCAGCCTTCGCAAACACAGCTCCTCGGACATATGGATATAGGAGAGCTGTTCACGATATACCCTGGGGGGGTAAGCTCTCCTGTACATGCGCCTGATGGCCCTCCTCCGTCTGGCCATCATTGCCACTCTCTGTCTGCGTCTCTGTATCCTCCGATTCAGCTGGAGCAGGACGACGCCCCCAATCAGTGCAGCCCCCATATTCTCTTTGCCAGAAAACTAATGAGGGACAGCAACTAAAGTAGCAACAAAGTTAGGATGAATAGGCAAAACTACCTCACAAAGCGTTGAATCAATGTAGAAGTCTCTCTCTCTCTCTCTCCGAATCTCTCTCTCTCTCTCTCAGAACGAGTGGTGCATAAATGTCGACCACAGAAAAAGACAGAAAGAGGCCCCCTTTAAATAGCGCCCCCCCCAGCCCCACACCGATTGATAGCGTTCCAGTCTTCCGGTCGTTGGAAGCGCCAGGCGGTAAGGCAGGGGTCGCCACTCAATTTCCGCTCCGGGGCGCCCCAAGGGCGTTGCACCATGGAATGACGTCATAATCTGCGCGCGCAGGTGGTCGCAGCGGTAAGTTTTAGCGCCGCCGCACAATCTCTAGTTAAGTTCTCGAGCGGCGCAAACATCGCTGCGCCCGGGCGTTAGCGGCTTAACGCCCCATTAGCGCCCTCTTAAGGCGCTAACGGGAGGCGCAACCAAGTGAATTTTTACCCCTTAGTGTCAAATAAATGGTGTGTGTTCAGTGAGTGTCAATTAAATCAGTGTGTGTTAAGTTAGTGTCAAATAAACACTGTGTGCACAGTTAGTGTCAAGTAAATCAGTGTGTGTCCCATTCGTGTCAATTAAATCTGTGTGTGTACAGTTAGTCTCAATTAAATCAGTGTGTGTACAGTTAGTCTCAATTAAATCAGTATGTGTAACGTTAGTGTCAAATAAACAGTGTGTGCACAGTTAGTGTCAAGTAAATCAGTGTGTGTACAGTTAGTGTCAATTAAATCAGTGTGTCCACAGTTAGTGTCAATTAAATCAGTGTGTGTACAGTTAGTCTCAATTAAATCAGTGTGTGTACAGTTAGTGTCAATTAAATCAGTGTGTGTACAGTTAGTCTCAATTAAATCAGTGTGTGTGCAGTTAGTGTCAATTAAATCAGTATGTGTACAGTTCGTGTCAATTAAATCAGTGTGTGTACAGTTAGTCTCAATTAAATCAGTGTTTGTACAGTTAGTCTCAATTAAATCAGTATGTGTACAGTTAGTGTCAAATAAACAGTGTGTGCACAGTTAGTGTCAAGTAAATCAGTGTGTGTACAGTTAGTGTCAATTAAATCAGTGTGTGTGCAGTTAGTGTCAATTGAATCAGTATGCGTACAGTTAGTGTCAATTAAATCAGTGTGTGTACAGTTTGTCTCAATTAAATCAGTGTGTGTACAGTTAGTCTCAATTAAATCAGTATGTGTACATTTAGTGTCAAATAAACAGTGTGTGCACAGTTAGTGTCAAGTAAATCAGTGTGTGTACAGTTAGTGTCAATTAAATCAGCGTGTGCACAGTTAGTGTCAATTAAATCAGTGTTTGTACAGTTCATGTCAAAATAATCAGTTTGTGTACAGATAGTTTCAATTAAATCAGTATATGAACAGTAAGTGTCAATTAAATCAGTGTGTGTACAGTTAGTCTCAACTAAATCAGTGTGCGTACAATTAGTGTCAATTAAATCAGTGTGTGCACAGTTAGTGTCAAGTAAATCAGTGTGTGTACAGTCAGTGTCAATTAAATCAGTGTGTGTCCAGTGATTGTCAATTAAATCAGTATATGAAGAGTAAGTGTCAATTAAATCAGTGTGTCTACAGTTAGTGTCAATTAAATCAGTGTGCCTTCATTTAATGTCAATTAAATCAGTGTGTGTACAGTTAGTGTCAATTAAATCAGTGTGTGCACAGTTAGTGTCAATTAAATCAGTGTTTGTACAGTTAGGGGTAGAAATTAGGTCGCGCCCCATTTGGGGCGCAAATATCGTCTGGACGCAAATATTAGCGCCTGGCGCTAATTATCGGCACTGACAGGAAACTTCACTTTTACCGCCCCGGGAGGTGATTGGAGCGCTAAAGCAGGCGCTGCACACCTGTCTTAAGGAGCAAAGGCCAAGGAGTGAGGCGCTAAGTCAGCGCGCGAGCGCAGCGCAGCTGCTGCCAGTTAGCGAGGGAACACAGACACACTGGCGCCGGACACTTCTTAAAGCGGGGGGGGCCACTTGCTCCCCAGCCACACCCTGCTCATTGCAGCCTTGAATCTCAGCCTGGAGAGACCTGTGAATCCATTTTGCTGCCAAGCATGGAGAGGGTGAGAGAACGCGCTCATCGCTTCACCGAGCGGGCCTTGGATGCTCTGGTTGGCGCAGTGGAGCGCAGACGATGTATGCTGTTCCCTGAGAGTGGCAGGAGGCCTTTGCCACGCGAGTTCAGAAGAGTGTGGAGGGAGGTGGCTCAGAGCATCTCCTCCAGGAGCATGGTGCCCAGGACCCATACTCAATGCCGCAAAAAGTTCAATGACCTCACTCGGGTCGTCAGGGTGAGTGGCTTTTTCTCAATACCTCTCCATCCCTCCATCTCAACCTCACTCTATGGCCAGAGGGTCTTAAAACCACAATGCACAACACTCATCCAACACCTATGGCCCTTTCATCAAACACACACACACATTCCACACTTTGCATACAGTAAGGGCTATTCACCTATGGGAGGCACATCAGGCAAGACCATGGCTGTATATTGTAAGGGCTATTCACCTATGGGAGGCACATCAGGCAAGACCATGGCTGTATATTGTAAGGGCTATTCACCTATGGGAGGCACATCAGGCAAGACCATGGCTGTATATTTACTCAGATGCTGTCCTTTTTCTTGCAGGCCAAGCTGGCGCATAATCGGAGACAGCAGCAACGGACAGGTGGAGGGCGGCCTCAGCTGCAACCCCTCAGCGATCTTGAGGAGCGCGTCCACAGGATTGTGGCAAGCCGGGTGATCGGTCCCGTCGCCACTGGAGACGCCGACCCCGTTGTGGACAGCAATGGTAAGGTCATCACCTTTTTGTCCTCTGTCCTTCCACTTGTCCCTCACAACACCAGCCTTTGACACTTTCAATACAACTTGCTAACTCGCTGCACTTATTCCTCCCTTACTGCCACCCTGTCCTCACGCTAAAGCCACTCTTGTACCTCCCTGCTTTCAGATGGTGATTCACCAGCTGAGGAGACGGGCCCTGAAGCTACCACTGGGAGTGATGCTGCAGCTGAGGAGGAAGAGGAAGCCAGAGCATCAGTGCCACCCTCTCCCGAGGAAGCCCATGCCCACACTGGGAACACGCCTTCCCCGGAGGGGAGCAGGGGGGAAGGGGCTGATGATGGTGAAGCTCCAGGACCCAGCGGGCTGCAGCAACGCCATGGGGGGGGTAGGGAAGAACGGGGGCCTTCTCCCCAGAGGGAGAGTATGCCAGACACTCCTACTGCAATGGACGCAGAGGAGGAGCGGCTGATTGCAGAAATGAACACCCAGGCGGTGGGCATGCACACTGAGCTCATGGGTGCAGTGGGAAGGGTGCCCGAATGCATTGAGTCACTGGCAAGGAGTGTGGAGATATTGGCGAGGTCCCCAACAGCAGCTTGGAATGAGCCAGTGGCGTAGAAGTTCAAAGCCACTGTGACCTTCACTGCCACCGACAGAGACGTCCTGGACCTCAGCTGAGGCTGCAGATCTGGCTGCAGCAGGTGGCAGAGCTCAGTGACCACCTCCTTGCTGAATCGCAGCCTTCGCAAACACAGCTCCTCGGACATATGGATATAGGAGAGCTGTTCACGATATACCCTGGGGGGGTAAGCTCTCCTGTACATGCGCCTGATGGCCCTCCTCCGTCTGGCCATCATTGCCACTCTCTGTCTGCGTCTCTGTATCCTCCGATTCAGCTGGAGCAGGACGACGCCCCCAATCAGTGCAGCCCCCATATTCTCTTTGCCAGAAAACTAATGAGGGACAGCAACTAAAGTAGCAACAAAGTTAGGATGAATAGGCAAAACTACCTCACAAAGCGTTGAATCAATGTAGAAGTCTCTCTCTCTCTCTCTCCGAATCTCTCTCTCTCTCTCTCAGAACGAGTGGTGCATAAATGTCGACCACAGAAAAAGACAGAAAGAGGCCCCCTTTAAATAGCGCCCCCCCCAGCCCCACACCGATTGATAGCGTTCCAGTCTTCCGGTCGTTGGAAGCGCCAGGCGGTAAGGCAGGGGTCGCCACTCAATTTCCGCTCCGGGGCGCCCCAAGGGCGTTGCACCATGGAATGACGTCATAATCTGCGCGCGCAGGTGGTCGCAGCGGTAAGTTTTAGCGCCGCCGCACAATCTCTAGTTAAGTTCTCGAGCGGCGCAAACATCGCTGCGCCCGGGCGTTAGCGGCTTAACGCCCCATTAGCGCCCTCTTAAGGCGCTAACGGGAGGCGCAACCAAGTGAATTTTTACCCCTTAGTGTCAAATAAATGGTGTGTGTTCAGTGAGTGTCAATTAAATCAGTGTGTGTTAAGTTAGTGTCAAATAAACACTGTGTGCACAGTTAGTGTCAAGTAAATCAGTGTGTGTCCCATTCGTGTCAATTAAATCTGTGTGTGTACAGTTAGTCTCAATTAAATCAGTGTGTGTACAGTTAGTCTCAATTAAATCAGTATGTGTAACGTTAGTGTCAAATAAACAGTGTGTGCACAGTTAGTGTCAAGTAAATCAGTGTGTGTACAGTTAGTGTCAATTAAATCAGTGTGTCCACAGTTAGTGTCAATTAAATCAGTGTGTGTACAGTTAGTCTCAATTAAATCAGTGTGTGTACAGTTAGTGTCAATTAAATCAGTGTGTGTACAGTTAGTCTCAATTAAATCAGTGTGTGTGCAGTTAGTGTCAATTAAATCAGTATGTGTACAGTTCGTGTCAATTAAATCAGTGTGTGTACAGTTAGTCTCAATTAAATCAGTGTTTGTACAGTTAGTCTCAATTAAATCAGTATGTGTACAGTTAGTGTCAAATAAACAGTGTGTGCACAGTTAGTGTCAAGTAAATCAGTGTGTGTACAGTTAGTGTCAATTAAATCAGTGTGTGTGCAGTTAGTGTCAATTGAATCAGTATGCGTACAGTTAGTGTCAATTAAATCAGTGTGTGTACAGTTTGTCTCAATTAAATCAGTGTGTGTACAGTTAGTCTCAATTAAATCAGTATGTGTACATTTAGTGTCAAATAAACAGTGTGTGCACAGTTAGTGTCAAGTAAATCAGTGTGTGTACAGTTAGTGTCAATTAAATCAGCGTGTGCACAGTTAGTGTCAATTAAATCAGTGTTTGTACAGTTCATGTCAAAATAATCAGTTTGTGTACAGATAGTTTCAATTAAATCAGTATATGAACAGTAAGTGTCAATTAAATCAGTGTGTGTACAGTTAGTCTCAACTAAATCAGTGTGCGTACAATTAGTGTCAATTAAATCAGTGTGTGCACAGTTAGTGTCAAGTAAATCAGTGTGTGTACAGTCAGTGTCAATTAAATCAGTGTGTGTCCAGTGATTGTCAATTAAATCAGTATATGAAGAGTAAGTGTCAATTAAATCAGTGTGTCTACAGTTAGTGTCAATTAAATCAGTGTGCCTTCATTTAATGTCAATTAAATCAGTGTGTGTACAGTTAGTGTCAATTAAATCAGTGTGTGCACAGTTAGTGTCAATTAAATCAGTGTTTGTACAGTTAGGGGTAGAAATTAGGTCGCGCCCCATTTGGGGCGCAAATATCGTCTGGACGCAAATATTAGCGCCTGGCGCTAATTATCGGCACT
The DNA here is from genome assembly GCA_030390025.1 of Squalus acanthias. Classification (NCBI taxonomy): domain Eukaryota; kingdom Metazoa; phylum Chordata; class Chondrichthyes; order Squaliformes; family Squalidae; genus Squalus; species Squalus acanthias. The sequence goes on from CM059435.1 coordinate 87,219,858, forward strand.
GACAGGAAACTTCACTTTTACCGCCCCGGGAGGTGATTGGAGCGCTAAAGCAGGCGCTGCACACCTGTCTTAAGGAGCAAAGGCCAAGGAGTGAGGCGCTAAGTCAGCGCGCGAGCGCAGCGCAGCTGCTGCCAGTTAGCGAGGGAACACAGACACACTGGCGCCGGACACTTCTTAAAGCGGGGGGGGCCACTTGCTCCCCAGCCACACCCTGCTCATTGCAGCCTTGAATCTCAGCCTGGAGAGACCTGTGAATCCATTTTGCTGCCAAGCATGGAGAGGGTGAGAGAACGCGCTCATCGCTTCACCGAGCGGGCCTTGGATGCTCTGGTTGGCGCAGTGGAGCGCAGACGATGTATGCTGTTCCCTGAGAGTGGCAGGAGGCCTTTGCCACGCGAGTTCAGAAGAGTGTGGAGGGAGGTGGCTCAGAGCATCTCCTCCAGGAGCATGGTGCCCAGGACCCATACTCAATGCCGCAAAAAGTTCAATGACCTCACTCGGGTCGTCAGGGTGAGTGGCTTTTTCTCAATACCTCTCCATCCCTCCATCTCAACCTCACTCTATGGCCAGAGGGTCTTAAAACCACAATGCACAACACTCATCCAACACCTATGGCCCTTTCATCAAACACACACACACATTCCACACTTTGCATACAGTAAGGGCTATTCACCTATGGGAGGCACATCAGGCAAGACCATGGCTGTATATTGTAAGGGCTATTCACCTATGGGAGGCACATCAGGCAAGACCATGGCTGTATATTGTAAGGGCTATTCACCTATGGGAGGCACATCAGGCAAGACCATGGCTGTATATTTACTCAGATGCTGTCCTTTTTCTTGCAGGCCAAGCTGGCGCATAATCGGAGACAGCAGCAACGGACAGGTGGAGGGCGGCCTCAGCTGCAACCCCTCAGCGATCTTGAGGAGCGCGTCCACAGGATTGTGGCAAGCCGGGTGATCGGTCCCGTCGCCACTGGAGACGCCGACCCCGTTGTGGACAGCAATGGTAAGGTCATCACCTTTTTGTCCTCTGTCCTTCCACTTGTCCCTCACAACACCAGCCTTTGACACTTTCAATACAACTTGCTAACTCGCTGCACTTATTCCTCCCTTACTGCCACCCTGTCCTCACGCTAAAGCCACTCTTGTACCTCCCTGCTTTCAGATGGTGATTCACCAGCTGAGGAGACGGGCCCTGAAGCTACCACTGGGAGTGATGCTGCAGCTGAGGAGGAAGAGGAAGCCAGAGCATCAGTGCCACCCTCTCCCGAGGAAGCCCATGCCCACACTGGGAACACGCCTTCCCCGGAGGGGAGCAGGGGGGAAGGGGCTGATGATGGTGAAGCTCCAGGACCCAGCGGGCTGCAGCAACGCCATGGGGGGGGGTAGGGAAGAACGGGGGCCTTCTCCCCAGAGGGAGAGTATGCCAGACACTCCTACTGCAATGGACGCAGAGGAGGAGCGGCTGATTGCAGAAATGAACACCCAGGCGGTGGGCATGCACACTGAGCTCATGGGTGCAGTGGGAAGGGTGCCCGAATGCATTGAGTCACTGGCAAGGAGTGTGGAGATATTGGCGAGGTCCCCAACAGCCGCTTGGAATGAGCCAGTGGCGTAGAAGTTCAAAGCCACTGTGACCTTCACTGCCACCGACAGAGACGTCCTGGACCTCAGCTGAGGCTGCAGATCTGGCTGCAGCAGGTGGCAGAGCTCAGTGACCACCTCCTTGCTGAATCGCAGCCTTCGCAAACACAGCTCCTCGGACATATGGATATAGGAGAGCTGTTCACGATATACCCTGGGGGGGTAAGCTCTCCTGTACATGCGCCTGATGGCCCTCCTCCGTCTGGCCATCATTGCCACTCTCTGTCTGCGTCTCTGTATCCTCCGATTCAGCTGGAGCAGGACGACGCCCCCAATCAGTGCAGCCCCCATATTCTCTTTGCCAGAAAACTAATGAGGGACAGCAACTAAAGTAGCAACAAAGTTAGGATGAATAGGCAAAACTACCTCACAAAGCGTTGAATCAATGTAGAAGTCTCTCTCTCTCTCTCTCCGAATCTCTCTCTCTCTCTCTCAGAACGAGTGGTGCATAAATGTCGACCACAGAAAAAGACAGAAAGAGGCCCCCTTTAAATAGCGCCCCCCCCAGCCCCACACCGATTGATAGCGTTCCAGTCTTCCGGTCGTTGGAAGCGCCAGGCGGTAAGGCAGGGGTCGCCACTCAATTTCCGCTCCGGGGCGCCCCAAGGGCGTTGCACCATGGAATGACGTCATAATCTGCGCGCGCAGGTGGTCGCAGCGGTAAGTTTTAGCGCCGCCGCACAATCTCTAGTTAAGTTCTCGAGCGGCGCAAACATCGCTGCGCCCGGGCGTTAGCGGCTTAACGCCCCATTAGCGCCCTCTTAAGGCGCTAACGGGAGGCGCAACCAAGTGAATTTTTACCCCTTAGTGTCAAATAAATGGTGTGTGTTCAGTGAGTGTCAATTAAATCAGTGTGTGTTAAGTTAGTGTCAAATAAACACTGTGTGCACAGTTAGTGTCAAGTAAATCAGTGTGTGTCCCATTCGTGTCAATTAAATCTGTGTGTGTACAGTTAGTCTCAATTAAATCAGTGTGTGTACAGTTAGTCTCAATTAAATCAGTATGTGTAACGTTAGTGTCAAATAAACAGTGTGTGCACAGTTAGTGTCAAGTAAATCAGTGTGTGTACAGTTAGTGTCAATTAAATCAGTGTGTCCACAGTTAGTGTCAATTAAATCAGTGTGTGTACAGTTAGTCTCAATTAAATCAGTGTGTGTACAGTTAGTGTCAATTAAATCAGTGTGTGTACAGTTAGTCTCAATTAAATCAGTGTGTGTGCAGTTAGTGTCAATTAAATCAGTATGTGTACAGTTCGTGTCAATTAAATCAGTGTGTGTACAGTTAGTCTCAATTAAATCAGTGTTTGTACAGTTAGTCTCAATTAAATCAGTATGTGTACAGTTAGTGTCAAATAAACAGTGTGTGCACAGTTAGTGTCAAGTAAATCAGTGTGTGTACAGTTAGTGTCAATTAAATCAGTGTGTGTGCAGTTAGTGTCAATTGAATCAGTATGCGTACAGTTAGTGTCAATTAAATCAGTGTGTGTACAGTTTGTCTCAATTAAATCAGTGTGTGTACAGTTAGTCTCAATTAAATCAGTATGTGTACATTTAGTGTCAAATAAACAGTGTGTGCACAGTTAGTGTCAAGTAAATCAGTGTGTGTACAGTTAGTGTCAATTAAATCAGCGTGTGCACAGTTAGTGTCAATTAAATCAGTGTTTGTACAGTTCATGTCAAAATAATCAGTTTGTGTACAGATAGTTTCAATTAAATCAGTATATGAACAGTAAGTGTCAATTAAATCAGTGTGTGTACAGTTAGTCTCAACTAAATCAGTGTGCGTACAATTAGTGTCAATTAAATCAGTGTGTGCACAGTTAGTGTCAAGTAAATCAGTGTGTGTACAGTCAGTGTCAATTAAATCAGTGTGTGTCCAGTGATTGTCAATTAAATCAGTATATGAAGAGTAAGTGTCAATTAAATCAGTGTGTCTACAGTTAGTGTCAATTAAATCAGTGTGCCTTCATTTAATGTCAATTAAATCAGTGTGTGTACAGTTAGTGTCAATTAAATCAGTGTGTGCACAGTTAGTGTCAATTAAATCAGTGTTTGTACAGTTAGGGGTAGAAATTAGGTCGCGCCCCATTTGGGGCGCAAATATCGTCTGGACGCAAATATTAGCGCCTGGCGCTAATTATCGGCACTGACAGGAAACTTCACTTTTACCGCCCCGGGAGGTGATTGGAGCGCTAAAGCAGGCGCTGCACACCTGTCTTAAGGAGCAAAGGCCAAGGAGTGAGGCGCTAAGTCAGCGCGCGAGCGCAGCGCAGCTGCTGCCAGTTAGCGAGGGAACACAGACACACTGGCGCCGGACACTTCTTAAAGCGGGGGGGGCCACTTGCTCCCCAGCCACACCCTGCTCATTGCAGCCTTGAATCTCAGCCTGGAGAGACCTGTGAATCCATTTTGCTGCCAAGCATGGAGAGGGTGAGAGAACGCGCTCATCGCTTCACCGAGCGGGCCTTGGATGCTCTGGTTGGCGCAGTGGAGCGCAGACGATGTATGCTGTTCCCTGAGAGTGGCAGGAGGCCTTTGCCACGCGAGTTCAGAAGAGTGTGGAGGGAGGTGGCTCAGAGCATCTCCTCCAGGAGCATGGTGCCCAGGACCCATACTCAATGCCGCAAAAAGTTCAATGACCTCACTCGGGTCGTCAGGGTGAGTGGCTTTTTCTCAATACCTCTCCATCCCTCCATCTCAACCTCACTCTATGGCCAGAGGGTCTTAAAACCACAATGCACAACACTCATCCAACACCTATGGCCCTTTCATCAAACACACACACACATTCCACACTTTGCATACAGTAAGGGCTATTCACCTATGGGAGGCACATCAGGCAAGACCATGGCTGTATATTGTAAGGGCTATTCACCTATGGGAGGCACATCAGGCAAGACCATGGCTGTATATTGTAAGGGCTATTCACCTATGGGAGGCACATCAGGCAAGACCATGGCTGTATATTTACTCAGATGCTGTCCTTTTTCTTGCAGGCCAAGCTGGCGCATAATCGGAGACAGCAGCAACGGACAGGTGGAGGGCGGCCTCAGCTGCAACCCCTCAGCGATCTTGAGGAGCGCGTCCACAGGATTGTGGCAAGCCGGGTGATCGGTCCCGTCGCCACTGGAGACGCCGACCCCGTTGTGGACAGCAATGGTAAGGTCATCACCTTTTTGTCCTCTGTCCTTCCACTTGTCCCTCACAACACCAGCCTTTGACACTTTCAATCCAACTTGCTAACTCGCTGCACTTATTCCTCCCTTACTGCCACCCTGTCCTCACGCTAAAGCCACTCTTGTACCTCCCTGCTTTCAGATGGTGATTCACCAGCTGAGGAGACGGGCCCTGAAGCTACCACTGGGAGTGATGCTGCAGCTGAGGAGGAAGAGGAAGCCAGAGCATCAGTGCCACCCTCTCCCGAGGAAGCCCATGCCCACACTGGGAACACGCCTTCCCCGGAGGGGAGCAGGGGGGAAGGGGCTGATGATGGTGAAGCTCCAGGACCCAGCGGGCTGCAGCAACGCCATGGGGGGGGGTAGGGAAGAACGGGGGCCTTCTCCCCAGAGGGAGAGTATGCCAGACACTCCTACTGCAATGGACGCAGAGGAGGAGCGGCTGATTGCAGAAATGAACACCCAGGCGGTGGGCATGCACACTGAGCTCATGGGTGCAGTGGGAAGGGTGCCCGAATGCATTGAGTCACTGGCAAGGAGTGTGGAGATATTGGCGAGGTCCCCAACAGCAGCTTGGAATGAGCCAGTGGCGTAGAAGTTCAAAGCCACTGTGACCTTCACTGCCACCGACAGAGACGTCCTGGACCTCAGCTGAGGCTGCAGATCTGGCTGCAGCAGGTGGCAGAGCTCAGTGACCACCTCCTTGCTGAATCGCAGCCTTCGCAAACACAGCTCCTCGGACATATGGATATAGGAGAGCTGTTCACGATATACCCTGGGGGGGTAAGCTCTCCTGTACATGCGCCTGATGGCCCTCCTCCGTCTGGCCATCATTGCCACTCTCTGTCTGCGTCTCTGTATCCTCCGATTCAGCTGGAGCAGGACGACGCCCCCAATCAGTGCAGCCCCCATATTCTCTTTGCCAGAAAACTAATGAGGGACAGCAACTAAAGTAGCAACAAAGTTAGGATGAATAGGCAAAACTACCTCACAAAGCGTTGAATCAATGTAGAAGTCTCTCTCTCTCTCTCTCCGAATCTCTCTCTCTCTCTCTCAGAACGAGTGGTGCATAAATGTCGACCACAGAAAAAGACAGAAAGAGGCCCCCTTTAAATAGCGCCCCCCCCAGCCCCACACCGATTGATAGCGTTCCAGTCTTCCGGTCGTTGGAAGCGCCAGGCGGTAAGGCAGGGGTCGCCACTCAATTTCCGCTCCGGGGCGCCCCAAGGGCGTTGCACCATGGAATGACGTCATAATCTGCGCGCGCAGGTGGTCGCAGCGGTAAGTTTTAGCGCCGCCGCACAATCTCTAGTTAAGTTCTCGAGCGGCGCAAACATCGCTGCGCCCGGGCGTTAGCGGCTTAACGCCCCATTAGCGCCCTCTTAAGGCGCTAACGGGAGGCGCAACCAAGTGAATTTTTACCCCTTAGTGTCAAATAAATGGTGTGTGTTCAGTGAGTGTCAATTAAATCAGTGTGTGTTAAGTTAGTGTCAAATAAACACTGTGTGCACAGTTAGTGTCAAGTAAATCAGTGTGTGTCCCATTCGTGTCAATTAAATCTGTGTGTGTACAGTTAGTCTCAATTAAATCAGTGTGTGTACAGTTAGTCTCAATTAAATCAGTATGTGTAACGTTAGTGTCAAATAAACAGTGTGTGCACAGTTAGTGTCAAGTAAATCAGTGTGTGTACAGTTAGTGTCAATTAAATCAGTGTGTCCACAGTTAGTGTCAATTAAATCAGTGTGTGTACAGTTAGTCTCAATTAAATCAGTGTGTGTACAGTTAGTGTCAATTAAATCAGTGTGTGTACAGTTAGTCTCAATTAAATCAGTGTGTGTGCAGTTAGTGTCAATTAAATCAGTATGTGTACAGTTCGTGTCAATTAAATCAGTGTGTGTACAGTTAGTCTCAATTAAATCAGTGTTTGTACAGTTAGTCTCAATTAAATCAGTATGTGTACAGTTAGTGTCAAATAAACAGTGTGTGCACAGTTAGTGTCAAGTAAATCAGTGTGTGTACAGTTAGTGTCAATTAAATCAGTGTGTGTGCAGTTAGTGTCAATTGAATCAGTATGCGTACAGTTAGTGTCAATTAAATCAGTGTGTGTACAGTTTGTCTCAATTAAATCAGTGTGTGTACAGTTAGTCTCAATTAAATCAGTATGTGTACATTTAGTGTCAAATAAACAGTGTGTGCACAGTTAGTGTCAAGTAAATCAGTGTGTGTAAGTTAGTGTCAATTAAATCAGCGTGTGCACAGTTAGTGTCAGTTAAATCAGTGTTTGTACAGTTCATGTCAAAATAATCAGTTTGTGTACAGATAGTTTCAATTAAATCAGTATATGAACAGTAAGTGTCAATTAAATCAGTGTGTGTACAGTTAGTCTCAACTAAATCAGTGTGCGTACAATTAGTGTCAATTAAATCAGTGTGTGCACAGTTAGTGTCAAGTAAATCAGTGTGTGTACAGTCAGTGTCAATTAAATCAGTGTGTGTCCAGTGATTGTCAATTAAATCAGTATATGAAGAGTAAGTGTCAATTAAATCAGTGTGTCTACAGTTAGTGTCAATTAAATCAGTGTGCCTTCATTTAATGTCAATTAAATCAGTGTGTGTACAGTTAGTGTCAATTAAGTTAGTGTGTCTACATTTAATGTCAAAAATATCAGTTTGTGTACAGTCAGTGTCTGTTAAATCAGTGTTTGTACAGTTAATGTCAATTAAATCAGTGTGTGTACAGTTAGAGTCAATTAAATCAATGTTTGTACAGTTAGTGTCAAATAAATCAGTGTGTGTACAGTTAGTGTCAATTAAATCAGTGTGCCTACATTTAATGTCCATTAAATGAGTTTGTGTACATGATAGTGTCAATTAAATCAATGTTTGTACAGTTAGTGTCAAATAAATCTGTGTGTGTACAGATGGTGTCAATTAAATCAGTGTGTGTACATTAAGTGTCAATTAAATCAGTGTGTGTCCAGTAAGTGTCAATTAAATCAGTGTGTGTCCAGTAAGTGTCAATTAAATCAGTGTGTGTACATTAAGTGTCAATTAAATCAGTGTGTGTCCAGTAAGTGTCAATTAAATCAGTGTGTGTACAGTTAGTGTCAATCAAATCAGTGTGTGTACAGTCAGTGTCAATTAAATCAGTGTGTGTACAGTTAGTATCAATTAAATCAGTGTGTGTACAGTTAGTGTCAATTAAATCAGTGTGTGTCCAGTAAGTGTCAATTAAATCAGTGTGTGTACAGTTAGTGTCAATTAAATCAGTGTGTGTACAGTTAGTCTCAATTAAATCAGTGTGTCTACAGTTACTGTCAATTAAATCAGTGTGCCTACATTTAATGTCAATTAAATGAGTTTGTGTACAGATAGTGTCAATTAAATCAATGTTTGTACAGTTGGTGTCAAATAAATCTGTGTGTGTACAGATGGTGTCAATTAAATCAGTGTGTGTACAGTAAGTGTCAATTAAATCAGTGTGTGTCCATAAAGTGTCAATTAAATCAGTGTGTGTACAGTTAGTGTCAATCAAATCAGTGTGTGTACAGTCATTGTCAATTAAATCAGTGTGTGTACAGTTACTCTCAATTAAATCAGTGTTTGTACAGTTAGTTTCAATGAAATCAGTGTGTGTACAGTTAGTGTTAATTAAATCAGTGTGTGTACAGTTAGAGTCAATTAAATCAATGTTTGTACAGTTAATGTCAAATAAATCAGTGTGTGTACAGTTAGTGTCAATTAAATCAGTGTGCCTACATTTAATGTCAATTAAATGAGTTTGTGTACATGATAGTGTCAATTAAATCAATGTTTGTACAGTTAGTGTCAAATAAATCTGTGTGTGTACAGATGGTGTCAATTAAAACAGTGTGTGTCCAGTAAGTGTCAATTAAATCAGTGTGTGTCCAGTAAGTGTCAATTAAATCAGTGTGTGTACATTAAATGTCAATTAAATCAGTGTTTGTCCAGTAAGTGTCAATTAAATCAGTGTGTGTACAGTTAGTGTCAATCAAATCAGTGTGTGTACAGTCAGTGTCAATTAAATCAGTGTGTGTACAGTTAGTATCAATTAAATCAGTGTGTGTACAGTTAGTGTCAATTAAATCAGTGTGTGTCCAGTAAGTGTCAATTAAATCAGTGTGTGTACAGTTAGTGTCAATTAAATCAGTGTGTGTGCAGTTAGTGTCAATTAAATCAGTGTGTGTACAGTTAGTGTCAATTAAATCAGTGTGCCTACATTTAATGTCAATTAAATGAGTTTGTGTACAGATAGTGTCAATTAAATCAATGTTTGTACAGTTAGTGTCAAATAAATCTGTGTGTGTACAGATGGTGTCAATTAAATCAGTGTGTGTACAGTAAGTGACAATTAAATCAGTGTGTGTACAGTTAGTGTCAATCAAATCAGTGTGTGTACAGTCAGTGTCAATTAAATCAGTGTGTGTACAGTTACTCTCAATTAAATCAGTGTTTGTACAGTTAGTTTCAATGAAATCAGTGTGTGTACAGTTAGTGTTAATTAAATCAGTGTGTGTACAGTTCATTTCAAAAAAATCAGTTTGTGTACAGTCAGTGCCTGTTAAATCAGTGTTTGTACAGTTAATGTCAGTAAATCAGTGTGTACAGATAGTGTCAATTAAATTAGTGTGTGCACAGTTAGTGTCAAGTAAATCAGTGTGTGTACAGTTAGTGTCAAGTAAGGCAGTGTGTATACAGTTAGTGTCAATTAAATCAGTGTGTGTCCAGTAATTGTCAATTAAATCAGTGTGTGTACAGATAGTGTCAATTAAATCAGTGTGTGTACAGTTCGAGTCAATTAAATTAATGTGTCTACATTTAATGTCAAAAATATCAGTTTGTGTACAGTCAGTGTCTGTTAAATCAGTGTTTGTACAGTTAATGTCAATTAAATCAGTGTGTGGACAGTTAGTGACAATTAAATCAGTGTGCCTACATTTAATGTCAAAAATATCAGTTTGTGTACAGTCAGTGTCTGTTAAATCAGTGTTTGTACAGTTAATGTCAATTAAATCAGTTTGTGTACAGATAGTGTCAATTAATTCAATGTTTGTACAGTTAGTGTCAATTAAATCAGTGTGCCTACATTTAATGTCAATTAAATCAGTTTGTGTACAGATAGTGTCAATTGAATCAATGTTTGTACAGTTAGTGTCAAATAAATCAGTGTGTGTACAGATGGTGTCAATTAAATCAGTGTGTGTACATTAAGTGTCAATCAAACCAGTGTGGGTCCAGTAAGTGTCAATTAAATCAGTGTGTGTACAGTTAGTATCAATTAAATCAGTGTGCCTACATTTAATGTCAATTAAATCAGTTTGTGTACAGTTAGTTTCAATTAAATCAATGTTTGTACAGTTATTGTCAATTAAATCAGTGTGTGCACAGTTGGTGTCAATTAAATCAGTGTGTTTACAGTAAATGCCAATTAAATCAGTGTGTGTACAGTTAGTGTCAATTAAATCAGTGTGTACCGTTAGTGTCAATTAAATCAGTGTGTGTCCAGTAAGGGTCAATTAAATCAGTGTGTGTACAGTTAGTGTCAATTAAATCAGTGTGTGTCCAGTAAGGGTCAATTAAATCAGTGTGCCTACATTTAATGTCAATTAAAGCAGTTTGTGTACAGATAGTGTCAATTAAATCAATGTTTGTACAGTTAGGGCTGGATTTTGAATGACCCATGGAGTCGGGTTTGGTGGCATGTGGGGGGGTAAATTTGCAGGGTCGGGGTTTCCGACCCCATCCCGACTCCATCCCGCCTCCACGCAATTTTGATAAAATCAGTCGCGGGGTTCCCGACTCTCTCCCGCCTCCAAGAGGTGGGAGAGGCCATTAAAGCCCTTCACAAGCCCTAAATTGGGTCTGTAATGCTATTTTGAAACGTTGCAGCTAGTTTAACCCTTTTCTGACGTGAAGCACGCCTAGTGTGAAACACTCCAGTGAAACCTGGCGGGAGCACAAGTGGATAGCTGACTATCGGCTGCAAGTCCACTATTACAACGGAGATGTGATGAAGGTAGTAGTAGTATTAGGTGTGAAAGTCGCCTCTGATACTGCTACATTCAATGTCATGGCATTTGGTGTAAGAGGACTTGGATGCAAAAAATTCATTCTCTCTCTCTCTCTCTCTCTCTCTCTCTCATATATTTGCATCCAGGTCCACTCACATCAAAATGCAATGCAGAAAGGTCCTCTCTCACCAGTAGCCAGACAATCTCTGAGAGCAGGCAGTCAGCAATGATGACATCATCAGAGGCGGGTTTCAGACTGAAACCACTAATTAGTTCATGGGTTCCCACATGCTGCAACTCAATTGCCCAATTAAGTGAAAATTGCATCAGGCATCCACATTAATCTGGAGTAGTGGGGGAAACACGAAATGCGGATTACCCGACCCCAACCCGACCCCAAGACAAAATCCAGCCCTTAGTGTCAAATAAATCAGTGTGTGTACAGCTGGTGTCAATTAAATCAGTGTGTGTACATTAAGTGTCAATTAAATCAGTGTGTGTACAGATAATGTCAATTACATCAGTGTGTGTACAGCTGGTGTCAATTAAATCATTCTGTGTACATTAAGTGTCAATTAAATCAGTGTGTGTACAGTTAGTGTCTATTAAATCAGTTTGTCCACATTTAATGTCAATTAAATCAGTGTGTGTACAGTAAGTGTCAATTAAATCAGTGTGTGTACAATTGGTGTCAATTAAATCAGTGTGTGAACACAGTGTCTGTTCAATCAGTGTGAGTACAGTAAGTGTCAATTAAATCAGTGTGTGAACAGTCAGTGACTGTTAAATCAGTGTGAGTACAGTAAGTGTCAATTAAATCAGTGTGTGAACAGTCAGTGTCTGTTAAATCAGTGTGAGTACAGTAAGTGTCAATTAAATCAGTGTGTGTACAGTTAGTGTCAATTAAATCAGTTTTTCTACAGTTAGTGTCAATTAAATCAGTTTTTATACAATTAGTGTCAATTAAATCAGTGAGTGTACTGTTAGTGTCAATTAAATCAGTGTGTGTACAGATAGCGTCAATTAAATCAGTGTGTACAGTTAGTGTCAATTAAATCAGTGTGTCTACAGTTACTGTCAATTAAACAGTGTGTGTAGAGTTACTGTCAAGTAAATCAGTGTGTGTAGAGTTAGTGTCAATTAAATCAGTGTGTGTGACATGAATCTTGTCATTCATGGATAATGACTTATGAAATAATACTGGACGGCCTACTGGTGGCGCTGTCCAGGGAGAGTATAAATACTAGGGCACGGGCCCAGCATGCGCAGGACATTCTTAACAGGAACTAGTAAAGACCACAACTCGACCTCCATGTTGTAAAACAGTTGATTAAAGCTTTATTAAATGCCTAGACTGAGTGCCTAGTAGTTTTCTCACATCAGTGTGTATAGTTAGTGGCAATTAAATCAATCTGTGTACAGTTACTCTCAATAAAATCAGTATATGTACAGTTAGTGTCAATTAAATCAGTGTGTGTACAGTTAGTGTCAATTAAATCAGTGTGTGTACAATTAGTGTCAATTAAATCAGTGTGTGTACAGTTCATGTCAATTAAATCAGTGTGTGTACAGTTACTCTCAATTAAATCAGTGTGTGTACAGTTCGTGTCAATTAAATCAGTGTGTGTACAGTTACTCTCAATTAAATCAGTGTTTGTACAGTTAGTTTCAATGAAATCAGTGTGTGTACAGTTAGTGTTAATTAAATCAGTGTGTGTACAGTTCATGTCAAAAAAATTAGTTTGTGTACAGTCAGTGCCTGTTAAATCAGTGTTTGTACAGTTAATGTAAATTAAATCAGTGTGTGTACAGATAGTGTCAATTAAATCAGTGTGTGCACAGTTAGTGTCAAGTAAATCAGTGTGTGTCCAGTAATTGTCAATTAAATCAGTGTGTGTACAGTTAGTGTCAATTAAATCAGTGTGCCTCCATTTAATGTCAATTAAATCAGTGTGTGTACAGTTCGTGTCAAGTAAATTAATGTGTCTACATTTAATGTCAAAAATATCAGTTTGTGTACAGTCAGTGTCTGTTAAATCAGTGTTTATACAGTTAATGTCAATTAAATCAGTGTGTGGACAGTTAGTGACAATTAAATCAGTGTGCCTACATTTAATGTCAAAAATATCAGTTTGTGTACAGTCAGTGTCTGTTAAATCAGTGTTTGTACAGTTAATGTCAATTAAATCAGTTTGTGTACAGATAGTGTCAATTAATTCAATGTTTGTACAGTTAGTGTCAATTAAATCAGTGTGCCTACATTTAATGTCAATTAAATCAGTTTGTGTACGGATAGTGTCAATTAATTCAATGTTTGTACAGTTAGTGTCAAATAAATCAGTGTGTGTACATTAAGTGTCAATCAAACCAGTGTGGGTCCAGTAAGTGTCAATTAAATCAGTGTGTGTACAGTTAGTATCAATTAAATCAGTGTGCCTACATTTAATGTCAATTAAATCAGTTTGTGTACAGTTAGTTTCAATTAAATCAATGTTTGTACAGTTATTGTCAATTAAATCAGTGTGTGCACAGTTGGTGTCAATTAAATCAGTGTGTTTACAGTAAATGCCAATTAAATCAGTGTGTGTACAGTTAGTGTCAATTAAATCAGTGTGTGTACCGTTAGTGTCAATTAAATCAGTGTGTGTCCAGTAAGGGTCAATTAAATCAGTGTGTGTACAGTTAGTGTCAATTAAATCAGTGTGTGTCCAGTAAGGGTCAATTAAATCAGTGTGCCTACATTTAATGTCAATTTAAGCAGTTTGTGCACAGATAGTGTCAATTAAATCAATGTTTGTACAGTTAGGGCTGGATTTTGAATGACCCATGGAGTCGGGTTTTAAAGGCATGTGGGGGGTTAAATTTGCAGGGTCGGGGTTTCCGACCCCATCCCGACCCCATCCCGCCTCCACGCAATTTTGATAAAATCAGTCGCGGGGTTCCCGACTCTCTCCCGCCTCCAAGAGGCGGGTGAGGCCATTAAAGCCCTTAACAAGCCCTAAATTGGGTCTGTAATGCTATTTTGAAACGTTGCAGCTAGTTTAACCCTTTTCTGACGTGAAGCACGCCTAGTGTGAAACACTCCAGTGAAACCTGGCGGGAGCACAAGTGGATAGCTGACTATCGGCTGCAAGTCCACTATTACAACGGAGATGTGATGAAGGTAGTAGTAGTATTAGGTGTGAAAGTCGCCTCTGATACTGCTACATTCAATGTCATGGCATTTGGTGTAAGAGGACTTGGATGCAAAAAAATCATTCTCTCTCTCTCTCTCTCTCTCTCTCTCATATATTTGCATCCAGGTCCACTCACATCAGAAGCAATGCAGAAAGGTCCTCTCTCACCAGTAGCCAGACAATCTCTGAGAGCAGGCAGTCAGCAATGATGACATCATCAGAGGCGGGTTTCAGACTGAAACCACTAATTAGTTCATGGGTTCCCACATGCTGCAACTCGATTGCCCAATTAAGTGAAAATTGCATCAGGCATCCACATTAATCTGGAGTAGTGGGGGAAACACGAAATGCGGATTACCCGACCCCAACCCGACCCCAAGACAAAATCCAGCCCTTAGTGTCAAGTAAATCAGTGTGTGTACAGCTGGTGTCAATTAAATCAGTGTGTGTACATTAACTGTCAATTAAATCAGTGTGTGTACAGTTAGTGTCTATTAAATCAGTGTGTGTACAATTAGTGTCAATTAAATCAGTGTGTGTACAGTTCATGTCAATTAAATCAGTGTGTGTACAGTTACTCTCAATTAAATCAGTGTTTGTACAGTTAGTTTCAATGAAATCAGTGTGTGTACAGTTCGTGTCAATTAAATCAGTGTGTGTACAGTTACTCTCAATTAAATCAGTGTTTGTACAGTTAGTTTCAATGAAATCAGTGTGTGTACAGTTAGTGTTAATTAAATCAGTGTGTGTACAGTTCATGTCAAAAAAATTAGTTTGTGTACAGTCAGTGCCTGTTAAATCAGTGTTTGTACAGTTAATGTAAATTAAATCAGTGTGTGTACAGATAGTGTCAATTAAATCAGTGTGTGCACAGTTAGTGTCAAGTAAATCAGTGTGTGTACAGTTAGTGTCAAGTAAAGCAGTGTGTATACAGTTAGTGTCAATTAAATCAGTGTGTCCAGTAATTGTCAATTAAATCAGTGTGTGTACAGTTAGTGTCAATTAAATTAATGTGTCTACATTTAATGTCAAAAATATCAGTTTGTGTACAGTCAGTGTCTGTTAAATCAGTGTTTGTACAGTTAATGTCAATTAAATCAGTTTGTGTACAGATAGTGTCAATTAATTCAATGTTTGTACAGTTAGTGTCAATTAAATCAGTGTGCCTACATTTAATGTCAATTAAATCAGTTTGTGTACAGATAGTGTCAATTAAATCAGTGTTTGTACAGTTAGTGTCAAATAAATCAGTGTGTGTACAGATGGTGTCAATTAAATCAGTGTGTGTACATTATGTGTCAATTAAATCAGTGTGGGTCCAGTAAGTGTCAATTAAATCAGTGTGTGTACAGTTAGTATCAATTAAATCAGTGTGCCTACATTTAATGTCAATTAAATCAGTTTGTGTACAGTTAGTTTCAATTAAATCAATGTTTGTACAGTTATTGTCAATTAAATCAGTGTGTGCACAGTTGGTGTCAATTAAATCAGTGTGTTTACAGTAAATGCCAATTAAATCAGTGTGTGTACAGTTAGTGTCAATTAAATCAGTCTGTACCGTTAGTGTCAATTAAATCAGTGTGTGTCCAGTAAGGGTCAATTAAATCAGTGTGTGTCCAGTAAGGGTCAATTAAATCAATGTTTGTACAGTTAGGGCTGGATTTTGAATGACCCATGGAGTCGGGTTTGGAGGCATGTGGGGGGTTAAATTTGCAGGGTCGGGGTTTCCGACCCCATCCCGACCCCATCCCGCCTCCACGCAATTTTGATAAAATCAGTCGCGGGGTTCCCGACTCTCTCCCGCCTCCAAGAGGTGGGAGAGGCCATTAAAGCCCTTAACAAGCCCTAAATTGGGTCTGTAATGCTATTTTGAAACGTTGCAGCTAGTTTAACCCTTTTCTGACGTGAAGCACGCCTAGTGTGAAACACTCCAGTGAAACCTGGCGGGAGCACAAGTGGATAGCTGACTATCGGCTGCAAGTCCACTATTACAATGGAGATGTGATGAAGGTAGTAGTAGTATTAGGTGTGAAAGTCGCCTCTGATACTGTTACATTCAATGTCATGGCATTTGGTGTAAGAGGACTTGGATGCAAAAAATTCATTCTCTCTCTCTCTCTCTCTAATATATTTGCATCCAGGTCCACTCACATCAGAAGCAATGCAGAAAGGTCCTCTCTCACCAGTAGCCAGACATACTCTGACAGCAGGCAGTCAGCAATGATGACATCATCAGAGGCGGGTTTCAGACTGAAACCACTAATTAGTTCATGGGTTCCCACATGCTGCAACTCGATTGCCCAATTAAGTGAAAATTGCATCAGGCATCCACATTAATCTGGAGTAGTGGGGGAAACACGAAATGCGGATTACCCGACCCCAACCCGACCCAAAGACAAAATCCAGCCTTAGTGTCAAGTAAATCAGTGTGTGTACAGCTGGTGTCAATTAAATCAGTGTGTGTACATTAAGTGTCAATTAAATCAGTGTGTGTACAGTTATTGTCAATTAAATCAGTGTGTGCACAGTTGGTGTCAATTAAATCAGTGTGTTTACAGTAAATGCCAATTAAATCAGTGTGTGTACAGTTAGTGTCAATTAAATCAGTCTGTACCGTTAGTGTCAATTAAATCAGTGTGTGTCCAGTAAGGGTCAATTAAATCAGTGTGTGTCCAGTAAGGGTCAATTAAATCAATGTTTGTACAGTTAGGGCTGGATTTTGAATGACCCATGGAGTCGGGTTTGGAGGCATGTGGGGGGTTAAATTTGCAGGGTCGGGGTTTCCGACCCCATCCCGACCCCATCCCGCCTCCACGCAATTTTGATAAAATCAGTCGCGGGGTTCCCGACTCTCTCCCGCCTCCAAGAGGTGGGAGAGGCCATTAAAGCCCTTAACAAGCCCTAAATTGGGTCTGTAATGCTATTTTGAAACGTTGCAGCTAGTTTAACCCTTTTCTGACGTGAAGCACGCCTAGTGTGAAACACTCCAGTGAAACCTGGCGGGAGCACAAGTGGATAGCTGACTATCGGCTGCAAGTCCACTATTACAATGGAGATGTGATGAAGGTAGTAGTAGTATTAGGTGTGAAAGTCGCCTCTGATACTGTTACATTCAATGTCATGGCATTTGGTGTAAGAGGACTTGGATGCAAAAAATTCATTCTCTCTCTCTCTCTCTCTAATATATTTGCATCCAGGTCCACTCACATCAGAAGCAATGCAGAAAGGTCCTCTCTCACCAGTAGCCAGACATACTCTGACAGCAGGCAGTCAGCAATGATGACATCATCAGAGGCGGGTTTCAGACTGAAACCACTAATTAGTTCATGGGTTCCCACATGCTGCAACTCGATTGCCCAATTAAGTGAAAATTGCATCAGGCATCCACATTAATCTGGAGTAGTGGGGGAAACACGAAATGCGGATTACCCGACCCCAACCCGACCCAAAGACAAAATCCAGCCTTAGTGTCAAGTAAATCAGTGTGTGTACAGCTGGTGTCAATTAAATCAGTGTGTGTACATTAAGTGTCAATTAAATCAGTGTGTGTACAGTTATTGTCAATTAAATCAGTGTGTGCACAGTTGGTGTCAATTAAATCAGTGTGTTTACAGTAAATGCCAATTAAATCAGTGTGTGTACAGTTAGTGTCAATTAAATCAGTGTGTGCCCAGTAAGAGTCAATTAAATCAGTGTGTGTACAGTTATTGTCAATTAAATCAGTGTGTGTCCAGTAAAGGTCAATTAAATCAGTTTGTCCACATTTAATGTCAATTAAATCAGTGTGTGTACAGTAAGTGTCAATTAAATCAGTGTGTGTACAGTTGGTGTCAATTAAATCAGTGTGTGAACAGTCAGTGTCTGTTCAATCAGTGTGAGTACAGTAAGTGTCAATTAAATCAGTGTGTGAACAGTCAGTGTCTGTTAAATCAGTGTGAGTACAGTAAGTGCCAATTAAATCAGTGTGTGAACAGTCAGTGTCTGTTAAATCAGTGTGAGTACAGTAAGTGTCAATTAAATCAGTGTGTGTACAGTTAGTGTCAATTAAATCCATTTTTGTACAGTTAGTGTCAATTAAATCAGTTTTTATACAGTTAGTGTCAATTAAATCAGTGTGTGTACAGTTAGTGTCAATTAAATCAGTGTGTGAACAGTAAGTGTCAATTAAATCAGTGTGTGTACTGTTAGTGTCAATTAAATCAGTGTGTGTACAGATAGCGTCAATTAAATCAGTGTGTACAGTTAGTGTCAATTAAATCAGTGTGTCTACAGTTACTGTCAATTAAACAGTGTGTGTAGAGTTACTGTCAAGTAAATCAGTGTGTGTAGAGTTAGTGTCAATTAAATCAGTGTGTGTGACATGAATCTTGTCATTCATGGAAAATGACTTATGAAATAATACTGGGCGGCCTGCTGGTGGCGCTGTCCAGGGAGAGTATAAATACTAGGGCACGGGCCCAGCATGCGCAGGACAGTTTTAACAGGAACCAGTAAAGAACACAACTCGACCTCCATGTTGTAAAACAGTTGATTAAAGCTTTATTAAATGCCTAGACTGAGTGCCTAGTAGTTTTCTCACGTCAGTGTGTACAGTTAGTGGCAGTTAAATCAATCTGTGTACAGTTACTCTCAATTAAATCAGTATGTGTACAGTTAGTGTCAATTAAATCAGTGTGTGTACAGTTAGTGTCAATTAAATCAGTGTGGGTACAGTTAGTGTCAATTAAATCAGTGTGTGTGTGTGTGTACAATTAGTGTCAATTAAATCAGTGTGGGTACAGTTAGTGTCAATTAAATCAGTATGTGTACAGTTAGTGTCAATTGAATCAGTGTGTGTACAGTTAGTGTCAATTAAATCAGTGTGTGTACAATTAGTGTCAATTAAATCAGTGTGGGTACAGTTAGTGTCAATTAAATCAGTGTGTGTACAGTTAGTGTCAATTAAATCAGTGTGTGTACAATTCCAATCAATTAAATCAGTGTAGGTACAGTTAGTGTCAATTATCAGTGTGTGTACAGCTAGTGTCAATTAAATCAGTGTGTGTACAGTTAGGGGGAAAATTTAAGCATCGCCCCGTTTGGGGTGCAATTATCGGCAGGGCGCAAAGATTAGCGCCTGGCGCTAATTATCGCCTCCGACTGCAAACTTGACTTTTATCGCTCCTGGAGGTGATTGGAACGCTAAATCAGGCGCTACACATTTGTCTTAAGGCGCAAAGGCCGAGGAGCGAGGCGCTAACTCAGAGCGCTGGCGAAGCTCATGTGATGTCAGTCAGCAATGGAACACAGACACAATGGCGTGGGCCAGTTCTTAAAGGGGAGGGTTGATCTTGCTTTCCATCCACATCCTGCTCATTGCAGCCTTGAATCTCGGCCTGGAGAGACCTGTACATCAAATCTGCTGGAAAGAACAATGGAGAGAACCAGGAAAAGAGCTCACAGTGCAACCCCCACAGTCTCTTCTAAATCGATACAAGGAAGGGCAAATCAAAATGAATCTGTAAAGTGCTGCTCAGTACCCAAGACTCCTTCACACAGCGTTGAATCTCTCCAGAAGTCTCTCTCTCTCTCTCTCAGAATGCGTGGTTCAAAAATGTCACCAACAAAAAAAGGCAGGAAGAGGTCGCCTTTAAATAGCGCTCCCTCTGTCCCTTCCTGACTGCAAAACGCTCCCCTCAACCTGTCGTTGCTAGCGGCAGACAGTAAGGCAGGGGGCGCCACTCACTATCCGCTCCGGGGCGCTACCAGGGCGTTGCACACTCAACTGATGTCACGATCTGCCGGCGCAGGAGATCGTGGCGGTAGTGTTTAGCGCCACCGCAAAATGTCTCGTTAATTTCACGATCGGCGCAAACATCGCCGCGCCCATGTGCTGGTTGCTTTGCCCCCCATTAGCGCCCTCTTAAGGCACTAACGGGAGGCACAACCAACTGAATTTTTCCCCCTAGTGTCAATTAAATCAGTGTTTGCACAGTTAGTGTCAATTAAATCAGTGGGGTAAAAATTCAGTTGGTTGCACCTCCCGTTAGCGCCTTAAGAGGGCGCTAATGGGGCGCAAAGCCGCTAACGCCCGGGCGCAGCGATGTTTGCGCCGCTCGAGAACTTAACTTGAGATTGTGCGGCGGCGCTAAAACTTACCACTGCGACCACCTGCGCGCGCAGATTGTGACGTCATTCCATGGTGCAACGCCCTTGTGGCGCCCCGGAGCGGAAATTGAGTGGCGCCCCCTGCCTTACCGCCTGGCGCTTCCAACGACCGGAAGACTAGAACGCTATCAATCGCTGTGGGGCTGGGGGGGGCGCTATTTAAAGTGGGCCTCTTCCTGTCTTTTTCTGTGGTCGACATTTATGCACCACTCGTTCTGAGAGAGAGAGAGAGAGAGATTCGGAGAGAGAGAGAGAGAGACTTCTACATTGACTCAACGCTTTGTGAGGTAGTTTTGCCTATTGATCCTAACTTTGCTGCTACTTTAGTTGCTGTCCCTCATTATTTTGCTTGCAAAGAGAATATGGGGGCTGCACTGATTGGGGGCGTCGTCCTGCTCCAGCTGAATCGGAGGATACAGAGACGCAG
Organism: Squalus acanthias; assembly: GCA_030390025.1. Classification (NCBI taxonomy): domain Eukaryota; kingdom Metazoa; phylum Chordata; class Chondrichthyes; order Squaliformes; family Squalidae; genus Squalus; species Squalus acanthias. Next base: position 87,240,463 of record CM059435.1, read on the forward strand.
AGAGAGAGTGGCAATGATGGCCAGACGGAGGAGGGCCATCAGGCGTATGTACAGGAGAGCTTACACTCCCAGGGTATATCGTGAACAGCTCTCCTACATCCATATGTCCGAGGAGCTGTGCTTGCGAAGGCTGCGATTCAGCAAGGAGGTGGTCACTGAGCTCTGCCACCTGCTGCAGCCAGATCTGCAGCCTCAACTGAGGTCCAGGACGTCTCTGTCGGTGGCAGTGAAGGTCACAGTGGCTTTGAACTTTTACGCCACTGGCTCATTCCAAGCTGCTGTTGGGGACCTCGCCAATATCTCCCAGTTCACGGTGCATTGCTGCATCCGGCAGGTCACAAATGCCCTCTTCAGAAGGAGACGAGAGTTCATCTCTTTCCCCATGACCCCAGACAAGCAGCGTGACCGCGCTCTGGGCTTTGCGAGGGTAGCGGGCTTCCCCATGGTGCAGGGCGCCATTGACTGCACGCATGTGGCTTTGCGTGCTCCGCGTGAGAATGCCGAGGAATTCAGGAACAGAAAGGGGTTCCATTCCTTGAATGTCCAGTTGGTCTGTGACCACAGACAGCTGATACTTGCTGTCAATGCCCACTATCCTGGCAGCTGCCACGATGCTTTTATCCTGTGCCAGACTACTGTGGCAGAACTTTTCGAGGCACCGCATCAGCCAGTTGGTTGGCTTCTCGGGGACAAGGGGTATGCATTGAGCACCTGGCTGATGACACCGCTCCGTACGCCCAACACCCCTGCTGAGCTGCGGTACAATGAAAGCCATCAAGCACCCAGGAACATTATTGAGCGCACAATCGGCGTGCTGAAACAACGGTTCCGCTGTCTGGACCATTCCGGAGGAGCCCTGCAGTACTCGCCTGAGCAAGTATCGAACTTCGTACTCGTGTGCTGCATGTTGCATAACATGGCAATCCTCAGGACCCAGCCAATGCCACCAGGCCTTGTAGCACCACCAGAGGAGGAGGAGGAAGAGGAGGAAGAGGACGAGGACGATGATCATCAGCAGCACCAAGGCAGGAGGGCGGCCCACAATGGTCAAACTGCAAGGGCCGTCCGTCAACGGCTAATAGCAAGCCGCTTCTAGGGCCCCTGCCATTGCTACCAACATTAATCAACCCAGCACGCAACCCCTAAGCCGGCCAAGGCACCAATAATTCCAACCACCAACCATGTATATTTTGAATACAGAAACTTATTTATTTTACAAACTCTGTGTGTGTCAATTCCTCATGACAAACTCATAGAAATAAACACAAAAAAACAGTCAATAACATAACTGGTTCTCACAACCTGGAGATAATGTCCAAAACACTAAACAAAAGTTGGACCATGAACCTCGGCCTTTAATAAAAAAATGACCAGCATTTTGGCACACCTCCTACTTTTTGCCCTTCGAGGGTGATCTCCTTCCCTTGCGCACTTCCCCCCTTCTAACCCTACTGCTCCTCCGTAATGGGACCTCAGTGGCTGCAGCAAGGCTGGTGGAAGGCTGCTGCTCGTCAGACCCTGACACTGCAGATGCCCCTGAAGGACGGCCTCGACCACTTCTGGGCCTGGAGGGCCCGGCTGCAGACTGCACCAACTCTGCATGGGCGGCAGCAGTCTGTCCTACAGGCGGTGGCAAGTGCAGTGGAGAAGTGACAGTGTTGGCAGCAGGAATGCTGTCATCGTGAGAGAGGACAGCAACTCCCTGCTCGCCCGACACACTGGCACTCCCACGGGGCAGCACTTCAGCATCCGGAGCAATCTGCCGGAGAACAGATTGCTGGCCTGCTGCGGCGCGGTGACAGCCCCGGGGACATGTGCACGAACCATCGAGGTTGGCAGCAGTCTGTGCTCGCGTGGCCTCAATCTGAGTCTGTATGAGAGCAGTCAGAGATGGGATCACGGCAGCCAGTGACTGAATTGCAGCACTAAGCATTAGTGTGGCATCCGCCTGTGCTACAGCGAAGTGCTCCACACTCCTTGCCAGTGACTCAATGCATTCGGGCACCCTTCCCACTGCACCCATGAGCTCAGTGTGCATGCCCACCGCCTGGGTGTTCATTTCTGCGATCAGCCGCTCCTCCTCTGCGTCCATTGCAGTAGGAGTGTCTGGCATACTCTCCCTCTGGGGAGAAGGCCCCCGTTCTTCCCTACCCCCCCCATGGCGTTGCTGCAGCCCGCTGGGCCCTGGAGCTTCACCCTCATCAGCCCCTTCCCCCCTGCTCCCCTCCGGGGAAGGCGTGTTCCCAGTGTGGGCATGGGCTTCCTCGGGAGAGGGTGGCACTGATGCTCTGGCTTCCTCTTCCTCCTCAGCTGCAGCATCACTCCCAGTGGCAGCTTCAGGGCCCGTCTCCTCAGCTGGTGAATCACCATCTGAAAGCAGGGAGGTACAAGAGTGGCTTTAGCGTGAGGACAGGGTGGCAGTAAGGGAGGAATAAGTGCAGCGAGTTAGCAAGTTGGATTGAAAGTGTCAAAGGCTGGTGTTGTGAGGGACAAGTGGAAGGACAGAGGACAAAAAGGTGATGACCTTACCATTGCTGTCCACAACGGGGTCGGCGTCTCCAGTGGCGACGGGACCGATCACCCGGCTTGCCACAATCCTGTGGATGCGCTCCTCAAGATCACTGAGGGGTTGCAGCTGAGGCCGCCCTCCACCTGTCCGTTGCTGCTGTCTCCTATTATGAGCCAGCTTAGCCTGCAAGAAAAAGGACAGCATCTGAGTAAATATACAGCCATGGTCTTGCCTGATGTGCCTCCCATAGGTGAATAGCCCTTACAATATACAGCCATGGTCTTGCCTGATGTGCCTCCCATAGGTGAATAGCCCTTACTGTATGCAAAGTTTGGAATGTGTGTGTGTGTTTGATGAAAGGGCCATAGGTGTTGGATGAGTGTTGTGCATTGGGGTTTTAAGACCCTCTGGCCATAGAGTGAGGTTGAGATGGAGGGATGGAGAGGTATTGAGAAAAAGCCACTCACCCTGACGACCCGAGTGAGGTCGTTGAACTTTTTGCGGCATTGAGTATGGGTCCTGGGCACCATGCTCCTGGAGGAGACGCTCTGAGCCACCTCCCTCCACACTCTTCTGAACTCGCGTGGCAAAGGCCTCCTGCCACTCTCAGGGAAGAGCATACATCGTCTGCGCTCCACTGCGCCAACAGAGCATCCAAGGCCCGCTCGGTCAAGCGATGAGCGCGTTCTCTCACCCTCTCCATGCTTGGCAGCAAAATGGATTCACAGGTCTCTCCAGGCCGAGATTCAAGGCTGCAATGAGCAGGGTGTGGCTGGGGAGCAAGTGGCCCCCCCCGCTTTAAGAAGTGGCCGGCGCCAGTGTGTCTGTGTTCCCTCGCTAACTGGCAGCAGCTGCGCTGCGCTCGCGCGCTGAGTTAGCGCCTCACTCCTTGGCCTTTGTGCCTTAAGACAGGTGTGCAGCGCCTGCTTTAGCGCTCCACTCACCTCCCGGGGCGGTAAAAGTGAAGTTTCCAGTCAGTGCCGATAATTAGCACCAGGCGCTAATATTTGCGTCCAGACGATATTTGCGCCCCAAATGGGGTGCGACCTAATTTCTACCCCAGTATGTTTTACAGTTAATGTCAATTAAATCAGTGTGTGTACAGTTAGTGTCAAGTAAATCAGTCTGTGTACAGTTAGTGTCAATTAAATCAGTGTGTGTACAGTTAATGTCAATTAAATCAGTGTGTGTACAGTTACTGTCAATTAAATCAGTATGTGTACAGTTAGTGTGAAATAAATGGTGTGTGTACAGTGAGTGTCAATTAAATCAGTGTGCATACAGTTAGTGTCAATTAAATCAGTGTGTACACAGTTAGTGTCAATTAAATCAGTGTTTGTACAGTTAGTGTCAAATAAATGGTGTGTGTACAGTAAGTGTCAATTAAATCAGTGTGTGTTAAGTTAGTGTCAAATAAACAGTGTGTGCACATTTAGTGTCAAGTAAATCAGTGTGTGTCCCATTCGTGTCAATTAAATCAGTGTGTGTACAGTTAGTCTCAATTAAATCAGTGTGTGTACAGTTAGTCTCAATCAAATCAGTATGTGTACAGTTAGTGTCAAATAAACAGTGTGTGTACAGTTAGTGTCAATTAAATCAGTGTGTGCACAGTTAGTGTCAAATAAATCAGTACGTGTACAGTTAGTGTCAATTAAATCAGTGTGTGCACAGTTAGTGTCAAATAAACAGTGTGTGCACAGTTAGTGTCAAGTAAATCAGTGTGTGTACAGTTAGTGTCAATTAAATCAGTGTGTGCACAGTTAGCGTCAATTAAATCAGTGTGTGTACAGTTAGGTTCAATGAAATCAGTGTGTGTACAGTTCATGTCAAAAAAATCAGTTTGTGTACGGTCAGTGTCTGTTAAATCAGTGTTTGTACAGTTAATGTCAATTAAATCAGTGTGTGTACAGATAGTGTCAATTAAATCAGTATATGAAGAGTAAGTGTCAATTAAATCAGTGTGTGTACAGTTAGTCTCAACTAAATCAGTGTGTGTACAGTTAGTGTAAATTAAATCAAAGTTTGTACAGTTAGTGTCAATTAAATCAGTGTGTGTACAGTTAGAGTCAATTAAATCAATGTTTGTACAGTTAGTGTCAAATAAATCAGTGTGTGTACAGTTAGTCTCAATTAAATCAGTGTGTGTACAGTTAGTGTCAATTAAATCAGTGTGCCTACATTTAATGTCAATTAAATGAGTTTGTGTACAGATAGTGTCAATTAAATCAATGTTTGTACAGTTAGTGTCAAATAAATCTGTGTGTGCACAGATGATGTCAATTAAATCAATGTGTGTACATTAAGTGTCAATTAAATCAGTGTGTGTCCAGTAAGTGTCAATTAAATCAGTGTGTGTACAGTAAGTATCAATTAAATCAGTGTGCCTACATTTAATGTCCATTAAATCAGTTTGTGTACAGATAGTTTCAATGATATCAATGTTTGTACAGTTAATGTCAATTAAATCAGTGTGTGTACAGTTAGTGTCAATTAAATCAGTGTGTGTCCAGTAAGGGTCAAATAAATCAGTGTGCCTACATTTAATGTCAATTAAAGCAGTTTGTGTACAGATAGTGTCAATTAAATCAATGTTTGTACAGTTAGTGTCAAGTAAATCAGTGTGTGTACAGTTAGTGTCAATTAAATCAGTGTGTGTACAGTTAGTGTCTATTAAACCAGTGTGTGAACAGTCAGTGTCAATTAAATCAGTGTGTGTACAGTTAATGTCAATTAAATCAGTTTGTCCACATTTAATGTCAATTAAATCAATGTGAGTACAGTAAATGTCAATTAAATCAGTGTGTGAACAGTCAGTGTCTGTTAAATCAGTGTGAATAGAGTAAGTGTCAATTAAATCAGTGTGTGTACAGTTAGTGTCAATTAAATCAGTTTTTGTACAGTTAGTGTCAAATAAACAGTGTGTGCACATTTAGTGTCAAGTAAATCAGTGTGTGTCCCATTCGTGTCAATTAAATCAGTGTGTGTACAGTTAGTCTCAATTAAATCAGTGTGTGTACAGTTAGTCTCAATCAAATCAGTATGTGTACAGATAGTGTCAATTAAATCAGTGTGTGTACAGAGAGTGTCAATTAAATCAGTGTGTGTACAATTAGTGTCAATTAAATTAGTGTGTAAAGTTAGTGTCAATTAAATCAGTGTGTGTCCCATTCGTGTCAATTAAACAGTGTGTGTACAGTTACTGTCAAGTAAATCAGTGTGTGTACAATTAGTGTCAATTTAATCAGTGTGTGTGACATGAATCTTGTCATTCATGGAAAATGACTTATGAAATAATACTGGGCGGCCTGCTGGTGGCGCTGTCCAGGGAGAGTATAAATACTCGGGTCTGGGCCCAGATTGCGCAGGACATTCTTAACAGGAACTAGTGAAGGACACAACTGGACCTCCATGTTGTAAAACAGCTGATTAAAGCTTTGTTTAATGCTTAGACCAAGTGCCTAGTAGTTTTCTTACATCAGTTTGTACAGTTAGTGTCAATTAAATCAGTGTGTGTACAGTTCGTGACAATTAAATCAGTGTGTGTACAGTTACTCTCAATTAAATCAGTGTTTGTACAGTTAGTTTCAATGAAATCAGTGTGTGTACAGTTAGTGTTAATTAAATCAGTGTGTGTACAGTTCATGTCAAAAAAATCAGTTTGTGTACAGTCAGTGCCTGTTAAATCAGTGTTTGTACAGTTAATGTCAATTAAATCAGTGTGTGTCCAGTAAGGGTCAATTAAATCAGTGTGTGTACAGTTAGTGTCAATTAAATCAGTGTGTGTCCAGTAAGGGTCAATTAAATCAGTGTGCCTACATTTAATGTCAATTAAAGCAGTTTGTGTACAGATAGTGTCAATTAAATCAATGTTTGTACAGTTAGGGCTGGATTTTGAATGACCCATGGAGTCGGGTTTGGAGGCATGTGGGGGGTTAAATTTGCAGGGTCGGGGTTTCCGACCCCATCCCGACTCCATCCCGCCTCCACGCAATTTTGATAAAATCAGTCGCGGGATTCCCGACTCTCTCCCGCCTCCAAGTCCACTATTACAACGGAGATGTGATGAAGGTAGTAGTAGTATTAGGTGTGAACGTCGCCTCTGATACTGCTACATTCAATGTCATGGCATTTGGTGTAAGAGGACTTGGATGCAAAAAATTCATTCTCTCTCTCTCTCTCTCTCTCATATATATCTGCATCCAGGTCCACTCACATCAGAAGCAATGCAGAAAGGTCCTCTCTCACCAGTAGCCAGACATTCTCTGAGAGCAGGCAGTCAGCAATGATGACATCATCAGAGGCGGGTTTCAGACTGAAACCACTAATTAGTTCATGGGTTCCCACATGCTGCAACTCAATTGCCCAATTAAGTGAAAATTGCATCAGGCATCCACATTAATCTGGAGTAGTGGGGGAAACACGAAATGCGGATTACCCGACCCCAACCCGACCCCAAGACAAAATCCAGCCCTTAGTGTCAAGTAAATGAGTGTGTGTACAGCTGGTGTCAATTAAATCAGTGTGTGTACATTAAGTGTCAATTAAATCAGTGTGTGTACAGTTATTGTCAATTAAATCAGTGTGTGCACAGTTGGTGTCAATTAAATCAGTGTGTTTACAGTAAATGCCAATTAAATCAGTGTGTGTACAGTTAGTGTCTATTAAATCAGTTTGTCCACATTTAATGTCAATTAAATCAGTGTGTGTACAGTAAGTGTCAATTAAATCACTGTGTGTACAGCTGGTGTCAATTAAATCAGTGTGTGAACAGTCAGTGTCTGTTCAATCAGTGTGAGTACAGTAAGTGTCAATTAAATCAGTGTGTGAACAGTCAGTGTCTGTTCAATCAGTGTGATTACAGTAAGTGTCAATTAAATCAGTGTGTGAACAGTCAGTGTCTGTTAAATCAGTGTGAGTACAGTAAGTGTCAATTAAATCAGTGTGTGAACAGTCAGTGTCTGTTAAATCAGTGTGAGTACAGTAAGTGTCAATTAAATCAGTGTGTGTACAGTTAGTGTCAATTAAATCAGTTTTTGTACAGATAGTGTCAATTAAATCAGTTTTTGTACAGTTAGTGTCAATTAAATCAGTTTTTATACAGTTAGTGTCAATTAAATCAGTGTGTGAACTGTAAGTGTCAATTAAATCAGTGTGTGTACTGTTAGTGTCAATTAAATCAGTGTGTGTACAGATAGCTTCAATTAAATCAGTGTGTACAGTTAGTGTCAATTAAATAAGTGTGTCTACAGTTACTGTCAATTAAACAGTGTGTGTAGAGTTACTGTAAAATTAATCAGTGTGTGTAGAGTTAGTGTCAATTAAATCAGTGTGTGTGTGACATGAATCTTGTCATTCATGGAAAATGACTTATGAAATAATACTGGGCGGCCTGCTGGTGGCGCTGTCCAGGGAGAGTATAAATACTAGGGCACGGGCCCAGCATGCGCAGGACATTCTTAACAGGAACTAGTTAAGAACACAACTCGACCTCCATGTTGTAAAACAGTTGATTAAAGCTTTATTAAATGCCTAGACTGAGTGCCTAGTAGTTTACTCATGTCAGTGTGTACAGTTAGTGGCAATTAAATCAATCTGTGTACAGTTACTCTCAATTAAATCAGTGTGTGTATAATTAGTGTCAATTAAGCATTTGTACAGTTAGTCTCAATTAAATCAGTGTGTGTACAATTAGTGTCAATTAAATCAGTGTGGGTACAGTTAGTGTCAATTAAATCAGTATGTGTACAGTTAGTGTCAATTAAATCAGTGTGTGTACAGTTAGTGTCAATTAAATCAGTGTGTGTACAGTTAGTGTCAATTAAATCAGTGTGTGTACAATTCCAATCAATTAAATCAGTGTGGGTACAGTTAGTGTCAATTAAATCAGTGTGTGTACAGTTAGCGTCAATTAAATCAGTGTGCCTACATTTAATGTCAATTAAATCAGTTTGTGTACAGATAATGTCAATTAAGTCAGTGTGGGTACAGTTAGTGTCAATTAAATCAGTGTGTGTACAGTTAGTGTCAATTATATCAGTGAGTGTACAGTTAGTGTCAATTAAATCAGTGAGTGTACAGTTAGTGTCAATTAAATCAGTGTGGGTACAGTCAGTGTCAATTAAATCAGAGTTTGTACAGTTAGTGTCAATTAAATCAGTGTGTGTACAGTTAGTGTCAATTAAATCAGTGTGTGTCCAGTAAGTGTCAATTAAATCAGTATGTGTACAGTTAGTGTCAATTAAATCAGTGTGTGTTCAGTTAGTGTCAATTAAATGAGTGTGTGTCCAGTAAGTGTCAATTAAATCAGTGTGTGTACAGTTAGTGTCAATCAAATCAGTGTGTGTACAGTCAGTGTCTGTTCAATCAGCGTGTGTACAGTTAGTGTCAATTAAGCAGTATGTACAGTTAGTCTCAATTAAATCATTGTGTGTACAGTTCGTCTCACTTAAATCAGTGTGTGTACAATTAGTGTCAAATAAATCAGTTTGGGTACAGTTAGAGTCAATTAAACTGTGTGTGCACAGTTAGTGTCAAGTAAATCAGTGTGTGTACAGTTAGTGTCAAGTAAATTAGTATGTGTACAGTTCGTGTCAATTAAATCAGTGTGTGTACAGTTAATGTCAATTAAATCAGTGGGCCTACATTTAATGTCAATTAAATCAGTGTGTGTACAGTTAGTGTCAATTAAATCAGTGTGTGTACAGTTAGTGTCAATTAAATCAGTGTGGGTACAGTTATTGTCAATTAAATCAGAGTGTGTCCAGAAAGTGTCAATTAAATCAGTGTGTGTACAGTAAGTGTCAATTAAATCAGTGTGTGTACAGTTAGTGTCAATTAAATCAGTTTGTCCACATTTAATGTCAATTAAATCAGTGTGTGTACAGTAAGTATCAATTAAATCAGTGTGTGTACAATTAATGTCAATTAAATCAGTGTGTGTACAGTAAGTATCAATTAAATCAGTGTGTGTACAATTAACGTCAATTAAATCAGTGTGTGTACAATTAATGTCAATTAAATCAGTGTGTGTACAGTAAGTATCAATTAAATCAGTGTGTGTACAATTAATGTCAATTAAATCAGTGTGTGTACAGTAAGTATCAATTAAATCAGTGTGTGTACAATTAATGTCAATTAAATCAGTGTGTGTACAATTAATGTCAATTAAATCAGTGTGTGTACAGTAAATGTAAATTAAATCAGTGTGTGTACAATTAAGGTCAATTAAATCAGTGTGTGAATTGTAAATGTCTGTTAAATCAGTTTTTGTACATTTAGTGTCAATTAAATCAGTGTTTGTACAGTTAGTGTCAATTAAATTAGTGTGTGTACAATTTCTGTCAATTAAATCAGTGTGTGTACAGTAAGTGTCAATTAAATCAGTGTGTGAACAGTCAGTGTCTGTTCAATCAGTGTGAGTACAGTAAGTGTCAATTAAATCAGTGTGTGAACAGTCAGTGTCTGTTCAATCAGTGTGAGTACAGTAAGTGTCAATTAAATCAGTGTGTGAACAGTCAGTGTCTGTTAAATCAGTGTGAGTACAGTAAGTGTCAATTAAATCAGTGTGTGAACAGTCAGTGTCTGTTAAATCAGTGTGAGTACAGTAAGTGTCAATTAAATCAGTGTGTGAACAGTCAGTGTCTGTTAAATCAGTGTGAGTCCAGTAAGTGTCAATTAAATCAGTGTGTGTACAGTTAGTGTCAATTAAATCAGTTTTTGTACAGTTAGTGTCAATTAAATCAGTTTTTATACAGTTAGTGTCAATTAAATCAGTGTGTGTACAGTTAGTGTCAATTAAATCAGTGTGTGAACAGTAAGTGTCAATTAAATCAGTGTGTGTACAGTTAATGTCAATTAAATCAGTTTGTCCACATTTAATGTCAATTAAATCAGTGTGAGTACAGTAAGTGTCAATTAAATCAGTGTGTGAACAGTCAGTGTCTGTTAAATCAGTGTGAATAGAGTAAGTGTCAATTAAATCAGTGTGTGTACAGTTAGTGTCAATTAAATCAGTTTTTGTACAGTTAGTGTCAAATAAACAGTGTGTGCACATTTAGTGTCAAGTAAATCAGTGTGTGTCCCATTCGTGTCAATTAAATCAGTGTGTGTACAGTTTGTCTCAATTAAATCAGTGTGTGTACAGTTAGTCTCAATCAAATCAGTATGTGTACAGATAGTGTCAATTAAATCAGTGTGTGTACAGAGAGTGTCAATTAAATCAGTGTGTGTACAGTTAGTGTCAATTAAATTAGTGTGTAAAGTTAGTGTCAATTAAATCAGTGTGTGTCCCATTCGTGTCAATTAAACAGTGCGTGTACAGTTACTGTCAAGTAAATCAGTGTGTGTACAATTAGTGTCAATTTAATCAGTGTGTGTGACATGAATCTTGTCATTCATGGAAAATGACTTATGAAATAATACTGGGCGGCCTGCTGGTGGCGCTGTCCAGGGAGAGTATAAATACTCGGGTCTGGGCCCAGATTGCGCAGGACATTCTTAACAGGAACTAGTGAAGGACACAACTGGACCTCCATGTTGTAAAACAGTTGATTAAAGCTTTGTTTAATGCTTAGACCAAGTGCCTAGTAGTTTTCTTACATCAGTTTGTACAGTTAGTGTCAATTAAATCAGTGTGTGTACAGTTCGTGACAATTAAATCAGTGTGTGTACAGTTACTCTCAATTAAATCAGTGTGTGTACAATTAATGTCAATTAAATCAGTGTGTGTACAGTAAATGTAAATTAAATCAGTGTGTGTACAATTAAGGTCAATTAAATCAGTGTGTGAATTGTAAATGTCTGTTAAATCAGTTTTTGTACATTTAGTGTCAATTAAATCAGTGTTTGTACAGTTAGTGTCAATTAAATTAGTGTGTGTACAATTTCTGTCAATTAAATCAGTGTGTGTACAGTAAGTGTCAATTAAATCAGTGTGTGAACAGTCAGTGTCTGTTCAATCAGTGTGAGTACAGTAAGTGTCAATTAAATCAGTGTGTGAACAGTCAGTGTCTGTTCAATCAGTGTGAGTACAGTAAGTGTCAATTAAATCAGTGTGTGAACAGTCAGTGTCTGTTAAATCAGTGTGAGTACAGTAAGTGTCAATTAAATCAGTGTGTGAACAGTCAGTGTCTGTTAAATCAGTGTGAGTACAGTAAGTGTCAATTAAATCAGTGTGTGAACAGTCAGTGTCTGTTAAATCAGTGTGAGTACAGTAAGTGTCAATTAAATCAGTGTGTGTACAGTTAGTGTCAATTAAATCAGTTTTTGTACAGTTAGTGTCAATTAAATCAGTTTTTATACAGTTAGTGTCAATTAAATCAGTGTGTGTACAGTTAGTGTCAATTAAATCAGTGTGTGAACAGTAAGTGTCAATTAAATCAGTGTGTGTACAGTTAATGTCAATTAAATCAGTTTGTCCACATTTAATGTCAATTAAATCAGTGTGAGTACAGTAAGTGTCAATTAAATCAGTGTGTGAACAGTCAGTGTCTGTTAAATCAGTGTGAATAGAGTAAGTGTCAATTAAATCAGTGTGTGTACAGTTAGTGTCAATTAAATCAGTTTTTGTACAGTTAGTGTCAAATAAACAGTGTGTGCACATTTAGTGTCAAGTAAATCAGTGTGTGTCCCATTCGTGTCAATTAAATCAGTGTGTGTACAGTTTGTCTCAATTAAATCAGTGTGTGTACAGTTAGTCTCAATCAAATCAGTATGTGTACAGATAGTGTCAATTAAATCAGTGTGTGTACAGAGAGTGTCAATTAAATCAGTGTGTGTACAGTTAGTGTCAATTAAATTAGTGTGTAAAGTTAGTGTCAATTAAATCAGTGTGTGTCCCATTCGTGTCAATTAAACAGTGCGTGTACAGTTACTGTCAAGTAAATCAGTGTGTGTACAATTAGTGTCAATTTAATCAGTGTGTGTGACATGAATCTTGTCATTCATGGAAAATGACTTATGAAATAATACTGGGCGGCCTGCTGGTGGCGCTGTCCAGGGAGAGTATAAATACTCGGGTCTGGGCCCAGATTGCGCAGGACATTCTTAACAGGAACTAGTGAAGGACACAACTGGACCTCCATGTTGTAAAACAGCTGATTAAAGCTTTGTTTAATGCTTAGACCAAGTGCCTAGTAGTTTTCTTACATCAGTTTGTACAGTTAGTGTCAATTAAATCAGTGTGTGTACAGTTCGTGACAATTAAATCAGTGTGTGTACAGTTACTCTCAATTAAATCAGTGTTTGTACAGTTAGTTTCAATGAAATCAGTGTGTGTACAGTTAGTGTTAATTAAATCAGTGTGTGTACAGTTCATGTCAAAAAAATCAGTTTGTGTACAGTCAGTGCCTGTTAAATCAGTGTTTGTACAGTTAATGTCAATTAAATCAGTGTGTGTACAGATAGTGTCAATTAAATCAGTGTGTGCACAGTTAGTGTCAAGTAAATCAGTGTGTGTAGAGTTAGTGTCAAGTAAAGCAGTGTGTATACAGTTAGTGTCAATTAAATCAGTGTGCCTCCATTTAATGTCAATTAAATCTGTGTGTGTACAGTTCGTGTCAATTAAATTAATGTGTCTACATTTAATGCCAAAAATATCAGTTTGTGTACAGTCAGTGTCTGTTAAATCAGTGTTTGTACAGTTAATGTCAATTAAATCAGTGTGTGGACAGTTAGTGACAATTAAATCAGTGTGCCTATATTTAATGTCAAAAATATCAGTTTGTGCACTGTCAGTGTCTGTTAAATCAATGTTTGTACAGTTAATGTCAATTAAATCAGTTTGTGCACAGATAGTGTCAATTAATTCAATGTTTGTACAGTTAGTGTCAATTAAATCAGTGTGCCTACATTTAATGTCAATTAAATCAGTTTGTGTACAGATAGTGTCAATTAAATCAGTGTTTGTACAGTTAGTGTCAATTAAATCATTGTGTGTACAGATGGTGTCAATTAAATCAGTGTGTGTACATTAAGTGTCAATTAAATCAGTGTGTGTACAGTTAGTATCAATTAAATCAGTGTGCCTACATTTAATGTCAATTAAATCAGTTTGTGTACAGTTAGTGTCAATTAAATCAGTGTGTGCACAATTAGTGTCAATTAAATCAGTGTGGGTACAGTTAGTGTCAATTAAATCAGTGTGTGTACAGTTAGTGTCAATTAAATCAGTGTGTGTACAATTCCAATCAATTAAATCAATGTGGGTACAGTTAGTGTCAATTAAATCAGTGTGTGTACAGTTAGCGTCAATTAAATCAGTGTGCCTACATTTAATGTCAATTAAATCAGTTTGTGTACAGATAATGTCAATTAAGTCAGTGTGGGTACAGTTAGTGTCAATTAAATCAGTGTGTGTACAGTTAGTGTCAATTATATCAGTGAGTGTACAGTTAGTGTCAATTAAATCAGTGAGTGTACAGTTAGTGTCAATTAAATCAGTGTGTGTACAGTTAGTGTCAATTAAATCAGTGTGTGTACAGTTAGTTTCAATTAAATCAGTGTGTGTCCAGTAAGTGTCAATTAAATCAGTATGTGTACAGTTAGTGTCAATTAAATCAGTGTGTGTTCAGTTAGTGTCAATTAAATCAGTGTGTGTCCAGTAAGTGTCAATTAAATCAGTGTGTGTACAGTTAGTGTCAATCAAATCAGTGTGTGTACAGTCAGTGTCTGTTCAATCAGCGTGTGTACAGTTAGTGTCAATTAAATAATTGTGTGTACAGTTCGTCTCACTTAAATCAGTGTGTGTACAATTAGTGTCAAATAAATCAGTGTGTGTCCCATTCGTGTCAATTAGACAGTGTGTGTACAGTTACTGTCAAGTAAATCAGTGTGTGTACAATTAGTGTCAATTTAATCAGTGTGTGTGACATGAATCTTGTCATTCATGGAAAATGACTTATGAAATAATACTGGGCGGCCTGCTGGTGGCGCTGTCCAGGGAGAGTATAAATACTCGGGTCTGGGCCCAGATTGCGCAGGACATTCTTAACAGGAACTGGTGAAGGACACAACTGGACCTCCATGTTGTAAAACAGTTGATTAAAGCTTTGTTTAATGCTTAGACCAAGTGCCTAGTAGTTTTCTTACATCAGTTTGTACAGTTAGTGTCAATTAAATCAGTGTGTGTACAGTTCGTGACAATTAAATCAGTGTGTGTACAGTTACTCTCAATTAAATCAGTGTTTGTACAGTTAGTTTCAATGAAATTAGTGTGTGTACAGTTAGTGTTAATTAAATCAGTGTGTGTACAGTTCATGTCAAAAAAATCAGTTTGTGTACAGTCAGTGCCTGTTAAATCAGTGTTTGTACAGTTAATGTCAATTAAATCAGTGTGTGTACAGATAGTGTCAATTAAATCAGTGTGTGCACAGTTAGTGTCAAGTAAATCAGTGTGTGTAGAGTTAGTGTCAAGTAAAGCAGTGTGTATACAGTTAGTGTCAATTAAATCAGTGTGCCTCCATTTAATGTCAATTAAATCTGTGTGTGTACAGTTCGTGTCAATTAAATTAATGTGTCTACATTTAATGCCAAAAATATCAGTTTGTGTACAGTCAGTGTCTGTTAAATCAGTGTTTGTACAGTTAATGTCAATTAAATCAGTGTGTGGACAGTTAGTGACAATTAAATCAGTGTGCCTATATTTAATGTCAAAAATATCAGTTTGTGCACTGTCAGTGTCTGTTAAATCAATGTTTGTACAGTTAATGTCAATTAAATCAGTTTGTGCACAGATAGTGTCAATTAATTCAATGTTTGTACAGTTAGTGTCAATTAAATCAGTGTGCCTACATTTAATGTCAATTAAATCAGTTTGTGTACAGATAGTGTCAATTAAATCAGTGTTTGTACAGTTAGTGTCAATTAAATCATTGTGTGTACAGATGGTGTCAATTAAATCAGTGTGTGTACATTAAGTGTCAATTAAATCAGTGTGTGTACAGTTAGTATCAATTAAATCAGTGTGCCTACATTTAATGTCAATTAAATCAGTTTGTGTACAGTTAGTGTCAATTAAATCAGTGTGTGCACAATTAGTGTCAATTAAATCAGTGTGGGTACAGTTAGTGTCAATTAAATCAGTGTGTGTACAGTTAGTGTCAATTAAATCAGTGTGTGTACAATTCCAATCAATTAAATCAATGTGGGTACAGTTAGTGTCAATTAAATCAGTGTGTGTACAGTTAGCGTCAATTAAATCAGTGTGCCTACATTTAATGTCAATTAAATCAGTTTGTGTACAGATAATGTCAATTAAGTCAGTGTGGGTACAGTTAGTGTCAATTAAATCAGTGTGTGTACAGTTAGTGTCAATTATATCAGTGAGTGTACAGTTAGTGTCAATTAAATCAGTGAGTGTACAGTTAGTGTCAATTAAATCAGTGTGTGTACAGTTAGTGTCAATTAAATCAGTGTGTGTACAGTTAGTTTCAATTAAATCAGTGTGTGTCCAGTAAGTGTCAATTAAATCAGTATGTGTACAGTTAGTGTCAATTAAATCAGTGTGTGTTCAGTTAGTGTCAATTAAATCAGTGTGTGTCCAGTAAGTGTCAATTAAATCAGTGTGTGTACAGTTAGTGTCAATCAAATCAGTGTGTGTACAGTCAGTGTCTGTTCAATCAGCGTGTGTACAGTTAGTGTCAATTAAATCATTGTGTGTACAGTTCATCTCACTTAAATCAGTGTGTGTACAATTAGTGTCAAATAAATCAGTTTGGGTACAGTTAGAGTCAATTAAACTGTGTGTGCACAGTTAGTGTCAAGTAAATCAGTGTGTGTACAGTTAGTGTCAAGTAAATTAGTATGTGTACAGTTCGTGTCAATTAAATCAGTGTGTGTACAGTTAATGTCAATTAAATCAGTGGGCCTACATTTAATGTCAATTAAATCAGTGTGTGTACAGTTAGTGTCAATTAAATCAGTGTGTGTACAGTTAGTGTCAATTAAATCAGTGTGGGTACAGTTATTGTCAATTAAATCAGAATGTGTCCAGTAAGTGTCAATTAAATCAGTGTGTGTACAGTAAGTGTCAATTAAATCAGTGTGTGTACAGTTAGTGTCAATTAAATCAGTTTGTCCACATTTAATGTCAATTAAATCAGTGTGTGTACAGTAAGTGTCAATTAAATCAGTGCATGTACAGATGGTGTCAATTAAATCAATGTGTGTACAGTAAGTATCAATTAAATCAGTGTGTGTACAATTAATGTCAATTAAATCAGCGTGTGTACAATTAATGTCAATTAAATCAGTGTGTGTACAGTAAATGTCAATTAAATCAGTGTGTGTACAATTAATGTCAATTAAATCAGTGTGTGAATTGTAAGTGTCTGTTAAATCAGTTTTTGTACATTTAGTGTCAATTAAATCAGTGTTTGTACAGTTAGTGTCAATTAAATTAGTGTGTGTACAATTTTTGTCAATTAAATCAGTGTGTGTACAGTAAGTGTCAATTAAATCAGTGTGTGAACAGTCAGTGTCTGTTCAATCAGTGTGAGTACAGTAAGTGTCAATTAAATCAGTGTGTGAACAGTCAGTGTCTGTTCAATCAGTGTGAGTACAGTAAGTGTCAATTAAATCAGTGTGTGAACAGTCAGTGTCTGTTCAATCAGTGTGATTACAGTAAGTGTCAATTAAATCAGTGTGTGAACAGTCAGTGTCTGTTAAATCAGTGTGAGTACAGTAAGTGTCAATTAAATCAGTGTGTGAACAGTCAGTGTCTGTTAAATCAGTGTGAGTACAGTAAGTGTCAATTAAATCAGTGTGTGTACAGTTAGTGTCAATTAAATCAGTTTTTGTACAGTTAGTGTCAATTAAATCAGTTTTTATACAGTTAGTGTCAATTAAATCAGTGTGTGTACAGTTAGTGTCAATTAAATCAGTGTGTGAACAGTAAGTGTCAATTAAATCAGTGTGTGTACAGTTAATGTCAATTAAATCAGTTTGTCCACATTTAATGTCAATTAAATCAGTGTGAGTACAGTAAGTGTCAATTAAATCAGTGTGTGAACAGTCAGTGTCTGTTAAATCAGTGTGAATAGAGTAAGTGTCAATTAAATCAGTGTGTGTACAGTTAGTGTCAATTAAATCAGTTTTTGTACAGTTAGTGTCAAATAAACAGTGTGTGCACATTTAGTGTCAAGTAAATCAGTGTGTGTCCCATTCGTGTCAATTAAACAGTGTGTGTACAGTTACTGTCAAGTAAATCAGTGTGTGTACAATTAGTGTCAATTTAATCAGTGTGTGTGACATGAATCTTGTCATTCATGGAAAATGACTTATGAAATAATACTGGGCGGCCTGCTGGTGGCGCTGTCCAGGGAGAGTATAAATACTCGGGTCTGGGCCCAGATTGCGCAGGACATTCTTAACAGGAACTAGTGAAGGACACAACTGGACCTCCATGTTGTAAAACAGCTGATTAAAGCTTTGTTTAATGCTTAGACCAAGTGCCTAGTAGTTTTCTTACATCAGTTTGTACAGTTAGTGTCAATTAAATCAGTGTGTGTACAGTTCGTGACAATTAAATCAGTGTGTGTACAGTTACTCTCAATTAAATCAGTGTTTGTACAGTTAGTTTCAATGAAATCAGTGTGTGTACAGTTAGTGTTAATTAAATCAGTGTGTGTACAGTTCATGTCAAAAAAATCAGTTTGTGTACAGTCAGTGCCTGTTAAATCAGTGTTTGTACAGTTAATGTCAATTAAATCAGTGTGTGTACAGATAGTGTCAATTAAATCAGTGTGTGCACAGTTAGTGTCAAGTAAATCAGTGTGTGTAGAGTTAGTGTCAAGTAAAGCAGTGTGTATACAGTTAGTGTCAATTAAATCAGTGTGCCTCCATTTAATGTCAATTAAATCTGTGTGTGTACAGTTCGTGTCAATTAAATTAATGTGTCTACATTTAATGCCAAAAATATCAGTTTGTGTACAGTCAGTGTCTGTTAAATCAGTGTTTGTACAGTTAATGTCAATTAAATCAGTGTGTGGACAGTTAGTGACAATTAAATCAGTGTGCCTATATTTAATGTCAAAAATATCAGTTTGTGCACAGTCAGTGTCTGTTAAATCAATGTTTGTACAGTTAATGTCAATTAAATCAGTTTGTGTACAGATAGTGTCAATTAATTCAATGTTTGTACAGTTAGTGTCAATTAAATCAGTGTGCCTACATTTAATGTCAATTAAATCAGTTTGTGTACAGATAGTGTCAATTAAATCAGTGTTTGTACAGTTAGAGTCAATTAAATCAGTGTGTGTACAGATGGTGTCAATTAAATCAGTGTGTGTACATTAAGTGTCAATTAAATCAGTGTGTGTACAGTTAGTATCAATTAAATCAGTGTGCCTACATTTAATGTCAATTAAATCAGTTTGTGTACAGTTAGTGTCAATTAAATCAGTGTGTGCACAATTAGTGTCAATTAAATCAGTGTGGGTACAGTTAGTGTCAATTAAATCAGTGTGTGTACAGTTAGTGTCAATTAAATCAGTGTGTGTACAATTCCAATCAATTAAATCAATGTGGGTACAGTTAGTGTCAATTAAATCAGTGTGTGTACAGTTAGCGTCAATTAAATCAGTGTGCCTACATTTAATGTCAATTAAATCAGTTTGTGTACAGATAATGTCAATTAAGTCAGTGTGGGTACAGTTAGTGTCAATTAAATCAGTGTGTGTACAGTTAGTGTCAATTATATCAGTGAGTGTACAGTTAGTGTCAATTAAATCAGTGAGTGTACAGTTAGTGTCAATTAAATCAGTGTGTGTACAGTTAGTGTCAATTAAATCAGTGTGTGTACAGTTAGTTTCAATTAAATCAGTGTGTGTCCAGTAAGTGTCAATTAAATCAGTATGTGTACAGTTAGTGTCAATTAAATCAGTGTGTGTTCAGTTAGTGTCAATTAAATCAGTGTGTGTCCAGTAAGTGTCAATTAAATCAGTGTGTGTACAGTTAGTGTCAATCAAATCAGTTTGTGTACAGTCAGTGTCTGTTCAATCAGCGTGTGTACAGTTAGTGTCAATTAAATCATTGTGTGTACAGTTCGTCTCACTTAAATCAGTGTGTGTACAATTAGTGTCAAATAAATCAGTGTGTGTCCCATTCATGTCAATTAGACAGTGTGTGTACAGTTACTGTCAAGTAAATCAGTGTGTGTACAATTAGTGTCAATTTAATCAGTGTGTGTGACATGAATCTTGTCATTCATGGAAAATGACTTATGAAATAATACTGGGCGGCCTGCTGGTGGCGCTGTCCAGGGAGAGTATAAATACTCGGGTCTGGGCCCAGATTGCGCAGGACATTCTTAACAGGAACTGGTGAAGGACACAACTGGACCTCCATGTTGTAAAACAGTTGATTAAAGCTTTGTTTAATGCTTAGACCAAGTGCCTAGTAGTTTTCTTACATCAGTTTGTACAGTTAGTGTCAATTAAATCAGTGTGTGTACAGTTCGTGACAATTAAATCAGTGTGTGTACAGTTACTCTCAATTAAATCAGTGTTTGTACAGTTAGTTTCAATGAAATTAGTGTGTGTACAGTTAGTGTTAATTAAATCAGTGTGTGTACAGTTCATGTCAAAAAAATCAGTTTGTGTACAGTCAGTGCCTGTTAAATCAGTGTTTGTACAGTTAATGTCAATTAAATCAGTGTGTGTACAGATAGTGTCAATTAAATCAGTGTGTGCACCGTTAGTGTCAAGTAAATCAGTGTGTGTAGAGTTAGTGTCAAGTAAAGCAGTGTGTATACAGTTAGTGTCAATTAAATCAGTGTGCCTCCATTTAATGTCAATTAAATCTGTGTGTGTACAGTTCGTGTCAATTAAATTAATGTGTCTACATTTAATGCCAAAAATATCAGTTTGTGTACAGTCAGTGTCTGTTAAATCAGTGTTTGTACAGTTAATGTCAATTAAATCAGTGTGTGGACAGTTAGTGACAATTAAATCAGTGTGCCTATATTTAATGTCAAAAATATCAGTTTGTGCACAGTCAGTGTCTGTTAAATCAATGTTTGTACAGTTAATGTCAATTAAATCAGTTTGTGTACAGATAGTGTCAATTAATTCAATGTTTGTACAGTTAGTGTCAATTAAATCAGTGTGCCTACATTTAATGTCAATTAAATCAGTTTGTGTACAGATAGTGTCAATTAAATCAGTGTTTGTACAGTTAGTGTCAATTAAATCAGTGTGTGTACAGATGGTGTCAATTAAATCAGTGTGTGTACATTAAGTGTCAATTAAATCAGTGTGTGTACAGTTAGTATCAATTAAATCAGTGTGCCTACATTTAATGTCAATTAAATCAGTTTGTGTACAGTTAGTGTCAATTAAATCAGTGTGTGCACAATTAGTGTCAATTAAATCAGTGTGGGTACAGTTAGTGTCAATTAAATCAGTGTGTGTACAGTTAGTGTCAATTAAATCAGTGTGTGTACAATTCCAATCAATTAAATCAATGTGGGTACAGTTAGTGTCAATTAAATCAGTGTGTGTACAGTTAGCGTCAATTAAATCAGTGTGCCTACATTTAATGTCAATTAAATCAGTTTGTGTACAGATAATGTCAATTAAGTCAGTGTGGGTACAGTTAGTGTCAATTAAATCAGTGTGTGTACAGTTAGTGTCAATTATATCAGTGAGTGTACAGTTAGTGTCAATTAAATCAGTGAGTGTACAGTTAGTGTCAATTAAATCAGTGT
Source organism: Squalus acanthias (assembly GCA_030390025.1). Lineage (NCBI taxonomy): Eukaryota > Metazoa > Chordata > Chondrichthyes > Squaliformes > Squalidae > Squalus > Squalus acanthias. The sequence continues at coordinate 87,261,675 of CM059435.1, forward strand.
GTGTACAGTTAGTGTCAATTAAATCAGTGTGTGTACAGTTAGTTTCAATTAAATCAGTGTGTGTCCAGTAAGTGTCAATTAAATCAGTATGTGTACAGTTAGTGTCAATTAAATCAGTGTGTGTTCAGTTAGTGTCAATTAAATCAGTGTGTGTCCAGTAAGTGTCAATTAAATCAGTGTGTGTACAGTTAGTGTCAATCAAATCAGTTTGTGTACAGTCAGTGTCTGTTCAATCAGCGTGTGTACAGTTAGTGTCAATTAAATCATTGTGTGTACAGTTCGTCTCACTTAAATCAGTGTGTGTACAATTAGTGTCAAATAAATCAGTGTGTGTCCCATTCGTGTCAATTAGACAGTGTGTGTACAGTTACTGTCAAGTAAATCAGTGTGTGTACAATTAGTGTCAATTTAATCAGTGTGTGTGACATGAATCTTGTCATTCATGGAAAATGACTTATGAAATAATACTGGGCGGCCTGCTGGTGGCGCTGTCCAGGGAGAGTATAAATACTCGGGTCTGGGCCCAGATTGCGCAGGACATTCTTAACAGGAACTGGTGAAGGACACAACTGGACCTCCATGTTGTAAAACAGTTGATTAAAGCTTTGTTTAATGCTTAGACCAAGTGCCTAGTAGTTTTCTTACATCAGTTTGTACAGTTAGTGTCAATTAAATCAGTGTGTGTACAGTTCGTGACAATTAAATCAGTGTGTGTACAGTTACTCTCAATTAAATCAGTGTTTGTACAGTTAGTTTCAATGAAATTAGTGTGTGTACAGTTAGTGTTAATTAAATCAGTGTGTGTACAGTTCATGTCAAAAAAATCAGTTTGTGTACAGTCAGTGCCTGTTAAATCAGTGTTTGTACAGTTAATGTCAATTAAATCAGTGTGTGTACAGATAGTGTCAATTAAATCAGTGTGTGCACAGTTAGTGTCAAGTAAATCAGTGTGTGTAGAGTTAGTGTCAAGTAAAGCAGTGTGTATACAGTTAGTGTCAATTAAATCAGTGTGCCTCCATTTAATGTCAATTAAATCTGTGTGTGTACAGTTCGTGTCAATTAAATTAATGTGTCTACATTTAATGCCAAAAATATCAGTTTGTGTACAGTCAGTGTCTGTTAAATCAGTGTTTGTACAGTTAATGTCAATTAAATCAGTGTGTGGACAGTTAGTGACAATTAAATCAGTGTGCCTATATTTAATGTCAAAAATATCAGTTTGTGCACTGTCAGTGTCTGTTAAATCAATGTTTGTACAGTTAATGTCAATTAAATCAGTTTGTGCACAGATAGTGTCAATTAATTCAATGTTTGTACAGTTAGTGTCAATTAAATCAGTGTGCCTACATTTAATGTCAATTAAATCAGTTTGTGTACAGATAGTGTCAATTAAATCAGTGTTTGTACAGTTAGTGTCAATTAAATCATTGTGTGTACAGATGGTGTCAATTAAATCAGTGTGTGTACATTAAGTGTCAATTAAATCAGTGTGTGTACAGTTAGTATCAATTAAATCAGTGTGCCTACATTTAATGTCAATTAAATCAGTTTGTGTACAGTTAGTGTCAATTAAATCAGTGTGTGCACAATTAGTGTCAATTAAATCAGTGTGGGTACAGTTAGTGTCAATTAAATCAGTGTGTGTACAGTTAGTGTCAATTAAATCAGTGTGTGTACAATTCCAATCAATTAAATCAATGTGGGTACAGTTAGTGTCAATTAAATCAGTGTGTGTACAGTTAGCGTCAATTAAATCAGTGTGCCTACATTTAATGTCAATTAAATCAGTTTGTGTACAGATAATGTCAATTAAGTCAGTGTGGGTACAGTTAGTGTCAATTAAATCAGTGTGTGTACAGTTAGTGTCAATTATATCAGTGAGTGTACAGTTAGTGTCAATTAAATCAGTGAGTGTACAGTTAGTGTCAATTAAATCAGTGTGTGTACAGTTAGTGTCAATTAAATCAGTGTGTGTACAGTTAGTTTCAATTAAATCAGTGTGTGTCCAGTAAGTGTCAATTAAATCAGTATGTGTACAGTTAGTGTCAATTAAATCAGTGTGTGTTCAGTTAGTGTCAATTAAATCAGTGTGTGTCCAGTAAGTGTCAATTAAATCAGTGTGTGTACAGTTAGTGTCAATCAAATCAGTTTGTGTACAGTCAGTGTCTGTTCAATCAGCGTGTGTACAGTTAGTGTCAATTAAATAATTGTGTGTACAGTTCGTCTCACTTAAATCAGTGTGTGTACAATTAGTGTCAAATAAATCAGTGTGTGTCCCATTCGTGTCAATTAGACAGTGTGTGTACAGTTACTGTCAAGTAAATCAGTGTGTGTACAATTAGTGTCAATTTAATCAGTGTGTGTGACATGAATCTTGTCATTCATGGAAAATGACTTATGAAATAATACTGGGCGGCCTGCTGGTGGCGCTGTCCAGGGAGAGTATAAATACTCGGGTCTGGGCCCAGATTGCGCAGGACATTCTTAACAGGAACTGGTGAAGGACACAACTGGACCTCCATGTTGTAAAACAGTTGATTAAAGCTTTGTTTAATGCTTAGACCAAGTGCCTAGTAGTTTTCTTACATCAGTTTGTACAGTTAGTGTCAATTAAATCAGTGTGTGTACAGTTCGTGACAATTAAATCAGTGTGTGTACAGTTACTCTCAATTAAATCAGTGTTTGTACAGTTAGTTTCAATGAAATTAGTGTGTGTACAGTTAGTGTTAATTAAATCAGTGTGTGTACAGTTCATGTCAAAAAAATCAGTTTGTGTACAGTCAGTGCCTGTTAAATCAGTGTTTGTACAGTTAATGTCAATTAAATCAGTGTGTGTACAGATAGTGTCAATTAAATCAGTGTGTGCACAGTTAGTGTCAAGTAAATCAGTGTGTGTAGAGTTAGTGTCAAGTAAAGCAGTGTGTATACAGTTAGTGTCAATTAAATCAGTGTGCCTCCATTTAATGTCAATTAAATCTGTGTGTGTACAGTTCGTGTCAATTAAATTAATGTGTCTACATTTAATGCCAAAAATATCAGTTTGTGTACAGTCAGTGTCTGTTAAATCAGTGTTTGTACAGTTAATGTCAATTAAATCAGTGTGTGGACAGTTAGTGACAATTAAATCAGTGTGCCTATATTTAATGTCAAAAATATCAGTTTGTGCACTGTCAGTGTCTGTTAAATCAATGTTTGTACAGTTAATGTCAATTAAATCAGTTTGTGCACAGATAGTGTCAATTAATTCAATGTTTGTACAGTTAGTGTCAATTAAATCAGTGTGCCTACATTTAATGTCAATTAAATCAGTTTGTGTACAGATAGTGTCAATTAAATCAGTGTTTGTACAGTTAGTGTCAATTAAATCATTGTGTGTACAGATGGTGTCAATTAAATCAGTGTGTGTACATTAAGTGTCAATTAAATCAGTGTGTGTACAGTTAGTATCAATTAAATCAGTGTGCCTACATTTAATGTCAATTAAATCAGTTTGTGTACAGTTAGTGTCAATTAAATCAGTGTGTGCACAATTAGTGTCAATTAAATCAGTGTGGGTACAGTTAGTGTCAATTAAATCAGTGTGTGTACAGTTAGTGTCAATTAAATCAGTGTGTGTACAATTCCAATCAATTAAATCAATGTGGGTACAGTTAGTGTCAATTAAATCAGTGTGTGTACAGTTAGCGTCAATTAAATCAGTGTGCCTACATTTAATGTCAATTAAATCAGTTTGTGTACAGATAATGTCAATTAAGTCAGTGTGGGTACAGTTAGTGTCAATTAAATCAGTGTGTGTACAGTTAGTGTCAATTATATCAGTGAGTGTACAGTTAGTGTCAATTAAATCAGTGAGTGTACAGTTAGTGTCAATTAAATCAGTGTGTGTACAGTTAGTGTCAATTAAATCAGTGTGTGTACAGTTAGTTTCAATTAAATCAGTGTGTGTCCAGTAAGTGTCAATTAAATCAGTATGTGTACAGTTAGTGTCAATTAAATCAGTGTGTGTTCAGTTAGTGTCAATTAAATCAGTGTGTGTCCAGTAAGTGTCAATTAAATCAGTGTGTGTACAGTTAGTGTCAATCAAATCAGTGTGTGTACAGTCAGTGTCTGTTCAATCAGCGTGTGTACAGTTAGTGTCAATTAAATCATTGTGTGTACAGTTCATCTCACTTAAATCAGTGTGTGTACAATTAGTGTCAAATAAATCAGTTTGGGTACAGTTAGAGTCAATTAAACTGTGTGTGCACAGTTAGTGTCAAGTAAATCAGTGTGTGTACAGTTAGTGTCAAGTAAATTAGTATGTGTACAGTTCGTGTCAATTAAATCAGTGTGTGTACAGTTAATGTCAATTAAATCAGTGGGCCTACATTTAATGTCAATTAAATCAGTGTGTGTACAGTTAGTGTCAATTAAATCAGTGTGTGTACAGTTAGTGTCAATTAAATCAGTGTGGGTACAGTTATTGTCAATTAAATCAGAATGTGTCCAGTAAGTGTCAATTAAATCAGTGTGTGTACAGTAAGTGTCAATTAAATCAGTGTGTGTACAGTTAGTGTCAATTAAATCAGTTTGTCCACATTTAATGTCAATTAAATCAGTGTGTGTACAGTAAGTGTCAATTAAATCAGTGCATGTACAGATGGTGTCAATTAAATCAATGTGTGTACAGTAAGTATCAATTAAATCAGTGTGTGTACAATTAATGTCAATTAAATCAGCGTGTGTACAATTAATGTCAATTAAATCAGTGTGTGTACAGTAAATGTCAATTAAATCAGTGTGTGTACAATTAATGTCAATTAAATCAGTGTGTGAATTGTAAGTGTCTGTTAAATCAGTTTTTGTACATTTAGTGTCAATTAAATCAGTGTTTGTACAGTTAGTGTCAATTAAATTAGTGTGTGTACAATTTTTGTCAATTAAATCAGTGTGTGTACAGTAAGTGTCAATTAAATCAGTGTGTGAACAGTCAGTGTCTGTTCAATCAGTGTGAGTACAGTAAGTGTCAATTAAATCAGTGTGTGAACAGTCAGTGTCTGTTCAATCAGTGTGAGTACAGTAAGTGTCAATTAAATCAGTGTGTGAACAGTCAGTGTCTGTTAAATCAGTGTGAGTACAGTAAGTGTCAATTAAATCAGTGTGTGAACAGTCAGTGTCTGTTAAATCAGTGTGAGTACAGTAAGTGTCAATTAAATCAGTGTGTGAACAGTCAGTGTCTGTTAAATCAGTGTGAGTACAGTAAGTGTCAATTAAATCAGTGTGTGTACAGTTAGTGTCAATTAAATCAGTTTTTGTACAGTTAGTGTCAATTAAATCAGTTTTTATACAGTTAGTGTCAATTAAATCAGTGTGTGTACAGTTAGTGTCAATTAAATCAGTGTGTGAACAGTAAGTGTCAATTAAATCAGTGTGTGTACAGTTAATGTCAATTAAATCAGTTTGTCCACATTTAATGTCAATTAAATCAGTGTGAGTACAGTAAGTGTCAATTAAATCAGTGTGTGAACAGTCAGTGTCTGTTAAATCAGTGTGAATAGAGTAAGTGTCAATTAAATCAGTGTGTGTACAGTTAGTGTCAATTAAATCAGTTTTTGTACAGTTAGTGTCAAATAAACAGTGTGTGCACATTTAGTGTCAAGTAAATCAGTGTGTGTCCCATTCGTGTCAATTAAACAGTGTGTGTACAGTTACTGTCAAGTAAATCAGTGTGTGTACAATTAGTGTCAATTTAATCAGTGTGTGTGACATGAATCTTGTCATTCATGGAAAATGACTTATGAAATAATACTGGGCGGCCTGCTGGTGGCGCTGTCCAGGGAGAGTATAAATACTCGGGTCTGGGCCCAGATTGCGCAGGACATTCTTAACAGGAACTAGTGAAGGACACAACTGGACCTCCATGTTGTAAAACAGCTGATTAAAGCTTTGTTTAATGCTTAGACCAAGTGCCTAGTAGTTTTCTTACATCAGTTTGTACAGTTAGTGTCAATTAAATCAGTGTGTGTACAGTTCGTGACAATTAAATCAGTGTGTGTACAGTTACTCTCAATTAAATCAGTGTTTGTACAGTTAGTTTCAATGAAATCAGTGTGTGTACAGTTAGTGTTAATTAAATCAGTGTGTGTACAGTTCATGTCAAAAAAATCAGTTTGTGTACAGTCAGTGCCTGTTAAATCAGTGTTTGTACAGTTAATGTCAATTAAATCAGTGTGTGTACAGATAGTGTCAATTAAATCAGTGTGTGCACAGTTAGTGTCAAGTAAATCAGTGTGTGTACAGTTAGTGTCAAGTAAAGCAGCGTGTATACAGTTAGTGTCAATTAAATCAGTGTGCCTCCATTTAATGTCAATTAAATCTGTGTGTGTACAGTTCGTGTCAATTAAATTAATGTGTCTACATTTAATGCCAAAAATATCAGTTTGTGTACAGTCAGTGTCTGTTAAATCAGTGTTTGTACAGTTAATGTCAATTAAATCAGTGTGTGGACAGTTAGTGACAATTAAATCAGTGTGCCTATATTTAATGTCAAAAATATCAGTTTGTGCACAGTCAGTGTCTGTTAAATCAATGTTTGTACAGTTAATGTCAATTAAATCAGTTTGTGTACAGATAGTGTCAATTAATTCAATGTTTGTACAGTTAGTGTCAATTAAATCAGTGTGCCTACATTTAATGTCAATTAAATCAGTTTGTGTACAGATAGTGTCAATTAAATCAGTGTTTGTACAGTTAGTGTCAATTAAATCAGTGTGTGTACAGATGGTGTCAATTAAATCAGTGTGTGTACATTAAGTGTCAATTAAATCAGTGTGTGTACAGTTAGTATCAATTAAATCAGTGTGCCTACATTTAATGTCAATTAAATCAGTTTGTGTACAGTTAGTGTCAATTAAATCAGTGTGTGCACAATTAGTGTCAATTAAATCAGTGTGGGTACAGTTAGTGTCAATTAAATCAGTGTGTGTACAGTTAGTGTCAATTAAATCAGTGTGTGTACAATTCCAATCAATTAAATCAATGTGGGTACAGTTAGTGTCAATTAAATCAGTGTGTGTACAGTTAGCGTCAATTAAATCAGTGTGCCTACATTTAATGTCAATTAAATCAGTTTGTGTACAGATAATGTCAATTAAGTCAGTGTGGGTACAGTTAGTGTCAATTAAATCAGTGTGTGTACAGTTAGTGTCAATTATATCAGTGAGTGTACAGTTAGTGTCAATTAAATCAGTGAGTGTACAGTTAGTGTCAATTAAATCAGTGTGTGTACAGTTAGTGTCAATTAAATCAGTGTGTGTACAGTTAGTTTCAATTAAATCAGTGTGTGTCCAGTAAGTGTCAATTAAATCAGTATGTGTACAGTTAGTGTCAATTAAATCAGTGTGTGTTCAGTTAGTGTCAATTAAATCAGTGTGTGTCCAGTAAGTGTCAATTAAATCAGTGTGTGTACAGTTAGTGTCAATCAAATCAGTGTGTGTACAGTCAGTGTCTGTTCAATCAGCGTGTGTACAGTTAGTGTCAATTAAATCATTGTGTGTACAGTTCGTCTCACTTAAATCAGTGTGTGTACAATTAGTGTCAAATAAATCAGTGTGTGTCCCATTCGTGTCAATTAGACAGTGTGTGTACAGTTACTGTCAAGTAAATCAGTGTGTGTACAATTAGTGTCAATTTAATCAGTGTGTGTGACATGAATCTTGTCATTCATGGAAAATGACTTATGAAATAATACTGGGCGGCCTGCTGGTGGCGCTGTCCAGGGAGAGTATAAATACTCGGGTCTGGGCCCAGATTGCGCAGGACATTCTTAACAGGAACTAGTGAAGGACACAACTGGACCTCCATGTTGTAAAACAGTTGATTAAAGCTTTGTTTAATGCTTAGACCAAGTGCCTAGTAGTTTTCTTACATCAGTTTGTACAGTTAGTGTCAATTAAATCAGTGTGTGTACAGTTCGTGACAATTAAATCAGTGTGTGTACAGTTACTCTCAATTAAATCAGTGTTTGTACAGTTAGTTTCAATGAAATTAGTGTGTGTACAGTTAGTGTTAATTAAATCAGTGTGTGTACAGTTCATGTCAAAAAAATCAGTTTGTGTACAGTCAGTGCCTGTTAAATCAGTGTTTGTACAGTTAATGTCAATTAAATCAGTGTGTGTACAGATAGTGTCAATTAAATCAGTGTGTGCACAGTTAGTGTCAAGTAAATCAGTGTGTGTAGAGTTAGTGTCAAGTAAAGCAGTGTGTATACAGTTAGTGTCAATTAAATCAGTGTGCCTCCATTTAATGTCAATTAAATCTGTGTGTGTACAGTTCGTGTCAATTAAATTAATGTGTCTACATTTAATGCCAAAAATATCAGTTTGTGTACAGTCAGTGTCTGTTAAATCAGTGTTTGTACAGTTAATGTCAATTAAATCAGTGTGTGGACAGTTAGTGACAATTAAATCAGTGTGCCTATATTTAATGTCAAAAATATCAGTTTGTGCACAGTCAGTGTCTGTTAAATCAATGTTTGTACAGTTAATGTCAATTAAATCAGTTTGTGTACAGATAGTGTCAATTAATTCAATGTTTGTACAGTTAGTGTCAATTAAATCAGTGTGCCTACATTTAATGTCAATTAAATCAGTTTGTGTACAGATAGTGTCAATTAAATCAGTGTTTGTACAGTTAGTGTCAATTAAATCAGTGTGTGTACAGATGGTGTCAATTAAATCAGTGTGTGTACATTAAGTGTCAATTAAATCAGTGTGTGTACAGTTAGTATCAATTAAATCAGTGTGCCTACATTTAATGTCAATTAAATCAGTTTGTGTACAGTTAGTGTCAATTAAATCAGTGTGTGCACAATTAGTGTCAATTAAATCAGTGTGGGTACAGTTAGTGTCAATTAAATCAGTGTGTGTACAGTTAGTGTCAATTAAATCAGTGTGTGTACAATTCCAATCAATTAAATCAATGTGGGTACAGTTAGTGTCAATTAAATCAGTGTGTGTACAGTTAGCGTCAATTAAATCAGTGTGCCTACATTTAATGTCAATTAAATCAGTTTGTGTACAGATAATGTCAATTAAGTCAGTGTGGGTACAGTTAGTGTCAATTAAATCAGTGTGTGTACAGTTAGTGTCAATTATATCAGTGAGTGTACAGTTAGTGTCAATTAAATCAGTGAGTGTACAGTTAGTGTCAATTAAATCAGTGTGTGTACAGTTAGTGTCAATTAAATCAGTGTGTGTACAGTTAGTTTCAATTAAATCAGTGTGTGTCCAGTAAGTGTCAATTAAATCAGTATGTGTACAGTTAGTGTCAATTAAATCAGTGTGTGTTCAGTTAGTGTCAATTAAATCAGTGTGTGTCCAGTAAGTGTCAATTAAATCAGTGTGTGTACAGTTAGTGTCAATCAAATCAGTGTGTGTACAGTCAGTGTCTGTTCAATCAGCGTGTGTACAGTTAGTGTCAATTAAATCATTGTGTGTACAGTTCGTCTCACTTAAATCAGTGTGTGTACAATTAGTGTCAAATAAATCAGTGTGTGTCCCATTCGTGTCAATTAGACAGTGTGTGTACAGTTACTGTCAAGTAAATCAGTGTGTGTACAATTAGTGTCAATTTAATCAGTGTGTGTGACATGAATCTTGTCATTCATGGAAAATGACTTATGAAATAATACTGGGCGGCCTGCTGGTGGCGCTGTCCAGGGAGAGTATAAATACTCGGGTCTGGGCCCAGATTGCGCAGGACATTCTTAACAGGAACTAGTGAAGGACACAACTGGACCTCCATGTTGTAAAACAGTTGATTAAAGCTTTGTTTAATGCTTAGACCAAGTGCCTAGTAGTTTTCTTACATCAGTTTGTACAGTTAGTGTCAATTAAATCAGTGTGTGTACAGTTCGTGACAATTAAATCAGTGTGTGTACAGTTACTCTCAATTAAATCAGTGTTTGTACAGTTAGTTTCAATGAAATTAGTGTGTGTACAGTTAGTGTTAATTAAATCAGTGTGTGTACAGTTCATGTCAAAAAAATCAGTTTGTGTACAGTCAGTGCCTGTTAAATCAGTGTTTGTACAGTTAATGTCAATTAAATCAGTGTGTGTACAGATAGTGTCAATTAAATCAGTGTGTGCACAGTTAGTGTCAAGTAAATCAGTGTGTGTACAGTTAGTGTCAAGTAAAGCAGTGTGTATACAGTTAGTGTCAATTAAATCAGTGTGCCTCCATTTAATGTCAATTAAATCTGTGTGTGTACAGTTCGTGTCAATTAAATTAATGTGTCTACATTTAATGCCAAAAATATCAGTTTGTGTACAGTCAGTGTCTGTTAAATCAGTGAGTGTACAGTTAGTGTCAATTAAATCAGTGAGTGTACAGTTAGTGTCAATTAAATCAGTGTGTGTACAGTTAGTGTCAATTAAATCAGTGTGTGTACAGTTAGTTTCAATTAAATCAGTGTGTGTCCAGTAAGTGTCAATTAAATCAGTATGTGTACAGTTAGTGTCAATTAAATCAGTGTGTGTTCAGTTAGTGTCAATTAAATCAGTGTGTGTCCAGTAAGTGTCAATTAAATCAGTGTGTGTACAGTTAGTGTCAATCAAATCAGTGTGTGTACAGTCAGTGTCTGTTCAATCAGCGTGTGTACAGTTAGTGTCAATTAAATCATTGTGTGTACAGTTCGTCTCACTTAAATCAGTGTGTGTACAATTAGTGTCAAATAAATCAGTTTGGGTACAGTTAGAGTCAATTAAACTGTGTGTGCACAGTTAGTGTCAAGTAAATCAGTGTGTGTACAGTTAGTGTCAAGTAAATTAGTATGTGTACAGTTCGTGTCAATTAAATCAGTGTGTGTACAGTTAATGTCAATTAAATCAGTGGGCCTACATTTAATGTCAATTAAATCAGTGTGTGTACAGTTAGTGTCAATTAAATCAGTGTGTGTACAGTTAGTGTCAATTAAATCAGTGTGGGTACAGTTATTGTCAATTAAATCAGAATGTGTCCAGTAAGTGTCAATTAAATCAGTGTGTGTACAGTAAGTGTCAATTAAATCAGTGTGTGTACAGTTAGTGTCAATTAAATCAGTTTGTCCACATTTAATGTCAATTAAATCAGTGTGTGTACAGTAAGTGTCAATTAAATCAGTGCATGTACAGATGGTGTCAATTAAATCAATGTGTGTACAGTAAGTATCAATTAAATCAGTGTGTGTACAATTAATGTCAATTAAATCAGCGTGTGTACAATTAATGTCAATTAAATCAGTGTGTGTACAGTAAATGTCAATTAAATCAGTGTGTGTACAATTAATGTCAATTAAATCAGTGTGTGAATTGTAAGTGTCTGTTAAATCAGTTTTTGTACATTTAGTGTCAATTAAATCAGTGTTTGTACAGTTAGTGTCAATTAAATTAGTGTGTGTACAATTTCTGTCAATTAAATCAGTGTGTGTACAGTAAGTGTCAATTAAATCAGTGTGTGAACAGTCAGTGTCTGTTCAATCAGTGTGAGTACAGTAAGTGTCAATTAAATCAGTGTGTGAACAGTCAGTGTCTGTTCAATCAGTGTGAGTACAGTAAGTGTCAATTAAATCAGTGTGTGAACAGTCAGTGTCTGTTAAATCAGTGTGAGTACAGTAAGTGTCAATTAAATCAGTGTGTGAACAGTCAGTGTCTGTTAAATCAGTGTGAGTACAGTAAGTGTCAATTAAATCAGTGTGTGAACAGTCAGTGTCTGTTAAATCAGTGTGAGTACAGTAAGTGTCAATTAAATCAGTGTGTGTACAGTTAGTGTCAATTAAATCAGTTTTTGTACAGTTAGTGTCAATTAAATCAGTTTTTATACAGTTAGTGTCAATTAAATCAGTGTGTGTACAGTTAGTGTCAATTAAATCAGTGTGTGAACAGTAAGTGTCAATTAAATCAGTGTGTGTACAGTTAATGTCAATTAAATCAGTTTGTCCACATTTAATGTCAATTAAATCAGTGTGAGTACAGTAAGTGTCAATTAAATCAGTGTGTGAACAGTCAGTGTCTGTTAAATCAGTGTGAATAGAGTAAGTGTCAATTAAATCAGTGTGTGTACAGTTAGTGTCAATTAAATCAGTTTTTGTACAGTTAGTGTCAAATAAACAGTGTGTGCACATTTAGTGTCAAGTAAATCAGTGTGTGTCCCATTCGTGTCAATTAAACAGTGTGTGTACAGTTACTGTCAAGTAAATCAGTGTGTGTACAATTAGTGTCAATTTAATCAGTGTGTGTGACATGAATCTTGTCATTCATGGAAAATGACTTATGAAATAATACTGGGCGGCCTGCTGGTGGCGCTGTCCAGGGAGAGTATAAATACTCGGGTCTGGGCCCAGATTGCGCAGGACATTCTTAACAGGAACTAGTGAAGGACACAACTGGACCTCCATGTTGTAAAACAGTTGATTAAAGCTTTGTTTAATGCTGAGACCAAGTGCCTAGTAGTTTTCTTACATCAGTTTGTACAGTTAGTGTCAATTAAATCAGTGTGTGTACAGTTCGTGACAATTAAATCAGTGTGTGTACAGTTACTCTCAATTAAATCAGTGTTTGTACAGTTAGTGTCAATTAAATCAGTGTGTGTACAGATAGTGTCAATTAAATCAGTGTGTGCACAGTTAGTGTCAAGTAAATCAGTGTGTGTACAGTTAGTGTCAAGTAAAGCAGTGTGTATACAGTTAGTGTCAATTAAATCAGTGTGCCTCCATTTAATGTCAATTAAATCTGTGTGTGTACAGTTCGTGTCAATTAAATTAATGTGTCTACATTTAATGTCAAAAATATCAGTTTGTGTACAGTCAGTGTCTGTTAAATAAGTGTTTGTACAGTTAATGTCAATTAAATCAGTGTGTGTACAGTTAGTATCAATTAAATCAGTGTGCCTACATTTAATGTCAATTAAATCAGTTTGTGTACAGTTAGTGTCAATTAAATCAGTGTGTGTACAGTTAGTGTCAATTAAATCAGTGTGTGCACAATTAGTGTCAATTAAATCAGTGTGGGTACAGTTAGTGTCAATTAAGTCAGTGTGTGTACAGTTAGTGTCAATTAAATCAGTGTGTGTACAATTCCAATCAATTAAATCAGTGTGGGTACAGTTAGTGTCAATTAAATCAGTGTGTGTACAGTTAGCGTCAATTAAATCAGTGTGCCTACATTTAATGTCAATTAAATCAGTTTGTGTACAGATAATGTCAATTAAGTCAGTGTGGGTACAGTTAGTGTCAATTAAATCAGTGTGTGTACAGTTAGTGTCAATTATATCAGTGAGTGTACAGTTAGTGTCAATTAAATCAGTGAGTGTACAGTTAGTGTCAATTAAATCAGTGTGTGTACAGTTAGTGCCAATTAAATCAGTGTGTGTACAGTTAGTTTCAATTAAATCAGTGTGTGTCCAGTAAGTGTCAATTAAATCAGTATGTGTACAGTTAGTGTCAATTAAATCAGTGTGTGTTCAGTTAGTGTCAATTAAATCAGTGTGTGTCCAGTAAGTGTCAATTAAATCAGTGTGTGTACAGTTGGTGTCAATCAAATCAGTGTGTGTACAGTCAGTGTCTGTTCAATCAGCGTGTGTACAGTTAGTGTCAATTAAATCATTGTGTATACAGTTCGTCTCACTTAAATCAGTGTGTGTCCAGTAAGTGTCAATTAAATCAGTGTGTGTACAGTAAGTGTCAATTAAATCAGTGTGTGTACAGTTAGTGTCAATTAAATAAGTTTGTCCACATTTAATGTCAATTAAATCAGTGTGTGTGCAGTAAGTGTCAATTAAATCAGTGCATGTACAGAAGGTGTCAATTAAATCAATGTGTGTACAGTAAGTATCAATTAAATCAGTGTGTGTACAATTAATGTCAATTAAATCAGCGTGTGTACAATTAATGTCAATTAAATCAGTGTGTGTACAGTAAATGTCAATTAAATCAGTATGTGTACAATTAATGTCAATTAAATCAGTGTGTGAATTGTAAGTGTCTGTTAAATCAGTTTTTGTACATTTAGTGTCAATTAAATCATTGTTTGTACAGTTAGTGTCAATTAAATTAGTGTGTGTACAATTTCTGTCAATTAAATCAGTGTGTGAACAGTCAGTGTCTGTTAAATCAGTGTGAATAGAGTAAGTGTCAATTAAATCAGTGTGTGTACAGTTAGTGTCAATTAAATCAGTTTTTGTACAGTTAGTGTCAAATAAACAGTGTGTGCACATTTAGTGTCAAGTAAATCAGTGTGTGTCCCATTCGTGTCAATTAAATCAGTGTGTGTACAGTTAGTGTCAATTAAATCAGTGTGTGTACAGTTAGTCTCAATCAAATCAGTATGTGTACAGATAGTGTCAATTAAATCAGTGTGTGTACAGAGAGTGTCAATTAAATCAGTGTGTGTACAGTTAGTGTCAATTAAATTAGTGTGTAAAGTTAGTGTCAATTAAATCAGTGTGTGTCCCATTCGTGTCAATTAAACAGTGTGTGTACAGTTACTGTCAAGTAAATCAGTGTGTGTACAATTAGTGTCAATTTAATCAGTGTGTGTGACATGAATCTTGTCATTCATGGAAAATGACTTATGAAATAATACTGGGCGGCCTGCTGGTGGCGCTGTCCAGGGAGAGTATAAATACTCGGGTCTGGGCCCAGATTGCGCAGGACATTCTTAACAGGAACTAGTGAAGGACACAACTGGACCTCCATGTTGTAAAACAGTTGATTAAAGCTTTGTTTAATGCTTAGACCAAGTGCCCAGTAGTTTTCTTACATCAGTTTGTACAGTTAGTGTCAATTAAATCAGTGTGTGTACAGTTCGTGACAATTAAATCAGTGTGTGTACAGTTACTCTCAATTAAATCAGTGTGTGTACAGTTAGTGTCAATTAAATCAGTGTGTGTACAGTTAGTGTCAATTAAATCAGTGTGGGTACAGTTATTGTCAATTAAATCAGAGTGTGTCCAGTAAGTGTCAATTAAATCAGTGTGTGTACAGTAAGTGTCAATTAAATCAGTGTGTGTACAGTTAGTGTCAATTAAATCAGTTTGTCCACATATAATGTCAATTAAATCAGTGTGTGTACAGTAAGTGTCAATTAAATCAGTGCATGTACAGATGGTGTCAATTAAATCAATGTGTGTACAGTAAGTATCAATTAAATCAGTGTGTGTACAATTAATGTCAATTAAATCAGCGTGTGTACAATTAATGTCAATTAAATCAGTGTGTGTACAGTAAATGTCAATTAAATCAGTGTGTGTACAATTAATGTCAATTAAATCAGTGTGTGAATTGTAAGTGTCTGTTAAATCAGTTTTTGTACATTTAATGTCAATTAAATCAGTGTTTGTACAGTTAGTGTCAATTAAATTAGTGTGTGTACAATTTCTGTCAATTAAATCAGTGTGTGTACAGTAAGTGTCAATTAAATCAGTGTGTGAACAGTCAGTGTCTGTTCAATCAGTGTGAGTACAGTAAGTGTCAATGAAATCAATGTGTGAACAGTCAGTGTCTGTTCAATCAGTGTGAGTACAGTAAGTGTCAATTAAATCAGTGTGTGAACAGTCAGTGTCTGTTAAATCAGTGTGAGTACAGTAAGTGTCAATTAAATCAGTGTGTGAACAGTCAGTGTCTGTTAAATCAGTGTGAGTACAGTAAGTGTCAATTAAGTCAGTGTGTGAACAGTCAGTGTCTGTTAAATCAGTGTGAGTACAGTAAGTGTCAATTAAATCAGTGTGTGTACAGTTAGTGTCAATTAAATCAGTTTTTGTACAGTTAGTGTCAATTAAATCAGTTTTCATACAGTTAGTGTCAATTAAATCAGTGTGTGTACAGTTAGTGTCAATTAAATCAGTGTGTGTACAGTTAATGTCAATTAAATCAGTTTGTCCACATTTAATGTCAATTAAATCAGTGTGAGTACAGTAAGTGTCAATTAAATCAGTGTGTGAACAGTCAGTGTCTGTTAAATCAGTGTGAATAGAGTAAGTGTCAATTAAATCAGTGTGTGTACAGTTAGTGTCAATTAAATCAGTTTTTGTACAGTTAGTGTCAAATAAACAGTGTGTGCACATTTAGTGTCAAGTAAATCAGTGTGTGTCCCATTCGTGTCAATTAAATCAGTGTGTGTACAGTTAGTCTCAATTAAATCAGTGTGTGTACAGTTAGTCTCAATCAAATCAGTATGTGTACAGATAGTGTCAATTAAATCAGTGTGTGTACAGAGAGTGTCAATTAAATCAGTGTGTGTACAGTTAGTGTCAATTAAATTAGTGTGTAAAGTTAGTGTCAATTAAATCAGTGTGTGTCCCATTCGTGTCAATTAAACAGTGTGTGTACAGTTACTGTCAAGTAAATCAGTGTGTGTACAATTAGTGTCAATTTAATCAGTGTGTGTGACATGAATCTTGTCATTCATGGAAAATGACTTATGAAATAATACTGGGCGGCCTGCTGGTGGCGCTGTCCAGGGAGAGTATAAATACTCGGGTCTGGGCCCAGATTGCGCAGGACATTCTTAACAGGAACTAGTGAAGGACACAACTGGACCTCCATGTTGTAAAACAGTTGATTAAAGCTTTGTTTAATGCTTAGACCAAGTGCCCAGTAGTTTTCTTACATCAGTTTGTACAGTTAGTGTCAATTAAATCAGTGTGTGTACAGTTCGTGACAATTAAATCAGTGTGTGTACAGTTACTCTCAATTAAATCAGTGTGTGTACAGTTAGTGTCAATTAAATCAGTGTGTGTACAGTTAGTGTCAATTAAATCAGTGTGGGTACAGTTATTGTCAATTAAATCAGAGTGTGTCCAGTAAGTGTCAATTAAATCAGTGTGTGTACAGTAAGTGTCAATTAAATCAGTGTGTGTACAGTTAGTGTCAATTAAATCAGTTTGTCCACATATAATGTCAATTAAATCAGTGTGTGTACAGTAAGTGTCAATTAAATCAGTGCATGTACAGATGGTGTCAATTAAATCAATGTGTGTACAGTAAGTATCAATTAAATCAGTGTGTGTACAATTAATGTCAATTAAATCAGCGTGTGTACAATTAATGTCAATTAAATCAGTGTGTGTACAGTAAATGTCAATTAAATCAGTGTGTGTACAATTAATGTCAATTAAATCAGTGTGTGAATTGTAAGTGTCTGTTAAATCAGTTTTTGTACATTTAATGTCAATTAAATCAGTGTTTGTACAGTTAGTGTCAATTAAATTAGTGTGTGTACAATTTCTGTCAATTAAATCAGTGTCTGTACAGTAAGTGTCAATTAAATCAGTGTGTGAACAGTCAGTGTCTGTTCAATCAGTGTGAGTACAGTAAGTGTCAATGAAATCAATGTGTGAACAGTCAGTGTCTGTTCAATCAGTGTGAGTACAGTAAGTGTCAATTAAATCAGTGTGTGAACAGTCAGTGTCTGTTAAATCAGTGTGAGTACAGTAAGTGTCAATTAAATCAGTGTGTGAACAGTCAGTGTCTGTTAAATCAGTGTGAGTACAGTAAGTGTCAATTAAGTCAGTGTGTGAACAGTCAGTGTCTGTTAAATCAGTGTGAGTACAGTAAGTGTCAATTAAATCAGTGTGTGTACAGTTAGTGTCAATTAAATCAGTTTTTGTACAGTTAGTGTCAATTAAATCAGTTTTCATACAGTTAGTGTCAATTAAATCAGTGTGTGTACAGTTAGTGTCAATTAAATCAGTGTGTGAACAGTAAGTGTCAATTAAATCAGTGTGTGTACAGTTAATGTCAATTAAATCAGTTTGTCCACATTTAATGTCAATTAAATCAGTGTGAGTACAGATAGTGTCAATTAAATCAGTGTGTGCACAGTTAGTGTCAAGTAAATCAGTGTGTGTACAGTTAGTGTCAAGTAAAGCAGTGTGTATACAGTTAGTGTCAATTAAATCAGTGTGCCTCCATTTAATGTCAATTAAATCTGTGTGTGTACAGTTCGTGTCAATTAAATTAATGTGTCTACATTTAATGTCAAAAATATCAGTTTGTGTACAGTCAGTGTCTGTTAAGTCAGTGTTTGTACAGTTAATGTCAATTAAATCAGTGTGTGTACAGTTAGTATCAATTAAATCAGTGTGGCTACATTTAATGTCAATTAAATCAGTTTGTGTACAGTTAGTGTCAATTAAATCAGTGTGTGTACAGTTAGTGTCAATTAAATCAGTGTGTGCACAATTAGTGTCAATTAAATCAGTGTGGGTACAGTTAGTGTCAATTAAGTCAGTGTGTGTACAGTTAGTGTCAATTAAATCAGTGTGTGTACAATTCCAATCAATTAAATCAGTGTGGGTACAGTTAGTGTCAATTAAATCAGTGTGTGTACAGTTAGCGTCAATTAAATCAGTGTGCCTACATTTAATGTCAATTAAATCAGTTTGTGTACAGATCATGTCAATTAAGTCAGTGTGGGTACAGTTAGTGTCAATTAAATCAGTGTGTGTACAGTTAGTGTCAATTATATCAGTGAGTGTACAGTTAGTGTCAATTAAATCAGTGAGTGTACAGTTAGTGTCAATTAAATCAGTGTGTGTACAGTTAGTGTCAATTAAATCAGTGTGTGTACAGTTAGTTTCATTTAAATCAGTGTGTGTCCAGTAAGTGTCAATTAAATCAGTATGTGTACAGTTAGTGTCAATTAAATCAGTGTGTGTTCAGTTAGTGTCAATTAAATCAGTGTGTGTCCAGTAAGTGTCAATTAAATCAGTGTGTGTACAGTTAGTGTCAATCAAATCAGTGTGTGTACAGTCAGTGTCTGTTCAATCAGCGTGTGTACAGTTAGTGTCAATTAAATCATTGTGTGTACAGTTCGTCTCACTTAAATCAGTGTGTGTACAATTAGTGTCAAATAAATCAGTTTGGGTACAGTTAGAGTCAATTAAACTGTGTGTGCACAGTTAGTGTCAAGTAAATCAGTGTGTGTACAGTTAGTGTCAAGTAAATTAGTATGTGTACAGTTCGTGTCAATTAAATCAGTGTGTGTACAGTTAATGTCAATTAAATCAGTGGGCCTACATTTAATGTCAATTAAATCAGTGTGTGTACAGTTAGTGTCAATTAAATCAGTGTGTGTACAGTTAGTGTCAATTAAATCAGTGTGGGTACAGTTATTGTCAATTAAATCAGAGTGTGTCCAGTAAGTGTCAATTAAATCAGTGTGTGTACAGTAAGTGTCAATTAAATCAGTGTGTGTACAGTTAGTGTCAATTAAATCAGTTTGTCCACATTTAATGTCAATTAAATCAGTGTGTGTACAGTAAGTGTCAATTAAATCAGTGCATGTACAGATGGTGTCAATTAAATCAATGTGTGTACAGTAAGTATCAATTAAATCAGTGTGTGTACAATTAATGTCAATTAAATCAGCGTGTGTACAATTAATGTCAATTAAATCAGTGTGTGTACAGTAAATGTCAATTAAATCAGTGTGTGTACAATTAATGTCAATTAAATCAGTGTGTGAATTGTAAGTGTCTGTTAAATCAGTTTTTGTACATTTAGTGTCAATTAAATCAGTGTTTGTACAGTTAGTGTCAATTAAATTAGTGTGTGTACAATTTCTGTCAATTAAATCAGTGTGTGTACAGTTAATGTCAATTAAATCAGTGGGCCTACATTTAATGTCAATTAAATCAGTGTGTGTACAGTTAGTGTCAATTAAATCAGTGTGTGTACAGTTAGTGTCAATTAAATCAGTGTGGGTATAGTTATTGTCAATTAAATCAGAGTGTGTCCAGTAAGTGTCAATTAAATCAGTGTGTGTACAGTAAGTGTCAATTAAATCAGTGTGTGTACAGTTAGTGTCAATTAAATCAGTTTGTCCACATTTAATGTCAATTAAATCAGTGTGTGTACAGTAAGTGTCAATTAAATCAGTGCATGCACAGATGGTGTCAATTAAATCAATGTGTGTACAGTAAGTATCAATTAAATCAGTGTGTGTACAATTAATGTCAATTAAATCAGTGTGTGTACAGTAAGTGTCAATTAAGTCAGTGTGTGAACAGTCAGTGTCTGTTAAATCAGTGTGAGTACAGTAAGTGTCAATTAAATCAGTGTGTGTACAGTTAGTGTCAATTAAATCAGTTTTTGTACAGTTAGTGTCAATTAAATCAGTTTTCATACAGTTAGTGTCAATTAAATCAGTGTGTGTACAGTTCGTGTCAATTAAATCAGTGTGTGAACAGTAAGTGTCAATTAAATCAGTGTGTGTACAGTTAATGTCAATTAAATCAGTTTGTCCACATTTAATGTCAATTAAATCAGTGTGAGTACAGTAAGTGTCAATTAAATCAGTGTGTGAACAGTCAGTGTCTGTTAAATCAGTGTGAATAGAGTAAGTGTCAATTAAATCAGTGTGTGTACAGTTAGTGTCAATTGAATCAGTTTTTCTACAGTTAGTGTCAAATAAACAGTGTGTGCACATTTAGTGTCAAGTAAATCAGTGTGTGTCCCATTCGTGTCAATTAAATCTGTGTGTGTACAGTTAGTCTCAATTAAATCAGTGTGTGTACAGTTAGTCTCAATCAAATCAGTATGTGTACAGATAGTGTCAATTAAATCAGTGTGTGTACAGAGAGTGTCAATTAAATCAGTGTGTGTACAGTTAGTGTCAATTAAATTAGTGTGTAAAGTTAGTGTCAATTAAATCAGTGTGTGTCCCATTCGTGTCAATTAAACAGTGTGTGTACAGTTACTGTCAAGTAAATCAGTGTGTGTACAATTAGTGTCAATTTAATCAGTGTGTGTGACATGAATCTTGTCATTCGTGGAAAATGACTTATGAAATAATACTGGGCGGCCTGCTGGTGGCGCTGTCCAGGGAGAGTATAAATACTCGGGTCTGGGCCCAGATTGCGCAGGACATTCTTAACAGGAACTAGTGAAGGACACAACTGGACCTCCATGTTGTAAAACAGTTGATTAAAGCTTTGTTTAATGCTTAGACCAAGTGCCCAGTAGTTTTCTTACATCAGTTTGTACAGTTAGTGTCAATTAAATCAGTGTGTGTACAGTTCGTGACAATTAAATCAGTGTGTGTACAGTTACTCTCAATTAAATCAGTGTTTGTACAGTTAGTGTCAATTAAATCAGTGTGTGTACAGATAGTGTCAATTAAATCAGTGTGTGCACAGTTAGTGTCAAGTAAATCAGTGTGTGTACAGTTAGTGTCAAGTAAAGCAGTGTGTATACAGTTAGTGTCAATTAAATCAGTGTGCCTCCATTTAATGTCAATTAAATCTGTGTGTGTACAGTTCGTGTCAATTAAATTAATGTGTCTACATTTAATGTCAAAAATATCAGTTTGTGTACAGTCAGTGTCTGTTAAATCAGTGTTTGTACAGTTAATGTCAATTAAATCAGTGTGTGTACAGTTAGTATCAATTAAATCAGTGTGCCTACATTTAATGTCAATTAAATCAGTTTGTGTACAGTTAGTGTCAATTAAATCAGTGTGTGTACAGTTAGTGTCAATTAAATCAGTGTGTGCACAATTAGTGTCAATTAAATCAGTGTGGGTACAGTTAGTGTCAATTAAATCAATGTGTGTACAGTTAGTGTCAATTAAATCAGTGTGTGTACAATTCCAATCAATTAAATCAGTGTGGGTACAGTTAGTGTCAATTAAATCAGTGTGTGTACAGTTAGCGTCAATTAAATCAGTGTGCCTACATTTAATGTCAATTAAATCAGTTTGTGTACAGATCATGTCAATTAAGTCAGTGTGGGTACAGTTAGTGTCAATTAAATCAGTGTGTGTACAGTTAGTGTCAATTATATCAGTGAGTGTACAGTTAGTGTCAATTAAATCAGTGAGTGTACAGTTAGTGTCAATTAAATCAGTGTGTGTACAGTTAGTGTCAATTAAATCAGTGTGTGTACAGTTAGTTTCAATTAAATCAGTGTGTGTCCAGTAAGTGTCAATTAAATCAGTATGTGTACAGTTAGTGTCAATTAAATCAGTGTGTGTTCAGTTAGTGTCAATTAAATCAGTGTGTGTCCAGTAAGTGTCAATTAAATCAGTGTGTGTACAGTTAGTGTCAATCAAATCAGTGTGTGTACAGTCAGTGTCTGTTCAATCAGCGTGTGTACAGTTAGTGTCAATTAAATCATTGTGTGTACAGTTCGTCTCACTTAAATCAGTGTGTGTACAATTAGTGTCAAATAAATCAGTTTGGGTACAGTTAGAGTCAATTAAACTGTGTGTGCACAGTTAGTGTCAAGTAAATCAGTGTGTGTACAGTTAGTGTCAAGTAAATTAGTATGTGTACAGTTCGTGTCAATTAAATCAGTGTGTGTACAGTTAATGTCAATTAAATCAGTGGGCCTACATTTAATGTCAATTAAATCAGTGTGTGTACAGTTAGTGTCAATTAAATCAGTGTGTGTACAGTTAGTGTCAATTAAATCAGTGTGGGTACAGTTATTGTCAATTAAATCAGAATGTGTCCAGTAAGTGTCAATTAAATCAGTGTGTGTACAGTAAGTGTCAATTAAATCAGTGTGTGTACAGTTAGTGTCAATTAAATCAGTTTGTCCACATTTAATGTCAATTAAATCAGTGTGTGTACAGTAAGTGTCAATTAAATCAGTGCATGTACAGATGGTGTCAATTAAATCAATGTGTGTACAGTAAGTATCAATTAAATCAGTGTGTGTACAATTAATGTCAATTAAATCAGCGTGTGTACAATTAATGTCAATTAAATCAGTGTGTGTACAGTAAATGTCAATTAAATCAGTGTGTGTACAATTAATGTCAATTAAATCAGTGTGTGAATTGTAAGTGTCTGTTAAATCAGTTTTTGTACATTTAGTGTCAATTAAATCAGTGTTTGTACAGTTAGTGTCAATTAAATTAGTGTGTGTACAATTTCTGTCAATTAAATCAGTGTGTGTACAGTTAATGTCAATTAAATCAGTGGGCCTACATTTAATGTCAATTAAATCAGTGTGTGTACAGTTAGTGTCAATTAAATCAGTGTGTGTACAGTTAGTGTCAATTAAATCAGTGTGGGTATAGTTATTGTCAATTAAATCAGAGTGTGTCCAGTAAGTGTCAATTAAATCAGTGTGTGTACAGTAAGTGTCAATTAAATCAGTGTGTGTACAGTTAGTGTCAATTAAATCAGTTTGTCCACATTTAATGTCAATTAAATCAGTGTGTGTACAGTAAGTGTCAATTAAATCAGTGCATGCACAGATGGTGTCAATTAAATCAATGTGTGTACAGTAAGTATCAATTAAATCAGTGTGTGTACAATTAATGTCAATTAAATCAGTGTGTGTACAGTAAATGTCAATTAAATCAGTGTGTGTACAATTAATGTCAATTAAATCAGTTTGTGAATTGTAAGTGTCTGTTAAATCAGTTTTTGTACATTTAGTGTCAATTAAATCAGTGTTTGTACAGTTAGTGTCAATTAAATTAGTGTGTGTACAATTTCTGTCAATTAAATCAGTGTGTGTACAGTAAGTGTCAATTAAATCAGTGTGTGAACAGTCAGTGTCTGTTCAATCAGTGTGAGTACAGTTAGTGTCAATTAAATCAGTGTGTGTACAGTTAGTGTCAATTAAATCAGTGTGTGAACAGTAAGTGTCAATTAAATCAGTGTGTGTACAGTTAATGTCAATTAAATCAGTTTGTCCACATTTAATGTCAATTAAATCAGTGTGAGTACAGTAAGTGTCAATTAAATCAGTGTGTGAACAGTCAGTGTCTGTTAAATCAGTGTGAATAGAATAAGTGTCAATTAAATCAGTGTGTGTACAGTTAGTGTCAATTAAATCAGTTTTTGTACAGTTAGTGTCAAATAAACAGTGTGTGCACATTTAGTGTCAAGTAAATCAGTGTGTGTCCCATTCGTGTCAATTAAATCAGTGTGTGTACAGTTAGTCTCAATTAAATCAGTGTGTGTACAGTTAGTCTCAATCAAATCAGTATGTGTACAGATAGTGTCAATTAAATCAGTGTGTGTACAGAGAGTGTCAATTAAATCAGTGTGTGTACAGTTAGTGTCAATTAAATTAGTGTGTACAGTTAGTGTCAATTAAATCAGTGTGTGTCCCATTCGTGTCAATTAAACAGTGTGTGTACAGTTACTGTCAAGTAAATCAGTGAGTGTACAATTCGTGTCAATTTAATCAGTGTGTGTGACATGAATCTTGTCATTCATGGAAAATGACTTATGAAATAATACTGGGCGGCCTGCTGGTGGCGCTGTCCAGGGAGAGTATAAATACTCGGGTCTGGGCCCAGATTGCGCAGGACATTCTTAACAGGAACTAGTGAAGGACACAACTGGACCTCCATGTTGTAAAACAGTTGATTAAAGCTTTGTTTAATGCTTAGACCAAGTGCCTAGTAGTTTTCTTACATCAGTTTGTACAGTTAGTGTCAATTAAATCAGTGTGTGTACAGTTCGTGACAATTAAATCAGTGTGTGTACAGTTAATCTCAATTAAATCAGTGTTTGTACAGTTAGTGTCAATTAAATCAGTGTGTGTACAGATAGTGTCAATTAAATCAGTGTGTGCACAGTTAGTGTCAAGTAAATCAGTGTGTGTACAGTTAGTGTCAAGTAAAGCAGTGTGTATACAGTTAGTGTCAATTAAATCAGTGTGCCTCCATTTAATGTCAATTAAATCTGTGTGTGTACAGTTCGTGTCAATTAAATGAATGTGTCTACATTTAATGTCAAAAATATCAGTTTGTGTACAGTCAGTGTCTGTTAAATCAGTGTTTGTACAGTTAATGACAATTAAATCAGTGTGTGGACAGTTAGTGACAATTAAATCAGTGTGCCTATATTTAATGTCAAAAATATCAGTTTGTGTACAGTCAGTGTCTGTTAAATCAATGTTTGTACAGTTAATGTCAATTAAATCAGTTTGTGTACAGATAGTGTCAATTAATTCAATGTTTGTACAGTTAGTGTCAATTAAATCAGTGTGCCTACATTTAATGTCAATTAAATCAGTTTGTGTACAGATAGTGTCAATTAAATCAATGTTTGTACAGTTAGTGTCAATTAAATCAGTGTGTGTACAGTTATTGTCTATTAAATCAGTGTGTGCACAGTTGGTGTCAATTAAATCAGTGTGTTTACAGTAAGTTTCAATTAAATCAGTGTGTGTACAGTTGGTGTCAATTAAATCAGTGTGTGAACAGTCAGTGTCTGTTCAATCAGTGTGAGTACAGTAAGTGTCAATTAAATCAGTGTGTGAACAGTCAGTGTCTGTTAAATCAGTGTGATTACAGTAAGTGTCAATTAAATCAGTGTGTGAACAGTCAGTGTCTGTTAAATCAGTGTGAGTACAGTAAGTGTCAATTAAATCAGTGTGTGCACAGTTAGTGTCAATTAAATCAGTTTTTGTACAGTTAGTGTCAATTAAATCAGTTTTTGTACAGTTAGTGTCAATTAAATCAGTTTTTATACAGTTAGTGTCAATTAAATCAGTGTGTGTACTGTTAGTGTCAATTAAATCAGTGTGTGTACCGATAGCTTCAATTAAATCAGTGTGTACAGTTAGTGTCAATTAAATAAGTGTGTCTACAGTTACTGTCAATTAAACAGTGTGTGTAGAGTTACTGTCAAGTAAATCAGTGTGTGTAGAGTTAGTGTTAATTAAATCAGTGTGTGTGACATGAATCTTGTCATTCATGGAAAATGACTTATGAAATAATACTGGGCGGCCTGCTGGTGGCGCTGTCCAGGGAGAGTATAAATACTAGGGCACGGGCCCAGCATGCGCAGTACATTCTTAACAGGAACTAGTTAAGAACACAACTCGACCTCCATGTTGTAAAACAGTTGATTAAAGCTTTATTAAATGCCTAGACGGAGTGCCTAGTAGTTTACTCATGTCAGTGTGTACAGTTAGTGGCAATTAAATCAATCTGTGTACAGTTACTCTCAATTAAATCAGTGTGTGTATAATTAGTGTCAATTAAGCACTATGTACAGTTAGTCTCAATTAAATCAGTGTGTGTACAATTAGTGTCAATTAAATCAGTGTGGGTACAGTTAGTGTCAATTAAATCAGTATGTGTACAGTTAGTGTCAATTAAATCAGTGTGTGTACAGTTAGTGTCAATTAAATCAGTGTGTGCACAATTAGTGTCAATTAAATCAGTGTGGGTACAGTTAGTGTCAATTAAGTCAGTGTGTGTACAGTTAGTGTCAATTAAATCAGTGTGTGTACAATTCCAATCAATTAAATCAGTGTGGGTACAGTTAGTGTCAATTAAATCAGTGTGTGTACAGTTAGCGTCAATTAAATCAGTGTGCCTACATTTAATGTCAATTAAATCAGTTTGTGTACAGATAATGTCAATTAAGTCAGTGTGGGTACAGTTAGTGTCAATTAAATCAGTGTGTGTACAGTTAGTGTCACTTATATCAGTGAGTGTACAGTTAGTGTCAATTAAATCAGTGAGTGTACAGTTAGTGTCAATTAAATCAGTGTGTGTACAGTTAGTGTCAATTAAATCAGTGTGTGTACAGTTAGTGTCAATTAAATCAGTGTGTGTCCAGTAAGTGTCAATTAAATCAGTATGTGTACAGTTAGTGTCAATTAAATCAGTGTGTGTTCAGTTAGTGTCAATTAAATCAGTGTGTGTCCAGTAAGTGTCAATTAAATCAGTGTGTGTACAGTTAGTGTCAATCAAATCAGTGTGTGTACAGTAAGTGTCAATTAAATCAGTGTGTGTACAGTTTGTGTCAATCAAATCAGTGTGTGTACAGTCAGTGTCTGTTCAATCAGCGTGTGTACAGTTAGTGTCAATTAAGCAGTATGTACAGTTAGTCTCATTTAAATCATTGTGTGTACAGTTCGTCTCACTTAAATCAGTGTGTGTACAATTAGTGTCAAATAAATCAGTTTGGGTACAGTTAGAGTCAATTAAACTGTGTGTGCACAGTTAGTGTCAAGTAAATCAGTGTGTGTACAGTTAGTGTCAAGTAAATTGGTATGTGTACAGTTCGTGTCAATTAAATCAGTGTGTGTACAGTTAATGTCAATTAAATCAGTGGGCCTACATTTAATGTCAATTAAATCAGTGTGTATACAGTTAGTGTCAATTAAATCAGTGTGTGTACAGTTAGTGTCAATTAAATCAGAGTGTGTACAGTTAGTCTCAATTAAATCAGTGTGTGTACATTTAATGTCAATTAAATCAGTGTGTGTACAGTTAGTGTCAATTAAATCAGTGTGTGTACAGTTAGTGTCAATTAAATCAGTGTGTGTACAGTTAGTGTCAATTAAATCAGTGTGGGTACAGTTATTGTCAATTAAATCAGTGTGTGTACAGTTAGTGTCAATTAAATCAGTTTGTCCACATTTAATGTCAATTAAATCAGTGTGTGTACAGTAAGTGTCAATTAAATCAGTGTGTGTACAGTTAGTGTCAATTAAATCAGTTTGTCCACATTTAATGTCAATTAAATCAGTGTGTGTACAGTAAGTGTCAATTAAATCAGTGTGTGTACAGTAAGTGTCAATTAAATCAGTGTGTGTACAGTAAGTGTCAATTAAATCAGTGTGTGTACAGTTAGTGTCAATTAAATCAGTGTGTGTACAATTAATGTCAATTAAATCAGTGTGTGAATTGTAAGTGTCTGTTAAATCAGTTTTTGTACATTTAGTGTCAATTAAATCAGTGTTTGTACAGTTAGTGTCAATTAAATTAGTGTGTGTACAATTTCTGTCAATTAAATCAGTGTGTGTACAGTAAGTGTCAATTAAATCAGTGTGTGAACAGTCAGTGTCTGTTCAATCAGTGTGAGTACAGTAAGTGTCAATTAAATCAGTGTGTGAACAGTCAGTGTCTGTTCAATCAGTGTGAGTACAGTAAGTGTCAATTAAATCAGTGTGTGAACAGTCAGTGTCTGTTCAATCAGTGTGAGTAGAGTAAGTGTCAATTAAATCAGTGTGTGAACAGTCAGTGTCTGTTAAATCAGTGTGAGTACAGTAAGTGTCAATTAAATCAGTGTGTGAACAGTCAGTGTCTGTTAAATCAGTGTGAGTACAGTAAGTGTCAATTAAATCAGTGTGTGTACAGTTAGTGTCAATTAAATCAGTTTTTGTACAGTTAGTGTCAATTAAATCAGTTTTTATACAGTTAGTGTCAATTAAATCAGTGTGTGTACAGTTAGTGTCAATTAAATCAGTGTGTGAACAGTAAGTGTCAATTAAATCAGTGTGTGTACTGTTAGTGTCAATTAAATCAGCGTGTGTACAGTTAGTGTCAATTAAATCAGTGTGTCTACAGTTACTGTCAATTAAACAGTGTGTGTAGAGTTACTGTCAAGTAAATCAGTGTGTGTAGAGTTAGTGTCAATTAAATCAGTGTGTGTGACATGAATCTTGTCATTCATGGAAAATGACTTATGAAATAATACTGGGTGGCCTGCTGGTGGCGCTGTCCAGGGAGAGTATAAATACTAGGGCACGGGCCCAGCATGCGCAGGACATTCTTAACAGGAACTAGTGAAGAAAACAACTCGACCTCCATGTTGTAAAACAGTTGATTAAAGCTTTATTAAATGCCTAGACTGAGTGCCTAGTAGTTTACTCATGTCAGTGTGTACAGTTAGTGGCAATTAAATCAATCTGTGTACAGTTACTCTCAATTAAATCAGTGTGTGTATAATTAGTGTCAATTAAGCACTATGTACAGTTAGTCTCAATTAAATCAGTGTGTGTACAATTAGTGTCAATTAATTCAGTGTGGGTACAGTTAGTGTCAATTAAATCAGTGTGTGTACAGTTAGGGGTAGTAATTAGGTCGCGCCCCATTTGGGGCGCAAATATCGTCCGATCGCAAATATTAGTGCCTGGCGCTAATTATCGGCACTGACAGGAAACTTCACTTTTACCGCCCCGGGAGGTGAGTGGAGCGCTAAATTAGGCGCTGCACACCTCTCTTAAGGCGCAAAGGCCTAGGAGTGAGGCGCTACCTCAGCGCACGAGCGCAGCGCAGCTGCTGCCAGTTAGCGAGGGAACACAGACACACTGGCGCCGGACACTTCTTAAAGCGGGGGGGGCCACTTGCTCCCCAGCCACACCCTGCTCATTGCAGCCTTGAATCTCAGCCTGGAGAGACCTGTAATCCATTTTGCTGCCAAGCATGGAGAGGGTGAGAGAACGCGCTCATCGCTTCACCGAGCGGGCCTTGGATGCTCTGGTTGACGCAGTGGAGCGCAGACGATGCATGCTGTTCCCGGAGAGTGGCAGGAGGCCTTTGCCATGCGAGTTCAGAAGAGTGTGGAGGGAGGTGGCTCAGAGCGTCTCCTCCAGGAGCATGGTGCCCAGGACCCATGTTCAGAGCCGCAAAAAGTTCAACGACCTCACTCGGGTCGTCAGGGTGAGTGGTTTTTTCTCAATAC
The DNA here is from genome assembly GCA_030390025.1 of Squalus acanthias. Lineage (NCBI taxonomy): Eukaryota > Metazoa > Chordata > Chondrichthyes > Squaliformes > Squalidae > Squalus > Squalus acanthias. The sequence continues at coordinate 87,291,084 of CM059435.1, forward strand.
CTCTCCATCCCTCCATCTCAACCTCACTCTATGGCCAGAGGGTCTTAAAACCCCAATGCACAACACTCATCCAACACCTATGGCCCTTTCATCAAACACACACACACATTCCACACTTTGCATACAGTAAGGGCTATTCACCTATGGGAGGCACATCAGGCAAGACCATGGCTGCATATTGTAAGGGCTATTCACCTATGGGAGGCACATCAGGCAAGACCATGGCTGTATATTTACTCAGATGTTGTCCTTTTTCTTGCAGGCTAAGCTGGCTCATAATCGGAGACAGCAGCAACGGACGGGTGGAGGGCGGCTTCAGCTGCAACCCCTCAGCGATCTGGAGGAGCGCGTCCACAGGATTGTGGCAAGCCGGGTGATCGGTCCCGTCGCCACTGGGGACGCCGACCCCGTTGTGGACAGCAATGGTAAGGTCATCACCTTTTTGTCCTCTGTCCTTCCACTTGTCCCTCACAATACCAGCCTTTGACACTTTCAATCCAACTTGCTAACTCGCTGCACTTATTCCTCCCTTACTGCCACCCTGTCCTCACGCTAAAGCCACTCTTGTACCTCCCTGCTTTCAGATGGTGATTCACCAGCTGAGGAGACGGGCCCTGAAGCTGCCACTGGGAGTGATGCTGCAGCTGAGGAGGAAGAGGAAGCCGGAGCATCAGTGCCACCCTCTCCCGAGGAAGCCCATGGCCCACACTGGGAACACGCCTTCCCCGGAGGAGAGCAGGGGGGAAGGGGCTGATGATGGTGAAGCTCCAGGACCCAGCGGGCTGCAGCAACGCCATGGGGGGGGGAGGGAAGAACGGGAGCCTTCTCCCCAGAGGGAGAGTATGCCAGACACTCCTACTGCAATGGACGCAGAGGAGGAGCGGCTGATTGCAGAAATGAACAGCCAGGCGGTGGGCATGCACACTGAGCTCATGGGTGCAGTGGGAAGGGTGCCCGAATGCATTGAGGCACTGGCAAGGAGTGTGGAGCACTTCGCTGTAGCACAGGCGGATGCCACACTAAAGCTTAGTGCTGCAATTCAGTCACTGGCTGCCAGGAACCCATCTGAGACTGCTCTCATGCAGACTCAGATTGAGGCCACGCGAGCACTGACTGCTGCCATCCTCGATGGTTCGTGCACATGTCCCCGGGGCTGTCACCGCGCCGCAGCAGGCCAGCAATCTGTTCTCCGGCAAATTGCTCCGGATGCTGAAGTGCTGCCCCGTGGGAGTGCCAGTGTGTCGGGCGAGCAGGGAGTTGCTGTCCTCTCTCACGATGACAGCATTCCTGCTGCCAACACTGTCACTTCTCCACTGCACTTGCCACCGCCTGTAGGACAGACTGCTGCCGCCCATGCAGAGTTGGTGCAGTCTGCAGCCGGGCCCTCCAGGCCCAGAAGTGGTCGAGGCCGTCCTTCAGGGGCATCTGCAGTGTCAGGGTCTGACGAGCAGCAGCCTTCCACCAGCCTTGCTGCAGCCACTGAGGTCCCATTACGGAGGAGCAGTAGGGTTAGAAGGGGGGAAGTGCGCAAGGGAAGGAGATCACCCTCGAAGGGCAAAAAGTAGGAGGTGTGCCAAAATGCTGGTCATTTTTTTATTAAAGGCCGAGGTTCATGGCCCAACTTTTGTTTAGTGTTTTGGACATTATCTCCAGGTTGTGAGAACCAGTTATGTTATTGACTGTTTTTTTGTGTTTATTTCTATGAGTTTGTCAGGAGGAATTGACACACACAGAGTTTGTAAAATAAATAAGTTTCTGTATTCAAAATATACATGGCTGGTGGTTGGAATTATTGGTGCCTTGGCCGGCTTAGGGGTTGCGTGCTGGGTTGATTCGTGTTTGTAGCAATGGCAGGGGCCCTAGAAGCGACTTGCTATTAGTCGTTGACGGACGGCCCTTGCAGTTTGACCATTGTGGGCCGCCCTCCTGCCTTGGTGCTGCTGATGATCATCGTCCTCGTCCTGTTCCTCCTCTTCCTCCTCCTCCTCTGGTGGTGCTACAAGGCCTGGTGGCATTGGCTGGGTCCTGAGGATTGCCATGTTGTGCAACATGCAGCACACGACTACGAAGTTCGAAACTTGCTCAGGCGAGTACTGCAGGGCTCCTCCGGAATGGTCCAGACAGCGGAACCGTTGTTTCAGCACGCCGATTGTGCGCTCAATAATGTTCCTGGTTGCTTGATGGCTTTCCTGGTACCGCAGCTCAGCAGGGGTGTTTGGCGCACGGAGCGGTGTCATCAGCCAGGTGCTCAATGCGTACCCCTTGTCCCCCAGAAGCCAACCAACTGGCTGATGCGGTGCCTCGAAAACTTCTGCCACAGTAGTCTGGCGCAGGATGAAAGCATCGTGGCAGCTGCCCGGATAGTGGGCATTGACAGCGAGAATCACCTGTCTGTGGTCACAGACCAACTGCACATTCAAGGAATGGAACCCCTTTCTGTTCCTGAATTCCTCTGCATTCTCTCGCGGAGCACGCAAAGCCACATGCGTGCAGTCAATGGCGCCCTGCACCATGGGGAAGCCCGCTACCCTCGCAAAGCCCATAGCACGGTCATGCTGCTTGTCTGGGGTCATAGGGAAAGAGATGAAGTCTCGTCTCCTTCTGAAGAGGGCATTGGTGACCTGCCGGATGCAGCGATGCACCGCAAACTGGGAGATATTGGCGAGGTCCCCAACAGCAGCTTGGAATGAGCCAGTGGCGTAGAAGTTCAAAGCCACTGTGACCTTCACTGCCACCGACAGAGACGTCCTGGACCTCAGCTGAGGCTGCAGATCTGGCTGCAGCAGGTGGCAGAGCTCAGTGACCACCTCCTTGCTGAATCGCAGCCTTCGCAAACACAGCTCCTCGGACATATGGATGTAGGAGAGCTGTTCACGATATACCCTGGGAGGGTAAGCTCTCCTGTACATGCGCCTGATGGCCCTCCTCCGTCTGGCCATCATTGCCACTCTCTGTCTGCGTCTCACTATCCTCCGATTCAGCTGGAGCAGGACGACGCCCCCAATCATTGCAGCCCCCATCTTCTCTTTGCCAGAAAAGTAATGAGGTACAGCAACTAAAGTAGCAACAAAGTTAGGATGAACTAGGCCAAACTACCTCACAAAGCGTTGAGTCAATGTAGAAGTCTCTCTCTCTCTCTCTCCGAATCTCTCTCTCTCTCTCAGAACGAGTGGTGCATAAATGTCGACCACAGAAAAAGACAGGAAGAGGCCCCCTTTAAATAGCGCCCCCCCCCAGCCCCACACCGATTGATAACGTTCCAGTCTTCCGGTCGTTGGAAGCGCCAGGCGGTAAGGCAGGGGGCGCCACTCAATTTCCGCTCCGGGGCGCCCCAAGGGCGTTGCACCATGGAATGACGTCACAATCTGCGCGCGCAGGTGGTCGCAGCGGTAAGTTTTAGCGCCGCCGCACAATCTCAAGTTAAGTTCTCGAGCGGCGCAAACAGCGCTGTGCCCGGGCGTTAGCGGCTTAACGCCCCATTAGCGCCCTCTTAAGGCGCTAACGGGAGGCGCAACCAACTGAATTTTTACCCCTTAGTGTCAATTAAATCAGTGTGTGTACAAATCCAATCAATTAAATCAGTGTGGGTACAGTTAGTGTCAATTAAATCAGTGTGTGTACAGTTAGCGTCAATTAAATCAGTGTGCCTACATTTAATGTCAATTAAATCAATTTGTGCACAGATAATGTCAATTAAGTCAGTGTGGGTACAGCTAGTGTCAATTAAATCAGTGTTTGTACAGTTAGTGTCAATTATATCAGAGAGTGTACAGTTAGTGTTAATTAAATCAGTGTGTGTACAGTTCGTGTCAATTAAATCAGTGTGGGCACAGTTAGTGTCAATTAAATCAGTGTGTGTACAGTTACTCTCAATTAAATCAGTGTGTGTACAGTTAGTGTCAATTAAATCAGTGTGTGTCCAGTAAGTGTCAATCAAATCAGTGTGTGTACAGTTAGTGTCAATCAAATCAGTGTGTGTACACTCAGTGTCAATTAAATCAGTGTGTGTACAGTTAGTATCAATTAAATCAGTGTGTGTACAGTTAGTGTCAATTAAATCAGTGTGTGTCCAGTAAGTGTCAATTAAATCAGTATGTGTACAGTTAGTGTCAATTAAATCAGTGTGTGTCCAGTAAGTGTCAATTAAATCAGTGTTTGTACAGTTAGTGTCAATCAAATCAGAGTGTGTACAGTCAGTGTCTGTTAAATCAGCGTGTGTACAGTTAGTGTCAATTAAGCAGTATGTACAGTTAGTCTCAATTAAATCATTGTGTGTACAGTTAGTCTCACTTAAATCAGTGTGTGTACAATTAGTGTCAAATAAATCAGTTTGGGTACAGTTAGAGTCAATTAAACTGTGTGTGCACAGTTAGTGTCAAGTAAATCAGTGTGTGTACAGTTAGTGTCAAGTAAATCAGTGCCTGTACAGATGGTGTCAATTAAATCAGTGTGTTTACAATAAGTGTCAATTAAATCAGTGTGTGGATTGTAAGTGTCAGTTAAATTTGTGTTTGTACAGTTAGTGTCAATTAAATCAGTGTTTGTACAGTTAGTGTCAATTAAGTCAGAATGTGTAGAGTTAGTGTCAATTAAATCAGTGTGTGTACAATTAGTGTCAATTAAATCAGTGTGTGTACAGTTAGTGTCAATTAAATCAGTGTGTGTACAATTACTGTCAATTAAATCAGTGTGTGTACAATTAGTGTCAATTAAATCAATGTATGTACAGTTAGTGTCAATTAAAACAGTGTGTGTCCTTTTAGTGTCAATTAAATCAGTGTGTGTACAATTAGTGTCAATTAAATCAGTGTGTGTACAATTAGTGTCAATTAAATCAGTTTGTGTAGAGTTAGTGTCAATTAAATCAGTGTGTGTACAGTTAGTGTCAATTAAATCAGTGTGTGTACAGTTAGTGTCAATTAAATCATTGTGTGTACAGTTAATGTCAATTAAATCAGTGTGTGTCCAGTAAGTGTCAATTAAATCAGTATGTGTACAGTTAGTGTCAATTAAATCAGTGTGTGTTCAGTTAGTGTCAATTAAATCAGTGTGTGTCCAGTAAGTGTCAATTAAATCAGTGTTTGTACAGTTAGTGTCAATCAAATCAGAGTGTGTACAGTCAGTGTCTGTTAAATCAGCGTGTGTACAGTTAGTGTCAATTAAGCAGTATGTACAGTTAGTCTCAATTAAATCATTGTGTGTACAGTTAGTCTCACTTAAATCAGTGTGTGTACAATTAGTGTCAAATAAATCAGTTTGGGTACAGTTAGAGTCAATTAAACTGTGTGTGCACAGTTAGTGTCAAGTAAATCAGTGTGTGTACAGTTAGTGTCAAGTAAATCAGTGCCTGTACAGATGCTGTCAATTAAATCAGTGTGTTTACAATAAGTGTCAATTAAATCAGTGTGTGGATTGTAAGTGTCAGTTAAATTTGTGTTTGTACAGTTAGTGTCAATTAAATCAGTGTTTGTACAGTTAGTGTCAATTAAGTCAGAATGTGTAGAGTTAGTGTCAATTAAATCAGTGTGTGTACAATTAGTGTCAATTAAATCAGTGTGTGTACAGTTAGTGTCAATTAAATCAGTGTGTGTACAATTACTGTCAATTAAATCAGTGTGTGTACAATTAGTGTCAATTAAATCAATGTGTGTACAGTTAGTGTCAATTAAAACAGTGTGTGTCCTTTTAGTGTCAATTAAATCAGTGTGTGTACAATTAGTGTCAATTAAATCAGTGTGTGTACAATTAGTGTCAATTAAATCAGTGTGTGTAGAGTTAGTGTCAATTAAATCAGTGTGTGTACAGTAAGTGACAATTAAATCAGTGTGCCTACATTTAATGTCATTTAAATCAGTTTGTGTACAGATAGTGTCAATTAAATCAGTCTGTACAGTTAGTGCCAATTAAATCAGTGTGTCTACAGTTATTGTCAATTAAATCAGTGTGTGTCCAGTAAGTGTCAATTAAATCAGTGTGGGTACAGTTAATGTCAATTAAACAGTGTGTGCACAGTTAGCGTCAATTAAATCAGTGTGTGTACAGTTAGTGTCAATTAAATCAGTGTGTGTCGAGTAAGTGTCAATTAAATCAGTGTGTGTACAGTTAGTGTCAATCAAATCAGTGTGTACAGCTAATGTCAATTAAATCAGTGCGTGTACAGTCAGTGTCTGTTAAATCAGTGTGTATACAGTAAGTGTCAATTGAATCAGTGTGTTCAGTTAGTGTCAATTAAATTAGTGTGTGTACAATTTATGTCAATTAAATCAGTGTGGGTACTGTTAATGTCAATTAAACAGTGTGTGCACAGTTAGCGTCAATTAAATCAGTGTGTGAACAGTAAGTGTCAATTAAATCAACGTGTGTACAGATAGTGTCAATTAAGCAGTATGTACAGTTAGTCTCAATTAAATCAATGTGTGTACAGTTACTGTCAATTAAATCAGTGTGTGTACAGTTAGTCTCACTTAAATCAGTGTGTGTACAATTAGTGTCAAGTAAATCAGTGTGGGTACAGTTAGAGTCAATTAAACAGTGTGTGCACAGTTAATGTCAAGTAAATCAGTGTGTGTACAGTTAGTGTCAAGTAAATCAACATGTGTACAGTTAGTGTCAATTAAATCAGTGTGTGTACAGTTAGTGTCAATTAAATCAGTGTGTGTACAGATAGTGTCAATTAAATCAGTGTGTGTACAGTTTGTGTCAATTAAATTAGTGTGTGTACAATTTCTGTCAATTAAATCAGTGTGGGTACAGTTAATGTCAATTAAACAGTGTGTGCACAGTAAGCGTCAAGTAAATCAGTGTGTTTACAGTTAGTGTCAATTAAATCAGTGTGTGTACAGTTAGTGTCAATTAAATTAGTGTGTGTACAATTTCTGTCAATTAGATCAGGGTGTGTACAGTTAGTGTCAATTAAATCAGTGTGTGTACAGTTACTATCAATTAAATCAGTGTGTGTCCAGTAAGTGTCAATTAAATCAGTGTGTGTACAGTTAGTGTCAATTAAATCAGTGTGCCTACATTTAATGTCAATTAAATCAGTGTGTGTACAGGAAGTGTCAATTAAATCAACGTGTGTACAGTTAGTGTCAATTATGCAGTATGTACAGTTAGTCTCAATTAAATCAATGTGTGTACAGTTACTGTCAATTAAATCAGTGTGTGTCCAGTAAGTGTCAATTAAATCAGTGTGTGTACAGTTAGTGTCAATTAAATCAGTGTGCCTACATTTAATGTCAATTAAATCAGTGTGTGAACAGTAAGTGTCAATTAAATCAACGTGTGTACAGTTAGTGTCAATTAAGCAGTATGTACAGTTAGTCTCAATTAAATCAATGTGTGTACAGTTACTGTCAATTAAATCAGTGTGTGTACAGTTAGTCTCACTTAAATCAGTGTGTGTACAATTAGTGTCAAGTAAATCAGTGTGGGTACAGTTAGAGTCAATTAAACAGTGTGTGCACAGTTAATGTCAAGTAAATCAGTGTGTGTACAGTTAGTGTCAAGTAAATCAATATGTGTACAGTTAGTGTCAATTAAATCAGTGTGTGTACAGTTAGTGTCAATTAAATCAGTGTGTGTACAGATAGTGTCAATTAAATCAGTGTGTGTACAGTTTGTGTCAATTAAATTAGTGTGTGTACAATTTCTGTCAATTAAATCAGTGTGGGTACAGTTAATGTCAATTAAACAGTGTGTGCACAGTAAGCGTCAAGTAAATCAGTGTGTTTACAGTTAGTGTCAATTAAATCAGTGTGTGTACAGTTAGTGTCAATTAAATTAGTGTGTGTACAATTTCTGTCAATTAAATCAGGGTGTGTACAGTTAGTGTCAATTAAATCAGTGTGTGTACAGTTACTGTCAATTAAATCAGTGTGTGTCCAGTAAGTGTCAATTAAATCAGTGTGTGTACAGTTAGTGTCAATTAAATCAGTGTGCCTACATTTAATGTCAATTAAATCAGTGTGTGTACAGGAAGTGTCAATTAAATCAGTGTGTGTACAGTTAGTGTCAATTAAATCAGTTTGTCCACATTTAATGTCAATTAAATCAGTGTGTGTACAGTAAGTGTCAATTAAATCAGTGTCTGTTCAGATGGTGTCAATTAAATCAGTGTGTGTACAGTAAGTGTCAATTAAATCAGAGTGTGTACCGTTAGTTTCAATTAAATCAGTTTGTCCACATTTAATGTCAATTAAATCAGTATGTTTACAGTAAATGTCAATTAAATCAGTGTGTGTACAATTAATGTCAATTAAATCAGTGTGTGAATTGTAAGTGTCTGTTAAATCAGTGTTTGTACATTTAGTGTCAATTAAATCAGTGTTTGTACAGTTAGTGTCAATTAAATCAGTGTGTGTACATTTAGTGTCAATTAAATTAGTGTGTGTACAGTTAGTGTCAATTAAATCAGTGTGTGTACAGTAAATGTCAATTAAATCTGTGTGTGTACAATTAATGTCAATTAAATCAGTGTGTGAATTGTAAGTGTCTGTTAAATCAGTGTGAGTACAGTAAGTGTCAATTAAATCAGTGTGTGTACAGTTAGTGTCAATTAAATCAGTGTTTGTACAGTTAGTGTCAATTAAATTAGTGTGTGTACAATTTCTGTCAATTAAATCAGTGTGTGAACAGTCAGTGTCTGTTCAATCAGTGTGAGTACAGTAAATGTCAATTAAATCAGTGTGTGAACAGTCAGTGTCTGTTAAATCAGTGTGAGTACAGTAAGTGTCAATTAAATCAATGAGTGAACAGTCAGTGTCTGTTAAATCAGTGTGAGTACAGTAAGTGTCAATTAAATCAGTGTGTGTATAGTTAGTGTCAATTAAATCAGTTTTTGTACAGTTATTGTCAATTAAATCAGTTTTAATACAGTTAGTGTCAATTAAATAAGTGTGTGTACAGTTAGTGTCAATTAAATCAGCGTGTGAACAATAAGTGTCAATTAAATCAGTGTGTGTACTGTTAGTGTCAATTAAATCAGTGTGTGTACAGATAGCGTCAATTAAATCGGTGTGTACAGTTAGTGTCAATTAAATCAGTGTGTCTACAGTTACTGTCAATTAAACAGTGTGTGTAGAGTTACTGTCAAGTAAATCAGTATGTGTAGAGTTAGTGTCAATTAAATCAGTGTGTGTCCAGTAAGTGTCAATTAAATCAGTATGTGTACAGTTAGTGTCAATTAAATCAGTGTGTGTTCAGTTAGTGTCAATTAAATCAGTGTGCGTCCAGTAAGTGTCAATTAAATCAGTGTGTGTACAGTTAGTGTCAATCAAATCCGTGTGTGTACAGTCAGTGTCTGTTAAATCAGCGTGTGTACAGTTAGTGTCAATTAAGCAGTATGTACAGTTACTCTCAATTAAATCAGTGTGTGTACAGTTAGTCTCAGTTAAATCAGTGTGTGTACAATTAGTGTCAAATAAATCAGTTTGGGTACAGTTAGAGTCAATTAAACTGTGTGTGCACAGTTAGTGTCAAGTAAATCAGTGTGTGTACAGTTTCTGTCAAGTAAATCAGTATGTGTACAGTTCGTGTCAATTAAATCAGTGTGTGTACAGTTAATGTCAATTAAATCAGTGTGCCTACATTTAATGTCAATTAAATCAGTGTGTGTACAGTTAGTGTCAATTAAATCAGTGTGGGTACAGTTATAGTCAATTAAATCAGAGTGTGTCCAGTAAGTGTCAATTAAATCAGTGTGTGTACAGTCAGTGTCAATTAAATCAGTGTGTGTACAGTTAGTGTCAATTAAATCAGTTTGTCCACATTTAATGTCAATTAAATCAGTGTGTGTTCAGTAAGTGTCAATTAAATCAGTGTGTGCAGAGTTAGTGTCAATTAAATCAGTGTGTGTACAATTAGTGTCAATTAAATCAGTGTGTGTACAGTTAGTGTCAATTAAATCAGTGTGTGTACAATTAGTGTCAATTAAATCAGTGTGTGTACAGTAAGTGTCAATTAAATCAGTGTGTGTACAGTTAGTGTCAATTAAATCAGTGTGTGTACAATTAGTGTCAATTAAATCAGTGTGTGTACAGTTAGTGTCAATTAAATCAGTGTGTGTACAATTAGTGTCAATTAAATCAGAGTGTGTACAATTAGTGTCAATTAAATCAATGTGTGTACAGTTAGTGTCAATTAAATCAGTGTGTGTCCAGTTAGTGTCAATCAAATCAGTGTGTGTACAATTAGTGTCAATTAAATCAGTGTGTGTACAATTAGTGTCAATTAAATCAGTGTGTGTACAGTTAGTATCAATTAAATCAGTGTGTGTCCAGTTAGTGTCAATCAAATCAGTGTGTGTACAGTAAGTGTCAATTAAATCAGTGTGTGTACAGTTAGTGTCAATTAAATCAGTGTGTGTACAGTTATTGTCAATTAAATCAGTGTGTGTCCAGTAAGTGTCAATTAAATCAGTGTGGGTACAGTTAATGTCAATTAAACAGTGTGTGCACAGTTAGCGTCAAGTAAATCAGTGTGTGTACAGTTAGTGTTAATTAAATCAGTGTGTGGCCAGTAACTCTCAATTAAATCAGTGTGTGTACAGTTAGTGTCAATCAAATCAGTGTGTACAGCTAATGTCAATTAAATCAGTGTGTGTACAGTCAGTGTCTGTTAAATCAGTGTGTGCACAGTAAGTGTCAATTGAATCAGTGTGTGTACAGTTAGTGTCAATTAAATTAGTGTGTGTACAATTTCTGTCAATTAAATCAGTGTGGGTACAGTTAATGTCAATTAAACAGTGTGTGCACAGTTAGCGTCAATTCAATCATTGTGTGAACAGTTAGTGTCAATTAAGCAGTATATACAGTTAGTCTCAATTAAATCAATGTGTACACAATTACTCTCAATTAAATCAGTGTGTGTACAGTTAGTCTCACTTAAATCAGTGTGTGTACAATTAGTGTCAAGGAAATCAGTGTGGGTACAGTTAGAGTCAATTAAACAGTGTGTGCACAGTTAGTGTCAATTAAATCAGTGTGTGTCCAGTGAGTGTCAATCAAATCAGTGTGTGTACACTCAGTGTCAATTAAATCAGTGTGTGTACAGTTAGTATCAATTAAATCAGTGTGTGTACAGTTAGTGTCAATTAAATCAGTGTGTGTCCAGTAAGTATCAATTAAATCAGTATGTGTACAGTTAGTGTCAATTAAATCAGTGTGAGTTCAGTTAGTGTCAATTAAATCAGTCTGTGTCCAGTAAGTGTCAATTAAATCAGTGTGTGTACAGTTAGTGTCAATCAAATCAGTGTGTGTACAGTCAGTGTCTGTTAAATCAGCGTGTGTACAGTTAGTGTCAATTAAGCAGTATGTACAGTTAGTCTCAATTAAATCATTGTGTGTGCAGTTAGTCTCACTTAAATCAGTGTGTGTACAATTAGTGTCAAATAAATCAGTTTGGGTACAGTTAGAGTCAATTAAACTGTGTGTGCACAGTTAGTGTCAAGTAAATCAGTGTGTGTACAGTTAGTGTCAAGTAAATCAGTGCCTGTACAGATGGTGTCAATTAAATCAGTGTGTGTACAGTAAATGTCAATTAAATCAGTGTGTGTACAATTAATGTCAATTAAATCAGTGTGTGGATTGTAAGTGTCAGTTAAATTTGTGTTTGTACAGTTAGTGACAATTAAATCAGTGTTTGTACAGTTAGTGTCAATTAAATCAGAATGTGTAGAGTTAGTGTCAATTAAATCAGTGTGTGTACAATTAGTGTCAATTAAATCAGTGTGTGTACAGTTAGTGTCAATTAAATCAGTGTGTGTACAATTAGTGTCAATTAAATCAGTGTGTGTACAATTAGTGTCAATTAAATCAATGTGTGTACAGTTAGTGTCAATTAAATCAGTGTGTGTCCAGTTAGTGTCAATTAAATCAGTGTGTGTACAGTTAGTGTCAATTAAATCAGTGTGTGTACAATTAGTGTCAATTAAATCAGTGTGTGTACAGTTAGTGTCAATTAAATCAGTGTGTGTCCAGTTAGTGTCAATCAAATCAGTGTGTATACAGTAAGTGTCAATTAAATCAGTGTGTGTACAGTTCGTGTCAATTAAATCAGTGTGCCTACATTTAATGTCAATTAAAACAGTTTGTGTACAGATAGTGTCAATTAAATCAGTCTGTACAGTTAGTGTCAATTAAATCAGTGTGTCTACAGTTATTGTCAATTAAATCAGTGTGTGTCCAGTAAGTGTCAATTAAATCAGTGTGGGTACAGTTAATGTCAATTAAACAGTCTGTGCACAGTTAGCGTCAAGTAAATCAGTGTGTGTACAGTTAGTGTAAATTCAATCAGTGTGTGTACAGTTAGTGTCAATCAAATCAGTGTGTACAGCTAATGTCAATTAAATCAGTGTGTGTACAGTCAGTGTCTGTTAAATCAGTGTGTGTACAGTAAGTGTCAATTGAATCAGTGTGTGTACAGTTAGTGTCAATTAAGTTAGTGTGTGTACAATTTCTGTCAATTAAATCAGTGTGGGTACAGTTAATGTCAATTAAACAGTGTGTGCACAGTTAGCGTCAATTAAATCAGTGTGTGAACAGTAAGTGTCAATTAAACAGCGTGTGTAGAGTTAGTGTCAATTAAGCAGTATGTACAGTTAGTCTCAATTAAATCAATGTGTGTACAGTTACTGTCAATTAAATCAGTGTGTGTACAGTTAGTCTCACTTAAATCAGTGTGTGTACAATTAGTGTCAAGTAAATCAGTGTGGGTACAGTTAGAGTCAATTAAACAGTGTGTGCACAGTTAGTGTCAAGTAAATCAGTGTGTGTACAGTTAGTGTCAAGTAAATCAATATGTGTACAGTTAGTGTCAATTAAATCAGTGTGTGTACAGTTAGTGTCAATTAAATCAGTGTGTGTACAGATAGTGTCAATTAAATCAGTGTGTGAACAGTTTGTGTCAATTAAATTAGCGTGTGTACAATTTCTGTCAATTAAATCAGTGTGGGTACAGTTAATGTCAATTAAACAGTGTGTGCACAGTTAGCGTCAAGTAAATCAGTGTGTTTACAGTTAGTGTCAATTAAATCAGTGTGTGTACAATTTCTGTCAATTAATTCGGTGTGTGTACAGTTAGTGTCAATTAAATCAGTGTGTGTCCAGTAAGTGTCAATTAAATCAGTGTGTGTACAGTTAGTGTCAATTAAATCAGTGTGTGTACAGTTGGTGTCAATTAAATCAGTGTGCCTCCATTTAATGTCAATTAAATCAGTGTGTGTACAGTAAGTGTCAATTAAATCAGTGTGTGTACAGTTAGTGTCAATTAAAGCAGTGTGTGTCCAGTAAGTGTCAATTAAATCAGTGTGTGTACAGTTAGTGTCAATTAAATCAGTGTGTGTACAGTTAGTGTCAATTAAATCAGTGTGCCTACATTTAATGTCAATTAAATCAGTGTGTGTACAGTAAGTGTCAATTAATTCGGTGTGTGTACAGTTAGTGTCAATTAAATCAGTGTGTGTCCAGTAAGTGTCAATTAAATCAGTGTGTGTACAGTTAGTGTCAATTAAATCAGTGTGTGTACAGTTAGTGTCAATTAAATCAGTGTGCCTACATTTAATGTCAATTACATCAGTGTGTGTACAGTAAGTGTCAATTAAATCAGTGTGTGTACAGTTAGTGTCAATTAATTCAGTTTGTCCACATTTAATGTCAATTAAATCAGTGTGTGTACAGTAAGTGTCAATTAAATCAGTGTCTGTTCAGATGGTGTCAATTAAATCAGTGTGTGTACAGTAAGTGTCAATTAAATCAGAGTGTGTACCGTTAGTTTCAATTAAATCAGTTTGTCCACATTTAATGTCAATTAAATCAGTGTGTGTACAGTAAATGTCAATTAAATCAGTGTGTGTACAATTAATGTCAATTAAATCAGTGTGTGAATTGTAAGTGTCTGTTAAATCAGTGTTTGTACATTTAGTGTCAATTAAATCAGTGTTTGTACAGTTAGTGTCAATTAAATTAGCGTGTGTTCAATTTCTGTCAATTAAATCAGTGTGGGTACAGGTAGTGTCAATTAAATCAGTGTGTGTACAATTTCTGTCAATTAAATCAATGTGTGCACAGTTAGCGTCAATTAAATCAGTGTGTGAAAAGTAAGGGGTAAAAATTCAGTTGGTTGCGCCTCCCGTTAGCGCCTTAAGAGGGCGCTAATGGGGCGCAAAGCCGCTAACGCCCGGGCGCAGCGATGTTTGCGCCGCTCGGGAACTTAACTTGACATTGTGCGGCGGCGCTAAAACTTACCGCTGCGACCACCTGCGCGCGCAGATTGTGACGTCATTCCATGGTGCAACGCCCTTGTGGCGCCCCGGAGCGGAAATTGAGTGGCGCCCCCTGCCTTCCCGCCTGGCGCATCCAACGACCAGAAGACTGGAACGCTATCAATCGCTGTGGGGCTGGGCGGGGTGCTATTTAAAGGGGGCCTCTTCCTGTCTTTTATTGTTGGTGGCATTTTTGAACTACGCATTCTGAGAGAGAGAGGGAGAGACTTCTGGAGAGATTCAACGTTGTGTGAAGGAGTTTTGGGTACTGAGCAGCACTTTGCAGGTTCATTTTGATTTGCCATTCCTTGTATCGATTTAGCAGAGACTGTGGGAGCTGCACTCTGAGCTCTTTGCCTGGTACTCTCCATTGTTCTTTCCAGCACATTTGATGTGCAAGTCTCTCCAGGCCGAGATTCAAGGCTGCAATGAACAGGATGTGGATGGAAAGCAAGATTAACCATCCCCTTTAAGAACTGGCCCGTGCCATTGTGTGTGTGTTCCATTGCTGACTGACATTACATGAGCTTTGCCAGCGCTCTGAGTTAGCGCCTCACTCCTCGGCCTTTGCGCCTTAAGACAGGTGTGCAGCGCCTGCTTTAGCGCTCCACTCACCTCCCGGGGCGGTAAAAGTGAAGTTTCCAGTCAGTGCCGATAATTAGCGCCAGGCGCTAATATTTGCGTCCAGACGATATTTGCGCCCCAAATGGGGCGCGACCTAATTTCTACACCTAAGTGTCAATTAAATCAGCGTGTGTACAGTTAGTGTCAATTAAGCTTTATGTACAGTTAGTCTCAATTAAATCAATGTGTGTACAGTTACTCTCAATTAAATCAGTGTGTGTACAGATAGTCTCACTTAAATCGGTGTGTGTACAATTAATGTCAAGTAAATCAGTGTGTGTACGGTAAGAGTCAATTAAACAGTGTGTGCACAGTTAGTGTCAAGTAAATCAGTGTGTGTACAATTAGTGTCAATTAAATCAGTGTGTGTACGATTAGTGTGAATTAAGTCAGTGTTTACAGTTAGAGTCAACTAAACAGTGTGTTCACAGTTAGTGTCAAGTAAATCAGTATGTATACAGTTAGTGTCAATTAAACGGTGTGTGCACAGTTAGTGTCAATTAAATCAGTGTGTGTACAGTTAGTGTCAATTAAATCAGTGTGTGTACAGTTAGTGTCAAGTAAATCAGTGTGTGTACAGTTAGTGTCAATTAAATCAGTGTGTGAATTGTAAGTGTCTGTTAAATCAGTGTTTGTACAGTTAGTGTCAATTAAATCAGTGTTTGTACAGTTAATGTCAATTAAATCATCGTGTGTACAGTTAGTCTCACTTAAATCAGTGTGTGTACAATTAGTGTCAATTAAATCAGTGTTTACAGTTAGAGTCAATTAAACAGTGTGTGCACAGTTAGTGTCAAGTAAATCAGTATCTGTCCAGTAAGTGTCAATTAAATCAGTGTGTGTGCGTAGTTAGTGTCAATTAAATCAGTGTGTGTACAGTTAGTGTCAATTAAATCAGTGTGCCTACATTTAATGTCAATTAAATCAGTTTGTGTACAGATAGTGTCAATTAAATCAGTGTTTGTACAGTTAGTGTCAATTAAATCAGTGTGTGTACAGTTAGTGTCAATTAAATCAGTGTGTTTCAGTTAGTGTCAAGTAAATCAGTATGTGTACAGTTCGTGTCAATTAAATCAGTGTGTGTACAGTTAGTGTCAATTAAATCAGTGTGTGTACAATTAGTGTCAATTAAATCAGTGTGTGTACAGTTAGTGTCAAGTAAATCAGCATGTGTACAGTTCGTGTCAATTAAATCAGTGTGTGTACAGTTAGTGTCAATTAAATCAGTGTGTGTACAATTAGTGTCAATTAAATCAGTGTGTGTACAGTTAGTGTCAATTAAATCAGTGTGTGTACAGTCTGTGTCAATTAAATTAGTGTCAGTACAATTTCTGTCAATTAAATCAGTGTGGGTATAGTTAATGTCAATTAAACAGTGTGTGCACAGTTAGCGTCAAGTAAATCAGTGTGTGTACAGTTAGTGTCAATTAAATTAGAGTGTGTACAATTTCTGTCAATTAAATCAGTGTGTGTACAGTTAATGTCAGTTAAACAGTGTGTGTACAGTTAGTGTCAATTAAATCAGTGTGTGTACAGTTAGTGTCAATTAAATCAGTGTGCCTACATTTAATGTCAATTAAATCAGTGTGTGGACAGTAAGTGTCAATTAAATCAGTGTCTGTTCAGATGGTGTCAATTAAATCAGAGTGTGTACCGTTAGTGTCAATAAATCAGTTTGTCCACATTTAATGTCAATTAAATCAGTGTGTGTACAGTAAGTGTCAATTAACTCAGTGTGTGTACAATTAATGTTAATTAAATCAGTGTGTGAATTGTAAGTGCCTGTTAAATCTGTGTTTATACAGTTAGTGTCAATTAAATCAGTGTTTGTACAGTTAGTGTCAATTAAATTAGTGTGTGTACAATTTCTGTCAATTAAACAGTGTGTGTACAGTTAGTCTCAATTAAATCAATGTGTGTACAGTTACTCTCAATTAAATCAGTGTGGGTACAGTTAGTGTCGATAAATCAGTGTGTGTACAGTTAGGGGGAAAAATTAGGTTGCGCCCCTGTTTGGGGCGCAAATATCGTCTGGACGCAAAAATTAGCACCTGGCGCTAATTATCGCCACTGACTGGAAACTTCACTTTTACCGCCCCGGGAGGTGAGTGGAGCGCTAAATCAGGCGCTGCACACCTGTCTTAAGGCACAAAGGCCGAGCAGTGAGGCGCTAACTCAGCGCGCGAGTGCAGCGCAGGTGCTGCCAGTTAGCGAGGGAACACAGACACACTGGCGCCGGCCAGTTCTTAAAGGGCGGGAGCCAACTTGCTCCCCAGCCACACCCTGCTCATTGCAGCCTTGAATCTCGGCCTGGAGAGACCTGTGAATCCATTTTGCTGCCAAGGATGGAGAGGGTGAGAGAACGAGCTCATCGCTTCACCGAGCGGGCCTTGGATGCTCTGGTTGGCGCGGTGGAGCGCAGAAGATGTATACTCTTCCCTGAGAGTGGCAGGAGGCCTTTGCCACGCGACTACAGAAGAGTGTGGAGGGAGGTGGCTCAGAGCGTCTCCTCCAGGAGCATGGTGCCCAGGACCCATACTCAATGCCGCAAAAAGTTCAACGAACACACTCGGGTCGTCAGGGTGAGTGGCTTTTTCTCAATACCTCTCCATCCCTCCATCTCAACCTCACTCTATGGCCAGAGGGTCTTAAAACCCCAATGCACAACACTCATCCAACACCTATGGCACTTTCATGAAACACACACACACATTCCACACTTTGCATACAGTAAGGGCTATTCACCTATGGGAGGCACATCAGGCAAGACCATGGCTGCATACAGTAAGGGCTATTCACCTATGGGAGGCACATCAGGCAAGACCATGGCTGCATACAGTAAGGGCTATTCACCTATGGGAGGCACATCAGGCAACACCATGGCTGTATACAGTAAGGGCTATTCACCTATGGGAGGCACATCAGGCAAGACCATGGCTGTATATTTACTCAGATGCTGTCCTTTTTCTTACAGGCCAAGCTGGCGCATAATCGGAGACAGCAGCAACGGACAGGTGGAGGGCGGCCTCAGCTGCAACCCCTCAGCGATCTGGAGGAGCGCGTCCACAGGATTGTGGCAAGCCGGGTGATCGGTCCCGTCGCCACTGGAGACGCCGACCCCGTTCTGGACAGCAATGGTAAGGTCATCACCTTTTTGTCCTCTGTCCTTCCACTTGTCCCTCACAATACCAGCCTTTGACACTTTCAATCCAACTTGCTAACTCGCTGCACTTATTCCTCCCTTACTGCCACCCTGTCCTCACGCTAAAGCCACTCTTGTACCTCCCTGCTTTCAGATGGTGATTCACCAGCTGAGGAGACGGGCCCTGAAGCTGCCAGTGGGAGTGAAGCTGCAGCCGAGGAGGAAGAGGAAGCCGGAGCATCAGTGCCACCCTCTCCCGAGGAAGCCCATGCCCACACTGGGAACACGCCTTCCCTGGAGGGTAGCAGGGGGGAAGGGGCTGATGAGGGTGAAGCTCCAGGACCCAGCGGGCTGCAGCAACGCCATGGGGGTAGGGAAGAACGGGGGCCTTCTCCCCAGAGGGAGAGTATGCCAGCGACTCCTACTGCAATGGACGCAGAGGAGGAGCGGCTGATCGCAGAAATGAACACCCAGGCGGTGGGCATGCACACTGAGCTCATAGGTGCAGTGGGAAGGGTGCCCGAATGCATTGAGTTACTGGCAAGGAGTGTGGAGCACTTCGCTGTAGCACAGGCGGATGCCACACTAACGCTTAGTGCTGCAATTCAGTCACTGACTGCCGTGATCCCTTCTCTGACTGCTCTCATGCAGACTCAGATTGAGGCCACGCGAGCACTGACTGCTGCCAACCTCGATGGTTCGTGCACATGTCCCCGGGGCTCTCACCGCGCCGCAGCAGGCCAGCAATCTGTGCTCCAGCAGATTGCTCCGGATGCTGAAGTGCTGCCCCGTGGGAGTGCCAGTGTGTCGGGCGAGCAGGGAGTTGCTGTCCTCTCTCACGATGACAGCATTCCTGCTGCCAACACTGTCACTTCTCCACTGCACTTGCCACCGCCTGTAGGACAGACTGCTGCCGCCCATGCAGAGTTGGTGCAGTCTGCAGCCGGGCCCTCCAGGCCCAGAACTGGTCGAGGCCGTCCTTCAGGGGCATCTGCTGTGTCAGGGTCTGACAATCAGCAGCCTTCCACCAGCCTTGCTGCAGCCACTGAGGTCCCATTACGGAGGAGCAGTAGGGTTAGAAGGGGGGAAGTGCGCAAGGGAAGGAGATCGCCCTCGAAGGGCAAAAAGTAGGAGGTGTGACAAAATGCTGGTCATTTTTTTATTAAAGACCGAGGTTCGTTGTCCAACTTTTGTCTAGTGTTTTGGACATTATCTCCAGGTTGTGAGAACCAGTTATGTTAATGACTGTTTTTTTGTGTTTATTTCTATGAGTTTGTCATGTGGAAATGACACACACAGAGTTTGTAAAATAAATAAGTTTTTGTATTCAAAATATACATGTTTGGTGTTTGGAATCATTGGTGCCTTGGACGGCTTAGGGGTTGCGTGCTGGGTTCATTGATGTTGTTAGCAATGGCAGAAGCCATTTCCACAGCAGGGGCCCTAGAAGCGGCTTGCTATCAGCCGTTGATGGACGGCCCTTGCAGTTTCACCATTGTGGGCCGCCCTCCCGCCTTGGTGCTGCTGATGATCATCCTCCTCGTCCTCTCCCTCCTCTTCCTCCTCCTCCTCTGGTGGTGCTCCAAGGCCTGGTGGCATTGGCTGGGTCCTGACGATTGCCATGTTATGCAACATGCAGCACACAACTACGAAGTTGGATACTTGCTCAGGCGAGTACTGCAGGGCTCCTCCAGAATGGTCGAGACAGCGGAACCGTTGCTTCAGCACGCCGATTGTGCGCTCAATGATGTTCCTGGTAGCTTGATGGCTCTCGTTGTACCGCAGCTCAGCAGGGGTGTTGGGCGTACGGAGCGGTGTCATCAGCCAGGTGCTCAATGGATACCCCTTGTCCCCGAGAAGCCAACCAACTGGCTGATGCGGTGCCTCAAAAATTTCTGCCACAGTAGTCTGGCGCAGGATGAAAGCATCGTGGCAGCTGCCAGGATAGTGGGCATTGACAGCGAGTATCAGCTGTCTGTGGTCACAGACCAACTGAACATTCAAGGAATGGAACCCCTTTCTGTTCCGGAAATCCTCGGCATTCTCATGTGGAGCACGCAAAGCCACATGCGTGCAGTCAATGGCGCCCTGCACCATGGGGAAGCCCGCTATCCTCGCAAAGCCCAGAGCGCGGTCACGCTGCTTGTCTGGGGTCATGGGGAAAGAGATGAACTCTCGTCTCCTTTTAAAGAGGGCATTTGTGACCTGCCGGATGCAGCAATGCACCGCGAACTGGGAGATATTGGCGAGGTCCCCAGCAGCAGCTTGAAATGAGCCAGTAGCATAGAAGTTGAGAGCCACTGTGACCTTCACTGCCACCGACAGAGACGTCCTGGACCTCAGTTGAGGCTGCAGATCTGGCTGCAGCAGATGGCAGAGCTCAGTGACCACCTCCTTGCTGAATCGCAGCCTTCGCAAACACAGCTCCTCAGACATATGAATGTAGGAGAGCTGTTCACGATATACCCTGGGAGGGTAAGCTCTCCTGTACAGACGCCTGTTGGCCCTCCTCCGTCTGGCCATCATTGCCACGCTCTCTCTGCGTCTCTGTGTCCTCCGATTCAGCTGGAGCAGGACGACGCCCCCATTCAGTGCGGCCCCCATAGTCTCTTTGCAAGCAAAGTTATGAAGGACAGCAACCAAAGTACCAGCAAAGTTAGGATCAGTAGGCAAAACTACCTCACAAAGCGTTGACTCAATGCACAAGTCTCTCTTTCTCTCTCTCCGAATCTCTCTCTCTCTCTCAGAACGAGTGGTGCAAAAATGTCAACCACAGAAAAAGACAGGAAGAGGCCCCCTTTAAATAGCGCCCCCCCCCAGCCCCACAGCGATTGATAGCGTTCCAGTCTTCCGGTCGTTGGATGCGTCAGGCGGTAAGGCAGGGGGCGCCACTCAATTTCCGCTCCGGGGCGCCACAAGGGCGTTGCACCATGGAATGACGTCACAATCTGCGCGCGCAGGTGGTCGCAGCGGTAAAGTTTAGCGCCGCCGCACAATGTCTAGTTAAGTTCCCGAGCGGCGCAATCATCGCTGCGCCTGGGCGCTAGCGGCTTTGCGCCCCATTAGCGCCCTCTTAAGGCGCTAACGGGAGGCGCAACCAACTGAATTTTTCCCCCTTAGTGTCAATTAAATTAGTGTGTGTACAATTTCTGTCAATTAAATGTGTGTGTTTACAGTTAGTGTCAATTAAACAGTGTGTGCACAGTTAGCGTCAAGTAAATCAGTGTGTGTATAGTTAGTGTCAATTAAATTAGTGTGCGTACAATTTCTGTCAATTAAATCAGTGTGGGTACAGTTAGTGTCAATTAAATCAGTGTGTGTACAGTTAGTGTCAATTAAATCAGTGTGTGTATAGATAATGTCAATTAAATCAGTGTGTGTCCAGTCAGTGTCAATTAAATCAGTGTGCCTACATTTAATGTCAATTAAATCAGTTTGTGTACAGATAGTGTCAATTAAATCAGTGTGTGTACAATTAATGTCAATTAAATCAGTGTGTGAATTGTAAGTGTCTGTTAAATCAGTGTTTGTACAGTTAGTGTCAATTAAATCAGTGTGTGTACAGTTAGTGTCAATTAAATCATTGTGTGAACAGTAAGTGTCAATTAAATCAGCGTGTGTACAGTTGGTGTCAATTAAGCAGTATGTACAGTTAGTCTCAATTAAATCAATGTGTGCACAGTTACTCTCAATTAAATCAGTGTGTGAACAGTTACTGTCAATTAAATCAGTGTGTGTACAGTTAGTGTCAATTAAATCAGTGTGTGTACAGTTAGTGTCAATTAAATCAGTGTGTGTACAGTTAGAGTCAATTAAACAGTGTGTGCACAGTTAGTGTCAATTAAATCAGTGTGTGTACAGTTAGTGTCAATTAAATCAATGTGTGTACAATTAGTGTCAATTAAATCAGTGTGTTTACAGTTATTGTCAATTAAATCAGTGTGTGTACAGCTAATGTCAATTAAATCAGTGTGTGTACAGTCAGTGTCTGTTAAATCAGTGTGTGTACAGTAAGTGTCAATTAAAACAGTGTGTGTACAGTTAGTGTCAATTAAATCAGTTTGTCCACATTTAATGTCAATTAAATCAGTGTGTTTACAGTAAGTGTCAATTAAATCAGTGTCTGTACAGATGGTGTCAATTAAATCAGCGTGTGTACAGTTAGCGTCAATTAAATCAGTGTGTGTACAGTTAGTGTCAATTCAATTAGTGTGTGTACAATTTCTGTCAATTAAATCAGTGTGGGTACAGTTAATGGCCCAGAAATTGATCTCGCTCTGCTCCCGCGGGGGTAAGGAGCAGGCGCGATCTCTCACTCCGCGTTGGCTTTTTCAGATCCAGCTCGCACGAACTTGATGTTCTAGACATCAGCTGGGCAGTGCTTGCGTATCCCACCGGCGTAGTGAATTTGTGCGAGCTGTGGGATCACGTGACTCAGTTAGAGCCAATGGCAGCACACCATCTTCCATTCATAAGTTTCACATACGTGCTGTGAAAGCTATGAATCTTACACACCCCCAAAATAACAGCTAAACCTCAATTAAATTTTTTTAAAAACCATCACATTAATAAAATAAGTATAGTTAAATAAATTAACCATTTTAAATAAAAAATTAAATTTTTGAAAAAATTTTAAATCTTTTAAAAAGTTATAAAAATAAACTTACCTGTCTTTAAAGTCTCTAAAAAAGATATACCTGTTAAAAAAAATTCAAAATAATACTTAATTCACTACTTACCTTGTTAAAAGTGGGTCTTACTCCTCCTTTTTTTCATTTCTAAAATCTTCCGTCCTTACCTGTGCGTCCAAAGCACTAAGTGCACAGTGTGCGCGCAGCCTGTAGCGCGCACGCGGTGCACCGAGGAACCGCCCCCTTTTCCAAAAACCAAGTGCCGGTTTTCAGCACATGCGCAGTGCATGCAGAAAACCGGCAATTGGTGACAGAATACGCGAGAGTATGCAGTGCGTACTCTCGCGCAGCGGGACTAATTTTTGGGCCAATGTCAATTAAACAGTGTGTGCACAGTTAGCATCAGGTAAATCAGTGTGTGTACAGTTAGTGTCAATTAAATCAGTTTGTCCACATTTAATGTCAATTAAATCAGTGTGTGTACAGTAAGTGTCAATTAAATCAGTGTGTGTACAATTAATGTCAATTAAATCAGTGTGTGAATTGTAAGTGTCTGTTAAATCAGTGTTTATACAGTTAGCGTCAATTAAATCAGTGTTTATACAGTTAGTGTCAATTAAATCAGTGTTTGAACAGTCAGTGTCTGTTAAATCAGTCTTTGTACAGTTAGTGTCAATTAAATCAGTGTTTGTACAGCTAGTGTCAATTAAATCAGTGTTTGAACAGTCTGGGGTAAAAATTCAGTTGGTTGCGCCTCCCGTTAGCTGCCTTAAGAGGGTGCTAATGGGGCGCAAAGCCGCTAACGCCCGGGCGCAGCGATGTTTGCGCCGCTCGGGAACTTAACTAGAGATTGTGCGGCGGCGCTAAACTTTACCGCTGCGACCACCTGCGCACGCAGATTGTGACGTCATTCCATGGTGCAACGCCCTTGTGGTGCCCCGGAGCGGAAATTGAGTGGCGCCCCCTGCCTTACCGCCTGGCGCATCCAACGACCAGAAGACTGGAACGCTATCAATCGCTGTGGGGCTGGGGGGGGCGCTATTTAAAGGGGGCCTCTTCCTGTCTTTTATTGTTGGTGGCATTTTTGAACTACGCATTCTGAGAGAGAGAGGGAGAGACTTCTGGAGAGATTCAACGTTGTGTGAAGGAGTTTTGGGTACTGAGCAGCACTTTGCAGGTTCATTTTAATTTGCCATTCCTTGTATCGATTTAGCAGAGACTGTGGGAGCTGCACTCTGAGCTCTTTGCCTGGTACTCTCCATTGTTCTTTCCAGTACATTTGATGTGCAAGTCTCTCCAGGCCGAGATTCAAGGCTGCAATGAACAGGATGTGGATGGAAAGCAAGATTAACCATCCCCTTTAAGAACTGGCCCGTGCCATTGTGTGTGTGTTCCATTGCTGACTGACATTACATGAGCTTCGCCATCGCTCTGAGTTAGCGCCTCGCTGCTCGGCCTTTGCGCCTTAAGACAGGTGTGCAGCGCCTGATTTAGCGCTCCACTCACCTCCCGGGGCGGTAAAAGTGAAGTTTCCAGTCAGTGCCGATAATTAGCGCCAGGCGCTAATATTTGCGTCCAGACGATATTTGCGCCCCAAATGGGGCGCGACCTAATTTTTCCCCCTCAGTGTCTGTTAAATCAGTCTTTGTACAGTTAGTGTCAATTAAATCAGTGTTTGAACAGCGAGTGTCTGATAAGTCAGTTTTTGTACAGTTAGTGTCAATTAAAGCAGTGTGTACAGTTAGTGTCAATTAAATCAGTGTTTGTACAGTTAGTGTCAATTAAATCATTGTGTGTATAGTTCCTGTCAATTAAATCAGTGTGTGTACAGTTACTCTCAATTAAATCAGTGTGTGTACAATTAGTGTCAATTAAATCAGTGTGGGTACAGTTAGTGTCAATTAAATCAGTGTTTGTAAAGTTAGTGTCAATTAAATCAGTGTTTTTACAGTTAGTGTCAATTAAATCAGTGTGTGTACAGTTAGTGTCAATTAAATCCGTGTGTGTAAAAATAGTGTCAATTAAATCAGTGTGGGTACAGTTAGAGTCAATTAAACATTGTGTGCACAGTTAGTGTCAAATAAATCAGTGTGTGTACAGTTAATGTCAATTAAATCAGTGTGTGTCCAGTAAGTGTCAATTAAATCAGTGTGTATACATTTAGTGTCAATTAAATCAGTGTGCCTACATTTAATCTCAATTAAATCTGTTTGTTTACAGATAGTGTCAATTAAATCAATGTTCGTACAGTTAGAGTCAATTAAATCAGTGTGTGTACAATTGGTGTCAATTAAATCATTGTGTGTACAGTTAGTGTCAATTAAATCAGTATGTGTACAGTTAATGCCAATTAAATCTGTCTGTGTACCGTTGGTCTCAATTAAATCAGTGTGTGTACAGTTAGTGTCAATTAAATCAGTGTGTGTACAGTTAGTGTCAATTAAATCAGTGTGTGTACAGTTAGTGTCAATTAAATCAGTGTGTGTAAAGTTGATCTCAATTGAATCTGTGTGTGTACAGTTAGTCTCAATTAAATCAGTGTGTGTACAGTTAGTGTCAATTAATTCAGTGTTTGTACCGTTAATGTCAGTTAAATCTGTGTTTGTACAGTTAGTGTCAATTAAATCAGTGTTTGTACAGTTAGTGTCAATTAAATCAGTGTTTTTACAGTTAGTGTCAATTAAATCAGTGTTTGTACAGTTAGTGTCAATTAAATCAGTGTGTGCACAGTTAGTGTCAATTAAATCAGTGTTTCTACAGTTAGTGTCAATTAAATCAGTGTTTTTACAGTTAGTGTCAATTAAATCATTATGTGTACAGTTAGTGCCAATTAAATCAGTGTTTGTAAAGTTAGTGTCAATTAAATCAGTGTTTTTACAGTTAGTGTCAATTAAATCAGTGTTTTTACAGTTAGTGTCAATTAAATCAGTGTTTGTAAAGTTAGTGTCAATTAAATCAGTGTTTTTACAGTTAGTGTCAATTAAATCAGTGTTTTTACAGTTAGTGTCAATTAAATCAGTGTTTGTAAAGTTAGTGTCAATTAAATCAGTGTTTTTACAGTTAGTGTCAATTAAATCAGTGTTTTTACAGTTAGTGTCAATTAAATCAGTGTTTTTACAGTTAGTGTCAATTAAATCAGTGTTTTTACAGTTAGTGTCAATTAAATCAGTGTTTTTACAGTTCGTGTCAATTAAATCAGTGTTTTTACAGTTAGTGTCAATTAAATCATTATGTGTACAGTTAGTGTCAATTAAATCAGTGTTTGTAAAGTTAGTGTCAATTAAATCAGTGTTTTTACAGTTAGTGTCAATTAAATCAGTGTTTTTACAGTTAGTGTCAATTAAATCAGTGTTTTACAGTTAGTGTCAATTAAATCAGTGTTTTTACAGTTAGTGTCAATTATATCAGTGTTTTTACAGTTAGTGTCAATTAAATCATTATGTGTACAGTTAGTGTCAGTTAAATCAGTGTTTGTACAGTTAGTGTCAATTAAATCAGTGTTTTTACAGTTAGTGTCAATTAAATCAGTGTGTGTGTACAGTTAGTGTCAATTAAGTCAGTGTGTGTACAGTTAGTGTCAATTAATTCAGTGTTTGTACAGTTAGTTTCAATTAAATCAGTGTTTGTACAGTTAGTGTCAATTAAATCAGTGTTTGTACAGTTAGTGTCAATTAAATCAGTGTGTGTACAGTTAGTGTCAATTAATCAGTGTGTGTACAGTCAGTGTCAATTAAACCAGTGTTTGTAAAGTTAGTGTCAATTAAATCGTTGAGTGTACAGTTAGTGTCAATTAAATCAGTGTTTTTACAGTTAGTGTCAATTAAATCATTATGTGTACAGTAAGTGTCAATTAAATCAGTGTGTGTACAATTAGTGTCAATTAAGTCAGTGTGTGTACAGTTAGTGTCAATTAAATCAGTGTGTGTACAGTTAGTGTCAATTAAATCAGTGTTTTTACAGTTAGTGTCAATTAAATCAGTGTTTTTACAGTTAGTGTCAATTAAATCAGTGTTTTTACAGTTAGTGTCAATTAAATCTGTGTGTGTACAATTAGTGTCAATTAAATCAGTGTGTGTACAGTTAGTGTCAATTCATTCAGTGTTTGTACAGTTAGTTTCAATTAAATCAGTGTTTGTACAGTTAGTGTCAATTAAATCAGTGTTTGTACAGTTAGTGTCAATTAAATCAGTGTGTGTACAGTTAGTGTCAATTAATCAGTGTGTGTACAGTCAGTGTCAATTAAACCAGTGTTTGTAAAGTTAGTGTCAATTAAATCGTTGAGTGTACAGTTAGTGTCAATTAAATCATTATGTGTACAGTTAGTGTCAATTAAATCAGTGTGTGTACAATTAGTGTCAATTAAATCAGTGTGTGTACAGTTAGTGTCAATTAAATCAGTGTGTGTACAGTAGGTGTCAATTAACTCAGTGTTTGTACAGTTAGTGTCAATTAAATCAGTGTGTGTACAATTAGTGTCAATTAAATCAGTGTTTGTACAGTTAGTGTCAAATAAATCAGTGTTTTTACAGTTAGTGTCAATTAAATCAGTGTTTTTACAGTTAGTGTCAATTAAATCATTATGTGTACAATTAGTGTCAATTAAATCCATGTTTGTACAGTTAGTGTCAATTAATTCAGTGTTTTTACAGTTTATGTCAATTAAATCAGTGTGTGTACAGTTAGTTTCAATTAAATCAGTGTGTGTACAGTTAGTGTCAATTAATTCAGTGTTTGTACAGTTAGTTTCAATTAAATCGGTGTTTGTACAGTTAATGTCAATTAAATCAGTGTTTGTACAGTTAGTGTCAATTAAATCAGTGTGTGTACAGTTAGTGTCAATTAATCACTGAGTGTACAGTTAGTGTCAATTAAATCAGTGTTTTTACAGTTAGTGTCAATTAAATCATTATGTGTACAGTTAGTGTCAATTAAATCAGTGTGTGTACAATTAGTGTCAATTAAATCAGTGTGTGTACAGTTAGTGTCAATTAAATCAGTGTGTGTACAGTTAGTGTCAATTAACTCAGTGTTTGTACAGTTAGTGTCAATTAAATCAGTGTGTGTACAATTAGTGTCAATTAAATCAGTGTGTATACAGTTAGTGTTAATTAAATCAGTGTGTGTCCAGTAAGTGTCAATTAAATCTGTGTGTGTACAGTTAGTGTCAATTAAATCAGTGTGCCTACATTTAATGTCAATTAAAGCAGTTTGTGTACAGATAGTGTCAATTAAATCGATGTTTGTACAGTTAGTGTCAAATAAATCAGTGTGTGTTCAGTAAGCGTCAATTAAATCAGTGTGTACAGTTAGTGTCAATTAAATCAGTGTGTCTACATTTAATGTCAATTAAATCTGTGTTTGTACAGTTATTGTGAATTAAATCAGTTTTTGTTCAATTGGTGTCAATTAAATCAGTGTATTTACAGTTACTGTCAATTAAATCAGTGTGTGTACAGTTAGTGTCAATTAACTCAGTATGTGTACAGTTACTGTCAATTAAATCAGTGTGTGTACAGTTAGTGTCAATTAAATCAGTGTTTGTACAGTTAGTGTCAATTAAATCAGTATGTGTACAGTTAGTGTCAATTAAATCAGGGTGTGTACACTTAGGGGGAAAAATTCAGTATCGCCCCGTTTGGGGCGCAAATTATCGGCCGGGCGCAAAGATTAGCGCCTGGCGTTAATTATCGCCTCCGACTGCAAACTTGACTTTTATTGCCCCTGGAGGTGATTGCAGCGCTAAATCAGGCGCTACACATTTGTCTTAAGGCGCAAAGGCCGAGGAGCGAGGCGCTAACTCAGAGCGCTGGCGAAGCTCATGTGATGTCAGTCAGCAATGGAACACAGACACAATGGCGCCAGCCAGTTCTTAAAGAGGAGGGTTGATCTTGCTTTCCATCCACATCCTGCTCATTGCAGCCTTGAATCTCGGCCTGGAGAGACCTGTACATCAAATCTGCTGGAAAGAACAAAGGAGAGACCCAGGGAAAGAGCTCACAGTGCAACCCCCACAGTCTCTTCTAAATCGATACAAGGAAGGGCAATTCAAAATGAACCTGCAAAGTGCTGCTCAGTACCCAAGACTCCTTCACACAGCGTTGAATCTCTCCAGAAGTCTCTCTCTCTCTCTCTCTCTCTCTCTCAGAATGCATGGTTCAAAAATGTCACCAACAGAAAAAGGCAGGAAGAGGTTGCCTTTAAATAGCGCTCCCCTTGTCTCTTCCTAACTGCAAAACGCTCCCCTCA
This sequence comes from Squalus acanthias, assembly GCA_030390025.1. Classification (NCBI taxonomy): domain Eukaryota; kingdom Metazoa; phylum Chordata; class Chondrichthyes; order Squaliformes; family Squalidae; genus Squalus; species Squalus acanthias. The sequence continues at coordinate 87,319,984 of CM059435.1, forward strand.
ACCTGGCGTTACTAGCGGCAGACGGTAGGCAGGGGGCACCACTCAATATCCGCTCCGGGGCGCAACCAGGGCGTTGCGCACTCGATTGACGTCATGATCTGCCGGCGCAGGAGATCGTGGTGGCAGTGTTTAGCGCCACCGGAAAATGTCTCGTTAATTTCACGACCGGCGCAAACATCGCCGCGCCCGGGCACTAGTTGCTTTGCTCCCCATTAGCGCCCTCTTAAGGCGCTAATGGGAGGCACAACCAACTGAATTTTTCCCCCTAGTGTCAATTAAATCAGTGTTTGTACAGTTAATGTCAATTAAATCAGTCTGTGTACAGTTAATGTCAATTAAATCAGTGTTTGTACAGTTAGTGTCAATGAAATCAGTGTGTGTACAGTTAGTGTCAATTAAATCAGTGTGTGTACAGTTAGTGTCAATTAAGGGCAACACGGTGGCATAGTGGTTAGCACTGGTGCTTCACAGCGCCAGGGACCCGGGTTCGAATCTGACCTCGGGTGACTGTCTGTGTGGAGTTTGCACATTCTCCCCTTGTCTGCGTGGGTTTCCTCCGGGTGCTCCGGTTTCCTCCCACAGTCCAAAAATGTGCGGGTTAGGTTGATTTGGCTATGATAAATTGACCCTTAGTGTTAGGGGGGGATTAAATATGTGGGGTTATGGGGATAGGATGGGATATGTTCGGGGGAATTAAATACGTGGGGTTACGGGGGTAGGGTGGGATATGTGTACTGTGGGGATTAAAGCAGGGGACAGGGTACTGGATTTGGATGATCAGCCATGATCGTATTGAATGGTGGAGCAGGCTCGACGGGCCGAATGGCCTACTCCTGCTCCTAGATTCTATGTTTCTATGTTTCTAAATCAGTGTGTGTACAGTTAGTGTCAATTAAATCAATGTGTGTAGTTAGTGTCAATTAAATCAATGTGTGTACAGTTAGTGTCAATTAAATCAGTGTGTACAGTTAGTGTCAATTAAATCAGTATGTGTACAGTTAATGTCATTTAAATCAGTGTTTGTACAGTTAGTGTCAATTCAATTAATATGTGTACAGTTAGTGCCAATAAAATCAGTGTGTGTACAGTTAGTGTCAATTAAATCATTGTGTGTACAGTTAGTCTCAATTTAATCAGTGTGTGTACAGTTAGTGTCAATTAAATCAGTGTGTGTACAGTTAGTGTCAATTAAATCATTGTGTGTACAGTTACTGTCAATTAAATCAGTGTGTGTACAGTTAATGTCAATTAAATCAGTATGTGTACAGGTAATGTCAATTAAATCAGTGTGTATACAGTTAGTCTCAATTAAATCAGTGTGTATACAGTTAGTGTCAATTAAATCAGTGTGTACAGTTAGTGTCAATTAAATCAGTCTGTGTACAGATAGTGTCAATTAAATCAGTGTGTGTACAGTTAGTGTCAATTAAATCAGTGTGTGTACAGTTCGTCTCAATTAAATCAGTGTGTACATTTAGTGTCAATTAATTCAGTATGTGTACAGTTAGACTGAATTAAATCAGTGTGTATACATTTAGTCTCAATTAAATCAGTGTGTGTACAGTTAGTCTCAATTAAATCAGTGTGTACAGTTAGTGTCAATTAAATCAGTATGTGTACAGTTAGTGTCAATTAAATCAGTGTGTGTACAGTTAGTCTCAATTAAATCAGTGTGTACAGTTAGACTGAATTAAATCGTGTGTATGCATTTAGTCTCAATTAAATCAGTGTGTGTACAGTTAGTGTCAATTAAATCAGTGTGTACGCATTTAGTCTCATTATATCAGTATGTAACACCTGTCTCATTTAAATCAGTTACTTAAATCAGTGTATGCACAGCTAGTCTTATTTACGTCAGCATGTCTAAAATCCTAGCCCTATTTGCTCTATCTCAGAGTGATTCAGTGCAAGTTATTTATGATGTGATTGGCTTGTACCATCATTTGTGTCCCATTTTCCTGCACGTCAAACTTTTCGCACAAGACAGCTAGGCTCAACGAAAATACCCTGTGCTTGCTCAGGAGCCCTGAATAACAGCCAACTGACAATAATCTGCTGTCAAAACATCATTAGCGGGCCACTGTTTGTTGTGGTTTTGGCAGGAATCTGAAAAGCCTGAGTAGCTGGCTGAAGAAGAATGACTCTGTGCAGCTTTACAGTGACTCAGCTGCAATAAATCTGGTGTCAGGTGCAGCTCAGAGGTAGCATTCTCGCCTCTGTTCAAAGTACTGATTTGCACTGGGCACTTGGATTTCTCAATGGGATTTCCTCTATTCTAAATTTTTGAAAAGGAGAACAAGGATATGGAGTAGGCTAGATTGGAGGCTTGCAGCTTGTGGTATCACAGAAGGCATCTCTTCCATACATGCTGATACCCACTGGCTAACAAACCAAGAAGGTCTTAATTAGACTTTTCTGACGTTCAGAGCTTCAGAAGGCTGTGGTTCACAGGGAGGCTATTGAGGAAATGTGTCAACTGTAGGACCTGCAGACCACTTCCACCAGGAAAACAGCATTATCACCACTGCCTTGAATGTCTTTGCCACATTAGTAAAGCAGCTGTTTTACCATTGCACCAAGAAGGTCACTGGTGCTCTATTCAAGAGGGCCTCACAATTTATATCCTTCTCAATGGAAACAGAGAGAGCTATCCAGTTCTGCAGATTGACAGAGTTTCCACAGGCGCAAGGTGCAATTGATGAAACTCATGTGGCACTCAAAGCCCCATATGACAACCCCCTTAATTAAATAAAAAGAAAAAGCTTTAATTCCATTAATGTACAGCTGGTGTGTAATGTCAAATTCCCATCTCCTGCACATAAATGCCTGGGGGGAAAAATTCGGTTCCTTTATGTTTCCCGTTACCCCCACTGAGAGGGCGTTAATGGGGCGCAAAGCAACTAGCGCCCGGGCAAGGCGATGTTTGCGCTGCTCGCGAAATTGACCAGACATTTTGCGGCGGCGCTAAACACTACCGCCACGATCTCCTGCGCCCACAGATCGTGACAGCAGTCGAGCGTGCAATGCCCCGGTAGCGCCCTGGACCGGATATTCAGTGGCGCCCCCAGCCTTACCGCCTGCCACTAGCAACGTCAGGTTAGGGGAACGTTTTGCAGTCGGGAAGGGACTGGGGGAGCGCTATTTAAAGGCGACCGCTTCCTGACTTTTTTTGTCGGCGACATTTTACACCACGCATTCTGAGAGCGAGAGAGAGAGAGAGACTTCTGGAGAGATTCAATGCTGTGTGAAGGAGTTTTGGGTACTGAGCAGCACTTTGCAGGTTCATTTTGATTTGACCTTCCTTGCATCGATTTAGAAGAGACTATGGAGGCTGCACTTTGAGCTCTTTCCCTGGGTCTCTCCATTGTTCTTTCCAGCAGATTTGATGTACAGGTCTCTCCAGGCCAAGATTCAAGGCTGCAATGAGCAGGGTGTGGATGGAGAGCAAGATCGACCCTTCCCTTTAAGAACTGGCCGGCGCCAGTGTGTGTGTGTTCCATTGCTGACTGACATCACATGAGCTTCGCCAGCGCTCTGAGGTAGCGCCTTGCTCCTCGACGTTAGCGCCTTAAGAGAGGTGTGTAGCGTCTGATTTAGCGCTGCAATCACCTCCAGGGGCGATAGAAGCCAAGTTTGCAGTTGGAGGCGATAATTAGCTCCAGCGCTAAACTTTGCGCCCGGCCGATAATTGCACTGCAAACGGGGCGATACCGAATTTCTCCCCCCAGATCTTCAGCAAACGGCCATAATGCTTTCATTCAAATATACGAAAATGACGGGCAGGAAAAGACCAGCTGCTATGGTTTGTGAGCTATTACTTATTTGATTGTTGGTGAGTGGTTCTTTGGTTGATATATTATTCTTGGATTAGTGTGTGATTCTTTGATTAGTCAGTGTACAGCTCTCTTTAGTTGGTGTACAGCTCTCTTTAGTTGGTGTACAGCTCTCTTTGGTTGGTGTACAGCTCGCTTTGGTTGGTGTACAGCTCTCTTTGGTTGGTGTACAGCTCTCTTTAGTTGGTGTACAGCTCTCTTTGGTTGGTGTACAGCTCTCTTTAGTTGGTGTACAGCTCTCTTTGGTTGGTGTACAGCTCTCTTTAGTTGGTGTACAGCTCTCTTTAGTTGGTGTACAGCTCTCTTTAGTTGGTGTACAGCTCTCTTTAGTTGGTGTACAGCTCGCTTTGGTTGGTGTACAGCTCTCTTTGGTTGGTGTACAGCTCTCTTTGGTTGGTGTACAGCTCTCTTTGGTTGGTGTACAGCTCTCTTTGGTTGGTGTGTGGGTCTTCAATCTGTAAGCTTTTGTTTATTTGTTGTGAATTTATTTGTTTTGGATGAACCTGTTTGTTTTACATATACCTGGTTGTTTTAGAAGTACCCATTTGCTTTGCATGTACCTGCTTGCTTGGTGTGTACCTGTTACTCAGTTATCAGTCAGTACAATGTTATGCAACTGTTTATACTCTGCTTTTAATCAAATAGATGTATTTACCCTTGACTAAACTATTGTCAATCTCTAATTGAGGGCATGGCTGAAGAAAGACTAAGGGGTAAAAATTCAGTTGGTTGCGCCTCCCGTTAGCGCCTTAAATGGGCGCTAATGGGGCGTTAAGGCGCTAACGCCCGGGCGCAGCGCTGTTTGCGCCGCTCGAGAACTTAACTTGAGATTGTGCGGCAGCGCTAAAACTTACCGCTGCGACCACCTGCGCGCGCAGATTGTGACGTCAGTCCGTGGTGCAACGCCCTTGGGGCGCCCCGGAGCGGAAATTGAGTGGCGCCCCCTGCCTTACCGCCTGGCGCTTCCAACGACCGGAAGACTGGAACGTTATCGATCGGTCTGGGGCTGGGGGGGGCGCTATTTAAAGGGGGCCTCTTCCTGTCTTTTTCTGTGGTCGACATTTATGCACCACTCGTTCTGAGAGAGAGAGAGAGATTCGGAGAGAGAGAGAGAGAGACTTCTACATTGACTCAACGCTTTGTGAGGTAGTTTTGCCTAGTTCATCCTAACTTTGCTGCTACTTTCGTTGCTGTACCTCATTACTTTTCTGGCAAAGAGAAGATGGGGGCTGCAATGATTGGGGGCGTCGTCCTGCTCCAGCTCAATCGGAGCAGAGTGAGACGCAGACAGAGAGTGGCAATGATGGCCAGACGGAGGAGGCCCATCAGGCGCATGTACAGGAGAGCTTACCCTCCCAGGGTATATCGTGAACAGCTCTCCTACATCCACATGTCCGAGGAGCTGTGTTTGCGAAGGCTGCGATTCAGCAAGGAGGTGGTCACTGAGCTCTGCCACCTGCTGCAGCCAGATCTGCAGCCTCAGCTGAGGTCCAGGACGTCTCTGTCGGTGGCAGTGAAGGTCACAGTGGCCTTGAACTTCTACGCCACTGGCTCATTCCAAGCTGCTGTTGGGGACCTCGCCAATATCTCCCAGTTTGCGGTGCATCGCTGCATCCGGCAGGTCACCAATGCCCTCTTCACAAGGAGACGAGACTTCATCTCCTTCCCTATGACCCCAGACAAGCAGCATGACCGTGCTATGGGCTTTGCGAGGGTAGCGGGCTTCCCCATGGTGCAGGGCGCCATTGACTGCACGCATGTGGCTTTGCGTGCTCCGCGAGAGAATGCAGAGGAGTTCCGGAACAGAAAGGGGTTCCATTCCTTGAATGTGCAGTTGGTCTGTGACCACAGACAGGTGATTCTCGCTGTCAATGCCCACTATCCGGGCAGCTGCCACGATGCTTTCATCCTGCGCCAGAGTACTGTGGCAGAAATTTTCGAGGCACCGCATCAGCCAGTCGGTTGGCTTCTGGGGGACAAGGGGTACGCATTGAGCACCTGGCTGATGACACCGCTCCGTGCGCCAAACACCCCTGCTGAGCTGCGGTACCAGGAAAGCCAACAAGCAACGAGGAACATTATTGAGCGCACAATCGGCGTGCTCAAACAACGATTCCGCTGTCTGGACCATTCCGGAGGAGCCCTGCAGTACTCGCCTGAGCAAGTTTCCAAATTCGTAGTGGTGTGCTGCATGTTGCACAACATGGCAATCCTCAGGACGCAGCCAATGCCACCAGGCCTTGCAGCACCACAAGAGGAGGAGGAGGAAGAGGAGGAACAGGCCGAGGACGATGATCAGCAGCAGCACCAAGGCAGGAGGGCGGCCCACAATGGTCAAACTGCAAGGGCCGTCCGTCAACGACTAATAGCAAGCCGCTTCTAGGGCCCCTGCCAGTGCTACAAACACGAATCAACCCAGCACGCAACCCCTAAGCCGGCCAAGGCACCAATAATTCCAACCACCAGCCATGTATATTTTGAATACAGAAACTTATTTATTGTACAAACTCTGTGTGTGTCAATTCCTCATGACAAACTCATAGAAATAAACACAAAAAAACAGTCAATAATATAACTGGTTCTCACAACCTGGAGATAATGTCCAAAACACTAAACAAAAGTTGGGCCATGAACCTCGGCCTTTAATAAAAAAATTACCAGCATTTTGGCACACCTCCTACTTTTTGCCCTTCGAGGGTGATCTCCTTCCCTTGCGCACTTCCCCCCTTCTAACCCTACTGCTCCTCCGTAATGGGACCTCAGTGGCTGCAGCAAGGCTGGTGGAAGGCTGCTGCTTGTCAGACCCTGACACTGCAGATGCCCCTGAAGGCCGGCCTCGACCACTTCTGGGCCTGGAGGGCCCGGCTGCAGACTGCACCAACTCTGCATGGGCGGCAGCAGTCTGTCCTACAGGCGGTGGCAAGTGCAGTGGAGAAGTGACAGTGTTGGCAGCAGGAATGCTGTCATCGTGAGAGAGGACAGCAACTCCCTGCTCGCCCGACACACTGGCACTCCCACGGGGCAGCACTTCAGCATCCGGAGCAATTTGCCTGAGAACAGATTGCTGGCCTGCTGCGGCGCGGTGACAGCCCCGGGGACATGTGCACGAACCATCGAGGATGGCAGCAGTCAGTGCTCGCGTGGCCTCAATCTGAGTCTGCATGAGAGCAGGCTCAGATGGGTTCCTGGCAGCCAGTGACTGAATTGCAGCAGTAAGCTTTAGTGTGGCATCCGCCTGCGCTACAGCGAAGTGCTCCACACTCCTTGCCAGTGCCTCAATGCATTCGGGCACCCTTCCCACTGCACCCATGAGCTCAGTGTGCATGACCACCGCCTGGCTGTTCATTTCTGCAATCATCCGCTCCTCCTCTGCGTCCATTGCATTAGGAGTGTCTGGCATACTCTCCCTCTGGGGAGAAGGCTCCCGTTCTTCCCTCCCCCCCCCATGGCGTTGCTGCAGCCCGCTGGGTCCTGGAACTTCACCATCATCAGCCCCTTCCCCCCTGCTCCCCCGTTCTTCCCTCCCCCCCCCATGGCGTTGCTGCAGCCCGCTGGGTCCTGGAACTTCACCATCATCAGCCCCTTCCCCCCTGCTCCCCTCCGGGGAAGGCGTGTTCCCAGTGTGGCCATGGGCTTCCTCGGGAGAGGGTGGCACTGATGCTCCGGCTTCCTCCTCAGCTGCAGCATCACTCCCAGTGGCAGCTTCAGGGACCATCTCCTCAGCTGGTGAATCACCATCTGAAAGCAGGGAGGTACAAGAGTGGCTTTAGCGTGAGGACAGGGTGGCAGTAAGGGAGGAATAAGTGCAGCGAGTTAGCAAGTTGGATTGAAAGTGTCAAAGGCTGGTATTGTGAGGGACAAGTGGAAGGACAGAGGACAAAAAGGTGATGACCTTACCATTGCTGTCCACAACGGGGTCGGCGTCTCCAGTGGCGACGGGACCGATCACCCGGCTTGCCACAATCCTGTGGACGCGCTCCTCCAGATCGCTGAGGGGTTGCAGCTGAAGCCGCCCTCCACCCGTCCGTTGCTGCTGTCTCCGATTATGAGCCAGCTTAGCCTGCAAGAAAAAGGACAGCATCTGAGTCAATATACAGCCATGGTCTTGCCTGATGTGCCTCCCATAGGTGAATAGCCCTTACAATATGCAGCCATGGTCTTGCCTGATGTGCCTCCCATAGGTGAATAGCCCTTACTGTATGAAAAGTGTGGAATGTGTGTGTGTGTTTGATGAAAGGGCCATAGGTGTTGGATGAGTGTTGTGCATTGGGGTTTTAAGACCCTCTGGCCATAGAGTGAGGTTGAGATGGAGGGATGGAGAGGTATTGAGAAAAAGCCACTCACCCTGACGACCCGAGTGAGGTCGTTGAACTTTTTGCGGCACTGGACATGGGTCCTGGGCACCATGCTCCTGGAGGAGACGCTCTGAGCCACCTCCCTCCACACTCTTCTGAACTCGCGTGGCAAAGGCCTCCTGCCACTCTCTGGGAACAGCATGCATCGTCTGCGCTCCACTGCGTCAACCAGAGCATCCAAGGCCCGCTCGGTGAAGCGATGAGCGCGTTCTCTCACCCTCTCCATTCTTGGCAGCAAAATGGATTACAGGTCTCTCCAGGCTGAGATTCAAGGCTGCAATGAGCAGGGTGTGGCTGGGGAGCAAGTGGCCCCCCCCGCTTTAAGAAGTGTCCGGCGCCAGTGTGTCTGTGTTACCGCGCTAACTGGCAGCAGCTGCGCTGCGCTCGTGCGCTGAGTTAGCGCCTCACTCCTAGGCCTTTGCGCCTTAAGAGAGGTGTGCAGCGCCTAATTTAGCGCTCCACTCACCTCCCGGGGCGGTAAAAGTGAAGTTTCCTGTCAGTGCCGATAATTAGCGCCAGGCGCTAATATTTGCGCGCGGACGATATTTGCGCCCCAAATGGGGCGCGACCTAATTTCTACCCCTAAGGCCCTTAAATTAACTCAGAGGTGTGTTGGGAGCGGGGGCGGAGGGGGGGTGGGGGTCCAATATCACGTGGGAAACCTGAAAGGAGTTTTGGCGTGTCTGTGTGTGGATTTTTAATGCAGCCAACTCATTATCATTGTATTTCCGGGTTTGGCATCGATTGCATGGCTGCGGGTGTGATGACGACCCACATGACGCAATCTTAACTCCAGTATTTAAAGGGTCAATCCAAAGATGGAATTTCAAAGAGTTAAGAGTTTGCACAAAGAGAGGGAGAAGTTTCATAATGGATTCAGAACAGTCGAGGACTGCGCCACGATTTAACGATGCATCACTTGATGTACTGCTGGGGCCTGTGAGGAGCCAGAGAGAGATACTGTTCCCCAGCAATGGGGAAGAAACCTGCTGGTGCCACAAAGAAGGCATAGCTGGAGGTGCCACGCTCTTGGATTCAGTGCAGGAATTGCTTTAATGACCTAACCAGGTCAGGAAAGGTGAGTGCAGTTGCACATTTACCTACATCCTGCTGTGCGCATCACCCCACCCACCCAACTCACTCAGCCTTGTCAAGCCTACTCCATCACATCACTCCTCACACCCACTTCACTTGCAAGCTCAACCATCCTTCTCTGTTTATGCATTTCCTCATATCCCCATCTATCCATCCACCACTGCCACTCACCCTCATCCTTCGGCAGTTTGATGCCTCTCCCTGATAGTTACCCTCACCAAATGCACTGCATCCATTGGGTGAACACATGCCATTACAGTCACTCATAGGACTGTTCTTTCCCCCGTTGCAGGAGAAGAGAGCACTACAAAATTAGGGAGAGGGACAGAACAGGAGGTGGTCCTCCACAGATCTCACAGCTAACAACTGCAGAGGAGGAAGCGCTGGAGATCAGTGGTGTTTTGACATCCCTGGCCATCAGAGATAGGGACTTCCCAGCTACCTGATGACACAATCAAATATCAGCAACCCACATGTCATACAACACAACCACAACAACAACAACTTGAATTTATATAGCGCCTTTAACGTAGTAAAACATCCCAAGGCGCTGGACAGGAGTTTTTGACACTGAGCCACATAAGGAGAAATTAGGGCAGGTGACCAAAGGATTGATCAAAGAGCTAGGTTTTAAAGAGCGTCTTAAAGGAGGAAAGAGAGGTAGCGAGGTGCAGAGGTTTAGGCAGGGAATTCCAGAACTTAGGGCCCAGGCAACAGAAGGCACGGTCATCAATGGTTGAGCGATTATAATCAGGGATGCTCAAGAGGGCAGAATTAGAGGAGCGCAGATATCTCGGGGGGTTGTGGGGCTGAAGGATATTACAGAGATAGGGAGGGGCAAGGCCATGGAGGGATTTGAAAACAAGGATGAGAATTTTGAAATCGAGGCGTTGCTTAACCGGGAGCCAACATATGTCAGCAAGCACAGGGGTGATGGGCTAACGGGACTTGGTGCGAGTTAGGAAACGGGCAGTCGAGTTTTGGATGACCTCAAGTTTACATAGGGTAGAATGTGGGAGGCCAGCCAGGTGTGCGTTGGAATAGTCAAGTCTAGAGGTAACAAAGGCATGGATGAGGGTTTCAGCAGCGGATGAGCTGAGGCAGGGATGGAGATGGACGATGTTATGGAGGTGGAAATAGGCGGCCGTTGTTATGCTGCGGATATGTGGTCGGAAGCTCATTTCAGGGTCAAATATGACACCAAGGTTGCGAACAGTGTGGTTCAGCCTCAGACAGATGTTAGGGAGAGCAATGGAGTCAGTGGCTAAGAAACGGAATTTGTTGCGGGGACCGAAAACAATGGCTTTGGTCTTCCCGATATTTAATTGGAGAAAATTTCTGTTCATTCAGAACTGTATGTCGAACAAGCAGTATGACAATTTAGAGACTGTGGAGGTGTCGAGAGAAGAGATAGTGGGGTAGCACTGGGTGTCGTCAGCGTACAAGTGGAAACGGACGCTGTGTTTGTTTTGTTCGTTTTATGGGATCAGGGCGTCGCTGGCAAGGCCAGCATTTATTGCCCATCCCTAATTGCCCTCCAGAAGGTGGTGGTGAGCCGCCTTCTTGAACCACGGCAATCCATGTGGTGAAGGATCTCCCACAGTGCTGTTAGGTAGGGAGTTCCACGATTTTGACCCAGCGACAATGAAGGATCGGCGATATACTTCTAAGTCAGGATGGTGTGTGACTTGGAGGGGAACTTGGAGGTGGTGGTGCTCCCATATGCCTGCTGCCCTTGTCCTTCGAGGTGGAAGAGGTCGCGGGTTTGGGAGGTGCTGCCGAAGAAGCCATGGTGAGTTGCTGCAGTGCATCTTGTAGATGGTACCCACTGCAGCCACGGTGCGCCGGTGGTGGAGGGAGTGAATGTTTAAGGTGGTGGATGGGGTACCAAGCAAGCATGCTGCTTTGTCCTGGATGGTGTCGAGCTTCTTGAGTGTTGTTGGAGCTACACTCTAAGTGGAGAGTATTCCATCACACTCCTTACTTGTGCCTTGTAGACGGTGGAAAGGCTTTGGGGAGTCAGGAGGTGAGACACTCGCCGCAGAATACCTAGCCTCTGACTTGCTCTTGTTGCCACAGTATTTATGTGGCTGGTCCAGTTAAGTTTCTGGTCAATGGTAACCCCCAGGATGTTGATGGTGGGGGATTCAGCGATGGTAATGCCATTGAATGTTAAGGGGAGGTGGTTAGACTCTCGCTTGCTGGAGACAGTCATTGCCTGGCACTTCTGTGGCGCGAATTTTACCTGCTACTTATCAGCCCAAGCCTGAACGTCGTCCAGGTCTTGTTGCATGCAGGCAAGGACTGCTTCATTATCTGAGGAGTTGTGAATGGTACTGAACACTGTGCAGTCATCAGTGAACATCCCCATTTCTGACCTTATGTTGGATGGAAGGTCATTGATGAAGCAGCTGAAGATGGTTTGTGAAGGAATAGCCATATTCAGAAAAATACACCATCCTATGAAAGAATTCTGATTAAAACATGACAAGCTGGGTTTAAAAATCTAAAAGCCTCAACGACACAAAGCTGTAAACACCATACAGGCTTTTGAGATAAGATGGGTTGTTGACACTGAAACAATAGCCCTATTGAAACAAAAGGTTGGAGGTTCCTAGAAGTCTGAAGTTTTGGAAAGAGCACAATGAATCCCCAGTTAAAGTGTTTTAAACCAACTCTTTGAATTGAATCACATAAATTAAAGAAACGTATGCCTTCGTAAATATAACATCAAATGAAACACATGAGATATCAAATGAAACAGGAGACAGGATCATGTGGTACAACCAACTGAGGTGGCTAGGGGGACAATGGTGCATCTGGTTGAAGTGTTTTTAATTTACATGTTGTAAAAAGATACAAACAGAAGACTTTCATAAATATGACATCAATAGATGCAACCAGCCATCACATTGTTTTTATGATAAGTTTTGAACACCTAAAGGAGGAGACATAAGTCTGTAATACAACCAGCTAAGGTGACTTAAGAATTGAATAGAAGACCTTCGTAAGAATTACATCAAATAGATATATCTGCTCCACATTGTTTGTTATGATAAGTTTTGAACACCTACACAGCAGACACAAGTCTGCTTGCTAGCAGCTGAACTGACTGTAAGAATAGAAGGGGCCAACAGAAAAAATGAGTAGAGATAATTAGCTTACATCAGCAGAAAACTTCAAAGGGTATACCACTGCAAAAAGGGTATAAAATATAGGACTTTTAAATGGGAAGACAGAATTCGCTGGAAGGGGCAAGCAATTCTCAGCTTCAGAGACAGGCTCTGTAAGCCTACAACTCTTGAGTCTCGGGTAATCAAAGGTATTTGATTTTGGTGGATATCCTGGATTAAGAATAAGTAGAAATGTAAAAATGTAACAAAGTTAAGATTTGAGAATAAGGATCTCTGAGAATAAGAATTGTAAGCTATTTGTATTTAGAACTGTTAACGTTGCGATTGAATCACCAGCTGTTAACTGCAAACGGTTCTTTAATAAATCTATATATTTTTAGAATTCTCTCACATAGTACTTCTGTATCAAACTCGCGAACTCAATCTCTGTACACTCTTTGGTGAGGAGTTGCAGAATTCTGGGGGAGTTTTCCGGACCCTCATAATATCCGGAAGGTTACAATCTAGTTAAACTTATTAAAAGTGCTATCTGGAGGACGGTAACATCTTCAAGTCGTTCCTTTCCTTTAGGGAGAGATAGTCTGGACGTTTAGACCTAATTAAGCGTCTTCTAGGATTCGGCTATCTCTAACTTTAGTTGAAGGTGAACGTCTGGGGAATATGCCTGATCCGGGGTGGCCCAAAAGGAGCTAGGACTAGTAATTATCCCTTCAGGTTGGGCCTAGGACACTGCCCTGAGGAACTCCTGCAGTGATGTCCTGGGGCTGCGATGATTGACCTGCAACCACCACAACCATCTTCCTTTCTGCTAGGTATGACTCTAGCCAGTGAAGCGTTTCCCCCCCGATTCCCATTTTACTGGGGCTCCTTGATGCCACATTTGGTCAAATGCTGCCTTGATGTCAAGGACAGTCACTCTCACCTCACCTCTGGAATTCAGCTCTTTTGTCCATGTTTGGACCAAGGCTGGGCATAAGTGAGCAGGTTATTGGTGAGTAATTGTCGCTTGACAGCACTGTTGATGACAACTACCATCACTTTGCTGATGATTGAGAGTAGACTGTTGGGGCGGTAATTCGCCGGGTTGGATTTGTCCTGCTTTTTGTGGACAGGACATACCTGGGCAGTTTTCCACATTGTCTGATAGATGCCAGTGTTGTAGCTGTACTGGAACAGCTTGGCTAGAGGCGCGGTTAGTCCTGAAGCACAAGTCTTCAGCACGATAGCCGGGATGTTGTCGGGGCCCATAGCCTTTACTGTATCCAGTGTGCTCAGCCATTTCTTGATATCATGTGGAGTGAATCGAATTGGCTGAAGACTGGCTTCTGTGATGGTGGGGACCTCAGGAGGAGGCTGATATGGATCATTCACTCGGCACTTCTGGCTGAAGATGGTTGCAAACACTTCAGCCTTGTCTTTTGCACTCACGTGCTGGGCTCCACCATCATTGAGGATGGTGATATTCATGGAGCCTCCTCCTCCCGTTAGTTGTTTAATGGTCCACCACCATTCACGACTGGATGTGGCAGGACTGCAGAGCTTTGATCTGATCCGTTGATTGTGGGATCGCTTAGCCCTGTCTATAGCATGCTGCTTCCGCTTTTAAACATGCATGTAGTCCTGTGTTACAGCTACCCCAGGTTGGCACCTCATGTTTAGGTACGCCTGGTGCTGCTCCTGGCATACTCTTCTTCACTCCTTATTGAGCCAGGGTTGGTCCCCTGGCTTGATGGTAATGGTAGAGTGAGGGATATGCCGGGCCATGAGGTTACAGATTGTGGTGGAATACAATTCTGCTGCTGCTGATGGCCCAAAGTGCCTCATGGATGCCCAGTTGTGAGCTGCTCGATCTGTTCTGAATCATAGAAACATAGAAAAATAGGAGCAGGAGTAGGCCATTCGGCCCTTCGAGCCTGCTCCACCATTCAATATGATCTTGGCTGATCCTCTATCTCAATACCATATTCCCGCTCTCTCCCCATACCCCTTGATGCCTTTTGTGTCTAGAAATCGATCTATCTCCTTCTTAAATATATTCAGCGACTTGGCCTCCGCAGCCTTCTGTGGTAGAGAATTCCACAGGTTCACCACCCTCGGAGTGAAGAAATTTCTCCCCATCTCAGTCCTAAATGTCCTACCCCTGTATCCTGAGACTGTGACCCCTCGTTCGAGAACCCCCAGCCGGGGGAAACATCCTCCCTGTATCCAGTCTGTCTAGCCCAGTCAGAATTTTATATGTTTCAATGAGATCCCCTCTCATTCTTCTAAACTCTAGTGAATACAGGCCTAGTTGACCCAATCTCTCCTCATACGACAGTCCTGCCATCCCAGGAATCAGTTTGGTGAACCTTCGCTGCACTCCCTCTATGGCAAGTATATCCTTTCTTAGGTAAGGAGACCAAAACTGCACACAGTACTCCAGGTGTGGTCTCACCAAGGCCCTGTACAACTGTAGTAAGACATCCTTGCTCCTGTACTCAAATCCTCTTGCAATGAAGGCCAACATACCATTTGCCTTCCTAACTGCTTGCTGCACCTGCATGTTTGCTTTCAGTGACTGGTGTACAAGGACACCCAGGTCCCTTTGTACATCAACATTTCCCAATCTATCACCATTTAAATAATACTCTGCCTTCCCGTTTTTCCAACTAAAGTGGATAACTTCACATTTATCCACGTTCTACTGCATCTGCCATGTATTTGCCCACTCACTCAACTTGTCTAAATCGCCTTGAAGCCTCTTTGCATCCTCCTCACAACTCACAATCCCACCTAGTTTCGTGTTGTCAGCAAACTTGGAAATATTACATTTGGTTCCCTCATCCAAATCATTGATATATATTGTGAATAGCTGGGGCCCAAGCACTGATCCCTGCGGTACCCCACTAGTCACCGCCTGCCACCCCGAAAAAGACCCATTTAATCCTACTCTCTGTTTCCTGTCTGTTAACCAATTTTCAATCCATGCCAGTATATTACCCCCAATCCCATGTGCTTTAATTTTGCGTATTAACCTCTTATGTGGGACTTTATCAAAGGCCTTCTGAAAATCCAAATACACCACATCCACTGGTTCTCCCTTATCTATTCTACCAGTTACATCCTCAAAAAACTCCAGTAGGTTTGTCAAACAAGATTTCCCTTTCATAATTCCATGTTGACTTTGTCTAATCCTGTTGATATTTTCTAAGTGTCCTGTTATCACATCCTTTATACTGGACTCTAGAGTTTTCCCTACTATTGATGTTAGGCTAACCGGTCTGTAGTTCCCTGTTTTCTCTCTCCCTCTTTTTTTAAATAGTGGGGTTACATTTGCCACCCTCCAATCTGCAGGAACTGTTCCATAATCTATAGAATTTTGGAAGATGACAACCAATGCATTCACTATTTCCATGGCTACCTCTTTTAGTACTCTGGGATGCAGATTATCAGGCCCTAGGGATTTATCGGCTTTCAGTCCCATTAATTTCTCCAGCACTATTTTTTTACTGATACTAATTTCCTTTAATTCCTCCTCCTCACTAGACCCTTGGTTCCCTAGCATTTCTGGAAGTTATTTGTGTCCTCTTCCGTGAAGACGGAACCAAAGTATTTGTTTAATTGCTCAGCCATTTCTTTGTTCCCCATTATAAATTCTCCCATTTCTGACTGTAAGGGACCTACATTTGTCTTCACTAATCTTTTTCTTTTTACATACTTGCAGAAGCTTTTACAGTCCGCTTTTATGTTCCTTGCAAGTTTACTCTCATACTCTACGTTTCCCCTCTTAATCAATCTCTTGGTCCTTTTCTGCTGAACTCTAAACTGCTCCCAATCCTCAGGCTTGCTACTTTTTCTGGCAACTTTATATGACCCCTCTTTGGATCTAATACTATCCTTAATTTATTTTGTTAGTCATGGTTGGGCCGCTTTTCCTTTTGTGTTTTTGCGCCAGAAAGTAATGTATAACTGTTGCAATTCATGCATTCGTTCCTTAAATGTTAGCCATTGCCTATCCACCGTCATGCCTTTTAATGAAGCTCCCAATCTATCATAGCCAACTCACTCCTCATACCTTTGTATTTTCCTTTGTTTAGATTTAGGATCCTAGTTTCGGATTGGACTTCTTCACTTTCAATCTTAATGAAGAATTCTATCATGTTATGGTCACTCTTCCCTAAAGGACCCCGCAAAACAAGATTATTAATTAACCCCTTCTCATTGCACAATACCCAGTCTAGGATAGCCTGTTCCCTAGTTGGCTCCTCAACGTATTGGTCTAAAAACCCATCTCATACACACTCCAGGAATTCATCCTCCACAGTATTATTGGTAATTTGGTTTGGCCAGTCTATATGTAGATTAAAGTCACCCATGATTACTGTAGTACTCTTGTTACATGCATCTCTAATTTCCTGTTTGATGCCATTCCCTATATTACCACTACTGTTTGGAGGCCTATAGACAACTCCCACCAATGTTTTCTGCCCCTTGATGCTTCTTAGCTCCACCCAGACTGATTCTACATCTTGATTTTCTGAGCCAATATCCTTTCTCACTATTGCACTGATTTCATTCTTTACTAACAACACCACCCCACCTCCTTTTCCTTTTTGCCTGTCCTTCCTAAATATCGAATATCCTTGGATACTCAGCTCCAGCCTTGGTCACCCTGTAGCCATGTAGTAATTGCAATTATATTGTATCCGTTTACATCTATTTGCATTGTTAATTTGTCTACCTTATTACGAATGCTTTGTGCAATCATATACAGTGCCTTTAGATTTGTCTTTTTAACATTTTTAGACATCTTAACATTTTTTTGTACTATGGCCCTATTTGTCTTATTACCATTTTTTCTTACCCAGACCCTATTTGTTAGTGCACTCTTTTGTTTGTTTGCTCTGTCCCTTCCTGACACAATCTGGTTATCCTTACCCCATCACTTTCCTGCACTGCTTCCTTGTCTTTTCTCTTTAGCATTCTAGATTTCTCTCCACCGGGACCCTCCCCCCCGCCCCCTTATTTAGTTTAAAGCCCTATCTACCTCCCTAGTTATTCGATTCGCTAGAACTCTGGTCCCAGCATGGTTCAGGTGTAGTCTGTCCCAACGGAACAGCTCTCTCTTTCCCCAGTACTGGTGCCAGTGCCCCACGAATTGAAACCCACTTCTCCCACACCAATCTTTGAGCTACGCATTCATCTCCCTCATCCTATTGACCCTATGCCAATTTGCTCGTGGCTCCGGTAATAATCCAAAGATTATGACCTTTGTGGTTCTGCTTTTTAATTTAGTCCCTAACTGCTCAAGCTCTCTCAGCAGAACCTCTTTCTTTGTCCTACCTATGTCATTGGTACCTACGTGGACCATGACAACTGGATCCTCCCCGTCCCACTCCAGGTTCTTCTCCAGCCCAGAGGAGATGTCCTTTACCCTGACACCGGGTAGGCGACATAGCCTTCGGGACTCACGCTCCTGGCTGCAGAGAACAGTGTCTATCCCTCTAATTATACTGTCACCTACTACAACCACCTTGCTTTTTACTCCCCCCACTTGAACGGCTTCCTGTACCACGGTGCCGTGGTCAGTTTGCTCATCCTCCCCACAGTCCCCGCACTTGTACACAAGGGTTGCAAGAAACTCATATTGGACAAGTGCAGGGACTGAGGCTCTTGCAATACTACCTCCTAGATCCCCATACCTGCCTCACTCGCAGTCACACCCTCCTGTCCCTGACCACGTGTCAATTCTAAAGTATTTAATCTAAGGGGTGTGGCTGCCTCCTGGAGCAAAAGGTCCAGGTAACTTTCTCCCTCACTGATGTCTCGCAATGTCTGCAGCTCGGACTCCAGCTCCTCAACTCGGAACCGAAGTTACTCAAACCACAGACACTTACCACAGATGTAGTCACCCTGGACAAAAATGTCCACAAGCTCCCATATATTGCAGCAGCAACACATCTCCTGTTCTCCCATTATTTTATTTATTTAATTAATTTGTTTAGTGTTAATCAAATTATTTACCTCGTTTAGTTTATTAAATTAATTAAATTAAATTTAGCTTTTAAAATTTAGTTATATGTTAACTTACAACTTAGCCCACAGTCACTACCAATCACTTACCTGCCTTACCTGTGACTTCATACTGTGTTTTCTCTTGTTGATGCAGGTCTGCTGCTGCTTTTATCCCCACTCTTGGGCCTCGGTCTGCTCCCGCTCAGTTCCGCCGCCACTCTGTGGGAGAAGTTAGGAAAAGCAAGCACCTCCTTCCTCCACTTCACTGAACTCCCACACTTACCAAACTCCCAGTTGTTCACTCTGTGCTCGCTGCACTCACAGGCCCCAGTGTTTATACTTTTTGTGACTCAGATGAGTCAGCACTGCTCTGCTACTGTTTCAGGAACCAGTTTAATCCAGTTAGCTAATTAACTAACTACAGCAGCTCTCCAGCAGGAGAGCTTGCTTGTTTGTCTCTGCTTAAGCCTGAAATTTAAAATTTTAGGGGTAAAAATTGAGTCGCGCCCCATTTGGGGCGCTAACCTCGCCGGGGCGCGACTTTTAGCGCCCTGAAAAAATTAGCGGCCCCGCGCCGGAACTTCAGTGGTTGCGCCCCAAGAGGGAAGCGGGGCGCCACTGGAAGCACCCCGCATCCCTCTTGGGGCGCTGCGAGTGAATATCCTGGCGCTACGTGCCGCGGTATTGCAGGCCTTCCTCCCCTTCTTAAAGGGGAGGGACCCTGCGCAGCGCGAACCGGGGCCCAGCTGGGCCCCCAGGGATCGGGAGTGCCGGCAAAAGAGCCCGGCACTCAAGAGAAGTGCCGGGCTCTTGGAGCGCAGCCGGCAATTCACGGTGGGGGGGCTTCACGGGGGCCGGGGACAGCAACGGGGGCAGGTGCTGGCAGGCGGCCAGCAACAAAAATGGCCGCCTGCCACCTCCCCTTTAAATATCGCCGCCCCGGCCGCACGTACGCCCCCCTGAACCCGTCGGACATAGCGTCTGGCGGTAAATCAGGGGGCGCGACTGAAGATCACGGCCGGGGCGCGAGCGGGGCGCTGCGCACGGCGATGACGTCATCGCCGGCGGCGCAGCGCCACAGGGCGCTACCGGCTGCCGCCGCCGCTAACCTCCCACTAAATTTTTCGGGAGGCGTGGGCGGCGCTGCGCCCGGGCGTTAGCTGCTTTACGCCCCATTAGCGCCCTCTTAAGGCGCTAACGGGAGGCGCAAGCAGCTGAATTTTTCCCCCTTAAAGTTTAAATTAACCAGTTGATCTTACTTAAGAGCTACTAGCAATTAACACTAGTTTTTAAAAGAAATTAACCCTTAAAACTCCCACACTTAACAAATTCCCAGTTGTTCACTCTGTGCTCGCTGCACTCACAGGCCCCTATCCCATTTAGCACGGTGGTAGTGCCACACAACACGATGGAGGGTGTCCTCTGTGTGAAGATGGAACTTAGTCTCTACAATGACTGTACGGTGGTCACTGCTACCAATACTGTCATGGACAGATGCATCTGCGACAGGTAGATTGGTTAGGACGAGGTCAAGTAGGTTTTTCCCTCGTGTTGGTTCTCTCACCACCTGTCGCAGGTCCAGACTGGCAGTTATGTCCTTCAGGACTAAGCCAGCTTGGTCAGTAGTGGTGCTACCGAGCCACTCTTGTTGATGGACATTGAAGTCCCCCACCCAGAGTACATAATGTGCCCTTGCTACTCTCAGTGCTTCTTCCAAGTGGTGTTCAACATGGAGGAGTACTGATTCATCAGCTGAGGGAGGGTGGTAGATGGCAATCAGCAGGAGGTTTCCTTGCCCATGCTTGACCTGAAGCTATGAGACTTCATGGGGTACAGAGTCAATGTTGAGAACTCCCAGGGCCACTCCTTCCTGATTGTATACTACGGTGCCACCACCCCTGGTGGGTCTGTCCTGCCAGTGGGACAGGATGGTGATGGAGGAGTTTGGGACATTCTGTGAGTATGACTATGCCAGGCTGTCGCTTGACTAGTCTATGGAACAGCTCTCCCAATTTTGGCACAAGTCCCCAGATGTTGGTGAGGAGGACTTTGCAGGGTCTACTGGGTGTGCTGTTGCCATGTCCATAGCTGGTGCTGAGGTCAATGCCAGGTGGTCTGTCTAGTTTCATTCTTATTATCGTGCTTTGTAGCAGTTTGTTACAATGGCTTCGCCATTTCAGAGTGCAGTTAAGCGTCAACCACATTGGTGTGGGTCTGGAGTCACATATAGGCCAGACCAGGTAAGGATGGCAGATGGGTTTTTAGGTTACCATTTGACATGAATCTTGTCATTCATGTGGAAATGACTTATGAAATAATACTGGGTGGCCTGCTGGCAGCGCTGTCCAGGGAGAGTATAAATACTCGGGCACGGGCCCAGCTTGCTCAGGACATTCTTTAACAGGAACTAGAGAAGGACACAACTAGATCTCCATGTTAAAAAACAGTTGATTAAAGCTTTGTTTAACGCTTAGACCAAGTGCCTAGTAGTTTTCTTACGTCACCATTACTAGCTTTTTATTCCAGATTTATTTAATTAACTGAATTTAAATTCCCCAGCTGCCAGTGGAGGGATTTGAACTCATATCTCTGGATCATTAGTCCAGCCCTCTGGATTATTAGCCCAGTGACATTACCACTATGCTACCATGTTTTCGGATGATGTCGCCAAGGGGCAACATGTAGATGAGAAATAGGAGGGGTCCAAGGATAGATCCTCGGGGGACACCAGAGGTAACGATGCGGGAGCGGGAAGGAAAGCCGTTGCAGGTGTTTCTCTGGCTACGATTAGATAGATAAGAATGGAACCAGGCGAGTGCAGTCCCACCCAGCTGGACGACGGTGGAGAGACATTGGAGAAGGATGGAGTGGTCAACTGTGTCAAACGCTGCAGACAAGTCAAGAAGGACAAGGAAGGATAGTTTACCTTTGTCACAGTCACAAAGGATGTTATTTGTGACTTTGATGAGAGCCGTTTCGGTACTGTGGCAAGGGCGGAAACCTGATTGGAGGGATTCAAACGTGGAATTGCGGGAAAGATGGGCATGGATTTGGGAGGCGACAACACATTCAAGAACTTTGGAGAGGAAAGGGAGGTTGGAGAGGGGGTGGTAGTTTGCAAGGATGGAGGGGTGAAGAGTTGTTTTTTTGAGGAGAGGGGTGATGATGGCAGATTTGAGGGAGAGGGGGACAGTACCTGAGGAAAGAGAACCATTAATAAGAACATAATAAGAACATAATAAGACGTGAGATCAGGAGTAGGTCATTTGGCCTCTCGAGCCTGCTCCGCCATTCAATAAGATCATGGCTGATCTGATCTTGGCCTCAACTCCACTTCCCTGCCCGCTCCCCATAACCCTTGACTCCCTTATCGTTCAAAAATCTGTCTATCTCCACCTTAAATATATTCAATGACCCAGCCTCCACAGCTCTCTGGGGAAGGGAATTCCAAAGATTCATGACCCTCTGAGAGAAGAAATTCCTCCTCATTTCCGATTTAAAAGGGTGCCCCCTTATTCTGAAATTATGCCCCCTAGTTCTAGATTCCCCCATGAGGGGAAACATCCTCTCTGCATCTACCCTGTCAAGCCCCTTCAGAATCTTATGGCCCAGAAATTGATCTCGCTCTGTTCCCGCGGGGGTAAGGCTTCCCCGCGATCTCTCACTCCGCCTGTGCTTTTTCAGATCCAGCTCGCACGAACTTGATGTTCCAAACATCAGCTGGGCAGTGCTTGCGTATCCCAGCGGCGTAGTGAATTCGTGCGAGCTGTGGGATCACGTGACTCAGTTAGAGCCAATGGCAGCACACCATCTTCCATTCATAAGTTTCACATACGTGCTGTGAAAGCTATGAATCTTACACCCCCCCAAAATAACAGCTAAACCTCAATTAAATTTAAAAAAAAAACCATCACATTAATAAAATAAGTATAGTTAAATAAATTAACCATTTTAAATAAAAAATTAAATTTTTGAAAAAATTTAAAATCTTTTAAAAAGTTATAAAAATAAACTTACCTGTCTTTAAAGTCTCTAAAAAAGATATACCTGTTAAAAAAAATTCAAAAAAAACTTAATTCACTACTTACCTTGTTAAAAGTGGGTCTTACTCCTCCTTTTTCCATTTCTAAAATCTTCCGTACTTACCTGCACGTCCAAAGCATGAAGTGCACAGCGTGCGCGCAGCCTGTAGCGCGCACGCGATGCACCGAGGAACCGCCCCCTTTTCAAAAGACCAAGTGCCGGTTTTCAGCGCATGCGCAGGGCATGCAGAAAACCGGCAATTGGAGAGAGAATACGCGAGAGTACGCAGTGCGTACTCTCGCGTCGCGGGATGAATTTTTGGCCCAATATGTTTCAATAAGATCCCCTCTCATTCTTCTAAACTCCAATGAGTATAGGCCCAACCTGCTCAACCTTTCTTCATAAGATAACCCCTTCATCTCCGGAGTCAACCTCGTGAACCTTCTCTGAACGGCCTCCAATGCAAGTATATCCTTCCTTAAATAAGGAGACCAAAACTGTACACAGTACTCCAGGTGTGGTCTCACCAACGCCCTGTACAGTTGTAACAGGACTTCCCTACTTTTATACTTTATTCCCTTTGCAATAAAGGCCAACACTCTATTTGCCTTCCTAATTACTTGCTGTACCTGCACGCTAACTTTTTGTGATTCATATATAAGGACCCCCAGATCCCTCTGTACCGCAGCATTTTGTAATCTCTCCCCATTTAAATAATAATTTGCTTTTTTATTTTTCCTACCAAAGTGGATAACCTCACATTTTCCCACATTAAACTCCATCTGCCAGATTTTTGCCCACTCACTTAGCCTATCTATATCCCTTTGGAGATGCTTTGCGTCCTCTACACAATTTGCGTTTCCACCTATCTTTGTATCATCAGCAAATTTGGCTCCATTACACTCAGTCACTTCATCCAAGTCATTAATATAGATTGTAAATAGTTGAGGCACCAGCACCGATCCCTGCGGCACCCCACTAGTTACAGTTTGCCAACCTGAAAATGACCCATTTATCCCAACTCTCTGTTTTCTGTTAGTTAGCCAATCCTCTCTCCATGCTAATATATTACCCCGAACCCGTGAGAACTTATCTTGTGTAGTAACCTTTTATGTGGCACCTTATCGAATGCCTTCTGGAAATCCAAATACACTACATCTACTGGTTCCCCTTTAGCCACCCTGCTCGCTACATCCTCAAAGAACTCCAGCAAATTTGTCAAACGAGATTTCCCTTTCATAAAACCATGCTGACTCTGCTTGACTATATTATGATTTTCTAAATGTCCTGCTATCACTTCCTTAATGATGGACTCCAGCATTTTCCCAATGACAGATGTTAGGCTAACTGGTCGATAGTTGTCTGCTTTCTGTCTCCCTCCTTTCTTAAATAGGGGCGTTACATTTGCGGTTTTCCAGTCTGCTGGGACCTCTCCAGAATCCAGGGAATTTTGGTAGATTACAACCAATGCATCCACTATCTCTGCAGCAACCTCTTTTAAGACTCGAGGATGCACGCCATCGGGTCCAGGGGACTTGTCCACCTTTAGTCCCATTAGTTTGCCTAGTACTTTCTCTCTAGTGATAGTGATTGTTTTAAGTTCGCCCCACCCCAATAGCCCCTTGATTATCCATTATTGGGATCCATTATTGTTAACAATGTCAGCTAACATGGGAACCAGAAAAGGAAGTTGGATGGTCAGCAGTTTGGTGGGAATAGGATCGAGGGAGCAAGAGGTGGGTCTCATGGACAAGATGAGCGCGGAGAGGTCATGAGAGGAGATCAGAGAGAAACTGGAGAAAGATGTGAGTTCAGGGCTAGGGCAAGGGGGAACCTTAGAGGAAGTTTGGCCCGGTGGGCTAGGGGATGGAAGGGAAATGGCAGAGGCAGCTGAACGGTTGGTCTCAATCTTAGAGATAAAGAAGTCCATGAGCTCCTTACACTTGTTAGCGGAGGTGAGGATGGAGGAGACAGGGGAGAGGGGTTTAAGAAGACGGTTAGCAGTAGAGAATAGGAGCCGGGGTTTATCTTTGCATTTCAGAATGATTCTGGAATAGTGAGCAATTTTGGCAGACAAGAGCAGAACCCGATAATGCTTTATGTGGTCCAGCCACATCTGGCGGTGAATGGCTAAACCAGTTGTCTGCCATATCCGTTCAAGTCTGCGTCCCTTGGACTTAAGGGAGCACAAAAGAGAGCTGTCCTGGGGGAACAGCCAGGGTGAGAGAGAGTAATTGCTTTAGTAGGGACTAGGGCATCAAAGGTGGTGGTGAGGGTGTGGGTGAGCAGATCGGTAGCTGCAGAAATATCATGGTGAATGGAGGGCCAGAGGCTGGACAGTTGGGATTTCATAAGTGCAGTTATAAGAGGTGCAGTTGTAACACTCAGACATGTTGACTTGATTTCAACAGCGAGTGAAATATAATTGTCTTCATAATGATAACTTGCAACATTCTTACCTTGCCAGAGTCCATGAACCTCACGGACAATGAATCCTCAGAGGAGCTGATTCGTTCTGAGGGTACACTGTCACAGGACTCATGCTTACCATGCACCAGCTCAGATACTCGCACTTCGGTGGGACCAATTAGATAGATAGTTGGGTTTTCACCTGGTGACTCACACGTCACAAGTGAGTAAGAGCAGATGGTGGTGGCAGGGACAGCTGTGGAGAGTCCGCATCGGAGAACACAGCCCTCTCCAAGCTCTGCTCAACTGGACACAGATGTTGTACCTCGGGGGCTGTCGATGAAAAGGATAATCATTGAGGATCAGCAGAGAATGTGTGACGTACTGACAGACCTTCCAAGCACACTGACCACAATTGCAGAGAGAATGGAGGAGTCCACCTCAAGCATGAGTGGGTTGATGTCGCAGGGCATTGCGTTAATGTTTTCTTGCATGGATAGAGTAGCCAACTGCATGGAACACTAAACGCTGCAATCACATGCGTCCATGCAGGCCTTGACCACAGCCGTACGCACTCTGGATGCCAACATGTCTGCCACCTTAAATAGGATGACAGATACCTTAGCCATGGCCTTACACCACAGCAATAATCTGAACCAAAGTGCTCTCCAGCAGAGTGGTAGCGGTGAAGTGTGGCTGGCCCATGAGAGGGATGATGGCGAAAGGGGATATGGAAGTGGGAACTCCACTCAGAGTGCTCCCACTTCTCAGCCGTTGCCTCCCCCTCCCCCTCCCCCCCAGTCAGAGCTCCACATGCTGCCTCATGTCCCGATGGCCGAGTCTGCCCCTGCACAGGTGCAGGTGGAGCAGTTTTTGGCAGGGCCCTCACGGGCTCCAAAACCCAGAGAACGCCGGCCAAGAGCATCTCAGCAGTCAGAGCAGGAATGTGAGTAGCCTGTATCGACCTCTGTTGAAGCCACAGGGTTGCACCACATCGGAGCATCAGGAAAAGGAAGCGTAAAGCTTTGTAGTTGCATAAGGATATGCACATGGGTGTATTAGAAAATGTTATGTTGTGAAGTTTTTGTTGTTTAGTAGAATCGCATAAATTTTATTATTTTCATAGAATCATAGAATAGTACAACACAAAAGGAGGCCATTCGGCCCATCTGCACTGGCTCTTTTGAAGAGTAATCCAGTTAGTCCCACTCCCCTGCTCTTTCCCCATATCCCTGAACTTTTTTCTCCTTCAAGTACCTATCCAATTCCCTTTTGAAGGCTACTATTGAATCTGTTTCCACTACCCTATCAGGCAGTGCATTCCAAATCCTAACCACTCGTTGTGTAAAGAAGTTTTCCCTCATGTTGCCTCTGTTTCTATTGCCAATCACCTTAAATCTGTGCCCTATGGTTATCGACCCTTCAGCCATTGGAAAGAGCTTCTAATTATTTACTCTATCTAAACCCTTCATGATTTTAAACACCTCTATCAAATCTCCTCTTAGCCTTCTCTGCTCATTCTTGGTTGCTGGGTGGCAACTAGTCTTTTCACCTGTTTGATGATGAATGGGAAGACATGAATTGACGGGGACCAATGGGGGGATGTGCAAGGGGTGGTTGACTGTTCTGTCTCAATGGCATTGATGAAGTGGGGTGGGAAGAATGGCTGTTGCATGTGCTTCTGACATCGGTCCACTGGTTCAACCCTAAGTAAACCTAAGGGCATCCATGGCAGCAATGTGAACAGCTGGTGCTGCATTGCCCTCATCACCTTCCTCTTTTCCATCATCTTCATCTTCCTCCTCCTCCTAGGAATCATCTGTAAAGGATCTGAGCTCTGCGTTTTGTTCCTTCTGCAAATCCAAACCTCACTGTTGTGCAATGTTGTGCAGAGAGCAGCACACCACGACCATTCTGGACACCCTGGCTGGTGTGTATTGAAGGGCGCCTCCAAATCTGTCTCGACACCTGAAGCGCATCTTGAGCATGTCGATGGCTTGCTCGGTCACACATCTGGTGGTCATATGGTATTCATTGTAGCGATGTTGGGTTTCATTGGTCGAGTTTCTAACAGTGTCATCAGCCAAGTTTGAAGTGGGTATCAGAAAACGCTGGAAAAACTCAGCAGGCCAGGCAGCATCCATGGAGAGATGAAACGTTAACTCTCTTTCTCTCTCCACGGATGCTGCCTGGCCTGCTGAGTTTTTCCAGCGTTTTCTGTTGTTATTTCAGATTTCCAGCATCCGCAGTATTTTGCTATCGTTGAAGTGGGTATCCCTTGTCTCCTAGCAGCTAACCCTTAAGTTTGCTTACAGGTCCCAAAAAGTCAGGGAGCTTGGACTGCCGCAGGACAAAAGCATCATGGCAGCTCCCTGGGATTCTTGCGCACACCTGCATAAATATTTTTTTGTGGTTGCACATTGATGGAGTGGAAGCCCTAGCGGTTCACGAATACTCCTGGTTGATCTGGGGGTGTGCGGATTGCCATGTGTGCAGTCGTTGGCACCCTGCACCTGTGGGAAGCCAGCCAGAGATGCAAACCCGAGCACCTGCTCATTCTGACCGGCGTCATCGCAGGCAAAGTTCATATAATAGCTGACCCCTGGCAAACTACCCATTGGTCACCTGTCTTATGCCTTTGTGGGCCACTGCTGGGAGATCCTGGACATGTCTCCATCAGAGAATTCTCCAACTATCCGGAGGCAAAAAAGTTGAGGGTGGTGGTCACTTTGACAGCTACTGGTAATGCATGGCCACCAGGACCAGCAGGCAGCAGGTCTTCTTCTCGGAGGCTGCAGATGTGTTGCCACCACCTGACATGACAACCTGAGCCTCCTGAAGCACTGCTGTTCTGACATGTCAAGGAAACTCAGCCTCTGCCTGTAGACACTGGCCCGTATTTTCCGACCCCCACGGGTGTGTACGAGCTGTGTGCACACCCGTAGAGACCTCACAAGTGCCGGTTTCAGGCATGTGAAGCGCATGCGCTGAAAACCGGCATTTCTGATCTGTCAAGAATCCTCTCGACAGATCCTGCGCCTGCCCTGGAGAAGGGCCTCTGCGGGTGGATAGTTCTGCTTTCTGCACAACCTCCGCCCGCTGAAAACCTTTAAAAATCTTACGCCTGGTAAAAGCAGGGGTAAGGCCTGCTTTTACCGGCAGAAGAGTTTAAAAAAATTTTAAAATTTAAAAATTTCACTCATTTATAATTTTAAAATACTTTTTAAAAAGGTAAGTTTATTTTTAGCCCCGTAAAAAACTTTAATTACTTCTTTCAAAAAATTTAATTTTTGTTTAAAATATTTAATTTAGTGTAATTTTAACTAATTTTAAATATGTGATTTAAAAAAAATGTTTTAGTTTGTTTTTTGAGTGATCCCCATTCATACTTTTGACAGGTCTACGCGAAAAGACCTGTCAAAAGTGTGAAGGGGGATTCCCTTCTTTGATTGGTTCCCCATGGCCCACGTGATCCTGGGGATGCTTGCGAACTGCCTGCGCCCCTGGGATACCTGGGCCTCTGCGCGCGGGCACCAGGAGAGGCCCAGGATCGGAAGTGTCGGGACCTACGGAGCCAGCAGGTAAGTTTGTAGATTTTTTCCAGATCGGAGGCATCCGCACGCAGGAAGCCTCCAATCGGAAAATCCGTCCCACTGTGTCGCGGGTAGTGCCTCCTGCGAGCTGTACCCCTCTGCTGCTCCTCTCTCTGTAGTCCAGCTGCAGGTCTCTCAACAGCAGGCTGCAGCTGCTGCTCCTGGTGCTGGCCAAATTGCTCCTCGTCAGAGGTCCAATCTAAGGCGGCCAAAGTTCCTCCCATCCTGCTGTGATTCAGAAAACCTCCAAAGTGTAGAATGTAAACTCTCAGCAAAAGTACTGTGAACAAACCCTTTCACACTAGTAGGTAAGAAAGCAGCTGTGAGTACTGAGTATTTATTGCAGTATTTCCATGAGTTTTAATCAACCCCCTCAATTGCTGTTGTGTTCTCACCTTGTTTTCACTGGCGATTTTCAGGAAGACCTGTGGATGTGGCGTTAAATTTAAAAGTGTGTTGAAATGTATTGCTCCAATTGAGTGATTAGCATATGTTAATAGGCAACCCGCCTCTCCTGAGGGGGTTGTGCGCAATGAGCCTTACGCGCTTGAGTTAAATGCGGAAGTCGGCGAGTTGGAACCGGCTCCCCAATGCGCTCGCATTTTTGCCGCTTTTAACCACCCACCCGCACCCAAACCCACATGCTCCTCCACGTTAAAATTCCCCCCTGAGTCTTTCTCACCTGATGCATTGCTGCATAATATTCCCTCAACCCTTCCTCAGCCAAAGTGCAATATTGCACTGCAGACTCACACATAAATTTCCATCACATAATACTTTTGTCTTTTGTGCTGACACACAAGTATTGTTTTTACCAGTGGCGAGTGATAAAGAGGGTTATCACCAATGTAAAGAATAACATAAATCAGCATGTTTCTTATAACCTTTTATGTTGTAGTGGTAACATGAATGACGAAAAATGTGAAGATGTGAATGAGTCAAAGATGCTTTGCTCAACCTTGTTCTTGCGGTTTGTCATGAATATTGATTTTAATTAAAAATACACGTTAACTGCCTCGTTTAACAGTCAGGTTGGTTCAATGACATTACTCCGACACTCAGCAGTCATGGGAATCTTAGTCACAACAACACAAACAATGTGGTGATGATTATCTGAGAGTTTCATGAGCAGCCAACTAGGATAGATATGACTAGAGGCCAAAAAGGCCAAACCACCCATTTATTTAACTTCATCATCAAAAAAAAAATCCCTAAAGATGTGAAAGAGCCAATCTTTGACATTTTTTTATGCCTCACACCATGAAGGGCTGCCACAGGTTGAGTTATCTCATTGCCCAGCCAGGGGAGCCGAATCACCTCGAGACAAGATACTTGGTAAGAGTTAATTCCATGCACATTCTTTTAAAGCCTCAGATAGTTTCCCTAGTGGCTCAATGAGTTTGTCAGTAAATAGCTGAGCTATACAGACCAGGAAGTTATTAGATTTGATTCCCAGTCTGTGCTGAGTTAACACAGTTAGGGTAACAAAAAAAAATGAGTCAGGGTTCTCACGGCTGCTCATTATCCAGTGCCCCCTGCTGCAAAGTGTGCATTGGGTGAGTACTGGATTGGTCTTAGTTCTGATGTCACTGTCAAGGGTCATCCATGAATACAATGGCTGCTTAGGTAATGTCCTCTAGCAAGGAATCAATGCTTTCAATCGAGGAAATCAGCAGAGAAAATTGGTCAGTTAAAGAAAAAGCCTGAGACGCAGAACTTTATCAAATACTCTCTGAAAAGATAGCCTTCATCCACTAACGTAGTTACCTCCTTAAAAAATTCCAATAGGTTCACAAAGTATAACTTCCAAATCCAGACTATTTTTTGCGCTTTCTACCTTTTTAAGGTTTATCCACAGCAGATTTTAAATGGCTTATAATTGCTTAACGCATAAGAACATAAGAAAAGTCAGGGATGAGAAAAGGACATTCAGCCCATCAAAGCTCATCCATCTATTATTTTCACTCTCCCATCATGATGTCTAATTGTATTTTTAATTGTCTCAATTAACAAAGAGGTGAATTAGTGAGGAGCGGACACTATAGCCCTAAGCCATTTGTTAGAGTCAGTTTGGGGGCAAAACCCTTAGTCGCATTAGAGTATGTCAAAGTATAGAACAGGAAAAGACCATTCAGCCCCTCAAGCCCTTTACCTCCAATGGGCCTTGTGCAATTGTGTGGTCACAGCCTCATCTTATTTAAATTTATTGAGAGGGAATTAAACACCATAAAACTTCCAAGAAAAAAAAACTGTGAACATGCTCCAAAGAATATTGCCATGACCTGAATAACTTTCTTCTAGCTCTCCATAAACTATTTAATCATCAATGCCTAAAACCTTCAATCCTAATTGTAGGCAGACAATCACCCATCTCCTTTTTATTGGAGTTCATTGATTTAGCACTGACTTTGATAGAGGTCTATTTCACACATCAACATCTTGGCAAGAAAACATTTCTACAGCTCTGATTTTAACCTCGCCTGCATGGTGGGAATGGTGCACGTGTGTGTGTGTGTGCGGTAAAATAGTGGTCGGGTAGGCGTTACCTGCTGCGTCCCCACAGCGTTCGTGCTCCATACCATTTTAACTATCGGTTATTCAAGAGCGTCAAGGCCACCCGCCACAAGCAGGAGGGGCCTCATAAATACGGAAATGTTGGGGTCCGATGACATAATTCGGACCCTGACGCCAATTTAACTCTGAGAAGAGCAAATCGTGCGCAGTCCTGGAGCACAGTCCAAAAGCTGGTGGCAATCAGGATCAAAGCCAGAAGAGGCCCAGGTACGTTCTGTATTTTAATTCTTTTAAGATTCCTTATGGGCCAGGAGGAGCAGTGTCCAAGCAGTGGCCTGGAAAGGAAATTCAACTCTATCATGTTGTGCTCAAAACAATAGAAATGCCACTTTGTTCTACTTTGTACTTATGTCCTCTAATCTTGCAATCACGGTTCAAGTAAAAAAAATCTATTTACATCAAAATGACCAATCTCTTTCATCATTTTGATCACATCATCTGTCAATCTTTCTAACAGATGCGATTTCAAAAATTGTTCTGTTGTAACTTACCAGCCCCATTATCTGTAGAAATAAGCAAGGCTAGCTAGTTAGCAGAGAGCCCTTTTGTGCTATTTTCTTGTACCTTTCTTATGTAAGTGATGCCAAGAAGTCTGTTAACAACAACTTGCATTTATTATCGTCTTTAACGTAGTAAAACGCCCCAAAGGCACTACACAGGAGCGTTTTCATACAACTTTGGACACCGAGCCACATTAGGAGTTATTAGGACAGGTGACCAAAAGCTTTGTTAAAGAGGTGGGTTTTAAGGAGCATCTTAAAGAAGGAGAGAGAGGTAGTGAGGCGGAGAGGTTTAGGGAGGGAATTCCAGAGCTTAGAGCCTTGGCAGCTGAAGGCACGGCCACCAAGAATAGAGTGATTAAAACTGGTGTTTTTCAAGAGGTCAGAATTGCAGAGTTGCAGATATCTCAAAGGCTTGTATGGCCGGAAGAGGCTACAGAGGTAGGAAGGGGCGAGGCCTTGGAGGGATCTGAAAACAAGGATGAGAATTTAAAAATTGAAGTGTTGCTGGACCGGGAGCCAATGTAGGTCAATGACAACAGGGGTAATGTGTAAACGGGACTTGGTGTGAGTTAGGATACTGGCAGCAGAGTTTCGGATGAGCTCAAGTTTATGTAGGGTGGATGATGGGCGGCCAGCCAGGAGAGCATTGGAATAGTCAAGTCTAGAGGTAACAAAGGCATGGATGAGGGTTTCAGCAGCAGATAAGTTGAGGCAGGGTCGGAGTCGGGCGATGTTACGAAGGTGGAAGTAGGCAGTATTGGTGATGAAGCGGATATGTGGTCGGAAGCTCATCTCAGGGTCAAACACAACAGCAAGGTTGCGAACAGTCTGGTTCAGTGTCAGTCAGTTGCCAGGGAGAGGATTGGAATCGATGGCTAGGGAACGGAGTTTGTGGCGGGGATCGAAGACAAGTCTTCAGTCTTCCCAATATTTATTTGGAGGAAATTTCTGCTCGTTCAGTGCTGGATGTTGGATAAGCAGTGTAACAAGTCAGAGACCGTGGAGAGGTCGACAGAGGTTGAAGGTGAGGTAGAGCTGGGTGTCGTCAGCGTACATGTGAAAACTGACATTGTATTTTCAGATGATGTCGCCGAGGGGCAGTACATAGATGAGAAATAGGAGGGGGCCAAGGATAGATCCTTGGGGGTCTCCAGAGGTGCAGGAAGAGAAGTCATTGCAGGTGATTCTCTGGCTATGACTTTATAGATAAGAATAGAACCAGGCGAGGGCAGTCCCACCCAGTTGGACAATGGAGCAGAGGCATTGGAGGAGGATGGAATCGTCAACTGTGTCAAAGGACTTGGGAGAGGAAAGGGAGGTTGGAGATGGAGTGGTAGTTTGCAAGGACGGAGGGGTCAAGGGTGGGTTTTTTGAGGAAAGGGGTAATGATGGCAGATTTGAAGAGGAGGAGGATAGTACCTGAGGAGAGAAAACCGTTAACAATATCAGCTAACATGGGGGCCAAGTAGAGAAGTTGGGTAGACAGCAGTTTGGTGGGAATAGGGTCGAGAGAGCAGGACAAGGTGAGCTTGGAGAGGCAGAATGGGAGGTAGGAGAGAAACTGGAGAAAGATGCGAGTTCAGGGCTAGGGCAGGGGGAATCCTTAGGAGAAGTTTGGCCCAGTGGGCTAGGGAAAGGGAGGGAAGCAGTAGAGGCAGCTGAACAGATGGTCTCAATCTTTGTGACAGAAGTCTATGAGCTCCTCACATTTGTTGCTGGAGATGAGGGTGGAGGAGGCAGGGGAGAGGGGTTTAAGAAGATGGTTTGTAGTGGAGAAGAGAAGCCGGGGGTTATCTGTGCATTCCAGGGTCATCCTGGAATCATGAGTGGCTTTGGCAGAGGAGAGCAGGGCCCGATAGTGCTTTATGTGTTCCAGCCAGATCAGGCGATGAATGGTTAAACCATATGTCCGCCATAGACATTCAAGTCTGTGTCCCTTGGACTTAAGGGAGTGGAGATGAGGGCCATACCAGGGGGAATGACCAAGGTGAGAGAGGGTGATGGTTTTGATGGGGACAAGGGCATCAAAGGTGGAGGTGAGGGTGCGATTGAGCAGATCATTGGCTGCAGAAATGTTGTGGTGAATGGACGGCCAGAGGATAGACAGTTGGGAATTTGAAAGTGCAATTGCAAGTGACTTGGGGGAGAGTTTTATCCTGGGGTGGATACAGAAGGAACTGGGGTTGGGAGGGGGAAGGGGGTTGTAGGTGGAGAGGGATACAGGGAAGTGATCAGAGATGGCCTTATCTGTGGTTGACATGATGGGAATAGCGAGGTTGAGAGGGTGGCCATGAATATGGGTAGGGGAGTTTATATGGAGGGAGAGATTAAGGGAGGATAGGAGGGCAGTGAACTCAAAGGGGAGAGAGCATGATGAGTTGAGATGGAGGTTGAAATCACTGAGGATGAGAAGTTGCTTGGTGCAGAGGCTGAGAGAGGAAAGCAGTGAAGATAGCTCAGTGAAAAACTTGGCGTGGTACTTGGGAGGGTGCTAGAGAACGAGAATTTTAAATGAGTGGCGAGAAGGGTGGAATAAGGTGAGCTGCTCAAAGGAGGAGAAAGTGCCAGAAGAGTAGAGGGACAGACGAAGGTGTGATTTGGTGATAAGGGCTACATCGCCACCGTGGAAGTTTGCATAGGGCAAGTGGTTGAAGGTATAGACAGGTGGGGTAGAGTCATAAGAAGGAAGGTGTCATCACCCCTCAGCCAGGTTTACATCAAGGCCATGATGTCGATACAATCATCCACAATAATCTCATGGATGGCAAGGGCCTTGTTCACAAATGAACGGACATTCTGGAGGGAGATGCGGAGAGGGGCGGTGATAGCCGAACTGCTGGCAGAGTCCACGGGGTCAGCGTAGGGAGGAATGAGTGGGATGGGCAGGAGGTTAACAAGATTAGCCCCCAACGGACGCAATGGTTAGCAAGAGAGTGGGATGGGGCAGTTGGGGTTGCTGCTCGGAGCGACGAGTGCCTCGATGGGTCCTTCAGAGGATGCCAAGAGAGACACATAGAGAAGCTATAGGCTTATCTAAGAGGGAGTCAAGCCTAGGATGGCAGCAGGAGAGTAGGAAGGTTGAGGAGTGCTGAAGGGTTGGGGTAGGGATTTGGGAGGGCAGTGTACCCAAGAGGGGAGAAGTGAAAGGAGGCATGATGAAAGGAGGGGTAAAGAGAAAGAAGAAATAAGGGAAGAGAAAAGGGCAAAAAGTGATGGGCTCGGGTCTGGGGCTGCAGCCAAAATGAGTATGCAAATAGACACAGAGAAACTCAAGTTACATAGGCATGGAAGGTAAGGAGAAATATGTCCGGTAATAAATGGGGAATAGGGATTCAGAGACAGGTGTGGAGGGCGAGTGAGTTCAAAGGCTAATAGAAGGGCAGAGCACCAGAGGAAGCACTGCTGGAGACTGGAGCCAGGAAGTGTGTAGAACTAATCGCTGGGCAGAAAATCAGCCATGGTCGCTCTGTCCCAGAGGCTGTTCTGTCCCAGGAGCTGGGGGATGCTCTGTCTGGGGGCCCGGAGGCCAAGAGGCCACGCTGTCCTGGAGGCCACTCTGTCCCGTTGATGTGGTATGTCCTTCTCCAGCAGCTCCCAGTAATGAGGAAAGAGACCATATTCGGATCGGGAACCGACTAACTCAACCTAGCAGGGTCTGAATGAAGGGGGCTAAATTGGACAGGGCCCGAAATGGGCGCAGGGATCATGATGCGGAATTCACCCATGCCTGTTGCTTCCAATGCAGGCAGCATGCCAACTTCGTGGTACCTGCTAAGTTACATGATTGCAGCTTGCAGCCAGCGCTAAGTACGCTGTTGAGTGGCTGCATGCCTGAGCAGGGGATGCAAAATTGTGAGAGGCTAGCACCACTTAAAGCTAGCCTGCACTACTTAAAGACAGCCTGCACCTCTTAAAGGGGAGGTGCACTGTGGCTGGAGCAGATGCTGGAAGTCATTGTGGAAGACATTCTGATCTGGAAGACGGTGTAATAATGGCACAACGGGGGAGAGAGCAGGCTCCAAGGTTTTCCGACGCTGAACTGGAGGTCTTGGTGGAGGAGGTGGAGAGAAGGAGAGATGTGTTCTAACCACGGGGGGGCGGGAGGCCCTCCAGACAAACTTTGCGAAGGCAGTGGGACCAGATAGCCGTGGCAGTCAATGCCAGGAGTCAAGACCTGAGGACCTAGACGCAGGGCTGCAAAAAGTTCAATTACCTCACACGAGTGGTCAAGGTCAGTGAATGTATCTTCAAATGCCATATGCCACCAACTGCACCACTAGCATCAGCAACTGCTTAATGCACCACACCCCCACCAATCATCTACCAACAATCTCTCTGGCTGCAATTTTACTTACTTCGGCGGGTCCATGGCGGGTGATGTCGGAGGCGGGTCGCGGCCCCACTGCTGGCTCCATCCCGCTCTGTGAAATGACTTGCCCTTGATAGGGCTTGTTAAGCCCATCCAACAAGTTTCCCGGACCAATTGACTGCACATATGCACAGGGCTGAACCCAGGTTCTCCGATGACTCCCTCCATATGCTTATGGAGGGAGTCACAGCACGCAGGGAGGTCCTCTTCCCTTCTGATGGGCAGAAGAAACCTCCCCAGGAGACCTAAATAGCCTGGTTGCACATTGCAGAGGAGGACACAAGCAGGGATGTGGTCAGGAGGACCTGGGTGCAGTGGCGCAAACCTTTCAATGATCTCAGTAGATCATGAAACGTTACTGCAAAGCCACACTCAACCTCATCCTGCTGTGCTTCTCATCACATCCCCATCACACTGCCTTCCCTACCCTACTCCTGCACATCCTTACTCACACCAACATACCTTGCACCTCCACCCATCCCTCTCTTTATCTATATTATTACATCCCCATCTCACTAGCCACCCCTCACACTCACGCTCATCCTAGTGCAATCATACCAACTAACAACACACAAGGGTAGCCACTTGAGTGTTTTATCCAATGTTTATGTAAAGTTTCTGTTAATGTGCTGTCAAACATTGAAACCTTTATTTTCAACACTTTGCATTCTTGGACAGATTTGTGTGCACCTTTGGAAGTGGCTTAGTGAGTTGCAGAGAATGGTGAGACATAACGGTACCCCCCGCAATGGTGGTGAGTGTGAAAGGAATGGCTTGGACATTGTAGGGATGCTTTATGGTGTTGGTGTGGGCTGGTGCCAACCTGGCGCATCATGTGGCAGCCAGGGTGTACAGCATCAAGTGAAGTAAATCTGTCCATGGTGAGGCCATCCCTGGCTTCCCGGGCAGTAATGTGGTCAGGTGCTGATGCCCTGTGTCCTGTGCAGCATCAGTTGATTGCGGAGAAGGTTGGTGTTGTTGTTGGTGCTGTTGGTGTGCCTGATTCTGCTGGTGTTGGGGCTCATCGTGGTCAGATTCTGAGAACCAGGGTGAAACAGTATAAACGGTACCCATGCTGATGGAATAGACGGCAGGTGAAGTTGAGATGACAGAAGCAAGCTGTCAATGGTGAGAGAGGTGACACTGGACAGAGAATTTGCTCCACACACTTGCAGCCTGCATAAAGCTCATTCTGTATTCCAAATGGAGTAAGCAACAGCTTCTGAGCTAGGAAAGTGAACA
This sequence comes from Squalus acanthias, assembly GCA_030390025.1. NCBI lineage: Eukaryota > Metazoa > Chordata > Chondrichthyes > Squaliformes > Squalidae > Squalus > Squalus acanthias. The sequence continues at coordinate 87,357,108 of CM059435.1, forward strand.
GCTGTGAGGTGGGAGCTTTTATAGTACATTTCAAGCTGTCAAGTAATCAGCTCATTCAATGGCCATTCATCTCCCGCCTCAGCTTAACAGACGTGATCCCGAGCAGCGGGGACCCTGTGGACGAGCAGTTAAAGAGAAAGGTAAGGTTAAATGTATTATTAATGATCTGTCAGCAAGGCAATAATCAGTTTAATTGCGTCGGCACTGATAGACCCGACATTGGGAAAGGCGCGTGGCGGCAGATTGACAGCGGGGTAAAAAAAAACTTTCCCACCCGACCCGCCACCGATTCTGCCCGATTACTCCCCGGAAAATTCTGGCCTCTCAATCAGGACTCATACCAAACATTCATAGCTTCGCCTCACCCTCACACACTACTGCATGCCTCACACCCACATCTCACAGCTTGCACACACTGCCAGCTATACAACCACATCAGCCACATCACCCAGTTACATTGCACCACACTCACTGATACACTTCCCTCTCTCGTGCAGGACAAGGTGGCGCATAACCTGAGGCAGCAGGAGCTAAGCGACGGCTACATGTCCTTACCCCCATGAAGGAGACAGTGCTTGCCATCATTGGAGCGGCCATTGCTGAGGCCATGGCCAGCGGAGGGCTGAAAGGATAAAAGATGATGGTATCCTCATACCTAAACCTCCTTCTCATGTCCCACTTCCCCCTCATTCCACAATCGCAACTAATTTCATAGAAATCATAGAATCAGAAATCTTTATGGCACAGAAGGAGGCCATTCGGCCCATCATGTCTATGCCGGCTAAAAAAGAGCTATCCAGCCTAATTCTGCTTTCCAGCTCTTGGTCTGTAGCCTTGTAGGTTACGGCATTTCAAATGCATACCAAAGTACTTTTTAAATTTGTTGAGAGTTTCTGCCTCTACCACCCTTTCAAGTAGTGAGTTTCAGACCCCCACCACCCTCTGGGTGAAAAAAAGTTCTCCTCAACTCCCCTCTAATCCTTCTACCAATTACTTTAAATCTATGCCCCTGGTTATTGACCTCTCTGCTAAGGGAAATAGGTCCTTCCTATCCACTCTATCTAGGCCCCTCATAATTTTATACACCTCAATTAAGTCTCCCATCAACCTCCTCTGTTCCAAAGAAAACAACCCCAGCCTATCCAATCTTCACTCATAGCTAAAATTCTTCAGTCCTGGCAGCATCCTCGGAAATCTCCTCTGAACCCTCTTTAGTGCAATCACATCCTTCCTGTAATGTGGTGACCAGAACTGCACACAGTATTCTAGCTGTGGCCTAACTAGTGTTTTATACAGTTCAAGCATAACCTCCCTGCTCTTATATTCTATGCCTCGGCTAATAAAGGAAAGTATCCGTATGCCTTCTTAACCACCTTATCTACCTGTCCTGCTACCTTCAGGGATCTGTGGACATGCACTCCAAGGTCCCTTTGTTCCTCTACACTTCTCAGTATCCTACCATTTATTGTGTATTCCCTTGCCTTGTTAGCCCTCCCCAAATGCATTACCTCACACTTCTCCAGATTGCATTCCATTTGCCACTGTTCTGCCCCCTTGACCAGTCCATTGATATTGTCCTGCTGTCTATAGCTTTCTTCCTCACTATCAACCACACAGCCAATTTTTGTATCATCTGCAAACTTCTTAATCATGCCCCCTACATTGAAGTCTAAATGATTGATATATAACACAAAAAGACAATGGACCTACTACTAAGCCCTGCGGAACCCCACTGGAAACAGCTTTCCAGTCACAAAAACACCCAACAACCATTACCCTTTGCTTCCTGCCACTGAGGCAATTTTGGATCCAACTTGCCACTTTCCCTTGGATCCCACGGGCTTTTACTTTTCAGACCAGTCTGCCATGTGGGACCTTGTCAAAAGCCTTGCTAAAATCCATGTAAACTACATCATACGTGCTACCCTCATCGACCCTCCTTGTTACCTCCTCAAAAAATTCAATCAAGTTAGTCAGACACGACCTTTTCTTAACAAATCCATGCTGACTGTTCTTGATTAATCTGTGCCTTTCTAAATGATGATTAATACTGTCCCTCAGAATGTTTTCCAATAGTTTTCCCACCACCGAGGTTATGCTGACTGGCCTGTAATTACTCAGTCTATCCCTTTCTCCCTTTTTAAAAAACGGTACAATGTTAGCAGTCCTCCAGTACCACACCTGTAGCCAGAGAGTTGCAGATGGTGTAAGCATGCACCTCTTGCTTTTCCTCCCTCCTCTCACCACAACCATGCCCTTGTGCCTTTCTCCTTTCAGATACCCGAGAATTGCCACCTGGCCAGGCAGTGGTGAAAGAGCAACAGATGGAAGAGCAAGAAGACAGTGATGATGAAGAAACACCGGCACTCGATTTCACACTTGCAGCCACCAGCTCAGATACTGACACTCCGCGTTCTTTAGAGGATAGCTTAGACATGGGATCTGCACGTGGTGAGACACCGGGCATGAGTGGCCTGCAGCCAGGGCAGGGGGCAAGGGTAGCGCAGGTGCCAGCTCCCTGGAGGGTGAGGTCACACACGTGTTCTGCTGCAGTAGACTCAGTTGAGCACTTCAATGGGACAGGCTACAGAAGAAGGCTGATGGGTATGCACAATGAAATGTTGTTTTATTTCAGATTTCCAGCATCTGCTTTTTGCTTTTGTCACAGTCAGATGAGTTGTTCACGGACAGCTCGGCCAGAAAGGGGCTGCCTAGGTTACCTCCTCCCTTCCTCTTCCTCCTCCTCCTCCTCCTGCTCCTCCTCAGCTGGTCACCGTATAGCTGATGGCAAGGGCTGTGCCCTCATGATGGCGAGGTTGTACAGCATGCAGCAGACCACTGCGAATCTTGACATGCGCTCTGCCAAGTACTGCAGGGCTCCTCCAGAGCGGTCCAGGCAAAGGAACCATTGCTTCAGCATGCCAAGGTGCATTCTATCACATTTCGTGTGCTGGCATAGCTTTTGTTGTATGCATGCTGCCCGCAATGAAAGAAATCAAATTGTCACCCAGTAGCCACCTTCTGGTTTGTCGCGGTGGCTCAAATGCAGATGGCACAGCGGACTGCCGCAGAATGAAGGCATCATGACTGCTGCCAGGATACCGGGCAGTCACCTGCATGATGCGCTGCCTATGGTCGTTGAGGGAGTGAAATTCCTCTCGGTTGCGGTACATGTCAGAGTTGACATGTGGCACCCGCAAAGCGATGTGGGTGCAGTCAATGGCACCCCGCAATCAAGACTACAATCCTTGTGAAGTCGCATGCTCGCTCCACCTGCTGCTCTCTGGCAGGAGAGAATTAAATGTAGTCAGCTCTCTTGGAATAGAGAGCCTCAGTGACCTCCCGCAACAGTGCTTGGCAAACTGCGAAATGTTTCGAATATCTCCAGCTCCAGCCTGGAAGGAGCCCAACGCATAAAAGTTCATGGCCACAGTCACTTTCACAGCCACTGGCAATGTGGTCCTCGCCCTGCTCTGAGGTTGTAGTTGTGGCTGCAGCAGGTGGCAGATTGCAGTGAGGACGTCTTTGGTGAAACACAGATGTCTGACACACTGTTCCTCGCTGAGGTTCAGGTCGAAGAATTGCTCCCTGAACACCCCGGGTGGATATGGCCTCCTGCTGAGAACCCTTCTCCCCCTCCTCCTCCTCCCTCTTCTAGCAGCTTGCCCTGCTCTGTGTCATCTCTGCTCATTCTCCCAGTCATGTTGTATTCCAAGGGAATGCCTACTACTGCACCCATGTCTGGGAGCAAGTGGTTTGTGCAGAAGCCTTGAAGTCAGGAGAAAGTCCTTCAGTACCTGCCACACCACTCCCTGTAGACTTTAACAACCTTAAAGAACTCTAGAAAGCGCCAAAGACTTGTACAATTGCAGCAACAACCAGTAGAAATCAATCAGGAACTAACCTGTAAGTAGGTAATGATCCCTTTAAATAGCGCTGGTGGGAGGTCCTTTCTGCTACTGAATGTGTTCAGCTGTGCGAGTTTAAGAGAGGGCGTTAGCTGGAGCGTTGAGCTCCAAAATGGCAACGCAGGTGTCAAATCAGCGTTCATGCTGATCTGCCTACTCTGCATATTTTTGATGGACGCTCACTGAGCACGTACTAATGCCCTCACCAATATGGCGCCTGGCGCGTCTCGCACCAGAACCACAGACCCCATTTTGGACCTCTGAAGGCACTCGTAGCGCCCAAAAAATGGGTGCTACGGATCTGAATTTTGAACCCGGAGACTTTAAAGCGGAGGGAAAAAATCCCGTTTGTCGCCATCTTGGGAAAAAAAGGCACACTGCTGTAATTACTAAAAGTTCGAATGGGCTCATTCAGTGTTTGTAGGACTTTATTTTGATTCAACTTTTTTTGTTAATCTCCATTTATTAGCTTAGAGCTCTGGGATATTCCATTTATTTATAGTCCTGCCTGAAGCACATTAATTATCCCTAGTCTATTCCATTCTTATTACCATACACAGCTACTATTAATTTGACAGTGAAGTCACAGGCGGCAGCTTATCAGATCACATATCCATCCTCTGATAGCCTTCTGTTGTATAGGAAATTGCACGGTGAATCATAATTATTTATATTGCTTTCCGCCAGTCAAGAACAATTACTACAGGTGCACTCGACTCTCTCCCACTAATGTTGAATTGAGTCAAATGAGATAAGTTTAAATGAAATAAGTTTAAATTAGACTCTTTCACACAGTAAAAACAAAAGTTAAAATGTTTTTGCTTCTCAAATCCTGATTTACATGAAGCTGAGACAATAGAGGACTTCTGCTTTTAGGGTAGTTGCCTCTTGTCAAAGAAGTGCCCTTGTTCAATCACTGCACAAGATGCCCCTTTTCAGTTGTTCTATTATTTTAAAATAAAAATGTATAATAGCACATGAACAAGATTCCTGTGCCTGACACAGGAAGCAATTCAACTTAATCAGGGAAGCACCCCTGGGCAGTGGAGGGGGATGTTATATTCCAACACTCCATATTTAGTCTGCCAGGTTTCCAAGGCCACAAAAACACACATATATGTTAACTGTTCAACATGTCCCACTGATGTGCTTACCACCAACTGTGATTTGTACACTTCTGTGTGTTAGTGGATATGGTGTTACTTGCCTGAATGACATGCCACATATGAAAGTTAGTGGTGGATTCCAGTTGTTTTACTTAATTTAAGCCCTGTTTTATGTATAATAGAGCTGCTACATTGTTTGCTAAATTATTGTTGTGTCTAAATAAAATGCTTATATCTTATATGAATTATGTACTTCCAAACCTGGTAATGAGAAAGGGGTAAGCCTGTATCTTGAGAGGGTTGGGTTGTAAGGCAGCAGAGCTCCATTTTGAGATGAGATAGGTAGCTCCAGTTGAAGACCTAGCACTAGCACAGGCACAATGGGCCAAATGCCCTAAATTCATACACACAGACACAGACATGTGCATAGAATCAGAGGCACCGCATCTCTCTTTTATGCATAGTAGCTGGAGCACGTGAACACATTCACATTTGTGATTGTATCTGAGAGAGCTGTGGAAATGTTGGTTATGCCACTTCTCTATTCTTGGTTCAAACAGCAAAGTGGCTGACTGCTGCCTCCCTGCAGAGATTTCAGACAGAGACACGCACTCATTATAGTGCACAGATAGGGCTTGAAGGCAACAAATGCAGCGATTGCATTTAACAGTCCCTTTTGAAGACATAATGCCATGTAAATATTCCAGAACTAGCAAGAAATAAAAGCAATGTATATTTCAGAAACTTGAAAAAAAAAATGTTGATAAGCCACTGTAACTGAAAATGTTAAATATGTGCACATTCATTATCTGTAACGAGAGAGACAGACAGTGAGTCTCTAACCAACTGGGACCAGTCAGGCTAATCGGAGATTAGAAGCCAGCCAGTCGTGAGGAATGCTGTCTCTGTGCCTGCATTGTTAGAGATCAACAGCAATCACCCAATGTTACAATGCAGGGCAGTCAAAATTCATTACAGTGTGCAGATGGGATCTTTTTTCAGGAGTTATGCAGTGTTCCAGCTGTTAGCTCTACTTGCAGAATTGCACCAACAATCTGATTTTCCCCAGAAGGTGGCTAGTAGCATTGCAGGGCCTGTGAAAGAAATCAAATTGTCATAATGACCATGCAGAAGAAATTGACTAGAAATATGCAATGCTGCCCTGTGGGCGTGGGCCGGTGCACCCCTTAATTGGTGCACTGATTCACACTCACAGAACGTTTGACCCACACTTACAGGGTACTGCAGAACTCAAGCTCTGTGTCGATGCAGGTCAGTGCACTTGCCTAGGTTTGCAAAGCTCTCCTGAAGACTTGCGTGATGTGATGCTTCTTGAGCACGCCTGTTGGTTTTAGAGCATGTTCTTCCTTATGGATGTGGGACCATATGCTTATCTGTGACTGTGGGTTACAATGGTTTCCAGTGGGTGTTTTCACAAAGCTACCCTGTTGGTGTGAAGCATTGTACTAGCACATGGCGGATAGAATATTTGGCTTTGAGAAGAACATACACAATGGCTGGGAACCTGGACAAATTACCCTTGAGGTGACGACAGTAACTGTGGCAAAGATCTTCTCCAACCTTGTACTGATAGTCTCAAATCTTAGTGATAAATTTACCTGCATTCCTCTTCTTGCAGTCTGACAAAAGGAGACTGTTGGCTTTAGGACTCTGGCATCAATGAATGAGTCATAGCGTTATAACGGCACAGAAGGAGGCCATTCGGCCCATCAAGAACATGCCGGCTCTCTGTAGAGCAATCCAGTCAGTCCCCTTGCCCCGCTCTATCCCCGTAGCCCTGCAAGTTTATTTCCCTCAAGTGCCTATCCAATTTCCTTTTGAAATCATTGAGTGTCTCCGCTTCCAGTTTAAAATAGAATCACTCTAGTTCTGCTGAAAAAAAAATCATAGCCCGAATTGAATACAGCCTTATTCACGGTCTGATGCATTAGGAATGTTTCAAAGATATTTGATAGCTCAGGACTCTCAGTGGTTGCAACACCAACAAGAGACAACTGGTTGGATCATGAAACTCCATTACATAGAGCATGACCTCCACAAGCTTCTTTTGAGACGTATGTTGCAAGGAGTCTCTCTTCAGCAAAGACACTTACCTTTAGAAGGAGCACTGGGAGGAAACATTCTTTTGGAATATTGCTCTCAGGGGTCTTATAAAGTCAAAAGCACTGTCAGGAGTACCTGTTCAAGAAAACGATAACAAGGCACTTTCTTTCAAGAAGAGCACAGAGGGCAATCTTTACATAGGATTACTTAGGATATACGGCACAGAAACAGGCCATTCGGCCCAACCAGTCCATACCGGCGTTTATGCTCCACTCGAGCCTCCTCCCGTCTTTCCTCATCTAAATTTATCAGCGTAACCCTCTATTCCCTTCTCCTTCATATGCTTGTCTAGCCTCCCCTTAAATGCATCTATACTATTCGCTTGAACCACTCCCTGTGGTAGAGAGTTCCACATTCTCACCACTCTTTGGGTAAAGAAGTTTCTTCTGAATTCCCTATTGGATTTCTTGGTGACTATCTTATATTGATGGCCTCTAGATATGCTCTTCCCCACAAGAGGAAACATTCCCTCTGTATCCACTCTATCAAAACCTTTCATAATTTTAAAGACCTCTATTAGGTCACCCCTCAGCCTTCTTTTTCAGGAGAAAAGAGACCCAGCCTGTCCATCCTTTCCTGATATGTATACCCTCGCATTTCTGGTATCATTCTTGTAAATCTTCTTTGCACCCTCTCCAGTGCCTCTATATCCTTTTTATAATATGGTGACCAGAACTGTACGCAGTACTCTAAGTGTGGTCTAACCAAGGTTCGATACAGGTTTAACATAACTTCCCTACTTTTCAATTCTATACCTCTAGAAATAAACCCTAGTGCTTGGTTTGCTTTTTTTATGGCCTTGCTAACCTGTGGCACAACTTTTAGTGATTTGTGTATTTGTACTCCGAGATCCCTTTGTTCCTCTACCCAACCTAGACTCGCACCCTCCAAGTGATAAGTGAACTCCCTATTCTTCCTACCAAAATGTAATACCTCACATTTATCTGTGTTGAACTTCATTTGCCAATTATATGCCCATTCTGCAAGTTTATTAATGTCCTCCTGTAATTTGTTGCAGTCCTCCTCAGTATTGACTATCCCCCCCAATTTGGTGCCATCTGCAAATTTAGAAATTGTGTTTTTGATTCCAAAGTCGAAATCGTTAATATAAATTGTCAACAACAGTGGTCCCAGCACTAATCCTTGTGGAACACCACTACCCATCTTCTGCCACCGTGAATAGCTACCTTTTAATCCTACTCTCTGCTTTCTGTCTTGAAGCCAGCTAGCTATCCATTCTGCTACTTTTCCCCTGACTCAGCATTCTCTGACCTTGTTCATCAGTCTATTTTGGGGTACCTTATCGAAGGCCTTTTGAAAATCTAGATAAATTACATCTACTGCATTTCCATTGTCTACTCTCTCTGTTACCTCTTCAAAAAATTCAATGAGGTTGGTCAAGCAAGACTTTCCCTTTTGAAATCCATGCTGACTATTCATTACTATGTTTTTGGTTTCTAGATGTTCTTCTATTTTCTCCTTTAGTAGGGATTCCATTATTTTTCCTACCACCGATATTAAGCTGACTGGTCTATAATCCCCTGGACATGTTCTATTCCCCTTCTTAAATTCATCAACCTTGTTAAATTTTGTATACGTTGGGGTAGAGTTTCCACTTGTTTCTGTTAGTTTCACACCCAGATTCCAGCACAAATGGCTGACCCAGCACAAAAGATTGGGGAATTTCAAACATAAGTGAATTAAGCCCGAAAACTCCTACTCTCGTGTTTTCTGTGATCTTTTACACTGGTTCAAGATTCAGTTTGCCTGAATCAGGCATGCTCACAAAACTGGCCACGCCTCCAGGTCGAAATTGCGAGATTGCGCTGGTTCTGGAAGGGTCTTCAAATTGCGCTCATTTGCTTAGGTGCACAAAACATTTTTAAAGTTTTTCATATCAAACAATATTTAATTTACTAAGTGCTGGATTTTACCAACCTCGGCAGGTCTATGGTGGGTGACGTCGGTGGCGGGTCCCGGATTCGCTGCTGGCTCCAGCCCACTGTCCAAAATGATGTTCCCCTGATTGGGCTTGTTAAGCCCGCCCAGCGTGTTTCCCGGTCCAATTGAAGGAAGCGGGTCTGATGACGTCATTCGATGACGTATCATCGGCCGGTTTCCTTAAAGGGACCATGCGAAAATTTATTTTGACATTTGTGCTGTCAGTTGTTCTACAGCATTGAGGTGCTGCAAACCCTGATAATCACTGCACGGAGGTGCACGGCTGCACCCAGGCTCTCCCATGACTCCCTCCATATGCTTATGGAGGGACTCACAGCCCGCAGGGAGGTCCTCTTCCTGTCCCATGGGCGGAAGACACCTCCCCAGGAGATCAACGCAACCTGTTTGCACATTGCACAGGAGGACACAAGCAGGGATGTCGTTAGGAGGTCCTGGCTGCAGTGGTGCAAATCTTTCAATTATCTCAGTAGATCACGAAACGTTACTGCAAAGCCACACTCAACCTCATCCTGCTGTGCCTCTCATCACATCCCCATCACTCTGCCTTCCCTACCCTACTCCTGCACATCCTTACTCACACCAACTTACCTTGAACCTCCACCCATCCCTCTCTCTCTACATTATCACTTCCCCATCTCACTAGCCACCCCTCACACTCACCCTCATCCTAGTCCAATCATACCAACTAACAACACACAAAAGTAGCCAATTGTGTGTTTTAGCCAATGTTCATGTGAAGTTTCTGTTAATGTGCTGTCAAACATTAAAATCTTTATTTTCAAGACTTTGCATTCTTGGACAGATTTGTGTGCACCTTTGGAAGTGGCTTAGTGAGTTGCAGTGAATGGTGAGACATAACAGTACCCTCCGCAATGGTCATGAGTGTGAAAGGAATGGCTTGGACATTGTAGGGATGCTTTATGGTGTTGGTGTGGGGTGGTGCCAACCTGGCACATCATGTGGCAGCCAGGGTGTACAGTGTCAAGTGAAGTAATTCTGGCCATAGTGAGGCCATCCCTGGTGTCCCGGGCAGCAATGTGGTCGGGTGCTGATGCCCTGTGTCCTGTGTAGCGTTAGTTGATTGCTAAGAAGGTTGGTGTTGTTGTTGGTGCTGCTGTTGTGCCTGGTGCTGCTGGTGTTGGGGCTGATCATGGTGGGATTCTGAGGACCAAGGTGAGATCGTTTCAAGGGCACCGATACTGATGTAATAAATGGCAGGTGAACTTGAGATGACAGAAGCGATCTGTCAGTGGTGAGAGAGGTTGTTCCAATGAGGTGACATTGGATATAGAGTTTGCTCCAAACACTTGCAACCTGCATAAAGCTCAATCTGCTTTCCAAATGCAGTAAGCAACAGCTTCTAAGCTTGGAAAGTGAACAGCTGTGAGATGGGAGCTTTTATAGCACATTTGCAGCTGTCAAGTAATGAGATGTTTCCATGGTCATACAACTCCCGACCTGTTTACCTGATGTGATCCCCGAGCAGCATGGACCCCATGGGCGACCTCGTAAAATGTAAAGGTGAGCTCAAAATACTTCTTAATTGGCTGTTAACAAGGTCATAATGACCTGAATTACCTCCCCCATCAATGTGTGTCAGGTCTGTTCAGTGCTGACAGGCCCACCATCTGGGAAACGTGCGTGGCAACGGGTTGACAGTGGGGTTCCGACCCACTGTCAAAAAAAAAAAATTTCCCACCGACCCGCCACCGAACGCTGACCCCCCCCCCGAAAAATTCCTAAGAAACTGACTAGTGTACACAAATGAAACTGTGAAATGGTTCATTATAGTTCTTTTAAGTCATTTTCAGTGATTTTAAATCAGGTTACTCACAGGTGGAGGACTGGACATAAGCAATAAAAATGCTTATTTTTGGTGATAAACCCATTTTTAGCTGGATTAATAAAACTGCACCAGGTTATCACTCTTAAGTACATCAAGGAGCACTTTCTAATAGAAAGAAAAGAAAGAAACATTCTATTAAGCTGCCCAATTGCACTGGTTTAATGGAAGAGATTACGTTTTTGACTATGCAAATGAATTTTAGCGGAAACTTGAACAGTAACCTAACCAGCGCAATTTCAAGTGCATTTTGAGCGCGATTTCCCGATTGCGCCCAAAACAGAAACTCTACTCCATTGTATATTCCTACATCAACATTACTAAATAGAATTGCCACCCAAGGTCAGAATAAAGCTTTATCCACCTCTGTAGCTCATGTGGTGGTCATCAGTTTCAGGAGAAACTCTGGGAGGAAACATTCTTTTGGAAGATTGCTCTGAGGGGTCTCTTTTCAGGAACAGCACGATGAGAAACTTCTCTTCAGAATAGCTGGTGTGAAGACCATGGGGGAGAAATTCGGTTGGTTAGTGCCTCCCATTAGCGCCTGGCGGGGGCGCTAACAGGGCGCTAATGAAGTAGCGCCGGGGCGAGGCGAATCCAGCGCCGCACGCCAAATCCAGTCGCCCCTTAGCGCCGCCGCAGAGTTAGCGCCTGGGGCTTTAGCGCCAGGCAGATCATGATGTCAGTGAGCGTGCAACGCTAACTCAGCACCCGATCTCCCAAATTGATTATCGCCCCCGTCTTAGCACCTCGCCCCGACAATGACAGGAAGAGGAGGCGTGAAGCAGGCGGATGGCGGCTCCAAGGGCGCTATTTAAAGGGATCAGTCGCAGCTGTCAGGTCAGTGCTGTTTCACTGCTTCCTTGTCAGTTTGTGATTGTGCAAGGGTTTAATTCAGTCATTTAAAGGTTCTTTAGTATCAGGAATGTTGTGGCTACTAAAAATTTGCTACATTTATTCTGACAAAATTTCAAAGTGCTACACATCATTATATTAATGGGGGCTGTACTGGCAGTCGCCCTCGCCCTCCAGGATCTACTGCAGAGGGAGCGGAGGCAGCGAGAAAGATTGCAAGATGTGGCCAGAGGGAGGAGGAGGGCCATCAGGGCTCTCAACAGGAGACCTTACCCTCCGAGGGTATTCCGAGAGCACTTCCCCTACCTCCAATTAAGCGAGGAGCAGTGTATTAGAAGGCTCCACTTTAGCAAGGATGTGGTCACCGATCTCTGCCACCTCCTGCAACCAGACCTCGAGCCTCAGATCAGGTCAACCATGGTTCTCTCAGTGGCAGTCAAGGTCACCGTCGCCCTCAATTTCTTCGTCAGCAGTTCTTTCCAGTTTGCAACAGGAGTTATAGCGATCATATCGCAGTTTGCTGTCCATCGCTGCATCCAGGAGGTCACAGAGGCTCTCTACAGTCGGAGAAGGGACCACATTTCCTTTCCCATCACCAGAGAGAAGTAGAACGAATGTGCATGTGGCTTTGCCCGGATAGTGGCCTTCCCCATGGTGCGGGGCGCCATTGACTGCACCCATGTGCCTTTGCGGGCACTGCATAACAATCCTGAGGTCTTCCGTAACCGCAAAGGCTACCACTCACTTAATGTGCAGTTGGTGTGCGACCACAGACAGAGAATCCTCAATGTGAATGTCTGTGACAGCCTCATCAGACTTCGGTTCCAATAAATTAAACCCCAGAACCCTGTTGTTCACCACATGCCCATCATTCCATCCCTGTCACAGGCCATATCACAGCGCAAAGCTGAAATGAGAGACACCACAAAATCATCCAAAGCCAATTAATAAATATATCAATAATCAGTGAACACATATTTACAACAACAATATTAGCTATTCACCCTTGTGCAATCCCTTAGTGCCTCTTGTTACACTGCCTTTGCCTACTCTAGTGCTCCTATGAAGTGTTGGCCCAGTGGCTGCAGCACGGCTGGTGGAAGGCTGCTGAGTGTCCGTGCGGGAGACTTCTGATGGCCTTGCAGGACGCCCTCAACCAGCTCTGGGCCTGGAAGGCCCGGCTGTAGACTGCACCACCTCAGCATGGGCAGCAACAGTCTGGGCTGGCTGGATGACAGGCAGCGACAAGAGCAATGGCGGAGTGGCAGTGGTGGGGGCAGGAATGCTGTCATCCTGAGAGAGGACAGCAGCTTCCTGCGCCACTGACCCACTGGCACTCCCCCCGGGCAGCACCTCAGCATCACTACCAATCTGTTGGAGCACAGATTGCTGGCCTGCTGCGACACCGTGAAAGCCCCGGTTGACGGTGATAGACCCAGCCATGATGGCAGCAGTCAGAGCTTGCGTGGCATCAAGCTGAGACTGCATGAGAGCAGTCTGAGATTGAATGGCATCAAGCATAGACTGTATTACAGCACTAAAACATTGGGCCGAAAATTGATCCCGGGACGCGAGAGTACACACTGCGTACTCTCGCGTATTCCCACTCCAATTGCCGGTTTTCTGCATGCCCTGCGCATGCGCTGAAAACCGGCAATTGCTCTTCTGAAAAGGGGGCGGGGCCTGGGTGCATCGCGCACGCTGTGCACTTCATGCTTTGGACGCGCAGGTAAGTAGGGAAGATTTTGGAAATGTAAAAAGGAGGAGTAAGACCCGCTTTTAAGAAGGTAAGTAGTGAATTAAGTATTTTTTTGAATTTTTTTTTACAGGTATATCTTTTTTAGAGACTTTAAAGACAGGTAAGTTTATTTTTATAACTTTTTAAAAGATTTTAAATTTTTTCAAAAATTTAATTTTTTATTTAAAATGGTTAATTTAATTAACTATACTTATTTTATTAATGTGATGGTTTTTTTTTTTAATTTAATTGAGGTTTAGCTGTTATTTTGGGGGGGTGTAAGATTCATAGATTTCACAGCCATGCTGTGAGACTTATGAATGGAAGATGGTGTGCTGCCATTGGCTCTAACTGAGTCACGTGATCCCACAGCTCGCACGAATTCACTACGCCGCTGGGATACGCAAGCCCAGCACAGCTGATGTCTGGAACATCAAGTTCGTGCGAGCTGGATCTGAAAAAGCATAAGCGAGGTGAGACATCGCGGGGAAGGCTTACCCCCGCGGGAACAGAGCGAGATCAATTTCTGGGCCATTGTGTTGCTTCCGCCTGTGCTGCAATGGAAGCTGCCAGATCGCCCATCACACGTGTCATCAGGTCTGGGTCGCCACGGTCTCTCTGGGAGTCCACCATCCTTTGCAGACTGCAAATGATGGGCTCCATGGTGTGCACAGAGCTCTGTGCAATGTTAGAGGCGGACTTTTCCACGCTCCTTGCCATTGCCGAGAGGCTCTCAGGCACCCTTGCCATTGCACCTATCATCTCCGTGTGAATGCCCATCACCCTTCTTCTAAAGGCCTCCCCATCGAGGTCCTCATCTGAGTCCTGTGCAGCAGAACTCGCACGCGAACTCGCCCTCCGGGGAGCTGGCCCCCGAGCTACCCTTCCCCCCTGGCCTTGCTGCAGCCCGCTCGTCCCCAGTGCCTCACCCTATGCAGATCCCGCTACAATACTAGCCTCTCAAGAACGCATAGTGCCAGTATCTGAGCTGGTGCGTGCGGGTGAGACATACAGTGACTTGGTGTGTTCTTCCTCCTCCTCTTCTCCCGCCTCGCTCTCTATCGTGCCCTCAGGGACAGGCTGCTCAGGTGCTTGCTAATTATCTGAAAGCACAAAGGCACAAGGTCGGGTTAAGGTGAGGGGAGGGGGACAGGAAAAGAGAAATGCATGCATACAGCATGATTAGCTGGAAAGTGGGAAAGGCTTGTGGGGTGAGGGGGAAGTGGCATGTGAGAAGGAGGAGTAGGGATGAACATACCGTTGTTGTCCCCAAGGGGGTCAATGTCGCCGGTGGCCACGGCGCCCACCACCTGGCGCCCAATGATTTACAATACTCGTTCCTCCAGCTCAGACAGTGGTTGGGTTTCGGCTTGTCCTGTGCCTGTGCACTCCTGCTCCCTCCTGTTGTGAGCCACCTTGGCCTGCAAAAGAGAGAAAAGTGTGTGAGTGAATGTGGAGCAATGTGTTTGGGTGATGTGCCTGCCATAGTTGAATAGCTGTCATTGTGTGCAAGGTGTGAGATGTGGGTGTGAGTGTTGGTAGGTACAGATTGTTGGTGGGTGAGTGCTGGGGGTGTGGTTCTTTGGGCAGCGTGTGCAGACTGAGATTCAGATGGTGGTATGTAGCATTTGTTGAAGCATTGACTCACCCTGACCACCCGAGTGAGGTCGTTTAATTCTTCCTGCACTGTGTCTGGGTCCTGGGGACCACAGTGCTGCCCGAGACCTGTTGGGCAACCTCCCTCCACATGGTGCGGAAGAATTGTGGCGAGGGCCTCCTGCCACTTGCCGGGTAGAGCACCGCCCTCCGTCTCTCCACAGTGAAGACCAACGCCTCCGATGCTTGGTCCCAGAATCTGTGAGCTCGCTCCCTGGGCCGTTGATCTGCCATAATGTCACCTCCTTCAATGGTCAGGTTCCTTCTCCTGGGACTTCTGCTGCTTGCTGTGACAGCTGCAGAACCAGCAATGCTGAGAATGAGGTTCTGCAGCATGATTGAACCTCCCCTTTAAGAACTGGAAAGAGCCTGCGGCAATGATGGCTAACGATTAGACAGCACCTGAAATTGCTTAGCGCTTTGAGTCTAACGCCACTGAGCTAGGTCACTGGTGCTTGATTAGCGCTCCCATCCTTTCTTTGAGCGATGACACTGAATTTTGCATGCAGCGAGATTCATTAGCACCTGGCGCTAAATCTCAAACTTTTCAGAAGTTAGCGCCCATTCCTGGGCAATAATGCATTTCGACCCCCATGACTTCAGGAACATTGCAGTGGGAAACCTCTGTTTGGGAGCAATGCCATGAGGAACCTCCAGGAAACAATGGCCCGGAATTTGCGGTCAGTGGAGAAGCAAAGGCATTCGATCCTGGCACCGAAGTGCACTTCGCACAAGGCTCTCGCGATCCCTGCGTCGAGAACGTCAGGTTTTCTGACATTCAATTCGAATCAACGGAGGTTAATGGGGATTCCCTTGTGTGAACTGCTGTGATGTCAACAGGCTGTCTAAGCAGCCAATCAAAACGTCGAATTCTCACAGACAGTGAACCAGAAAGTGAGTAAGATCTTAAAATTCTAAGGGGGGGAAATTTGGTGGCGCCCCCTTTGGGGCGCTAATGTCGCCGGGGCGCCCCTGCGCCGTAAATTCAGTAGTAGCGCCCCAAGCAGGAGGCGGGACGCTACTGGAAGCACTCCCCCTCCTTCTTGGGGCGTTACCAGTGAATTTTGCGGCATTACGTGCAACAGCGCCACGCACGTCGGCACATAGCACTGTGTCATTGCAGGCCCCACTCCCCTGATTAAAGGGAGGGGCCTAACGCCGCGTACACCGGGGCCCTGCTGGACCACCAGGGAGTGGGGTGCCGTGAAAACAGCCCGGCACTCAAGAGGAGTGCCGGGCTGAGCAATCGCAGCCGGCACCCCGAAGAAAAAAGGGGAAGGGGGCAGGTGCTGGCAGTTGGCCAAAATAAATGGCCACCCGACACCTGCCCTTTAAGTAGTGCCGCCGGGGCTGTAAAAACGCCCCCTCACCCTGTCGGACATACCGTCCAGCGATAGGTCAGGGGGCGCAACCCAGGTTTGCGGCCGGGGCGCGAGGGGGGCGCTGCACACGGCGATGATGTCATCGCCAGTGGCACAGCGCCGCGGGGCGCTACTGGCTACTGCCGCCGCTAATCTCCCGCTGAATTTCGTGGGAGGCGTTAGCGGCGCCGCACCTGGGCGCTCGGGGCCTTGCGCCCCGTTAGCCCCCGGGGGCGCTAACGGGAGGCACAAAGCAACCCAATTTTTCCTCCTAACTTTTTCAAAATGTTAGAGAGCAAAACAAAGATTGGGGCTCTCACATGGTGGAAAGGCAAACTTGAAATAAAGATGGACAAACTTTTTTTTTAAATTTACATTTATTTTAAAGTTTCTTTTTAATTCAAATTTTTATTTTTATTAAAAATGACAAATTTCACATTGCACAAAATTAAAATTAGTTTTCCAGGCCTTTAACATTTATTTAGCAGTAATAACACTGTTAAAACCCCAGTTACACCTAATCCCTTTGGGTCGAACTTTTAGTGGGGAATTTAACCACGTACTTACTGTGGAAGAACCAAAGTTTTGGTCGGTTTCCCTAATTTTGGGTGATTACACAGATTGCCAGCTCTATGGCCGGGGGAGGGGGTGGCGGGCGAGGGCATAGACCGCAATTTCAGAATTTCCGCATGCGCCAAATCCCGAAATTGCGGTCAGTTTCAAAGGCGGAATGACGGCGAATGCTGCCAGTTCACCGTCATCTCGACCGCAAATTCCAGGCCATTGAATTTCTGCAGTTGAGTAAAGTCATCTATTTGGCAACTGTGGTCTGAACAACAACAATTTGCATTTTTATAGCACCTCCAACATAATAAAATGTCCCAAAGTGGTTCACCCAAGATAACGGTGTGTTGTGGAAGACAACCATTGTAGGAGACCTACTGGTTGTAGAGACATATTGGAGGGGAACCATGTAAGGAGAGCGCCATGGAGTTGGGTCATAGAGGGGAACAAGTGAGGGAGGATGGAGTGGTCAACTGCAGCAAATGTCAAGAAGAGATTGAGGAGAATAAGGACAACAACAACCACAAAATATGTTATCTGTAACTTTGATCAGGGCAGCCTCAGCGCTGTGGGCATGGTAGAATCCGAAGTGAAGCGATTCAAACAGAGAGGAATAGGAAAGGTGAGCCCAGAGCTGGCTGGCAACAACACAGTCAAGGGTCTTAGAGAGAAAAGGGAGTTTAGAGATAGGGTGGTACAGAGGCCACATTGGTAGAGAGGCCATCGGGATGGAGGGTAGGGTTTTTATGGGGGGATGATGATGATGCCAATCTTGGAGGGGAGGGAACAGAGCTCGAGATAAAGTAGCCCTTGATTCTTCCAGCGAGAAATGGGTTAAGGGCAGGTAGTTGTGCGGTGAAGTGTTTTAGTCGGGAGGGGATTGAGGAAGTAGAAGGTGGGTCTCAAGGAAGAGATAAGCTTTGTGAGGCTAGGGAGAGATGGGAAAGAAGTTATAGTGATGAGGTGAAGACAGGGACATGGGGAGAGGAGGAAGAGGAGGAGAACCCAACAGAAGTGACCAAGCAGATGGTCTGAATTTTCAAGATGGATAAATCCATGAGCTCCTCATGTGTAAAGTTGGGGCAAGCAGTTTGTGATCAAGAGAGGAGTCTGGGGTTATCCTTCCTCTTCAGGTAGTAGAATAACTTAGCTGTGGAGAGAGACATGCGGTAATGTTTAAAGTGATCCACCCAAATCTAGCAGTGAATAATCAGCTGCACTCAAAGCTGCAAACATCAGATTTAAGAGTTCAAAGGTGGAATTGTGCTGGGAGAATAATCAGGGGAATAGCAACGGTGCTGGATATGAAACTGGTGCAAGGGCATATGAGATGATTGGTAGCAGTAGATTGTTTGGAGAATGGACAAGGTGTACCATATCTAAACATGCACAAAACCATCACCACTGAGAAGTCAGAAGACTCTGAAACCTTCTCCATGATTTCAGTAAATACACAAGTACCTGTGAATAGAAGACTGCAATGCTAGTTTAATGAGGGTGGAAATTAATGCAGCATACCGAGAACAGAATTAATGTAGCCTGTGCTCCTAAAAGAAAAAAAACCAAATTAGCACTTAATATTAATTAGCCCAAAGCAATTTCACCATTAATGCTACACACTTTAGAGAACTGGTTGAATGTACATTATGTTCTCTCGCCTGCTTTCAACTTAGAGACAGACTTCAGACATCCCTGGTCACTTTCGCATTCTTCCTTCCAGAATAACTTGATATCCATTTCAAATTTCATGCTCAGGATTATTCATGTCGTGCTTTGAGGGAAATTTTGTGGAAGTATCAGTTGATGTAGTGGTGCTTATTTGCATATCTCGAGGTGATACAGCATGTCATTTACTGTAATAGTTGGATGTAAGTTCGCTAAAATGACACTAAAAGTGAAAATCATCGAGAATTCTTAAGTTGCTTTTTTTTAAATTAACATTTATCCATCTATCTGAAGTGACTCACGTTATTCTAATTAGAATAGAAGATTCATACTTCATCAATCCCTGACTATCTTGGCTCAGTCCTATTCTGCAGTCTGTCATAAAAATTCAGCTTATTGCATCAGGTGACTTCATTAGTCTGTAGCATCCAAACCAACTTTATCAGAGCTTGTAACTCCCATTAATTCCATCATTGGAGCTGCTAAGCAACTTTATTGAGCAGAAGAGTCACCTACTGTCTTCCAGCCCCTCCAGCAGTTGCTTCTTCTGATCCACTGTCTCTTGAAACTTCTGTAAATCCTCTGTTCAATCCTCTTGATCCTGATAATTCCTAGTTTTTCTAAAGGAAGCTTGCCCTTTTAGGGTCACCTTCCTTCTCTAACTCTAATCTTTCTGACCTTGACAAAGAACTTACCTCCATTGTTCTTTGTGCTACCACTGCAAACAACATCAAATTATCTGTCTGCTCTCTGAACCGCAATAAAGCCCTGACGATACCCAACCTATTGTCCTCAAGATGTGTGCTGCCAAGCTTGCCCCAGCCTTATGCCATCTCAACACTCTCTCTTATCCCCTGTCCAAATTTCATTCTCCTTGGAAATTTGCCTATATTTATCCTAACTCTGGGAAAGTTGACCCCTTTTATCCTCCAGCTACTACCCTATTGGCCTTACAGCTATACTTTCTAAAGTTATAAAGCTGATGTTGCTTTTTAAATCATCCATTGCCTTGCATGCCCATTCTGTGGGTGATCTTCTTGCCTAGGTCATATATCTCTGGAACTATGCTCTTGAACAATCTGTTGATTAATGTATTATCACCCTGTTCATCTCCAAAGCCTTTGACACAAGTGCATGTGTGTGCTTCACTCCCAGGTTGGTTGCAAGGAATTCCTATTCTTTCTTGTAGCGGTCAAACTTGAAAGAAGGTAACTGCTGGAGCTGAAGCCTGCACTGCTGTATGTTTTCAGATACAGGAGGTTTTGTAATGAATGAATAAATTAGCCTCCTACGAGGTCCTTGTTCAGTTGATTACTACTCAACATGTTTACCTAACCTGGCAATGACACTAAATCCACAGTGAATTATTTTGTTGATTGTTACACATGCATGCCTCATTAACTCTTGGCTCCTGGCAGGTTTGAGACCTACCTGCCTATATGTGTTGATGTGAGGTAGAATCACTGTGTATATTCAGATTATCTATAATATCCCTCCCTACAATACAGAAAACAGAACCATCGACTATAAAATTCACTGATTTATTGGGCATGAATTCATTATTGTGATTGTGTTCTACATTCCATGAGCAATCGCTAAACAGTGTAGAGGCTATGCATAAGACTGAGACTTACAGTTAAAGCCTACAGCTAAGTGACTCCAGTCCCATACCAATGTGGTTGACTCTTAACTGCTCTCTGAAGCAGCCCACTACTACCTTCTCAGGGCAATTAGGGATGGGCAATAAATGTTGGCCTTTCCAGTGATACATCCCGAGAATGAAAAGAAAGTGTCAGAGCTATGGCTGGAATGGTTTGATTCTCATTCATGACCAGGCACATTAAATGTTATCACATGGTCAACTTACAAGAGATGCTAGATTTAAATATAAATAGATTTCACCATTAGGTTACACTTCCACCAACCCTTGTGACACCGCTGGAAATCCACGCCATTTTCCGAGAGAGCGTCTTATTTGGTATGCAGCGCAGGTTTTCAGTGGCATTGCTGCTCCTGAGGAAAGGAAACACAGTTTTACTGTAGCATTTAGAAGCCGAAAGGTGCTTAAAGGGCCAGAAGCACTTCAAATTGAGGAAGGCAAAGACAAAGCCAGCAAAGACCTGAAGTGTCAGAAGGAAGAGCAGCACGGGGACCGCCTGCTGGACTAAAAGCCCCCACCCAGATTTCCAAAGCTGCAGTGGAGGTTCTTTTGGTAGAAATGGAAGCAAGGCGTTGCCAGCTCTTTGGCACACACGACAGGAAGCCACAGAAGAGGGTGGTGCGGGCAGTAGAAGGGAGTTAACACCGGCAGTCATGGAGGTACTAAGGTAATGCTGCATTGTCAGAGGTGCCATCTTTCAGATGAGAGGTTAAACTACAGCTCATTTATCTGTTCAGTGGATGTAAAAGATAACACAGCACTATTTGAAGAAGAGAAGGGAATTTTTCTCATTGTCCTGGTCAACATTTATCCCTCAACCAGCACCACCAAAACAGATCATTCATCTCATTGTTGTTTGTGGGGCCTTGCTGTGCACAAATCAGCTGCTGCTTTTCCCAACATTGCAACAGTGAATACACGTCAAAAGCACTCTGGGACATCCTGAAGACGTAAAAGGCAGTATTTAAATGCAAGTTCTTTCTTGCTTTCACACGACCTTTTCTCCGTCCTATGCAACCTTCTCATGATCTAGAGATGAACAGGCATTTCCCTCTTCCACTTCGGCATTCATCATTGTTTCTGGAAGGACTAAGCCTTTCTGCATTGCAAAACTATACAATGTGCAGCATGCTACAATAACTTGTGGCACTCTGCCTGGGCTGTATCATAGGGCTCCCCCAAAATTGTACAAGCATCTGAAATAATAGTCTGCTATATTTTAATTCTTGTTGTTCCATGGGTCTTATTATACCCATTATGACCCTGTGAGTGCCGATGCCGTACAGGAATCATTAGCCATTACTCAGGGGATATCTCTTATTGCCGATCAACCACCCCAAAGCAATGACAAAGATTAAGAGAGTCATGATTGCTAGATGGGTAACTAGCAGTTGTGTAAATTCAGGTAATCGACATTACTCACTAGCAAGATACTCTTCAAAAGGAAGCCTTTCTTATTTATGAAATTGCAGAGGTAACTGGAAGCCTTCAAGACCCTGTGAGTCCCATCAATTGCTCCCTGCACCTATGGGAACTCAACTAGTCTGTAGATTTCTGACGAAAGGTCATCGACCTGAAACGTTAACTCTGTTTCTCTCTCCACAGATGCTGCCTGACCTGCTGAGTATTTCTAGCATTTTCTGTTTTTATTTCAGATTTCCAGCATCCGCAGTATTTTGCTTTTGTAATCTGTAGAATTAGACTGGTCTCTCTTTGTTTTACAGTTACCAGGATAAATTAATAAATTGAGATGCCCACTTGAAGAGAGCATCGGTGACTTTCTTTATGCAGTGGGGAGCTGCTGCTTGACTGATGATAGATTGCCTGAGGCTGCCTGAAAAGAAGCAGTTGCAAAAAAATAAATAAAGCCGTGGCCACATTCACAGCCACGCTTATGCTGTACTCCTTGGTGATGTGGGCTGCAACTCTTGTTCCAGCTGGCATCATTTCCCAATAGTCTCTGGTACATTGATGGGCTGTAAAATCTAGGTCAGACCTGTGAGATCAGTAAACCCTATGGAGTGGGTATCTATGGGTTGGATGCAAATAGGAAATTCAATTCTCCCCAAAATATTTCAAATTATCAGGTACTCACTTTACAAATCAGGAGAACTTTTCAGTGATGTTCTGATATCCTCTCCATCACCAAGACTGCTTACTTCCACCTCCGTAACATCACCTGTCTCCACCCCTGCCTCAGCTCATCCACTGCTGAAACCCTCATCCATGCCTTTGTTACCTCTAGACTCGACTATTCCAATGTTCTCCTGGCCAGCCTCCCATCTTCCACCCTCCATAAACTTGAGCTAATCCAAAACTCTGCTGTCCGTGTCCTAACTCGCACCAAGGCCCATTTACCCATTACCCCTGTGCTCACTGATCTATATTGGCTCACGGTCCGGTACATCTCGATTTTAAAATTCTCATCCTTTTTTTCAAATCCCTTCATGGCCTTGCCCCTCCCTATCTCTGTAACCTCCTCCAGCCCTACAACCATCCAAAATCTCTGCGCTCCTCCAATTCTGGCTTCTTGCGCATCCCCGATTTTCTTCACTCTACAATGGGTGGCTGTGCCTTCAGCTGCCTAGGCCCAAAGCTCTGGAATTCCCTCCATAAACCCCACCTCTCTACTTCTCTCTCCTCCTTTAAGACCCTCCTTAAAACCTATCTCTTTGGCAAGATTTTGGTCACCTGTCCTAATATCTCCATATGTGGCTCAGTGTCAAATTTTGTTTGTAATTGCTCCTGTGAAGTGCCTTGGGACGTTTTACAGTGTTAAAGGTGCTATATAAATGCAAGTTGTTGTTATTGTTGTTACAGTGCATAAAATCCAACATGCACTGTCCTAACGAAGTTGGAAAGAGCTGAAGGAACTTCAGCAAATATGGCCTCCACCTTCAGTACCATCTTTGGGACATCACTCTCTTTCTAATATTATGCCTCATACAGTGGCATGGGTGCCGGTTCTTGGGTTAAAGATGGCAACGAAGGAGAATCCTAGGGAAACGTGTGGCAGGGCGGGTCAGGGTAGGTGTTACTGTTGTTTGGTGGATTATCCAGAGGAAAATACTTGAGACTATTTTTTTTGGGTGGAACACCACCCCGTCCTATATCCGTTCACTTACCATGATGAGACTGCACCACGGGTGGTTTGTGCAAGGAAAATCCCTCCATCTCTCTTTAGTAGTCAAGGTGGAGGCCTATTTTTGCGAGACATGCATGATCCCTCTTTCTGAACATTTAACTGGACAAGTGTCTTCAGTGAGTGTGCAGACTCTGTCTCACACTATCTCTTTTCCTCAAAGACAATCATGTAAATCAATTAATGGCATAATAATCTTGCATGCAGCCATAAATGCTATTTGGGTAGTAAATGTATGGTAATTACTTGCATTTGCTGTCCAAATTATAGTCCACAATTTAGCACTTTTCTGCATGTAAGTTAACCTCTGTAGGTAAGTGAAGCCATTCAATGTAACATTAGATGAAATCATGCAAATTAAATAATTCTACAACTGGAGATGAACAACCTGGCCTTGTTAACATCCCTGACTCCGCCAGTGAAACAAAAAGCCTTCGGAAATCCCAGTAACAGTGAACCACATTTCAGGGAGCATGAGCTTCATATTTTAGTTAACGGGAAAAGGAAATTATGATCACAAAAACCCAATTGGCTACAAGATGTTGACATCAAATGGAAGAGCAAACCTTGTCCATAAAGTAAAAGCTTTAGAAGACAACAGTGGAGCTATCATGCTGAAAAAGCAGACCACAGTTTAAAACTGTAACTCCTGGGGTAACAAAGCCATTAAGGGAGGTTGTATAATAGCAAGGTTAAAATAATAAATAGAGTCAGAGTTAGAGCAGAGGCAGATTATTTGTTCATGCCAATGAATCAATTTGCTCTCTGAATATACCACTCTCAATTGACACATCGCTACTGTTTGGTCCCAGTCTCATGCTAGCCCTGAGTTATGAAACTTAGACCAGTTTCTACTCAAATGGGTCACAGAGTAACAGTAGTTATGACATAGAAAAAGTGATCAAATGACATGTTCCTTCCGAATACTCTGCTCTTCTTTTCTCTGTGGCTTTCCTTTGCCTGACCTTGGCCTAATGGCCTTAGACCTCTACTCCCAGCTGAACCCTGCCCTACTCTAGCTTTGTGCAGAAAAGATGCTTGCCGCAGGGAAAGAACTGCTTTTTAAAACCAAGTGCACAGAAAGAAATATAAAACCCTGTTGTTATGGTAACCTCTGGGGGATCAAGGTGCTCAACGATTCCAGCTTCAGTGGTCCACTGTTCTCATATTTTAGAGTGAGTGACACACTCATGTTGTGCTGTCCCGAGGGCCACCTGATGCTAATGCGAATAGATGTGTTTATTTTTATTTCGCTCCCGTCTCCTCCAGCTTTTTTCTGTAACAGGCTATATCCTACGCAATCTGTATTTCTCAAGGAAACACCACAATGAGCTCACCGCAGGGGTTCTCCTATTGTGATGCTAATGAGCCATGTTGGCAACTGGAAACGTCCATTTTCTGCTTTAGCTTACACTTTAAAATAAAATATCTGTTTTCACTACAACTGTAGAAAGAAAAGTAACAAGACCTTATCACCTCAGCAGCAAGAACAGCACACTCACCGACCCTCTGATTCGCTTATGCCATGTTTTTGCATTATAATTTATACCCTGTCATTCCCTGTACTGTGTCTAATATAATCAGGAGTCGCACAACACCAGGTTATAGTCCAACAGATTTATTTAAAATTACAAGCTTTCGGAGCTATCGATCGCCCCTTCTTCAGGTAAAACTTTACCTGCGACTTCTCATTTTTGTCCACCCCAGTCCAACGCCGGCATCTCCGCATCATAATATAATCAGACCAGCTCTCCTAAATAGTGTGTGAGTGTCACACAGGAGATCACAAGCTCCCACCCTCCTGCCTGAGTATTGTGATCTCCCACTGCATGGACTGTACCAACAATTCCTGGCATTTCTCTTGCTTTCCCTCAAAAAATTTAAATTAACATCAAAGAATAAGCATCTCTTATTGCAATCTCTACCTGTATGCTTTTCTATATAATATAATCTTATTGTATAGAAAAATATAGAACTAAATAATCCTCTATTACTCTGTATAACAGTGATATTGTAGTTACTCCTCTAATAAGTAGTTTGTTTAACTAAATCCGTGATATGTACCTGTCCTGGGGTATGCCTTCCTGACCCTGGCTGTATTCTGGCCCATGGCTCACTTGCATGTACAAGCTGAGCTCTCTGGGCATTGTTAGGAATTCGTGCCGGTTTGGAGGCAGAGACTTGCTGCGACAGACCACAGGAGCCTTTCACAGCAAGAGGAAGAGGCAGTCGAGCAGCTGCCTATAAAAATATAAAGATTTTTTTTTATATTCATGATGGGGCTTGTGCAGTGTTGCACTCTGAGAATACTTGCACAGATTCCTCTCCTCTTCATACCCCTTTTCCGGCCTCTGAACACTGGATGCCGGGGCTTACAAACAGCCCCTACATCCAGTGTTCGAAGAGTATAAATGCTGGGAACAATGGCGAAGGCCGTGTTTTCCCTCAGCTGCGTGTTGTCACCCTGTGCCTGCTCACATGAGGGAGGCATATTGTGGAATGATGGGACTGGTTCCCCATAAAAAAGTAGGGAGGCGGGGACTTTTTGAGTGCTTCCCCGAGCAGCTTTCCACCTGTGACCACCCCGAATCTGCCCAAAAAAACAGTAAGGGGGTGGGGGGGACAGAAAGCCTAGGCCTAAATATCTGAACAACTATATTGTGCAAAAATATTGTAAAAGATAAGCAATGGGAATCAAGCAGTTCTAAGCCCCAAGTCACTGCACAGTTTTTCACACCACCCGGCGGTAAGTTGTGCATTTCCCACCCTGGGTGGATACTCTTTCACGGCTGCACCCCATCCTCAGGGGATTCCTAATTCCCTGGTGATTCAGCTGCAGTTTTCAAACAGTAATGTCCTCTGCCATGGAGCTGCAAAATAACAGCTACTCTGGGGAGCTAAAAAAGGTACAACTGTTTATGTTGTGGAATATTTAGGAAAGATAGGCAAAAAAGAAAGGGAAGTGGGGTAGCATTGCTGGTTAAAGAGGGGATTAATACAATTGAAAGGAAGGATATTAGCTGTGATGATGCGGAATCTGTATGGGTAGAACTGAGAAATAACAAGGGGCAGAAAACGTTAGTGGGAGTGGTATATAGACCTCCAAACAGTAATACGGAGGTTGGGGACGGCATTAAAAGGGAAATTAGAGAAGCATGCAGTAAGGGCACAGCAGTCATCATGGGTGACTTTAATTTACATATAGATTGGGCTAACCAAATTAGTAAAAATACTGTGGAGGAGGAATTCCTAGAATGTTTACGGGATGATTTTCTGGAACAATATGTCGAGGAACCAACCAGAGATCAGGCCATCTTAGACTGGGCATTATGTAACGAGAAAGGATTAATTAGCAATCTTGTTGTACGAGGCCCCTTGGGTCAGCGTGATCATTATATGATAGAATTCTTCATTAGGATGGAGAGTGAAGTAGTTGAATCAGAGACTAGGGTCCTGAATTTAAATAAAGGAAACTACGATGGTATGAGGCGCGAATTGGGTAGGATTGATTGGGGAATGTCACTCAAAGGGTTGACGGTGGATAGGCAATGGCAAACATTCAAAGACTGCATGGATGAACTACAGAATTTGTTCATCCCAGTGTGACATAAGAATAAAACAAAAAAGGTGACTCAACCGTGGCTAACAAGGGAAATTAGGGATAGCATAAGATACAAGGAGAGGGCATATAAATTGGCCAGAAAAAGCAGTAACCCTGAGGATTGGGAGCAGTTTAGGATTCAACAAAGGAGGACAAAGGGGTTAATTAAGAAGGGGAAAATAGAATATGAAAGTAAGCTTGCAGGGAACATAAAAACTGACTGTAAGAGCTTTTATAGATATGTGAAGAGAAAAAGATTAGTGAAATCAAGTGTAGGTCCCTTGCAGTCAGAAGCGGGGGAAGTTATAATGGGGAACAAAGAAATGGCAGACCAATTAAATGCATATTTTGGTTCTGTCTTCACAAAGGAGGACACAAATAACCTCCCAGAGATGTTGGAGAACATACGGTCTGATGAAAGGGAGGAACTGAAAGAAATCAGTATTTGCAGGGAAATGGTGTTAGGGAAATTGACGGGATTGAAGGCCGATAAATCCCCAGGGCCTGATAATCTACATCCTAGGGTACTTAAGGAAGTGGCCCTAGAAATAGTAGATGCATTGCTGATCATCTTCCAACATTTGATGGAATCTGGAACTGTACCCATGGATTGGAGGGTAGCTAATGTTACCCCACTATTCAAAAAGGGTGGTAGAGAGAAAGCGGGGAATTACAGACCGGTAAGCCTGACATCGGTAGTGGGGAAAATGCTAGAGTCCATTATAAAGGATGTAATAGCTGAGCACTTGAAAAACAGTGACAGGATCGGACAAAGTCAACATGGATTTACAAAAGGTAAATCGTGCTTGACTAATCTACTGGAATTTTTTGAGGATGTAACTGGGAAAATAGATAAGGGAGAACCAGTAGATGTGGTGTATTTGGACTTTCAAAAGGCTTTCGATAAGGTCCCGCATAAGAGATTAGCGTGTAAAGTTAAGGCACATGGGATTGGGGGCAAGGTATTGACTTGGATAGAGAACTGGTTGGCGGACAGAAAGCAGAGAGTAGGAATTAATGGGTCTTTTTCCGAGTGGCAGGCAGTGACTAGTGGGGTACCGCAGGGTTCGGTCCTTGGACCCCAGCTATTCACAATATACATTAATGATCTGGATAAGGGAACTAAATGTAATATCTCCAAGTTTGCAGATGACACAAAGCTGGGTGGGCGTGTGTGCTCTGAGGAGGATACTGAGAAACTCCAGGATGATTTGGACAGGTTGGGTGAGTGGGCAGAAGCGTGGCAGATGCAATATAACGTGGATAAATGCGAGGTTATCCACTTTGGTGTCAAAAACAGAAAGGCAGACTATTATCTGAATGGCAATAGATTGGGAGAAGGGGAAGTGCAACGAGACCTGGGTGTCCTTGTGCACCAGTCGCTGAAGGTAAGCATGCAGGTGCAGCAGGCGGTGAAGAAGGCAAATGGTATGTTGGCCTTCATAGCGAAAGGGTTTGAGTATAGGAACAGGAATGTCCTGCTGCAGTTGTACAGGGCCTTGGTGAGACCACACCTTGAGTACTGTGTGCAGTTTTGGTCGCCTTATCTGAGGAAGGATGTTCTTGCCATGGAAGGAGTTCAGCGAAGATTCACAAGGCTGATACCTGGGATGGCAGGAATGACATATGAGGAGAGATTGGGTCGATTGGGCTTATACTCGCTGGAGTATAGAAGAATGAGAGGGGATCTCATCGAAACATAAAATTCTGACAGGTCTGGACAAACTAGATGCAGGAAGAATGTTCCCGATGGTCGGAGAGTCCAGAACCAGGGGTCATAATCTAAGGATAACGGGTAAGCCATTTAGGACAGAAATGAGGAAGAATTTCTTCACCCAGAGAGTGGTGAACCTGTGGAATTCTCTACCACAGAAGGTAGTTGAGGCCAAGTCATTAAATATATTCAAGAATGAGTTAGATATATTTCTTAAAGCTAAAGGTATCAAGGGATATGGGGAGAAGGCAGGTACAGGGTACTGAGTTTGGATGATCAGCCATGATCTCATCGAATGGCGGAGCAGGCTCGAGGGGCCGAATGGCCTACTCCTGCTACTATCTTCTATGTTTCTATGTTTAGAGGTAGACAGCTCGGACCCAGTTTGGAAGAGCCTTACAAAAGTAAATGGAATGTAAAAGTAGACCACTGCGCACTTTCATTTTCCATGAATTGCTCTTCCTTCTGGCGTTGGTAGTGACACAGCTGATCCTGGGTTAGTAGCTTGATGTTTGTCAAAGTATTTAACAAAAACAAAAACTGGGAGAAAAGACTGTTATTGACTCCTTCTGAACTGCATTTTGTTGTGTTACCACCAGCACTGTATGACATCACATTCCATTGCATTCATTAGTATATATTAGAATATTCAACAGACTTTGTTGGGGTGGTAGATTCCAATACTGGACTGACTAAACACATCCAGTAGTAGACACTGGATTTTAAGGTGCAGACGCACTGGGGCTCAATAGCGCATGGGAAACCTGGAAATATGTGAAGCGCGTCTATCAGTGGCTTTTTAACACAGTTCCCCACCGCACAACCCCACCCCCCTCTCCCTCCCGCACCCGAACCTGAACCCATACCCACGCGCTCCTGCACATTACAATCCAGCCCAAAGTCACTGAATTTCCACGGAGATTTTCCCACTTGTCTGTCAAAACCTCAGTGGAGGAGCTGCAGAAACCCCGGAAAAAATGTCATTTACACCATTTCACTGTGGTCTTCACACCTCTTCTGCCGCAGTTATGGCCAATGACTGGGAAAACTTCCCCACCACCCACATCCCCCCACCCCCACCACATGGACTAAGTCCCAACAACAGACACAAAATTGTCCATTGCCCTATTATTTCTCAACTGGACAAGTACAAAAGTACAAAAAGTCAAGTACCTATCAATGACCTGATAAGCTGTGTCATGATGTTATAAGCTGAGCATTATGTTCCCTAAACAGTTGTAACTGTTCCATGTAGTAGTGAGGCAGCAACAAAGAATCTACAATCAGTGGCACTCGTTGTGACTGAAAAGGTTTTGTGCTCTGTTTGTCTTCGGCTGAATTCTAATTTGCATTAACAACACATAGGCCTTGAAATTAAGCCATTGAAAATAAATGAGTCAATATCTCCGCTAAAATAGCAGAGAGAAATTTCAGATGAAGCATTAAGCATTCATTCGTTAGTATCTTACGATGTAATTTTGAAGCCTTTGTGTTTAATCTGAACATGCATTTGCTTCTGATTGCCTCTCCAACAGACAGGTGCACATCACAGAGTGATTTTCATCCTGCATGATTACATCAAAGGGTTGCTATTTGAAAATGTTTTGATCACAAATGGATTGTGTTTTAAAGTGATACAGATAACTAAAAGCCTCTTGAGTTTAACCTTTGCTCTATATTTCTCAAAAACATGAGCCAAGTTATTCATAGCCTGTTAAATCTCAGCATTGCTGGGGCATTGCAATAACGCAGTAATGATTCCCAATTTCTAGATTATTTCAGCAATGCTTGAACTTAAAGGGGAATGAAAATCTAGTGGTTATACTCCTCCATGTTAAGGAAGAAAGCTTTAGGGGCCTTGTCCTCCTCCAGTTCTTTGCTGCATCCTCCTGTTATATGCTACCTTCTCCTGCAAGAAAGAGAGAAGTGTATCAGTGAGGGTCCTGGAATATGTTTGGGTGATGTGGCTGTCCTGATTGAATAGCTGCCAGTGTGTGCGAGCTGTGAGTTGTGGGTGTGAGGCTTGCAACAGTGCTAAGTGTGTGAGGGTGAGGTAAAGCATATGAATTTTAGGCTTGAGTACTGATTGATAGAGATTGTTGGTAGGTGGGTTTTGGGGGTGTAGTGAATTGAGCACTGGATGAGGCTAGTTGTTCAGTTGGTAGGATATGCCATTTGAAGATGAACTCACCCACCTTGACAACTCCTGTCAGATTGTTAAACTTCTTCCTGCATTGCATCTATATTCTTGGAGCAACACCCCTGGCATTGACCTCTGCCGCTACTTGTTCCCACTGCCTCCTGAGCATATGTCTGGAGGACATCCTGCCCCCTGCAGATACAAGACGTCACTCCTTTCCACCTCTTCCACCCAGACCTCCAGTTATTGTCTGAAAACTTTGGTGGTCACTCTCTCACATCCAGTATCACAGCCCAAATTGACTTTTGAAAGACTCCCACCACTTCTTGCAGCCACAATGCACATCCCCTTTAAGAATATAAGAACATAAGAAGTAGGAGCAGGAGTAGGCCATTCGGCCCCTCGAGCCTGCTCCGCCATTCAGTAAGATCATGGCTGATCTTCTACCTCAACTTCACTTTCCTGCACTATCCCCATATCCCTTGATTCCCTTAATATCCAAAAATCGATCGATCTCTGTTTTGAGTATTCTCAACGACGGAGCCTCCACAGCCCTCTGGGGTAGAGAATTCCAAAGTTTCACCACCCTCTGAGTGAAGAAATTTCTCCTCATCTCAGTACTCAGTCCTCAGAGGTGCAGGCTGTCTTTAAGTAGTGCTACCATTCGTGATATCAGGCCCCCTGCTGACGCGTGCAGCACTGGCCGCACGCAGCAATCACTTAAAAGAGCAGGCAGCACCAATTTAACGTGCTGCCTACAACGTAATGAATTGGCATGGGTCAATCGGATAACATGGTCCCCACGCCCGTTTTCAGGGTTAACCAATTTCTCCCCCTATATCCTTTACCAAGGTTTGAATACTGGCCCTATTCCAATGTGTATACCCCTTTAACAAAAGATTGTGCAATGAAGGAAGAACTTACATTTATATAGTGCCTTTCACGAAGCCCCAAGTTTAACCACTGTTGCTTTGTGGGCAAACAGAAGAGCCAATTTGCATGTGGCACCGTCCCAAAAACAGCAATGAGATGAATGCCCAGTTAATCTGTTTTTGGTTGAAGGATGAATGTTGGCCAGGACACTGGGACAAAGCCCCGCTCTTCTTCAAAAAAGTGTCATGGAGTCTTTTACGTCTTACCTGAACAAGCAGTGATGTGGTCTCTGTTTAATATCTCATCTGAAAGATGGCACCTCTGACAATACAGGACTCGCACATTATTGCACTGAAGCGTCTTACTCTTTATACAAATTGATTTTGTGCATAATAGTACAAACCAATAGTAAAGTTATCACATGGAGAAAACTCAATGCCATGCAATGTATATCAGTTGAATAGGCAGCTCTGAGTAGTCATAAACTCCAGACTGTGTCACATTATAAATTTAAACAACTTGTCTGATGAATGATGAAGTCCATTTTTACTTGCTTTCCCATAAGTGATTACAAATGTTTAATGTTTTATGTGGGTAAAAAGGGAAGGTGTAATTTGAGGCCATGTGGGACTTGTCTGAGCTCACATACTACAGATAACAATAATGGAATTGAACACTTTCTCCTGAGCCAAAGATGTCTAGCAGAGAGAAAGGCCGCTAGTTGGTTCATATCTGCTGCTGCTGATGATGTGTTTGTTGCTATATCAAGATGTTTATTTATTTATTTTTATTCGTTTATGGGATCAGGTCGTCGCTGGCAAGGCCAGCATTTATTGCCCATCCCTAGTTGTCCTCGAGAAGGTGATGGTGAGCCACCTTCTTGAACCGCTGCAGTCCGTGTGGTGAAGGTACTCCCACAGTGCTGTTAGGTAGGGAGTTCCAGGATTTTGACCCAGCGACAATGAAGGATCGGCGATATACTTCTAAGTCGGGATGGTGTGTGACTTGGAGGGTAACTTGGAGGTGGTGATGTTCCCATGCGCCTGCTGCCGTTGTCCTTCTAGGAGGAAGAGGTCGCGGGTTTGGGAGGTGCTGCTGAAGAAGCCTTGGCGAGTTGCTGCAGTGCATCTTGTAGATGGTACACACTGCAGCCATGGTACGCCGGTGGTGGAGGGAGTGAATGTTTAAGGTGGTGGATGGGGTGCCAATCAAGCGGGCTGCTTTGTCCTGGATGGTGTCGAGCTTCTTGAGTGTTGTTGGAGTTGCACTCATCCAGGCAAGTGGAGAGTATTCCATCACACTCCTTACTTGTGCCTTGTAGATGGTGGAAAGGTTTTGGGGAGTCAGGAGGTGAGACACTCGCCGCAGAATACCTAGCCTCTGACCTGCTCTTGTAGCCACAGTATTTATGTGGCGGGCCAAGTTAAGTTTCTGGTTAATGGTGACCCCCAGGATGTTGCTCGTGGGGGATTCGGCGATGGTAATGTCATTGAATGTCAAGGGGAGGTGGTTAGACTCTCGCTTGTTGGAGATAGTCATTGCCTGGCACTTCTGTGGCGCGAATGCTACCTGCCACTTATCAGCCCAAGCCTGAACGTCGTCCAGGTCTTGTTGCATGTGGGCATGGACTGCTTCATTATCTGAGGAGTTGTGAATGGCGCTGAACACTGTGCAGTCATCAGTGAACATCCCCATTTCTGACCTTATGTTGGAGGGAAGGTCATTGATGAAGCAGCTGAAGATGGTTGGACCTAGGACACTGCCCTGAGGAACTCCTGCAGCGATGTCCTGGGGCTGTGATGATTGACCTTCAACCACCACAACCATCTTCCTTTGTGCTAAGTATGACTCCAGTCTGTGGAGAGTTTTCCCCCCGATTCCCATTGACTTCAGTTTTACTAGGGCTCCTTGATGCCACACTCGGTCAAATGCTGCCTTGATGTCAAGGGCAGTCACTCTCACCTCACCTCTGGAATTCAGCTCCTTTGTTCATGTTTGGACCAAGGCTGTAATATCCTCTATGTGTTTGACTGTGGATATCTGTGTTGTTTGAAATCCTTAAACAGTCAGATCGGTAGGGGGAAGCGAGCAGAGTAACCTTGATTAATCACCTTCTCAAGCAATTATCGTAAAAACTTAGATTCTCACTTAGAAAATGGTTGAGAAAAAGCATATATACCCACAACTATTACCAAGTGTCCCCCTCATTCCAGGGTTAGGAGTTTCCCCTGGTGGTTGAGTAAAACAGAAGTAAATTATTACGGCAGGGATACAGGTTAGTGAGCAGTATAACAGGCCATGTACCATGTGAAATAATTCTGAATAAACATGTAACTAGACCTGAAATATAGTGAAAAGCAAGAAGGTCTGGGCAGGAAAGAAGGGTCAAATGGCCTCCTCTTATGCTAATTTGTGCATTGTATTTGTAATTACATCCGTCTGTGCTGTAGGCCATCAATCAGACTTTACCAGAAGAGCTCATAAGATTATTTATTCCCTTGTGGTCCTTAAAGCTTGCAAATATTCTACTGCCAGCTACAATAATTCTCTAATTGGCTTCTTATCCTCTCCGTGGGCTGCAGGACTACAGCTTTGAATATAAATCCTGCTTATGGCTTCTTTCACTCTTTGTTTCCTACCATTCCCCCATCAGTGAATAGGTCACTACACCTACTCCACAGGCCTGTTTTGAAAGACTTCTAAGCCATTTTGAAATCCAAATGTCTTAAGTATCTCAACACTAGGTACCAAACATTAAACCCAGTGCAGCCTTGTTACACCAACATACGGCAACTTCAAACTCTGACCTTGCTCAGGTCCATCTTCAGGGTTTTTTTTATTCGTTCATGGGATCTGGGCATCACTGGCAAGACCAGCATTTGTTGCCCATCCCTAGTTGCCCTTGAGAATGTGGTGGTGAGCCGCCTTCTTGAACCGCTGCAGTCCGTGTGGTGAAGGTACTCACACAGTGCTGTTAGGTAGGAAGTTCCAGGATTTTGACACAGTGACGATGAAGGATCGACGATATACTTCTAAATCAGGATGGTGTGTGACTTGGAGGGGAACTTGGAGATGGTGGTGTTCCCATGCGTCTGCTGCCCTTGTCCTTCTAGGTGGAAGAGGTCACGGGTTTGGGAGGTGCTGCCGAAGAAGCCGTGGTGAGTTGCTGCAGTGCATCTTGTAGATGGTGCACACTACAGCCATGGTACGCCGGTGGTGGAGGGAGTGAATGTTTAAGGTGGCGAATGGGGTGCCAATCAAGCGGGCTGCTTTGTCCTGGATGGTGTTGAGCTTCTTGAGTGTTGTTGGAACTGCACTCATCCAGGCAAGTGGAGAGTATGCCATCACACTCCTTACTTGTGCCTTGTAGATGGTGGATAGGCTTTGGGGAGTCAGGAGGTGAGACACTCGCCACAGAATACCTAGCCTCTGACCTGCTCTTGTTGCCACAGTATTTATGTGGCTGGTCCAGTTAAGTTTCAGGATGTTGATGGTGGGGGATTCGGTGATGGTAATGCCATTGAATGTCATGGGGAGGTGGTTAGACTCTCGCTTGTTGGAGATAGTCATTGCCTGGCACTTGTGCGGCGCGAATGTTACCTGCCACTTATCAGCCCAAGCCTGAATGTCGTCCAGGTCTTGTTGCATGCGGGCATGGACTGCTTCATTATCTGTGGAGTTGTGAATGGCGCTAAACATTGTGCAGTCATCAGCGAACATCCCCATTTCTGACCTTATGTTGGAGGAAAGGTAATTGATGAAGCAGCTGAAGATGGTTGGGCCAAGGACACTGCCCTGAGGAACTCCTGCAGTGGGCGGCACGGTGGCATAGTGGTTAGCACTGGTGCCTCACAGCGCCAGGGACCCGGGTTCGAATCTGACCTCGGGTGACTGTCTGTGTGGAGTTTGCACATTCTCCCCGTGTCTGCGTGGGTTTCCTCCGGGTGCTCCGGTTTCCTCCCACAGTCCAAAAATGTGCGGGTTAGGTTGATTTGGCTATGATAAATTGACCCTTAGTGTTAGGGGGGGATTAAATATGTGGGGTTACGGGGATAGGATGGGATATGTTAGGGGGAATTAAATACGTGGGGTTACGGGGATAGGGTGGGATATGTGTCGGTGCAGGCTCGATGGGGATTCTGTGTGGGAAAGCAGGGACAGGGTACTGGATTTGGATGATCAGCCATGATCGTATTGAATGGTGGAGCAGGCTCGACGGGCCGAATGGCCTACTCCTACTCCTAGTTTCTATGTTTCTATGTCCTGGGGCTGTGATGATTGACCTTCAATCACCACAACCATCTTCCTTTGTGCTAGGTATGACTCCAGCCAGTGGAGCGTTTTCCCCCCGATTCCCATTGACTTCAGTTTTACTAGGGCTCCTTGATGCCCCACTCGGTCAAATGCTGCCTTGATGTCAAGGGCAGTCACTCTCACCTCACCTCTGGAATTCAGCTCCTTTGTCCATGTTTGGACCAAGGCTGTAATGAGGTTGGGAGCCGAGTGGTCTTGGCAGAACCCAAACTGTGCATCAGTGAGCAGGTTATTGGTGAGTAAGTGCCGCTTGATAGCACTGTCGATGACACCTTCCATCACTTTGCTGATGATTGAGAGTAGACTGATGGGGTAGTAATTGGCCGGATTGGATTTGTCCTGCTTTTTGTGGACAGAATATACCTGGGCAGTTTTCCACATTGTCATGTGGATGCCAGTGTTGTAGCTGTACTGGAACAGCTTGGCTAGAGGCGCGGCTAGTTCTGGAGCACAAATCTTCAGCACGATAGCCGGGATGTTGTCAGGGCCCATAGCCTTTGCTGTATCCAGTGCGATCAGCCATTTCTTGATATCACGTGGAGTGAATCGAATTGGCTGAAGACTGGCTTCTGTGATAATGGGGACCTCGGGAGTAGGCCGATATGGATCATCCATTTGGCACTTCCGACTGAAGATGGTGTAGGTCCAAGCATTTGGAGATTT
This sequence comes from Squalus acanthias, assembly GCA_030390025.1. Lineage (NCBI taxonomy): Eukaryota > Metazoa > Chordata > Chondrichthyes > Squaliformes > Squalidae > Squalus > Squalus acanthias. The sequence goes on from CM059435.1 coordinate 87,393,997, forward strand.
CCCTCCAGATGGTGAAGAAATGATTACGAGGAGATTTCAAGAGAGAGAACCTGCTGTTGGCATACAGTTGTTCTTTTCTCCACTTTTCTGGCTTCATATTTCAACCACCTAAGAGGAGCACATCTCAAGGTACAACACGTGAAAGATGCCTGAATGGCAACTGGAAAGAGGAGAAAAGGAGGCAGCTGTAGTGACAACATCAAAAGTTCGACCTGCAAACTGTACCAAGGGAGTAGCATGTTCCCAAATCCAAATAAACAAATCTCACCAAAAAAGATGGGATTCATTTAACTCTGATTGGTCCAGATTCACAAATAGGGCAAACAGGGCCTAAATACCCCACAATTCCGAACAGCCATTAACTCTCTCTAAATTAGTGACTGTAGACGACGTGCCAACAACATTTTTCAGTCTACAGCTCAGACCGACCCTTCAGGGAGTGTAACCAAATTTTGAAATCACAGGTTTCCAATGAATTTCTAAAACAACATTTGCAGCATAAAACAAGGACATTATGAGAGGATTCATTTCAAAAAATAATTAGAGACCTACTCCAACTCGGCACCATAATTGGGGTCTCTCACAGTGCAGCATGGGCAAACACATGTGAAGCAGGCGGGTGCATTGCCTTTAAGTGGAGTAATTTTACAGCTGTCTCTGTCCTCGCTGGGATTTGCAATCTGCAACTGAAACCTGAATGTTAATGACACACTAATACATGTTCAAGGGCCCATTCGACAGATTAGTTTTTAAATGAGTTTTTAAAAAGCTTTAAACAATTGACTCTCTGAGCTCAGCAAAGTACTTTTGCATCCACAGAAAACGAACCTTACTCAGAGTTAACTGGGAACTCCAGGATGGAGCATGCTCCAACTTCCCTCCCAGTTGTCATTCAGAATTACGCAGAAGAATGCAACTTACAGGGATAGAGAGTCGATATCTTAGTCACGATGTTGGGCCCATATTCAGCATGAAAGATTCTGAGCTACAGATTGAAATTTAATTGAAGGTTCAGATTGTTCATACTGTTGCTGAGCTTGGTTGCTTTGTGTGTGAGTAGAATCAATCAGTTGCAGTAAGTCAGTATTAGGTGTGAGTTTCCACAGCCACAAATTAGTTTGGGAGGAGCCCATTTCCACTTGACTCTGGTGTGTGTGTGTATATATAGCAGAGGTTCACTACCATATTCCGTAAAGCAATTATCAGTGAGATACAGCTGCCAATTAACACAGAATGTAGCCTGAAAGATTTTCCATTTGATTTTGAGGGAGCATGAATGACATCACATTGATCCACATTTGCTCAAATGTACATGCAAGGAATTTAAAATGAGTTGAAATGATTAAAACATTAACTGCTTACTTTTCTTGATTAGAACTCTGACAAAATGTCATCCTGGACTTTCTGAGTCAATAACAATGCAGCCCTCCAATTCTGTCCAAAGTGTTGTTTGATATAAGCAAGCAGTTGCATGATGGAGTGGGAGTGTCTTCTCCCGAGGGTCGGATCACAGCCCAGCACTGTGTGCTTTGTAATTGTTGTGGTCTTTATCATCTTGGCTATTCCTCTTTTCTGCATTACCTCCACAACCCAAATTTGATATCCCCTTTTTGATGTAACTCTTTCCTTCAGTGATGCTGTTATCACAGGTGAACCATAAAGATTCCTACTCAGTGAGAAAAAGGACCTGAAAAGGGAAAACACCCAAACACATGAAATACACACAGATATATTGCACTTGATGACAATAAACTGTTTAGCACTTATAACTGTGAATCTGTGTCTTTCATAGATAGTTTCATTTCTGGAAAATGTAGTCAGTTTGGATTAAGCACGGGGGTATTTATTACTGTATTTAGTCATTCTCATTTGGTGGCCTCACACATGAAATGGAGAAGTATGGATATTCTTGGCACTGGTCTGCAGTTGGTGGATCACATTATTAATGCCGCATTAGACAGACAGTGTGGTTGATGGAGGTTGCAATGACAAAACAGATTCCTTCTGCTTAAATACCATTTAATAAGGTTCCCATAACCTTCATTGATGCAAGCATGTCACCCAGTACCAGAACACAATCTGTGCAAAGATATTTATGGTTGTTGAGAATTACAGGTGGTGCAGCTGAAGTTGTGACCCCTCCAAAGCTGATGCAACAATTTGGCAGAGCTATGCCTCGACTTGCTAAGCCTCCATCTGATAATAGACTACTCTTCTGACACATCTAAAAGCTCCAAATGTGGCTGGTATACCTTACACTGAGATATCTCCTGAATATCTCCTTCCTCGTGGGAACTTCACGCATTTTTTCCTTGAGCATCCATTCGAATCATTAGTGTGTAAAGTCCTCTATAGTTACACATATATCACAAATCCTTCTTTCGCTGAGATTTACAATGCATGTGCTGTAAAAGCTTAGTAATTTTGGAAATTGGTACCTTACTTAAATTGAATATATTATGCTTTAATTAGTGAGTCAATTGGTGTTCCATCCACTGAGTTAAACCTCATGGAAAAATGGAATTTGGTGCTATTACTATTCAAAAACGCTTCAGCTCCAATGCAGCCATTTTCCAATAACATCAAATGGACAGATAAATTACTAGCACTTGGGCCCATATTATTTTTAAATTCGTTCCTGGGATGTGGATGTCGCTGGCAAGGCCAGCATTTATTGCCCATCCCTAGTTGCCCTTGAGAAGGTGGTGGTGAGCCGTCTTCTTCAACCGCTGCAGTCCATATGATGAAGGTACTCTCACAGTGCTGTTAGGGAGGAAGTTCCAGGATTTTGACCCAGCGACTATGAAGGAACGGTGATATATTTCCAAGTCAGGATGGTGTGTGACTTGGAGGGGAACTTGGAGGTTGTGGTGTTCCCATGCGCCTGCTGCCCTTGTCCTTCTAGGTGGAAGAGGACACGGGTTTGGGAGGTGCTGTCGAAGAAGCCTTGGCGAGTTGCTGCAGTGCATCTTGTAGATGGTACACACTGCAGCCACGGTACGCCGGTGGTGGAGGGAGTGAATGTTTAAGGTGGTAGATGGAGTGCCAATCAAGCGGGCTGCTTTGTCTTGGATGGTGTTGAGCTTCTTGAGTGTTGTTGGAGCTGCACTCATCCAGGCAATTGGAGAGTATGCCATCACACTCCTGACTTGTGCCTTGTAGATGGTGGAAAGGCTTTGGGGAGTCAGGAGGTGAGAAACTCACCGCAAAATACCCAGCCTCTGACCTGCTCTTGTAGCCACAGTATTGACGTGGCTGGTCCAGTTAATTTTCTGGTGAATGGTGTCCCCCAGGATATTGATAGTTGGGGAGTCGATGATGGTAATGCCGTTGAATGTCAAGGGGCGGTGGTTAGGCACTCGCTTGTTGGAGATAATCATTGCCTGGCACTTGTGCGGCGCGAATGTAACCTGCCACTTATTAGCACAAGCCTGAATGTCGTCCAGGTCTTGCTGCATGCAGGCATTGACTGCTTCATTATCTGAGGAGTTGTGAATGGCACTGAACACTGTGCAGTCATCAGCAAACATCCCCACTTCTGACGGAGGGAAGGTCATTGATGAAGCAGCTGAAGATGGTTGGGCCTAGGACACTGCCCGGAGGAACTCCTGCAGCGATGTCCTGGGGCTGTGATAATTGACCTCCAACCACCAAAACCATCTTCCTTTGCGCTAGGTATGACTTCAGCCAGTGGAGAGTTTTTCCCCCGATTCCCATTGACTTCAGTTTTACTAGGGCTCCTTGATGCCACAGTCTGTCAAATGCTGCCTTGATGTCAAGGGCAGTCACTCTCACCTCACCTCTGGAATTCAGCTGTTTTGTCCATGTTTGGACCAAGGCTGTAATGAGGTCGGGAGCCGAGTGGTCCTGACGGAAATCAAACTGGGCATCAATGAGCAGGTTATTGGTGAGTAAGTGCTGCTTGATAGCACTGTCGATGACACCATCCATCACCTTGCTGATGATTGAGAGTAGACTGATGGGGAGGTAATTGGCTGGATTGGACTTGTCCTGCTTTTTGTGGACAGGACATACCTTGGCAGTTTTCCACATTGTCAGATAGATGCCACTGTTATAGCTGTACTGGAACAGCTTGGCTAGAGGCACGGCTAGTTCTGAAGCACAAGTCTTCAGCACGACAGCCAGGATGTTGACGGGGCCCACATCCTTTCTGTATCCAGTGCACTCAGCCGTTTCTGGATATCACATAGTGTGAATCGAATTGGTTGAAGACTGACTTCTGTGGACCTCAGGAGGAAGCCAATATGGATCATTCACTCGGCACTTCTGGCTGCAAACTCTTCAACTTTGTCTGTTGCACTCACACGATGGGCTTCACCATCATTGAGGATGGGGATATTCATGGAGCCTCCTCCTCCCGTTAGTTGTTTAATGGTCCACCACCATTCACGACTGGATGTGGCAGGACTGCAGAGCTTTGATCTGATCCGTTGATTGTGGGATCGCTTAGCCCTGTCTATAGCATGCTGCTTCCGCTTTTTAGCATGCATGTAGTCCTGTGTTGCAGCTTCTCCAGGTTGGCACCTCATTTTTAGGTACACCTGGTGCTGCTCCCGGCATGCTCTTCTACACTCCTTATTGAACCAGGGTTGGTCCCCTCGCTTGATGGTAATGATAGAGTGAGGGATATGCCGGGCCGTGAGGTTACAGATTGTGGTGGAATACAATTCTGCTGCTGCTCATGGCCCGTAGCATCTCATGGATGCCCCGTTTTGAGCTGCTGGATCTGTTCTGAATCTATCCATTTAGCACGGTGGTCATGCCACACAACACGATGGAGGGTGTCCTCAGTGTGAAGACAGGACTTCGACTCCACAATGACTGTGCGGTGGTCACTGCTACCAATGTTTTCAAGGACAGCTGCATCTGTGACAGGTAGATTGGTGAGGTCGAGGTCAAGTAGGTTTTTCCCTCATGTTGGTTCTCTCACCACCTGTCGCAGGCCCAGACTAGCAGCTCTGTCCTTCAGGACTCGGCCAGCTCGGTCGGTAGTGGTGCTACCGAGCCATTCTTGGTGATGGACATTGAAGTCCCTCACCCAGAGTACATTCTGTGCCCTTGCTACTCTCGGTGCTTCTTCCAAGTGGTGTTCAACATGGAGGAGTACTGATTCATCAGCTGAGGGAGGGCGGTAGGTGGTAATCAGCAGGAGGTTTCCTTGCCTATGCTTGGCCTGAAGCCATGAGACTTCATGGGGTCTGGAGTCAATGTTGAGGACTCCCCGGGCCACTCTTTCCCGACTGTATACCACTGTGCCAACACCCCTGGTGGGTCGGTCTTGCCGGTGGGACAGGACATACCCAGGGATGGTGATGGAGGAGTTTGGGACATTGGCTGAAAGGTATGATTCTGTGAGTATGACTATGTCAGGCTGTTGCTTGCTCTCCCAATTTTGGCACAAGTCCCCAGGTGTTGGTGAGGAGGACTTTGCAGGGTGTGCCATTGTCGTGTCCATAGCCGGTGCCAAGGTCGATGCCGGGTGGTCCGTCTGTTTTTTAAATTTTATTCTTATTGTTTTTCGCAACTGAGTGTTTTGCTAGGCCATTTCAGAGGGCAGTTAAGAGTCAACCACATTGCTGTGGGTCTGGAGTCGCATATAGGCCAGACCAGGTAAGGACAGCAGATTTCCTTCCCTAAAGGACATTAGTGAACCAAATGGGTTTCGATGACAATCCGGTAGTTTCATGGTCACCATTACTGATACTAGCTTTTTATTCCAGATTTATTTAATTAACTGAATTTAAATTCCCCAGCTGCCATGGTGGGATTTGAACTCACATCTCTGGATCATTAGTCCAGGCCGCTGGATTACTAGTCCAGCAACATAACCACTATGCTACCGTTCCCCTACATTTTACTCATTTAGAAATAATAATGAAAGTTCGGAGTGATTATTTGCACAAACTCTGACGTGACATTCTGCCCATGCGAACTGTATGGGGGGGCGAGCCTAAACACTGTCCCGCCCCCAACAGAGCCGTGCATGCGCGCCCGATGTTCCAACCTAGCTGTAGAGCTGCGGCCTGCGTCCTGAACCATGTTTCCTCCCTGTGGAGAAGGTCAGGAGATCGGAACGGGAGAGGAGAGGACAGGAGCTCGGAGAGGGGAGAGGACAGGGGATCGGAGGGGGGTGGGGGAAGGACAGGGAATCGGCGAGGAGGAGAGGACAGGGGATTGGCACGAGGAGAAGACAAGAGCTCGCAGGTGGGGAGAGGAGAGAGGATCGGAGTGGGGGAGCGGACAGTAGATTGGAGGGAGGGAGAGGAGAGGGGTTGGGGGGAGAGGACAGGGGTTAGGAGGGGGGGAGAGGACACGGGATCGGAGGGGGGAGAGCAGAGGGGATCGGAGAGGAGCGAGGACAGCGCATCGGAGCAGCGAGAGGAGAGGAGCGCAGAGGGGAGAAGGTCAGGAGCTCGGGGGGGAGAGAAGTTCAGGAGCTCGGTGGTGGGGAGGAGGTCAGGAACTCACCGGGAGGGGAGCACGGTGAGAACAGTTTATCCATAACCAATAAACCTGTTAACAATCCGTGACCAACACGCAATACCCCACCAGTCACCGCAGCTCTCACCCAGAGTGTTTAGTTTGATGGAGTGATTAGCGACAGTGTGGGTACTTCCGGTTTTCAGTTGACCCGTGATGTCATCCTGTGCATAAGCTGGTCCACTCGATGATGTAATTCTCAGCACATGCTAAAAATCTACAGTTCTGCTAGTGATGTCACTTGAAATGACATCACCCTCACCTGTTCTCGTTTAATGAACTGTGTCTCACTAAACCAACCCTGCAGCTCAAATTATGTAAAATAGTCACTGCTGTGGATTTCAAACAACAAATTAGGCAGTATTTACAGAAAGAGAAACAGAGTTAATGTTTCACGTTCTGATGAAAGGTCATCAACCTGAAACATTGGGGGGAATTTTGCCAGCCCTGGGGAGGCGGGTTTGGAGGCGGGACTGCCGGGAAAATGGCAGAATCTGGGTGCGGGTAACCATCCCGCCCCCAACCCGCCTCCGTGTCATCTTCCCAGGAGGCAGGTACCCGACCCGCGCCGGGTCCCGTCTCCCCGAGATGTCCGGTGTGCAGGTGACTGATGAGTGTAAGTGTGGAGAGGTAAGTGTATGAGGTGTGTGTAAAGTGTTTTAATAAGTTTTACTTACCTTTACTTCTTCCTGCAGACTTCATCCCTTCAGGTCTCGGGAGTCCCTGATCTTGCCGACACAGAAATCAGAATGGCTGCTGAACTGTCAAAAGCTGCAGCCTTCTGCTTTCTGCTCAGGAGAGCTCTCTAACTGAGCCCGAGTGGAAGGACTCAACTTAGAGGACAGATTGTCAGTGTTTGACAGCTTCACAGAGCCGTCAAACGCTGACATTTCATCTGTCAAAAGCTCTTGACAGATGAAACGTCACTCGCTGACATCACCTGTAACCGGCTTTCCCTGAATTGGCCTGCTAAGCCCTCTGGGCGGGCTTAACAAGGTCAATCAAGGGAAAATTGCGTGGGTTGGCCACAAGTCGATGGAGGCGGGACTAAAACCCGACAAATGGGAGTCCCGCCTCCAAAAGCTCCCCATTGAGAAAATCCAGCCCATTAACTCTGCTTCTCCCTCCACAAATGCTGTATGACTTGCTGAGCACTCAACTGATGATTGGGAGGGGGTCGACAGGGCAGGCCGTACATGGCCGTGTGAGAGTTATCTTGCTTTTCTAGGTGACCCTGCACATTAACAGGTAAATGCCACTGTCATGGCTGCACTGGAGCAGCTTGGCTTGGTGAACCTGCCTGTAGCAATGACTGGATCAAATTACACATTGTAGAGACTTTGAATTACCCTCCAGCAGGCAGGATCAAACTACACATTCCAGACAAACTGTTGAGTGTGTCTTGTCCTCCAGAAATCTGGTCCAACCCACTTGTGGTGCAAATAAATGCAGCCATTAAAGTTTGCTTATTGCTGTTCATAAGTATCACTTTTAAATCAAATTGATGCACCTGGGATTCCTTCTGTCAGAGTAGTTTTGAAGACTTTATCAGCAAGTGCACCATTATTGGTACATTATGATCCTAAGTTGCTGCTGATTTTATCATTTGATGCATCTTGACCGTGTACGAGCTGTGATTGCCCACCAATATCCTAATGCCTCCAAACGACCAATAGCATTTGTGCCCCCTACCCTAACTTCCTCCAAGACCAGTGATTCACAAATCAAATATGAAGCCCTTGTAATCATCTTTGGAGTGAAGAAATTTCACACACACATTATTTTGTTCTATGTACTGATTATAAGCATCTGGCGTTCGTATTCTCTGAGAACAAAGGAACACCAGTTTTACCTTTCATGAGAATTCAAAAATGGACTATTCGATTATCAGCTTTTCAGTATGAAATCAAGTTTAAATCATCAGAATCAAATGCTGATGCAGAGGTTTTGTCCTGCCGCCCTATATCAGATCCACTTATTGTCAAAGATTTGACCATCAAGAAATTGTTTACTAAGCAGTGGAACCCTCCTCATTACGGTCAGTGACATAGAAGTAACGATCCTGTACTATCCCGTGTTATGTACTACATGGTGAGTGGATGATGGAGTTTTGCCAGCAGAACTACAATTATACGGTAGACATTGAGATGAATTGTCGATTAAAGAAGATCCAGGAATTACAGGCTGGTATAGTAAGAATGAAAGGATTAGCTAGAATGCACATGCAGTGGCCTTCCCTAGATTGCAACATAGAAATGCTGTTCATGAGTATCAAGCCTGTCAGATCAACCTACCTGTAACCTTGCAGACAAAACCATGGCAGAGTATTCATGTTGATTTCACTGAGCTGAAGATACAGGCATGTGGGCCGCAAAATTCGTCACATTGGCGCCGGCTGTTAAGGTCGGTTTCGGCAAAAAAATGGCAGCCGCCTTGCTTCTGCTCACTTCTGGCGTGGGCCGCGGTGGCTGCCATTTTGGACAAGTCAGTAGCGCGGCCGTTGCCTGCGTTCGCCAGAAGAATGCTATTGAGGCAGATTGTGACCTGCACGCTGATTTGATGCACGACCTGCCATTTTTGACATCGCTGTTCCAATCAACACCCTCTCCTAAATACAAACAGCTATTTAAAGGGATCATCAACATCTTTCAGGTGACTTGCTTTTTGATTTCTACTGGCTCTGTGTAAGTTTGTGGAAGTGTTTGCAGCTTTCTAGAGTTGTTTAAGGTTGGTGAGATGACAGGGAGTGGTGCTGCAAGTGGAAAAGGCCTTGCTTCTGGCTTCAAGGGTTCTGGTCAGACCACTTGCTCCCAGTCATGGGGGCTCTACTTGCAGTCCCCCTCACGCCTCCATGCTCCTTGACACTGACAAGAGGCTCTCTGGCCGGCCTGCCATTGTACCAAGCATTTCTGTGTGCATCCCCATCACCATTCTTCTGAAGTCCATCCCATCGAAGTCCTCATCTGAGTCCTGTGCAGCAGAACTCGTATGTGAACTCGCCCTCCGGGGAGCTGGCACCCGAGCGACCCTTTCCCCCTGGCCTGGCTGCAGCCCACTCATGCCTGGTGACTCACCACATGCAGATCCTGCCTTCAAACTACCCTCTAAAGTACGTGCAGTGCCATTTTCTGAACTGATGTCTGGGAGTGTCAGATCAAGTGATGGTGCATCTTCTTCTCCATCACTCTCCTCCTCTTCTTGTTGGAGACTGGCTGGCCTGCGGGCAGTTCTTGAGTATCTGAAAGGAGAATGGCATAAGGGTCGGGTTGCGTTGAGGGGAGGGGGGATAGCAAGATGTGCATGCTTACACCATCAACAGCTTGTAAGTGAGAAGAGATGAGGTGAAGTGGGATGTTAGAAGAAGGATTAGTTATGAGCATACTGTCATCAGCAATGCTTTCAACCTCACCGCTCACCACGGCCTCAATTACAGCCCCTCCAATGATCTCCAGTACAGTCTCCTCCAGCTCAGTAAGGTTCTGCAGATGTGCTTCATCCCCACCTGTCTGCCACTGCTCATGGCGGTTGTGAGCCACCTTGGCCTGCAAGAGAAAGGGAAGTATGTCAGTGAGTGTGGTGCAATGTGTTTGGGTGATGTGCCTGTCATGGTTGAATAGCTGACATTGTGTGCAAGGTGTGAGATGTGGGTGTGAGGCTTGGAGCAGTGGTAAGTATGTGAGGGTGAGGGTGAAGCTATGATTGTGAGGTATGAGTTGTGATTGCTAGAGAGTGTTGGTAGGTGAGTGATGGGGGTGTGGTGCATTGAGCATTGTGTGAGGCTAGTGCTGCAGTTGGTGGGATATGGCATTTGAAGATGCATTAACTCACCTTGACCACTTGTGTGAGGTCATTAAACTTCTTGCGGCGCTGGATCCAGGACCTGGGGGCAACATTCGTGATACTGGTGTCTTGTGCTATCTCCTCCCATTGCCTTCTGGCATTCTGCCTGGAAGGCCTCCTGCCCCCTGCAGGTAGAGGACCTGTCTTTTTCTGTGTACCCCCAGGACCAAGGCCTCCAGTGCTGCATCAGAAAAGCGCCTTGTCCTTTCTCTTCCCTGTTGCGACATGGCTGCATCCAGAGTGACAATGAAGTGCTTCTGCAATGACGCACCTCCGCTTTAAGAAGTGCCGAGAGCCTAGGCAAAATTTGACCTAATATTGGCCCCCTCTTGAGCACAGAGCCAACCAGCAGTGTGTTTAGTGCTGAGCTCAGCGCTCCAATCATTATAATGAGCAGCCAGCACGAATTTTGTGAGCTGCCTGCACCACGTTGAACAGGCGCAGGCAGATCCCCGTGCCCGTTTTCGAGCCCAATGTTGGATTGCCAACTTGGAAGCAATGTCACATGGGAGAAAGGGCATTGGGCCATACTTTGCTGGAGCGGCGGATCTCATGGCGTGCCCCATTAGTTAAACTTGTTCGTGCATGTTTAGGTTTAAAAAAACAATTGCCCACAAAGTTGCTGGAAGTGTGAGCTGCTGATGGTGCAGCGAGGGCAACAGGGCATCTGGGACCTTGGTGAACAAGGGGACCAACAGTGTATCTCCTTAACCAATGAGATGTAAGGAATGAGAAATAAACAGAGAAATGACTGAGAAGAGGGATGTATTAGAGTGGGTGAATTCAATGTCAAATCAGGTATGGAAAGAGAAATAAAGAGAGGGAAAGGAAGACTGGATTAAGAGAGAGAGAAAAAAGAGACAGAAAGGAAAAGCAAGAAAGGCGATTGGCAGAAGAACCAAAGGCGACATGAGGAAAAACTTTTTTACGCAGCGAGTGGTTAGGATCTGGAACGCACTGCCTGAAAGGGTGGTGGAGACAGATTCAATCGTGGCTTTCAAAAGGGAATTGGATAAGTACCCGAAGGAAAAAAAATTTGCAGGGCTACGGGGAAAGGGCGGGGGATTGGGACTAACTGAAGTGCTCTTGCCGAGAGCCGGCACGGGCACGACGGGTTGAATGGCCTTCTTCTGTGCTATAACCATTCTATGATTCTAGGAAAAAAAATTAAAATTTTAAATTTTAAATTCATAAAATCTCCTGAAAAAATTCACAATCTGAATAAATGAGACTCCACACTTATAATTGTTTACTTTCTAGACAACAGAGGTTTATTGGCAGTTAATCACATTGTTAAAAGTGTACTTAAGCTGTTAATTACAAGACTTAACTTGCTGTGGCGAGTTTAATGGACAATTAATGTGCAAATGCAGCAACTTCATGAAAATCACGGGGAGGTTAAGCGCAAGATGCCACTCTTACGAAGCTAAGGGCAGAGCGGTATAAATCGGCCAGCAACTTGTGGCGATTCGCAATTCACGGGGTATCTCTTCCTTGCTACAAGTTGCTGGCCGATTTGTGCATTAATAACAGCGTGCGTCGTTCAGACAACATTATTTCTGCAGCAAAATCTGGCCCGATGTTCTTAGCTGTTAACCAGGTTCATTCTTGGAGATGATCATTTCCACGTTGGAGTTCTGAGGGGGGGAATCTGATATGAATGGTGCTTGCATATTGTAAACTGAACACTAGATGGCCCCTGAAAGGGTAAGCGCGTAGCAATTACCATTCTCTTGTATTACATTTGTTATTCTTTGATGGGAATGATCTAGAGGGTCTGTAAAATAAAGCAGCTCGTTATTGCTACCAATTTGAGTGTTTATTTGGACGTAACAGATGAGGAAGAGTTTAGAGAGGTTATTCCTCAAAGAGCAAGCTGAATGGAATGGGAATGAGACCATTGTAGTCGCTGATCTGGGAGAGCCAGTGACGGGTGTCACAGTAGATGTGGCATAGAATTCCAAGGAAGGAGTAGAGGGAGGCCTCGTTCACGAATGATTCAAACCTGGAACAGTGACAAGAGAGAAGGTAGGCTGGGAAGTTAGATAAAGTGGGGCGAGGAAAAAATGGGATGTATTACTGCATATGTTATAGATATGTTACAGTATAGTGGAGTATAATATTAAGTGGCCAATATTGCAATGTAACATGGTAAATAGTAAAAATCGGAATATAATGGAATTACTGAATAGAGAGGTATGACACTAAATTGGATGTGTAACAGCAGAATGGATTATGACACTGAATGGCATGTAGTGCATTGTAATAAGGGATATGTACAATTGTACAACTGTGTTGAATTACTGCACTATTTGGAAAGGTCACTAAGTGGCATCATTGCACTATAATGGGTTAGTAGATTAAGCTACACAAATCAATATCAATGTGAGAAGAAGTAATGGCAAATAGAAAGATGGATTAGAGTAAGCATCAAGAAAAACAACTTCTCCAGATAAAGCAGCAGGATACTTAAAATGGTAAAGGAGAAGGTCCTTTAGAGGATAGACTGGCTAAGAATATCATGGAGGATAGTGATATGACAGGTGCGTTAGATAATTCATCACATCAGTCCTCAGGAAGTAAGACTACAGAAACATTCTAGGCCTAGTTAAACAGGCTCCAGAATCTATTACATATATAGAGGTCAGTAAAGCATCTTTTATAAATAAATCTAAAGCAGTAAGTGTCACCATTGTCCTGTTTCAAGATATGGCATCCAATTAGCATTAGTTGGGACACACTGTACTATTATGAAGCAGAGGCCTACGATGTCAGAGTGATTGAATATATGATCAACAGTATTGAATGGGTGCATCCCCCCTGTGGACTACTACATCTTAAGCTGGCATATGCTACAGTAAGAGAGCTTCAGAGAACGATCTTCTTGAGTGCATAATTTACTGAGTTATCAGCCATGGTTTGGAATGCGAATGATGTAGATGAATCATCTGTGCAAGTATGACAGGAAGATTCATGAACCTAGGAATTTGCATCATCTGAGAATGTTTTTGTAAAAGGTGCTGCGTAAGATAGTGAGCTATCTTTTGACATTAAAACTTTATAGAATGAAGAAAAAAAGTGGACAGGAAAAATAGTTGAATACACTGGCAGCATTTATCTTAAGACTTTTTCTTTTACTACTCGATAAGTGTGGAAAAAACGCTTCAGTTCTTCAGGTAATTACAGCAGCTGATTCACTGAACTTAGCGTACTTTGCACCTACTAAATTGTTCCTGTCATTCGATTCCTTGTCCGAATGACAGTGATCAAGAGGCTGACAGTAGGAATCTCAGGTACCTTGATAGTTTTGATGGATGATTACCAGCTTCTTCCCATATTGGTTCCGATTCAGGACAGAGAATGTGAAAATTCCCAGCATTTTATTTTTATAAGACTGCCTGTAAGTGTTGCGTTTGAAGATTGAGTTTGCAGCCAGCTCTTCCAAATAGTAAAATCTTTCAAGAGTGACTTGCTACTCCAGCAATTGATATTCAGATGGCTTGTGGAGATCGCTTCACAATTGTGTTAATGAACAGAAATGAAGGTGCTTCAGCAAATATTAATTGAGCTATGCAAGTCTATCTTCATAAAAATAAAATGTACAAGATGTGGTATGAAAGGCATTTGACAATTGATTTGAGTTTTAAAGTTATCAGCAAAATCATCCAGGTTATGGATAAACAGGTGACATGGATGGGAAAAAATGCTACTCTTTGCTGTATCAGCCGGTATGGCAGTGATACACAATACATCTGCTGATGCATCCAAGGAGAATTTATAAAATCAGAGAATCATAGAATGATACAGCACAGAAAGAGGCCATTTGGCCCATTGTGCCTGTGCCGGCTGTTTGGTAGAGCTATCCAATTAGTCCCACACCCCTGCTCTTTCCCCATAGCCCTGTAAATGTTTTCCCTTCAAGTATTTATCCAATTCCCATTTGAAAGTTATTATTGAATCTGCTTCCACCGCCCTTTCAGGCAGTTCATTCCAGGTCACAACAACTCGCAGCATATTTTATTTTCCTCATGTCGCCTCTGGTTCTTTTGACAATCAACTTAATTCTGTGTCCTCTGGTTACCGACACTTCCGCCACTGGAAACAGTTTCTCCTTATTTTCTCTATCAAAATCGTTCATGATTTTGAACACCTCTACCAAATCTCTTCTTAACCTTCTCTACTCTAAGCAGAACAACCCCCAGCTTCTCCATTCTCTCCACATAACTGAAGTTCCTCATCCCTGGTACCATTCTACCACATCTCTTCTACACCCTCTCTAAGGCCATGGCATCCTTCCTAAAGTGTGGTGCCCAGAATGTTACACAGTAATCCATCTGAGGCCTAACCAGTGTTTTATAAAGGTTTAGCATAATTTCCTTGCTTTTGTACTCTATTCCTCTATTAATAAAGCCAAGGATTCCAGATGCTTTTTTTAACAGCTTTCTCAACTTGTCCTGCCACCTTCAAAGATTTGAGTACATACACCCCCAGGTCTCCCTGTTCCTGCATCCTCTTTAAAATTGTACCATTTCATTCATATTGCCTCTCCTCATTCTTCCTACCAAAATGTATCACTTCACACTTCGCTACTTTAAATTCCATCTGCTATGTGTCTGCCCATTTCACCAGTCTGTCTAAGTCCTTCTGAAGTCTGTTACTATCCTCCTCATTGTTTACTACATTTCTGAGTTTCGTTTCATCTGCAAACTTTGATATTATGCCTTGTATATCCAAGTTCAGGTCATTAATATATATCAAAAAGAGCAGTAATCCTAATACCGACCCCTGGGGAACACCACTATATACTTCCTTCCAGTCTGAAAAATAGCCGTTCACCACTACTCTATGCAATATCGTTACCACCTCCTCACTTACTGTGACATTGGCAGCATACTCTAGTGAAGACAGATGGAAAGTACTCATTTAATACCTAAGCCATACCCTCTGCCTCCACAAGAAGATCTCCTTTTTGGTTTCTAATTGGCCACACCCTTCCTTTTACTTTTTTAATTATTTATATGTTTATAAAAGACTTTTGGGTTCCCTTTTATGTTAGCCACTAATCTATTCTCATACTCTCTCTTCCCCCTCTTATTCCTTTAGATCTCCTCTGTACTTTCTGTAGTCAGCTTAGATCTCTGCTGTATTATGAACCTTACATTTATCATAAGCCTCCTTTCTCTGTTTCATTTTGATTATATCTTTAGTCATCCAGGGAGCTCTAGCTTTGGATGCCCTTCCTTTCCCCCTCATGGGAATCTGTCTACTCTGTACCCAAACCATCTCCTCTTTGAAGGCCTCTCATTATTCAATTACTGTTTTTCCTACCAATTTTTGATTCCAATCCGCCTGGGTCAGATCCCTTTTCAACTCACTGAAATTAACCCTCCTCCAGTTAAGTATTTTTATGCTTGATTGTTCCTTGTCCTTTTCCATAACTATTCTAAACCTGATGATATTATGATCACTGTTCCCCAACTGCTCCCACACTGAAACATGCTCCACTTGCCCCACCTCATTCCACAGATCTAGATCCAGCACTGCTTATTTCCCTATTGGGCTGGAAACACACTGATCAAGAAAGTTCTCTTGTACACATTTCAGGAATTCCTCCCCCTCTTTGCCCTTTACACTGTTACTATCCCAGTCTATATTAGGAGAATTAAAGTTCCCCATTATCACTACCCTATCATTCTTGCATCTTTCTGTAATTTACCTGCAAATTTGCTCCTCTATCTCCTTCCCACTATTTGGTGGCCTATAATACACCCAGTAGCGTAATACCTCCTCTATTGTTCCTTAATTCTAACCAAATAGATTCTGTCTTTGACCTCTCAGCTACATCATCCCTTTCCAGTGCCATAATAGTTTATTTGATCAATACTGCCAAACCCTCTCCTTTTTTTCCTTCCCTGTCTTTCCTGAATACCTTGTAGCCAGGAATATTAAGTTCCCAATTCTCCCCTTCTTGAGCCAGGTCTCTGTTATTTCCACAATATCAAAGTCTCGTGTGGAAACTTGTGCCTGCAGCTCACCAACCTTATTTATCATGCTGCATGCATTTGCGCACATGCACTCCAAACTCAACTTAGGCTGTCTCGCATTTGCCCCCTGTCTGATCCCTCCTATTTCCGAAGTATTCTTTACTCTAGTGCTATTTCTCTCTCCCAGTCCTCTGTGCACCTTGTTTTTCCTCTGTCAAGTTTCATCCTGGTGCCCCGCCCCCTGCCAAATTAGTTTAACCCCTCCCCCACAGCACTAATTAATCCCCACACCCCCCAGTGTGGATATTGGTCCCAGCTCTTTTGAGCAGGTCCCTCCTGTATTATTAGCCTACATTAATTGGAACTAAAGAAACAAAGTCTTGCATTTATATAGCGCTTTTCATGACCTCAGGACGTCCCATAGCACTTTACAGTCAATTAAGTACTTTTGAAGTCACTGTTACAATGTAGGAAATGCGGCAGCCAAATTGCGCACAGCAAGGTTCCACAAACTGCAATGTGATAATGACGAGATAATTTGTTTTAGTGTTAAACATTAGCCAGGACACCAGGGAGAACTCCCCTGCTCTTTTTCGAATAGTTTTTACGTCCACCTGAGAGGGCAGCTGGGGCCTCGGTTTAACATCTGATCTCAAAGACGGCACCTCCGACAGTGCAGCACTCCCTCAGTACTGCACTGGAGTGTCAGCTTAGATTTTGCGCTCAAACCTTTGGAGTGGGACTTGAACCCACAATCTTCTGACTCAGAGGCAAGTATGCTACCAACTGAGCCACGGCTGACACTCAGCACTGTAGTTAACAAAAGTGAGCCATTTGACCAATGTAAATGATTTTTTCCCCCACACATTATGGCAAACAGCAGAAGAAACATCAAACACAGACATACTGTATTACTAGAAGTACAAAACAAATAGTTTACCAAACTGAAAATGTTATTTTGATGCACAAAAGTTCAAGTGCCCAGAGGTGAAAGCCATGGAAGAGGTTAATTCATTGGCAATAAAAAGTCAGAAAACTCTCTGAAGTTTGAAGGACAGCTGAAGAATGCAGGAGTAGCTAGACAAAAAAAAGGCTCTAACAACAAAAGGCTCTGTCCTGTCTTTATCTCCACGTATAACTGTCCTTCGACTTGGAAAAAAGGCAAGCTATTCAGAGAAGGAGGAGGTCTCTCACTATCCTGAAGAAGATATGGAAACAGAAGATAATTCCCTTTGGGAACAAGATCTTTAATTATACAGTTGGCCAGTGAAGGGTGCTCTCTACTATGAATCCTCCACAGGCTCTTTGAAAGAGCCGGCGCAGACTCAATGGGCCGAATGGCCTCCTTCTGTACTATACTATTCTATTCAATGATTTAACACAGGTAAAATGGAAAGATCAGCTAGCATGTGGGAGGGATGGCTGTGCATGTCCCTCACCACAATCCCAGAACAACATCTCACATTTATTTGACCTAGCACAACATCCCAAGGTGCTTCACAAATGGGGGTCACACCAAAGAAGGAATAGGAAGGAAATCAAGGGAGGTGGCTTAAGGCTTTGTTGAAAAGGTAGGTTTTAAGGGGGCTTTTTAAAAGTAGGGAGAGATGTAGCATGGCAGAGGGATTTAGGAAGGGAGTTCCGGAATGTGTGGGCTTGATGGCCCAAGATTCTGCTGCCAATAGTAAAGCAGAAGGAGGGAAACTTGCAGTAGAGTAGAGTTGGAAGAGAGTGACAGGGCTGGAGGAGGTTGTAGAAGAAGAGAGGAGTGAGGTCATGGAGGGATCTATAGATGAGGGTGAAGATCTTGAAGATCTTGGTGAGCGAGTCAGTGGAGGTTGGGAAGTGTTCTGATATCTAAAACAAATCATGTTACCAGTTTATAAAAAGTGTAAAGGTTTGGCATGCCAGTCATGAGGAAAATTACGACTGGTCATGCATTCTCTTATTCTTGACCCCTTTTTAGAGTGGCCAACCCGAGCAAAAGGTCCTTAATAGGAAAGTTGGAGCTGTGGAGAGTCCATTCTCTAGCAGTATCCTCTAAACTCATGTCTGAATCTTGACCACTGTCAGTAGGTTTCCTAATGATCTAAACTGTAAGCATATTACTTCTAGCCATTTATGTACCATTCAAATCTTGCTGAAAAGTGATAAGAGTTCCACACATTTACTGAATCCTATACTTTCTGAATGGGGTCTATTGCCACTGAAAAGTTCTTCCAGTCTAACATTTCTAGAGAATATGAAGTTAATTGCTTGAATGACCAATTTACTAATGGCATTTTCGAAGAGCAGACTTCTTGGTAATTAGAACAGTAGCCCACAATGATCAAGTATTTTTATATATTCAGCGGGATTTGAAACAACTTTCTGCCAGGGGCTTGTGGTAACTCGATGCAGGGTAAACAGCTCCATCTGCTCTTTATGTTGATAACTAAGATAGGAAGTTCAAATCTTCACTGCATTATTTATATCCTCGTATAGTTTTAGCTATTGTATATCCCCACAGGCCTTTTTCCTGCATTTATTAAGGTGTCCCACACAAATTTGCTAAAACATTTCTTTATACACACGGCAAGGAATTACAATTCTGTTGTCTTTGAAAACCAGAGTTTTGATCACTGAGTTCACTTTCATTCCAATAATTCACAGTTCCCTTGAAGCATGACTACTTGATTCTGATGCCATTGATTGTTTAAAAGTTAAAACATCAAAAGATAGATTTTCCTCTCTGGGCACCCTCCCCTTTAAGAACTGGCCAGCACCAGTGTGTGTGTGTTCCATTGCTGACTGACATCACATGAGCTTTGCCAGCGCTCTGAGGTAGCGCCTCGCTCCTCGGCCTTTGCGCCTTAAGACAGGTGTGTAGCGCCTGATTTAGCGCTCCAATCACCTCCAGGGGCGATAAAAGCCAAATTTGCAGTCGGAGGCGATAATTAGCGCCAGGCGCTAATCTTTGCGCCCGGCCGATAATTACGCCCCAAATGGGGCGATACTGAATTTCTCCCCCTATGACTCTATGACCCTGGCTGGGCCTTATTCCTAAATTATGCACTCAAACTTTCTGCTTGATGACATCTACAGCTGTACTTTGGGCCTATGCAATCTTAGGGGGAAAAATTGAGTCACGCCCCCTTTGGGGCGCTAAATTCGCCAGGGCGCTACTTGTAGCGCCCCGGAAAAATTAGCACCCCCATGGCCAAAATTGAGTGCTAGCACCCCAAGAGGGAAGCGGGACGCTATTGGATGCACCCCGCCTCCCTCTTGGGGCGCTGCGAGGGAATATCGTGGCGCCACGCGCTGCGGCACGTCGAGCCGCAGTATTGCAGGCCTTCCTCCCCTTTTTAAAGGGGAGGGGCCTTGCGCAGCGCAACCCGGGGCCCAGCTGGGCCACCAGGGATCGGAGTGCCGGCAAAAGAGCCCGGCACTCAAGAGAAGTGCCAGGCTCCTGGAGCGCAGCCGGCACTCCGCGGGGGGGGCGGGTCAGGAGGCCGGGGACGGCAGCGGAGGCAGGTGCTGGCAGGCTGCCAGCAACAAAAATGGCCGCCCGGCACCTCGCCTTTAAATAGCACCGCCCCGGCCACAGGTAGGCCCCCCTGACCCCGTCGGACATAGTGTTTGGCGATAAGTCAGGGGGACGCTACCGAAGATCGCGGCCGGGACGCGAGCGGGACGCTAACGGTAACCGCCGCTGCTAACCTCCCGCTGAATTTCGCGGGAGGCGTTGGCGGTGTCGCGCCCGGGCGCTAGTTGCTTTGCGCCCCGTTAAATGGGAGGCGCAAAGCAACCGAATTTTTCCCCCTTTTAGTCTTCTGACTTCTGATCTGCAGCCAGAAGGCCTTGAGTGACTCCAATTTTCAGGAAGTGGGGTGGGTGAGAGGTTGCTGTGATTTAGAAGTAAAGATCAATATTTGGTTCTCCTCAGCCTGATCTCTGTCTGACCCACCAGTCAGAAACTCTGGCTAAGATCCATATAGCCAAAAGCAAAATACTGCGTATAGCCAAATCTGTGCCATGTTTGCACCAAGCACAATTTTGGACCTGCCTAAAGTGTTCTTGCCAAAAGTAGGCAATGGCTTCATTTAATTGTTATAATACATTTAAATGAAGCCAAACACTAATTTTCACATGCGTTGGGCAGGATGGAGTTGGGAGCTTATTTCTCCCATTCGGAATGGGCTTAGTAACGCTCAATGTGCAATTAAGTTCTTAGAAGATTCTGAAGTTTTTTAATCTTTTATTCTTGAGTTTTGCAGTACATTTTTAATAATGCTTGACTTCCTTTCTGACATTTATAATGAAAAAAAATTCAATCTTTTAAAAAATATTTGATAATCTCTCTTTTTCTCCTAAAAGTGTGTTTTACGTGGAGATTAATATTATCTGTTAATTCAACTGGAAACCTGACCGCATTTACTAGACTTTAGCAGAGAAGGAAGAACTGAGGATAAAGAGGAGATATGAAAAAGGAGTTCTTGCAATATAAAATTTCACAGGAGCTCTAAGGTATCTGAGTAAAGTCACTTCTGGCCAGCAAGTCAAGTTCAAATTGGTGATGGGGGTTAGGTTTGAAATGTACCAACTCTCACGCCCACGCAGAATTGCCATCTGCTCCTGGCTGGCTTCCCACTTGGAGCTAAAATCGGCTCCCAGGTCAACATTTTATAATAGGTCAGATAAGTAGTTGAAGGAAAGGGGAATAAAGGGATATGGGAACAACGTGGGCACATGGGATTAGGACTACTGCTCATAGAGGGGGATACGCACCAGCACAGACTAGTTGGACCCATTTCTATTTTTAACATTTTATATGAAGTCAATATTAAACTACAAGAGGTATGATCAAAGTATACAGAACTGCAATGTTGGCATAGTCATGTTTGCCCTTTTTCCTCAGTCCTTTTTTTGGGTATTTCGTACAGACAAACTTCTCAAACATGTTCTCTCAGCTAGGAATCACGAGGCAAATAAAAAGACCTAGGGCTAGAAATTCATTATAGCCCAGGAAAGGGCGGTGTCATTAGAAAAGTTGGAGAATTAGTGGCAGGCGCTAATTACATAGGAGTACATAGGATATACGGCACAGAAACAGGCCATTCGGCCCAACCAGTCCATGCCGGTGTTTATGCTCCACTCAAGCCTCCTCCTGTCTTTTCTCATCTAAATCTATTAGCATATCCCTCTATTCCCTTCTCCCTCATATGCTTGTCTAGCCTCCCCTTAAATGCATCAATACTTTCCGCTTCAACCACTCCCTGTGGTAGCGAGTTCCACATTCTCACCACTCTTTGGGTAAAGAAGTTTCTTCTGAATTCCCTATTGGATTTCTTGGTGACTATCTTATATTGATGGCCTCTAGTTATGCTCTTCCCCACAAGTGGAAACATTCTCTCTGTATCCACTCTATCAAAACCTTTCATAATTTTAAAGACCTCTATTAGGTCACCCCTCAGCCTTCTTTTTTCAAGAGAAAAGAGACCCAGACTGTTCATCCTTTCCTGATATGTATACCCTCGCATTTCTGGTATCATCCTTGTAAATCTTCTCTGCACCCTCTCCAGTGCCTCTATATCCTTTTTATAATATGGCAACCAGAACTGTACACAGTACTCTAAGTCTGGTCTAACCAAGGTTCGATACAGGTTTAGTATAACTTCCCTACTTTTCAATTCTATCCCCCGAGAAATAAACCCAAGGGCTTGGTTTGCTTTTTTTATGGCCTTGCTAACCTGTGGCGCAACTTTTAGTGATTTGTGTATTTGTACTCCAAGATCCCTTTGTTCCTTTACCCCACCTAGACTCCCACCCTCCAAGTGATAAGTGACCTCCCTATTCTTCCTACCAAAATGTATTACTGCACATTTATCTGTGATGAACTTCATTTGCCAATTATATGCCCATTCTGCAAGTTTATTAATGTCTTCCTGTAATTTGTTGCAGTCCTCCTCAGTATTAACTATCTCCCCCAATTTGGTGTCATCCGCAAATTTAGAAATTGTGTTTTTGATTCCAAAGTCTAAATCGTTAATATAAATTGTGAACAACAGTGGTCCCAGCACTGATCCTTGTGGAACACCACTACCCACCTTCTGCCACTGTGAATAGCTACCTTTTACCCCTACTCTCTGCTTTCTGTCTTGAAGGCAGCTAGCTATCTATTCTGATAGCAAAATACTGCGGATGCTGGAAATCCGAAATAACAACAGAAAACGCTGGAAAAACTCAGCAGGCCAGGCAGCATCCGTGGAGAAAGAAAGAGAGTTAACGTTTCAGGTCGATGACCTTTCATCAGAACTGGGAAGAGCCGGAAATCAAATAGATTTAAGGCCAGGGTAAAGCTGGGAAAAGGGGGAGGGGATAAAGGAACAAAGGTGGAGATGAAGAGACATTAAGAGACATTAAGAGATATGCAAGGCTAGAGGTGGTGTTAATGTGACAGATTAAGGCTGAATGAAGTGTGAAATCCACTGGCAGAATGAAGGACAGCTGCCAGCTTCGAGGAGGAAAAAAAAGGTGGGGGGGGGAACAAATAAAAGGGTGGATAAAATAAAATATAAATGTGATTGGAGCTGAGGTTATGATCTAAAATTGTTGAACTCGATATTGAGTCCAGAGGGCTGTAGCGTGCCTAAACGAAAGATGAGGTGCTGTTCCTCGAGCTTACGCTGAGCTTCCGTGGAACAGTGTAATAGGCCGAGGATGGTGAGGTCAGAGTGGGAGTGAAGCGGTGAATTAAAGTCCGTAAGGGGGACCCCGAGCTCCCGGTGGCCTGTCACTTTAATTCACCGCTTCACTCCCACTCTGACCTCACCGTCCTCGGCCTATTACACTGTTCCACGGAAGCTCAGCGTAAGCTCGAGGAACAGCACCTCATCTTTCGTTTAGGCACGCTACAGCCCTCTGGACTCAATATCGAGTTCAACAATTTTAGATCATAACCTCAGCTCCAATCACATTTATATTTTATTTTATCCACCCTTTTATTTGTTCCCCCCCCCACCTTTTTTTTCCTCCTCGAAGCTGGCAGCTGTCCTTCATTCTGCCAGTGGATTTCACACTTCATTCAGCCTTAATCTGTCACATTAACACCACCTCTAGCCTTGCATATCTCTTAATGTCTCTTAATGTCTCTTCATCTCCACCTTTGTTCCTTTATCCCCTCCCCCTTTTCCCAGCTTTACCCTGGCCTTAAATCTATTTGATTTCCGGCTCTTCCCAGTTCTGATGAAAGGTCATCGACCTGAAACGTTAACTCTCTTTCTTTCTCCACGGATGCTGCCTGGCCTGCTGAGTTTTTCCAGCGTTTTCTGTTGTTATTTAGCTATCTATTCTGCTACTTGTTCCCTGACTCCACATTCTCTGACCTTAGACTGCACGCAAAATTCGTGCTTACTGCTCAAAGTAATGATTGGAGTCCTAAAATTCAAGTCTTAAAGCCCAAGCTCATTGGCGTTACACTCAAAGAGTGGACCTCATTCTCAGCATTGCTGGCTGTGCAGCTGCCACAGCAAGCAGCAGGAGGACAAGGAGCAGGAGCTGGAGGACTGAACCAGCTGTACTGATGGCAGATCCACACCCCAGGGAGAGAGCCCGCAGATTCTGCGATCAAGCATTGGAGATGTTGCTGTTCGCTGTGGAGAGACGGAGGGCGGTGTTCTACCCGGCAAATGGCAGGAGGCCATCGCCGCAAGTCTTCCGCACCATGTGGAGGGAGGTAGTGCAGCACATCTCGAGCAGCACTGTGGTCCCCAGGACCCACACACAGTGCAGGAAGAAATTTAATAGCCTCACTCGGGTGGTCAGGGTGAGTCAATGCTTCAACAAATGCTACATACCCACCATCTGTACCATAATCTTCACACACTGCCCAAAGCACCACACCCACAGCACTCACCCACCAACAATCTGTACCTACCAACACTCACACCCACATCTCACAGCTTGCACGCAATGACAGCTATTCAACTATGGCAGGCACATCACCCAAACACATTGCTCCACACTCACTCACACACTTTCCTTTCTCTTGCAGGCCAAGGTGGCTCACAACAGGAGGGAGCAGGAGTGCACAGGCAGGGGACAAGCCGACACCCAACCACTTTCCGAGCTGGAGGAAAGAGTGCTGCAGATTATTGGGCGCCAGGTGGTGGGCGCCATGGCCACCGGTGACATTGATCCCCTTGGGGACAACAACGGTATGTTCATCCCTACTCCTTCTTCTCACATCCCACTTCCCCCTCACCCCACAAGCCTTTCCCACTTTCCAGCTAATCATGCTGTATGCATGCATTTCTCCCTTCCTGCCCGCTTCCCTCACCTTAACCCGTCTCTTGTGCCTTTATGCTTTCAGATAATGCGCAAACACCTGAACAGCCTGTCCCTGAGGGCACCGTAGAGAGCGAGGCGGGAGAAGAGGCGGAGGAAGAACACATCGCATCACTGCATCTCTCACCCGCAGGCACCAGCTCAGATACTGGCACTACACATTCTTTAGAGGCTAGCATAGTAGTGGGATCTGCACAGGGTGAGGCACTGGGGACAAATGGGCTGCAGCAAGGCCAGGGGGAAGGGTAGCTCGGGGGACAGCTCCCCGGAGGACAAGTTCACGTGCAAGTTCTACTGCACAAAACTCAGATGAGGACCTCAATGGGGAAGCATTTAGAAGAAGGGTGATGGGCATCCACACG
This sequence comes from Squalus acanthias, assembly GCA_030390025.1. Classification (NCBI taxonomy): domain Eukaryota; kingdom Metazoa; phylum Chordata; class Chondrichthyes; order Squaliformes; family Squalidae; genus Squalus; species Squalus acanthias. The sequence goes on from CM059435.1 coordinate 87,419,009, forward strand.
GAGATGATAGGTGCAATGGCAAGGGTGCCTGAGAGCCTGTCGGCAATGGTAAGGAGCGTGGAGGAGTCCACCTCCAACATTGTACAACGCTCTGCACACACCATTGAGCCCCTTCATTTCCAGTCTGCAAAGGATGGTGGACTCCCAGAGAGACGGTGGTGACCCAGACCTGATGCCAAGTGTGATGGGCGATCTGGCAGCTTCCATTGCAGCACAGGTGGAAAAACATAGGAACATAGAAAAATAGGAGCAGGAGTAGGCCATTCGGCCCTTCGAGCCTGCTCCGCCATTCAATATGATCATGGCTGATCCTCTATCTCAATACCATATTCCCGCTCTCTCCCCATACCCCTTGATGCCTTTTGTGTCTAGAAATCTATCTATCTCCTTCTTAAATATATTCAGTGACTTGACCTCCACAGCCTTCTGTGGTAGAGAATTCCACAGGTTCACCACCCTCTGAGTGAAGAAATTTCTCCTCATCTCAGTCCTAAATGTCCTACCCCGTATCCTGAGACTGTGACCCCTCGTTCTAGACCCCCCAGCCAGGGAAACATCCTCCCTGCAACCAGTCTGTCTAGCCCGGTCAGAATTTTATACGTTACAATGAGATCCCCTCTCATTCTTCTAACCTCTAGTGAATACAGGCCTAGTTGACCAAATCTCTCCTCATACGACAGTCCTGCCATCCCAGGAATCAGTCTGGTGAACCTTCGCTGCACTCCCTCTATGGCAAGTATATCCTTTCTTAGGTAAGGAGACCAAAGCTGCACACAATATTCCAGGTGTGGTCTCACCAAGGCCTTGTACAACTGTAGTAAGATGTCCTTGTTCCTGTACTCAAATCCTCTTGCAATGAAGGCCAACATACCATTTGCCTTCCTAACTGCTTGCTGCACCTGCATGTTTGCTTTCAGTGACTGCTGTACAAGGACACCCAGGTCCCTTTGTACATCAGCATTTCCCAATCTATCACCATTTAAATAATACCCGACCTTTCTGTATTTCCTACCGAAGTGGATAACTTCACATTTATCCACGTTATACTGCATCTGCCATGTATTTGCCCACTCACTCAACTTGTCTAAATCGCCTTGAAGCCTCTTTGCATCCTCCTCACAACTCACAATCCCACCTAGTTTCGTGTCGTCAGCAAACTTGCAAATATTGCATTTGGTTCCCTCATCCAAATCATTGATATATATTGTGAATAGCTGGGGCCCAAGCACTGGGCCCTGCGGTACCCCACTAGTCACCGCCTGCCACCCCAAAAAAGACCCATTTATTCCTACTCTCTGTTTCCTGTCTGTTAACCAATTTTCAATCCATGCCAGTATATTACCCCCAATCCCATGTGCTTTAATTTTGCACACTAACCTCTTATGTGGTGGGACTTTATCAAAGGCCTTCTGAAAATCCAAATACACCACATCCACTGGTTCTCCCTTATCTATTCTACCAGTTACATCCTCAAAAAACTCCAGTAGGTTTGTCAAACACGATTTTCCTTTCATAAATCCATGTTGACTCTGTCTAATCCCGTTGATATTTTCTAAGTGTCCTGTTATCGCATCCTTTATAATAGACTCTAGCATTTTCCCTACTACTGATGTTAGGCTAATCGGTCTGTAGTTCCCTGTTTTCTCTCTCCCTCCTTTTTTAAATAGCGAGGCTACATTTGCCACCCTCCAATCTGCAGGAACTGTTGCATAATCTATGGAATTTTAGAAGATGACAACCAATGCATCCACTATTTCCATGGCTACCTCTTTTAGTACTCTGGGATGCAGATTATCAGCGACGCAACATCTTAGTGCTGTAATGCAGTCTATGCTTGGTGGCATCCAATCTCAGACTGCTCTCATGCAGTCTCAGCTTGATGCCACGCAAGCTCTGACTGCTGCCATCATGGCTGGATCCACCACCATTGACCGGGGCTTTCATGGTGTCACAGCAGGCCAGCAATCTGTGCTCCAACAGATTGCTAGGGATGCGGAGGTGCTGCCCCAGAGGAGTGGCAGAGGGTCAGTGGAGCAGGAACCTGCTGTCCTCTCTCAGTATGACAGCATTCCTGCTCCCACCACTGCCACTCCGCCATTGCCCTTGTCGCTGCCTGTCATCTAGCCAGCCCAGACTGCTGCCGTCCATGCTGAGGTGTTGCAGTCTACAGCTGGACATTCCAGGCCCAGAGCTGGTCGAGGGCGTCCTACAAGGCCATCAGAAGTCTCCCGCACGGACACTCAGCAGATTCCCAGCAGCCCTGCTGCAGCCACTGGGCCAACACTTCGTAAGAGCCCTAGAGTAGGCAAAGGCACAGTAACGACAGGCACTAAGGGATTGCACAAGGCTGAATAGTTAATATTTTTGTTGTAAATATGTGTTCACTAATTTCTGATAAATTTATTAATTCACTTACCATTCTTTTGGTGTCTGTCATTTCAGCTTTGCTGTGTGAAACAGCCTATGAGAGGGATGGAATGATGGGGATGTGGTGAGCAATGGGGATCTGGGGTTTAAGTCATCCTGGTGTGAGGCTGGAGGTCTGTTTGGAGGAGGTGGCAGAGTTCTGTGACCACCACCTTGGTGAAACGGAGCCATCTAATACACTGCTCCTCGCTTCATTGAAGGTAGGAAAAGTGCTTTTGGAATACCATCAGAGTGTAAGGCCTCCTGCTGAGAGCCCTGATGTCCCTCCTCATCTCTCTGAGCACATGTTCCCGTCATTCTCGCTGCCTACACTCCCTCCACCATCGATCCTGGAGGGCGAGGTGGCATGCCAGTACAGCCCCCATTAATGTTACCAAGTGTAGTAGTTTGATTTTTTTAAGAATAATTGTAGCTACCTTTTTGTTACCACAACACTCCTGATACTAAATAACTTTGAAATTACTGAATTAAACTGCTGGACTATGTGAAACTGACAAGAAACCATTGAAACTGCACTAACCTGTCAGCTGCGAGTCGTCACTGATGATCTCTTTAAATAACGTCCCTGGAGCCGGCTTCCTGGTGCTTCACACCAGCTCTCCCTGTCGCTGTTTACTCCAGGTGCTAAGGTAGGTGGCGACAATCAATTTTGCAGATTGGGCAGTCAGCGAGCGTTGCACACTCACTGACGTCACGATCCACCTGGTGTTGCGGCTCCCGGCGATAACTGTTACCGGTGGCGCTGCGGGGGGGAGCGGGATTTGGCGTGCGGCATTGGATTCGCCTCGCCCCAGCGATAATGCTCTAGCGCTCCATCTGCTGGCGCTAACGGGAGGCGCTAATGTACTGAATTATTCCCCCCTAGATTTTCCAGAATTGGGATATATTTTGGGTATGGTGAGACTTCCACCTGGCACAAAGGGCCCATGACCCTGGTCCAACTTCTGGGTCATTTGCATAACTCTGGAGAGAGCACTGGCCTGTGCCAGGGAGTTCATCTGGAGTGGTGGTGGTCTTGCATAGCCCATAGCATCACTTGATAACAGGACCAACAGTTTGGATTGCTCGTCAAAGGAGCCGGCACAGACTCAATGACTCAAATGGCCTCCTTCTGTGCTGTACTATTCTATGATTCTATGGGCTAGATTTTGTCAGCCCCGAGGAGACGGGTATGGAGGCGGGAATGCCGGTAAAGTTGCAGAATGTGGGGGCGGCTGGCAAACCCGCCCCCATCCCGCCTCCATGTCCTTTTGCCAGGAGGCGGGAAGCTGTCCTGCCCCGGGTCCCGTCTCCTCAAGGCGGGAAAGGGATTAAATCCTATTAACTGCCTGTTAACAGGTAGTTAACAGGCAGAAAATAGGATTAGTCCCATTTTACCTTTCCAAGTGCAGGCTTCCCGACCTCGGAGAACCCCGCCAGGGTGTAGGAGATGAGAAGGAGGTCTGCAGGGGTCGGAGATGTCTCAAAGTGAGATGTAGAGGTGTGTGATAGGTGCAAGTGTGGAGTGGTAAGTATGTAAGGTGAGTGTTATGTGTTATAAAATGTTCACTTACCTTTGTTTCTGCCTACAGCTTTCAGCTGCTGTGGATCTGGAGTCTCAACATCTTCATTGCAGCTTTCACAGGCTGGCTGTTGGATCCTCCAAACCAACAGCCAGGTGATTTCTGCAAAGTTGAAAGGTTTGATGAGTCCTGAACACAAGAGCTCATCAAACTACACAGAATGTCAGTGTTTGACAGCTTCACAGAGCTGTCAAATGCTGACATTTCTTCTTTCAAGAAATCTTGACAGATGGCACGTCAGACATTGACGTGCTCTGTCAGTGACTTCCCCCTAATTGGCCTGCTGAGCCCGCTGGGCGGGCTTAACAAGGTCAATCAGGGGAAAATCCCGCTGGTTGGCCAGAAGCTGATGGAGGCGGGATTGAAAGCCGGCAAGCAGCAGTCCCGCCTCCAAAAGCTTCTCATTGAGAAAATCCAGCCCTATGATTCTGTAGGTGTTCTTTGTGCCTAGAATTTCTTATGGTTCAAATGAGAGAATATACATTGGATAACGTATTTCTGTCACTCAAATATCATTTTAATATGGGTGGATACTGACACATCACTATTGGGAAATCCATTGGTCCCCATCCTATTTCCCACCCATTCTAACCCCAGTTCCAGCCACAAATTTGCAGAAAGGTGGAAGGTCTCAGTCATAAGCTCCTTTTTAATCCCCTTGAAAACTCAAATATCAAAGTGTCAAATGTTGCAATAGGGAAGATTTTCCACTTTGGTGCTCCGCACATGAACATTGGAAAATTGTGCCCCTCCAACCCATATTTTTCTGACCATTAAAATTAAAGATAAAAATAATGACAGGCTGGGGCTGTACAATTTTCTGATGTGCACTCCTGGTGTGAAGTGGGAAAATCTTCCCTACTGTTTCTTCAAATCATAAAACAGCAGCAAAACATTCCAACAGGTGAGCCAGTCTTGGATCAAATGGAAGTCAAATAATAAATTTAGCATCTGTTTGGAAAGAATTTTTCACTTCAGCACTCCCAGGTGCACGCAAGGATTCCTTGCCAAGAAATGGCACACCTCAGCTTTTGATTTTGCATCTATTAAAATTAATTGATGGGTAATTGATGGATAATCATGAGCTGGAGTGGTGCAATTTCCAATACGTGCTCAGCATGCACCAGGAGCACTGAAGTTTCTTTTTATCTCTAGCAGGGCAGATGGCTGTTGCTGGAGAGAGAAAGAAAAAGAAACTGCTCAAAGAAACACAAACCTTTCTCCGGCAATGGAGAGAATTTCGTCAACGATAATGCAAATGCCTCAAAATGTGACAACGACCACTTGCCTTTTTAAATGGCCATATCCTTTTGGTGCCTGATTTCCTCCCCCACCTGCTCCCCTCACCCGCCCCCCCCACCAACTTTTTGGGAAGCTCCCAGCTCATGGTCCAATGTGGGCCGGGAGCTCACCTGCATATTTAACTCAGGCTAACTGCAAGAGATTGTAACTTGTTTTAAACCCTCAGAAAATCAACCCTTGTGTCTTTGTGTATGAAATTGCAGCCAGGCCAAGTTGGGGAGGGTCTTGCCGGGTGAGCTTCTGTCCTCTACCACGCTGGCTGATTCTCCTGGCCTGGACACGCTGCTGCTCCAACCCCTCCTCCGTTATGATGGCATAGAGTGATGAAACCCATGGGGAAAGCCATCCCTTGTCTGAAGTCTATGTGGGTGGTGGAATTCGGGGTCAAAAAATCTTGAGTGGGACGAGTCAAAAGCACGATGGTAAAATGAACGCAGGTGCCAGTGATTAAAATATGTGAAGGAAGGGGAGAAACGTTATTCGGAAGCCTTTAATCAGTTAGTGAAGTTGGTGCCTTCTTCAGCTCACCAACACGTGTCTGAGCTGTTAGACCAGTTTTTTTCTGGGTGTAACTTTAAGCCGATTGAAGGAGCGGCGTAAACCCAGGAAACATCCCTGTACTTGAACAGTGCAGCTATGCAAATGAGCTCTGAGGGGCTTTGACAGGTGTAAGGTTTAGACTGTTAAAAAGATCAAGGAAATAACAGCGTAAATGTACCCATATTCGCTAATGCAAATTTCTTCGATCTTTTCTGCCCAATTACGGGGTAACTACGGCATTAGTGCTGAAGACAAGGAAATTTGCAGCCATTGTAACAACATCATTCAATATGCCTGTGACTTTTCAAGCCACAGGCTGATCAGTCTGAGCCACAAAGGACACCCTTAAATTATCTGCCACCATTTCAGGAATCTTTATCAGTGCCTTGCCAGAGAGCCTGCGTTTCCTTACACGTTGCTGCTCAGTTAAGGTTAAGTAGGACATTCGTGACCTCTTTGTTCTCCCTCAGTGGCCTCCTGATCCATCATATTCGACATTTTGTGTTTCTCATCTTCCAGTGTGCTGTACTTAGTCTTATTAAGTCCTTTTACATAGCAACAATTATGTACCTGCGACTGACTGATTCTACAATATTTGGGAAAGCTAGATTGATTCATTCATAAATATCTCCAAAGACGAATCCTCCATGGAAGGAGTCGGCACCTGAGGAGGCGGCAGCAGAGGATGAAGAGCGCGGGACCCGAGGACAGCGGACCTGCGAGGAGGCGGCAGAGCGCGGGACCCGAGGACAGCGGACCTGCGAGGAGGCGGCAGCAGAGGAGGCAGAGCGCAGGACCCGAGGACAGCGGACCTGCGAGGAGGAGGCAGAGCGCGGGACCCGAGGACAGCGGACCTGCGAGGAGGCGGCAGAGCGCGGGACCCGAGGACAGCGGACCTGCGAGGAGGCGGCAGCAGAGGAGGAGACACAAATCCGCCGAATTTCAAAAGAACAGCAAAATCAAGCGACGTCACAGGACTGCAGGTATGTGATTGGTGGCTGAGTATTAGCATTTTATTCTCTCTAAAGTAACCACATAAACTAATTAATATAACTATAAATAATCGTGTGAATAAAGACTTTAATAGAGCGAGAGAAGCGGCCGGAGATAAAGGTAGGCCCGACTTTTAAGACTCTTATTGGGGTGAAATTCGGAAGCGCCCCGTTTGGGGCACTAACTTTTGAAAGCTGGAAAAATTAGCGTCAGGCGCTAATGATTCTCAGCTTTCTCTAAATTCGGTGTTAGCGCTCCAGGGAGGAAGTGGAGCATTGAACCAAGCGCTCCACTTCCTTCCTGGAGTGCTAAAGGACGTAGGCGGGGGTGGTAGTGGTGCAGCGCTGCACAATGTCCCGTGCAGCGCTGCCGAGATCCGAGGCTCCTTCCCTCTCTTAAAGGGAAGGGCCATCGCTGCAGGCTCTGCATTGGGACCAGTTAGCTGGTCCCCTACGGCAGCCGCGATCCGGCCCGATCGGCCCCATGCACTCCAGCAGAGTGCCGGACTGATCGATCACGGCCGAAGAAAAATGAAAAAATAGAAATAATGCATTGCAACAATATTTACACTTACCGCGCCAACATCCTCTTTAACTTGCGCCCCCAAAGCGCCCGGCCTCCCGATGAATGCCTCCTGCAGCTGTCAGTGTTTTCGCCCGGCGATGCTGCAGGGAGCGGAACCGAAGTTCGGGTCCGGGGTGCTACAGGGCCGATGCGCAGGACAGTGACTCACGATCTCTGGGCGCAGGAGATTGTGGCGCAATGTGTTATCGCCAGGCGATAACGGGAGGCGCTAAGGATGCCAATTTCTAGGCCTTGGTCTTAAGTTTATTTCTGTAAGTTATTTAATAGCCTATTAAATAGAGACATGGCAGGGCACCTCAGTCCTGCGGAATACACATCCTGTGCCATGTGGGAAATCCAGGACGCTTCCCGTGTCCTGGACAACCACATGTGCAGGAAATGTCACCAGCTGGAGGAGGTCGAGCTCCGGGTTTCGGAGCTTGAGCAGCAAGTGGCATCACTGCAGTGCATCTGTGAGGCTGAGAGCTTCGTGGATAGCACGCTTCAGGAGGTGGTCACCCCACAGCGTAAGAGTGTGCAGGCAGAGAGGGAATGGGTGACTGCCAGAGAGAAAAGGAGGACCAGGCAGGTAGTGCAGGAGTCCCCTGAGTGCATCTTGCTCTCCAACCAAGTGAGGGCGATGGTTCCTCTGGGGAGTACAGCCAGAACCAAGTCCACAGCACCACGGGTGGCTCAGCTGTACAGAGGGGGAGGAGGAAGATTGGGAAGGCAATAGTGGTAGGAGATTCGATAGTTAGGGGAACAGACAGGCAATTCTGCGGCCACAGATGTGACTCCAGGATGGTAGGTGACCTCCCTGGTGCCAGGGTCAAGGATGTCACTGAGCGACTGCAGAACATTCTGAGGGGGGAGGGTGAACAGCCAGAGGTCGTGGTCCATATCGGTACCAACGACATAGGTAGAAAGAGGGATAAGGTCCTGCAGGCAGATTTTAGGGAGCTAGGAAAGAGATTAAAAAACAGACCTCAAAGGTAGTAATCTCTGGATTACTCCCAGTGCCACGCGCGAATGAGTAAAGAAATAGGAGGATAGCGCAGATGAACACGTGGCTGGAGAGATGGTGCAGGAGGGAGGGCTTCAGATTTCTGGGGCATTGGGGCCAGTTCTGGGGGAGGTGGGAACTAAGAGAGAACACAGGATGGTCTAAGATAGGTTTACAGTGTATGTATATGAACGCACGAAGCATAGTAAACAAGATTGGTGAGCAGCAGCCGCAAATAGCCACATGGGAATATGATGTCGTGGCATTATGGAGACCTGGCTCAAAAAAGGGCAGGATTGGGTATTAAATATTCCTGGATATAAGGGGCGAAAAATTGAGTCACGCCCCCTTTGGGGCGCTAACTTCGCCGGGGTGCTACTTTTAGCGCTCCGGAAAAATTAACGCCCCCATGACCGAAATTGAGTGGTTGCGCCCCAGGAGGGAAGTGGGTCGTTACTGGAAGCGCCCCGCCTCCCTCTTGGGAGGGCTCCGAGGGAATATCGCGGCGCGACGTGCCGCGGTATTGCAGGCCTTCCTCCCCTTCTTAAAGGGGAGGGGCCTTGCGCCCCCAGGGATCGGGAGTGCCGGCAAAAGAGCCCGGCACTCAAGAGAAGTGCCAGGCTCCTGGAGTGCAGCCAGCACCCCGCGGGGAGGCGGGTCAGGAGGCCGAGGACGGGAGCGGAGGCAGGTGATGGCAGGCGGCCAGCAACAAAAATGGCCGCCCGGCACCTCGCCTTTAAATAGCGCCGCCCCAGCCGCAGGTAGGCACTACTGACCCCTGTCGGACATAGCATCCGGCGGTAAATCATGGGGCGCTCCTGAAGATCATGGTCGGGGCGCGAGCGGGGCGCTGCGCATGGCGATGACATCATCGCCGGCGGCGCAGCGCTAACGGTTAGCGCTGCCGCTAACCTCCCGCTGAATTTCGCGGGAGGCGTTGGCGGCACCATGCCCGGGTGCTAGTTGCTTTGCGCCCCGTTAGCGCCCTCTTAGGGAAGTCCATGGAATAAAAGGGACAGTGACAGTATGGATACAAAATTGGCTAAGTGACAGGAAACAGAGAGTAGTGGTGAACGGTTGTTTTTCAGACTGGAGGAAGTTATACAGTGGTGTTCCCCAGGGGTTGGTACTAGGACCACTGCTTTTATTGAAATATATTAATGACTTGGACTTGGGTGTACAGGGCACAATTTCTAAATTTGCAGATGACACAAAACTTGGAAGTATAGTGAACGGTGAGGAGGATAGTGATAGACTTCAGGAAAACACAGACAGACTGGTGAAATGGGCGGACACGTGGCAGATGAAATTTAACGCAGAGAAGTGTGAAGTGATACATTTTGGTAGAAAGAATGAGGAGAGGAAATATAAATTAAAGGGTACAATCCTAAAGGCGGGTGCAATAACAGAGAGACCTAGGGGTATATGTGCACAAATCGTTGAAGGTGGCAGGACAGGTGGAGAAAGCAGTTAAAAAAGCTTACGGGATCCTGGGCTTCATGAATAGAGGTGTCGAGTGCAAAAGCATGGAAATTATGATGAACCTTTATAAAACACAGGTTCAGCCTCAACTGGAGTATTGTGTCCAATTCTGGGCACCGCACTTTAGGAAGGATATGAAGGCCTTAGAGAGGGTACAGAAAAGATTTACGAGAATGATTCCAGGGATGAGGGACTTCAGTTACGTGGATAGACTGGAGAAGCTGGGGTTGTTCTCCTTAGAGCAGAGAAGGTTGAGAGGAGATTTGATAGAGGTGTTCAAAATCATGAGGGGTCTAGGCAGAGTAGATAGAGAAAAACTGTTCCCATTGGCAGAAGGGTCGAGAACCAGAGGACACAGATTTAAGGTGATTGGCAAAAGAACCAAAGGCGACATAAGAAAAAACTTTTTTACGCAGCGAGTGATTAGTATCTGGAATGCACTGCCTGAAAGGTTCGATGAGGCAGATTCAATCACAGCTTTCAAAAGGGAGTTGGATAAGTACCTGAAAGAAAAACATTTGCGGGGCTACGGAGAAAGGGCGGGGGAGTAGGACTAGCTGAAGTGCTCTTGCAGAGAGCCGGCATAGGCTCGACAGGCCGAATGGCCTCCTTCTGTGCTGTAACCATTCTATGATTCTATGAATGCAGGGATATCTGACCTACACCACATTTGAATTTGAAGCACTGCATTTACTCATCCAATTTTCACCTCCTTAAACAGCTATTATTTTCTGACCTAGCAGTGTGTTTTCTTCTTGTATCTGTTGATAAATTTCTTTGGACAAGATTCCAATTTCCATTTCATTACGGTTAGCATTTTTTATTCTTTTATCCCTTTCATACCCACCTCTTAGCCAATACCCAATGCTAGTGACTGAACTATTTGATATTTTCATCAGTTTGAAGCCGGGAGTCAAGTGGATACTGGAGAGAGAATTAATTATAAGAACCTCCTTTCATTCCTTTCCTTGAGCCCAAATGTTTACCTACAACTGCTCAGCAGAATAATGTAGTTTAACTATATATAAGATCATATTACAGTGGCGTGATGCATTTGTTGCAAAACTAGAGAAATAACCAGACAAAATTCGTAAATGGTAAAATGCCCAAGGTAGCGGATAAGGGGTGTCTTTGGGAGATCAGGCTCAGGGGCCGCATTTTTGTGTGCGGGTGCCAGTCAGCAGAAACATGCAGTGAAGATAAGCAATCACATCAAGGAGAAAAGCAACTTAAAGCAGGTGACATAGTGTAGTGCTACATACCTTGGAGATGGAAATCTCAGAAGCTGAAAGAACTACAAAAGTAAGTACAATGTAAATAAATGGGAAATTATACATCACCAGCTTAAATCTAATATCTAGGTGTGACACCAAGATGTAATGGGGATAGCATGTTATGCATAGAACTTTAATTATATTGTAGTTAAATATGTTAGCTGCTCCTATCTATCTTCCAAGCTACAATAGGTCCCATAAACATCTGTTTTTAGAAGTATCTTATTTTAACCTTTGAACTGGCAAGTCCAGGAAATTCCTATTTAATTGAACCAACCAGTATTGTACGTTTTCAGCTCAGCACTATGCTCTATGTTCTGTATTCCGTCCATAGGAGGTGCTGTCAACGTAACATTATATGACAGCACCAGCTAAAGTAAAACTACTCAACCAGCAAAGGCAGAAAGCTTCTGCAGAAAATACAGCAGATTAAAAATGCAGTAATGACAAAATCATGGGTGGTAGGAGCTGGTAGGAACCTGTGAACAGCCCTTTCTCCCCCTCCTCCTCTCCCCCTTCCTCCTTCCCTCACCCCCTTTACTCTCTCCCTGTCCCTCTCTACCCTCCTCTTCATCTCCCTCCCTCCTTTTCCCCCTCTCTTCTCTCCCCGACTCCCTCTCCTCTCTCTCTCTCTCTCCCTTACTCCCTCCCCACTCTCTCTCTACTCCCTCTCTTCTCTCCCCCTTTCTCACTCTGTTCTCCCTCCCCTTTTCCCTCTCTTCTCCCTCCCCCTCACTCCCTCTCCTCCCATGCCTCCCTCCCACCTTCCACGCCAGGCAAATTTTTGTCTTCCCCCTGAACCTATAGCTGACACGGAAACTGGATTCCAACAACCAGCCCCCCACCACCTCTCCAAGACAAAGGTAAGATGCCGAATGCCAATCCACCCTCCTGAGGCATACTTCCCCTCTCCCCTAAGTTTCCAGACAATTAAATGTCAAAGAACTCAACATTAACATCACAAGAGGAAGCAAATCAATCTTCAAAGCATTCTTCTGTGTCAAAGGGAACGAGATTGGCAATCAGCTGTGATGCACAACATCCCCCTGACCAGCACAATCTCTGCTGTGGAGTATTAAGGGTTAATATTAGTAATCACAATGTACTTGTTATAGTCTGTGTATTATGTAAATTGGGGTAAAAGAACCTAATGACAAGTTTGAAGGTTTTAGAAGCTCAGGGGGAAAAATTCGTGTTCGCCAGCAAAGTTGCCATCGGCAACTGCAGTTAACAGCCGCTGGAAATGGTCGCAGCGCTAAGCAAGTGAAATTGGTTTGGGGGGCATGGAGATAGGTGGCACGGTGCTCACCTTCCGTGCAACGCCGTCCTGGTGGCATTGCTGGAGGGATCCGGGGTGAAGTTTCCGTCCAGGTCCAGCATTGCAGATTCCTGCAGCCTCTGTGAGCAAAGCTGTGGCGCTCACAAGGAATTGTGGGTAATGAAGAGGTCTGAGAATTAAAGGGGCCATGCACACTGAAACAATGAAAAATAAAATGCAGTGAATCAAATCATTTTTCAGCCCTTTCTGCCTTTTAAAATATATTCAACATTTAAAAGAAGTTCCAAATGTGAATATTCAGCTGTTAAAGCTGAATTAGCTCCCTAACCTCAACAAATGGGAAAACTGCCTCAGCACCAACACAAATGGCTCAGCAAGCCAGGGAAGGGGCACCGAGGGTGTCGCACGCAGCACTCCAGCTTTGTGCAGGGGGGTCAACACTGCAAGAGCGGCTCTCTACCCACAGGGGCCAGGAGGCCCTCCAGAGAGAACGATGTGAGAGTACATCACTAAGGCCGTCACTGCCAGCAGTGTTGCCCCCACCACATGGCTCTAGTGCCCAAAGAAGCTTCATGACCTCAGACCACCGGTCAAGGTCAGTGAATGCATCTTCAAAAGCCATCTCCTACCAACTGCACCACTAGCCTCACACACTGCTCAATGCACGACCCCCAATCACTCACCTACCAACAATCTGGACCAATGACGAGGGACATCTCCCATTCCTAGCCTCACCTCACCCCTTTGGAGGAGATGGTTCTGGCTCTTCTTGGCAAGGGCATGGTTGAGCCCTTGGCCAGCGGCGGAGCTGAAAGGATACAAGATGCTGGTATCCTCATACGATATCCTCCTTCTGGCATGCAGCTCTTGCTTTCCTGCCCTCCCGTCAGCACAACTCCACCCTTGTGCCTTCCTCACTTCACACACCCAAGAAATGCAGCCTGCCCAGCCAGTGGGTCAACAGGAAGAGGCAGCCTGCCCAGCCAGTGGGACTGCAGGCAGATGATTCCATCCTGGATATCCCGGCCACAAAGGGGCTGTCTGGGATTCATCCATCCGTCTAATTCCTCCTCTTCAGCTTCTTCCTCTTCTGCGTCTTCCTCTTCTGCATCTTCCACTTCCCTCTGCAAGTGAATGCTGTAAATATGAAATGACAGCATAAAGTGCTGGAAATACTCAATTGGTCAGGCAGCGTGTCCACCTGAGACGTGAACACTGTTTTTCGCTCCACGGATGTTACTGAGTTTTCGCAGCATGTTCTGTCTTCTCAAAGGCCTTCATTTACCATCCAAGCTCTTGCAAGCATCCAGCAGCACTCCCTACATACTTAAAAAACTTTTCACATCTATTGCAGCAAAACACCACTTCAATGAAATCAGAAAACCCAGTCTAAACCCTTAAATTCAAACTTACCTGAATGATGTGTGTGTCCCTTTAAGAGCTGCAGACATCACCACTGTCAGCCTGTTTGCACACTAGGTTAACCTGGCGTGCTTAGGACCCAGCACTGCATTCAGCGCTAGGGTCGAAGTTCGCGCTAGTGATGTAAAGTCTGCGTTGCACGACTTCAACATTTTGTCCAGCATGGCGCTGCCAGTTACTGGCAGTGCAAAGTGAGGACAAAAATGGTGGCTGCCACAGGAACTGCCGGTACCTGGCGAAAGAGCGGCGGCGGCCGTTTTAGCGCCATTTAATTACGCTATGGAGTGGCACTAAGGCCACAAATTTCTAGCCCTTAACTCCATGTTCGTCCAGAGTCAGATGACCTCTCAGTTTCCATTGAATATAATGTGGCATCGTACTCAAGATTATTTTATTTAGGTGCAGTCAAACAAATGGTTTAGCAGTAAAGAAATAAGATTAAGAGTTTAACTTAATAACAGCCGATTTGTGAGTTTCATGGAAAGCAGCACATCTGGATTACATCCAGTTATATAGTATTTTCTCTCACAACACCTGCACAGATAATGAATGTCTAGCAGGGTCACACTGGGGCAGACTCCAGTCTCTGATATTCAGTACACTTCTGCAAACAGCATCATCTTTAAGTACTCAATAAAAACCAAACCAGAGGGAGAGTTGGTCATGTGGAAATTTAAATAAAATATAGGAACTCATGTAAAATAGCAAATACAACAGGAGCTGGCAGCAATATTGAATTAAAACGCATTTTTATATTGTAGAAAATAAACAAATTCACCAGAACGCCGAAGGAACAAGAGCTGCCATTAGGAAGCGACATGGCCACCTGCTGTTTCCATCCCTAAAGTGGAAACATTTTCCCAAAGAGCCTGAGCTGATGACAGCTGTTACTTTGTTTGTCACACAATATTCCAACTGGACAGGGAGAAGCTGTGCGGTATAATTTAACTGATGATTTAGATGTATCTGTGTTTATTTACATACTAGGCTCGTTTTGTAAGTGCTCTGTATAATATTTATCCTACTCAATGGATCCAGCTTTTAATTAGAATTTACATGATTCAAGATTACAAAATGAGAGTTCAGCGTATTCACAAACTGCAAATTATCTGGAGTGTGCTGTCTGTATCTTTGTACTTGATAATTAAAACCTCAAAGTGCCATTTTATGGTGATATTTGTGATTGCATATTGTCTAGAAGTGTATAAATGCAATTGCTACTATTCAGTTTTGATTTTGGATCTACTCAGTGACACTAACCAACTTTTTATCTTAATATTACAAAACTAGTCCCGCATGTGGTTCTGCAGTATACTATGAACCTGTCAGTGTTGTGGAATCCAGAGCACAGAAACACCAAACAATTGTGTCGTACAATTGTTTGAAAGTCATGATTCCCAACTTTGTTATCTGGCCACCTATTTTCCACACTGGAGAAGCACGAACCCTGCAAGCCAGCAAACTGAAAGCTGCTTTGCTGCCCTGTTGGTCAGAGTATGAGTTTAGTGCATTCACAGCTAGAAAAATGCCCTGTCCCTCTGGTACCTATTTCCTTTCAGAGGTACCATCAAAATGATTTTGTTCGGTGACTGTTAGATCTTGACTGTGTGCAATAGTGTAAAAGGGGTGATAGTGAGTCGGCATCCCATTTTACATCTCTCCAGATTTTTATTTCCATGGACATCAATGGAAATAAAAATCGGGAGAGATGTAAAACGGGCTGCCGACTTGCTACCACCCGCTTTTACACGATAGCCCAAAGTCAAGATCTACCCCAGCTGTCAAAGCTGTGACTGCTCCATTGGTGGTCTCCCTACAGATGTCTTGCCAACAGTGTTAGGTTGGATTGTTTGTGTTAATCGCAGCATGGGGTTGGAATGAGTGTTTAATGACAGGGAGAGGTTGGAGTATCTGCGTTAATGACACTCTGAGGTCAGTGCTCTGACCTAGTTTCTCCGCTCAGGCAAAATCCCGAGCGGAAGTAGGACAGAGTGCAATTTGCACCCACCTGACAGGAAGTGAGTTGGCCCCACCATAGTTTCCGGGGTCAGTCTGATTTCAATATTCATGGCAAGCTCCCAGCATTATGAATGTCTCTTGCGAGCTCATCATTTGGGGTTGGGACCGAGCATGTTGCTGCAGAATGTGATGGCCTGCAGCAGCTTAAAGGGGACACCACACCAAAAATTGCTCAGCCAGCAGATTAAAAAAATTATACTTAAAGAATATCTGAGGCCTGCAGGTGGCAGAGAAGCCCCCAATCTACAGATAAAGCTCAGAAGTACTTCTGCGTGAAGTTAGGCAGAGGAGACAGGTCCTGCTTTTTGGCTCAAAGTGAAGCAGGTTCCTAGGGACAGCACAACAGCCGCAGTGACAGAGGTTGCCAGGAGCGTGGGTGCCAATATGAGCGTTTCACACATGGTGACTCAGTGCCTGAAAAAGTTAAAAGATTTTATCAGAGCAAGCAAGGTAAGAGGATGTAGCCGTACCTTCCTGAAATGCCCTGTACAAAGCATATCAGCCACGTACGCAGGCACCTTCTCCTGCACTACTAAAATAATTGAATTGTTTATCATCAATGACTAGAAGGCACTGTGGTGCCATTATTCCCAACCTTCACCTGGAAGTGTTAATTCTAATATTGCAGAGACCTCCATTTGAAATCCCCTTGAAAACTCACCCTCTATTGCTTTGTGCCTCAACCTGTAATGTTCCCTTCACTCTGCACCCTATTATGGGGTGCAAGCTGACACATTACCTTTCTCTACCCACCTTTCCCCCCTCAACCACTCCGTGCCCTCTCTCCCCCCGCTGCCATATATCCCTTCTCACACGCCACTTTTCTGACACCAGCCTACTTCACAGTCTCCACTCCATCAATGGCAGTGGTCCTTCAGCCTCCTGACTCTGTACCTTCTGGGACTCTCTCTCCTCTACCACTTCCAACTTGTCATCTTCCCTGTTTTCAAAAACTCTCGAAAGACCCTTCTCTTCGATTGTGCTTATGACCATTCCCAATCCCTATTTTTCCTTTCTCCCCCCCCCCCCCTGCTCATTGTCCAATTGTTGCTCACTGTTCTGTAAAACACTTTGAGATGTTTCTCTGAATTTGAGCAAATAGAAATTTAAGTTGCTCTTCTGGTTCATTGTTTTTTTTCCTGTGGCTTGGAATGAATTTTGCTGCATTTTCCTTTGTTGTGGTAGTTTCCCTGTATATTTTACTTTCCGCAATGTCAGATCTGTGCCCACTTCCACTCTAAAATGGGCAGGTGTACTTAAGTGAGGCAGTAATGATATGGAGATGACAGACGTACTGTTTTTCGTCATTCGTACCTCATTATACCTGAATGTAAATCATGACTGTAGAAAACAGGCGTTCAGCATTGCGAGGTGGTGATGAAAAGAGGGAAGGGAACTCAAAAGGTCAACAGCTACCTTTAAAAGACATAAATTTGTTTAGATTTCCTAATGGTCCTCTGTTGATTATTCAGCAATACTGTGGTAGGCGAGGACAGGGAATTTGATCATGGGGGTGCTTTTGAAGTGTAGTCACTATTGTTTTATAGGTTGCTGCAACAACCAATTTGGGCACAGTAAAGTCCCACAGTAAAGTGACCAGTTAATCTGTTTTTGTGGTGTTGGTTGTGTGAGGAACGTTGGGCAGCACACCAGGAAAATATCCTGTTCTTTGAATAGTGCCATTGAATCTTCTCCCGAACAGGCAGATAAGGCCTCAGTTTGACGTCTCATCTGAAAGATAGCACCTCCGACATTAAAGCACTTCCTCAGCGCTGGACTTGAGTGTCAGCTTAGATTATGCACTAGAATCCTGCAGTGGGCTTGAGCCCATGACCTTCTGACACAAAGATGAGAGTATTACCACCTAGCCAAACATACACTCGATGGGGGGATGGCACGTGTTCTAATGTGCTAGCATGGCTGGATCCAAATGGGCCTGCTTCTTCTCCCCTGTTTCTAGCAGTTGAAGGCACATCTAGAGGAGGAAGAGAGGAGTTAGAATGAGTTGCTGAAAAACTCAGTTTACGTGTTAATTTCAGTAGGAGTAACAGGTGGGTTTCATGACGTAGTTTGCTGCTGGGTAATGCAAAGCGCAACAGGATAAGATGGAAGTGAAGTACATAATGTCCTGACAAACATGCCCTCTGACTTTCCCGTTTCCAACTCCACTGGTGCTTCCTTTCCCAGGTGTTCCAAAACGTTCTCCTCATTAAGGGTGAGAATGTGTAGGTTGAGGGGGAGGGGTCAATCACCTATGACCAATATCTCCAGAGCCGGATTAAAAATTCTTGGGGCCCTGGGCTCCTCCACACAAATCCACCACCCCACCCGCCCACCCCTGCCCCGATCCACTAAAACACAAACCCGCATTTTGCTGGGCCGATGGGCACAGGCTGTAATGGGCTGTTGTCTCCTTTTCAAAAGAATGCAAAAAGTGAATGTGCCCTCTAGCTGGCATGAGATAAAGTCCAACTCAGGTGGCAGCAGACAGACGACAATGGGGTTGATGACAGCTGCATGAATTAAACAATTACATACCATGTGAGGCTTTCAGTGGGGTGAAAACATGTAAGGAATAGTTGCTGAGGAAAGCTGAGGTATAAAGGGGCCCACAATACCTCTTTATCATTGATGATAAGCTATTGAAACTCTTGCAAACACAGTGAAGGGGGAGGCAATTGTTAGTTGCAAGCACGCTTATTTTGCATTCTTGGAAAATGTGCGGTTGACTCCTCACCCTGAAAAAGATGTGCTTTGAGAAGATTTTTAATGGTGAGGAAAGAAGTGGAGAGACAGGGGGGTTCAAAGAAGGAGTTCCAGAGATTTGAGCCAAGGTAGTTAAAGGATCTGCCACCAATGTTGGGGTAAAGGGAGGGTAAAAGGCCAGAGCCAGGAGATTGAAGGGTGCAGAGGGGGACATAAGCCCAGAGGTGTTTGCAAAGGTAAGGACCATGGAAGGATTTGCCAATGAGGACATGGATCTCGAATTTAATATGTTGCTGGAAAGTCTAGCACAAATCCTGACTGGGGATGAGACCAGTTGCTTCCCATTTCCCTGCTTCCTCCATAGTCCCTCTGTGATGTAGCTCTTGCGCCGTCTCCTCAAAGGGTGTATGTGGAGAAAGATTGGGGTGGGGGGTCCTATCCCCATGTAGCTTTTATCCTTTGTGTCTTGTGCTGACTTATTCTGGAAAACAGATTAGAAGAAGTCAAATAATTTGGCATGGACAGGAAGACGTACGGGGACACTAATATATCAACCTGCTCCCATGCTGGATGGGAGTATAGGAACATTTATCATTTAGGCACGGTAGATAGAAGGATTTGTCAAAGGAACAATAGTTAAGGATCTGAGAAAAGGACCTGTTTGTGTGAAAGTCTTCCCTGTTGCCTATTGGACAATCATGGGAAGATTTCAAGCTAGCATAAAACTGTGGGTGACATATATCATTGTAAAATGAACTGGTGTGCACTGCACTGCAGTGATATATAACCTGTCACAGAATCAGTGTGTACAGTAATATATAATCTATCTGGGATAGAAATCCAATGTGTTCAGTGCTACAGTTATCAACATATTCTCACTGCAGTATTTGAGCACAAACTGAGCACTGCATTTGTACCACACCATAGATTAAACATTAAAGGAGGACTAAAAACGCACAAAAGTCATACGGCACAAAATTCGGATCCATAGCACCTGTTTTTTTGGGTGCTACACGTGCCCTTAGAGGTCCAAAATGGCATCCGCGGCACATGCGCACACCTGTGGGGCAAATCGTGGCGGACGCCATATTGGTGAAGTCATTAGCGTGTGCGTAGTGAATTCCCGCTGGAAGAATGCAAAGTAGGCCGATCATGACGTCAATCAGCATGCAGCGCTGATTTGACACCAGACCTGCCATTTTGGAGCTCAATACTCCAGCTAATGCCCTCTCTTAAGCTCGCACAGCTGAACACGTGTTCAGCAGCAGGAACTACCCCCACCAGCGCTATTTAAAGGGATTATCAACTACTTACAGGTTTGTTGCTGGTTGATTTCATCTGGCTGTTGGTATGTGTACAAGTGTTTGATGCTTCCTATAGTTGTTTAAAGTTGTTAAAGTCTACAGGGAGTGGTGTGGCAGGTACTGAAGGACTTTTCCTGACTTCAAGGCTTCTGCACAAAACACTTGCTGACAGACATGGGTGCAGTAGTCGGAATTCCCCTTGGAATATAGCATGACTAGGAGAATGAAGAGGCCACGCAGAGAAGGACAAGCTGCTGGAAGAGGGAGGAGGGGAAGAAGGGCTCTCAGCAGGAGACCACATCCATCCAGGGTGTTCAGGGAACAATTCTTCTACCTGAACCTCAGCGAGGAACAGTGTGTGAGACGTCTGCGCTTCAGTAAGGACGTCCTCACTGAAAACTGCCACCTGCTGCAGCCACAACTGCAACCTCAGAGCAGGACAAGGACCGCATTGCCAGTGGCTGTGAAGGTGACCATGGCGATGAACTTTTATGTGTCGGGCTCCTTCCAGGCTGGAGCAGGAGATATTTGCAACATCTCCTAATTTACCACCCACTGTTGTGTTAGGGAGGTCACTGAGGCTCTGTATTCAAAGAGAGCTGACTACATTTCATTCTCTCTTGCCAGAGAGCAGCAGGCAGTGTGAGCATGCAGCTTCGCTAGGATTGCAGGCTTTCCCACGGTGCAGGGTGACTACACTCTCATCACATGCCAACTCTGCCATGCACCGTAACCGAAAGGGATTCCACTCCCTCAACGTCCAGCTAGTTTGCCACCATACTCAGCGAATCATGCAGGTCAATGCCCTGTATCCTGGCAGCAGTCATAATGCCTTCATTCTGCAGCAGTCTGTTGTGCCATCTGCATTTGAGCCACTGCGACAAACCAAAGGGTGGCTACTGGGCGACAAGGGCTATCCACTGACGACATGGCTGATGACTCCGGTGCGCAACCCACGCACACGTGCGCGGCGTGCATACAATGAAAGCCATGCTGCCACACGAAATGTGATAAAGCAGACCATTGGTATGTTGAAACAACCCTTCCGCTGCCTGGACTGCTCTGGAGGAGCCCTGCAGTACTCGACAGAGTGGGTGTCAAGAATCGTGGTGGTCTGCTGCATGCTGCACAATCTCGCCAGCGTGAGGGCACAGCCCTTGCCACCAGGCATACGGCGACCAGCTGAGGAGCAGGAGGAAGAAGAGGAGGCAGAGGAGGAAGAGGAAGCAACCTAGACAGCCCCTTTCTAGCCGGGTTATCCATGAATAACTCATCCAGGTACGATACCGGTAACTGCAACCCCAATTGGCCATTCACCAACAGTCCCACACCTTACCTTCCCTCTGTCACTGACCATCACAGCGTCTGCTTGGCCACAATGCTGAAACAAAAGCCTCCACAAAAAAAATTCCAAACAAAGTTTATAAATCAAGTCATGCTATATTACACACAAATGTAAACTAATCATCGTTGTGCATTCCCTTAGTGCCTGTCTTCAGTGTGCCTTTGCCTGTCCTAGGGCTCCTATGCAGTGCTGCCCCAGTGGCTGCAGCATGGCTGGTGGAAGGCTGCTGACTTTCAGCGAGGGACACTGCAGATGGCCTTGGAGGATGACGTCGAGCAGTTCTGGGCCTAGAAGGACCATCTTCAGACTGCACCATCTCAGCATGGGCGGCAGCAGTCTGGGCTGGCTGGCTGACAGGCAACAGCAAGGGCAGTGGCGGAGTTGCAGTGGTGGGAGGACGAATGCCCTCATCCTGAGAGAGGACAGCAGGGTCGTGCTCCACGGAGCCACTGCCACTTCCCCAGAGCGGAACCTCAGCAATCCCAGATTGCTGCACAGCTGTGACACCCTGCAAGCTCCTTTCCACACTGGAATCCAGAGCCATGATGGCAGCAGTCTGAGCTTCCACTGCAGCAGTCAGACGTTGGGTGCCTGCTGCTTGTGCTGCAGTGGAAGCTGATACATCGGCCATCACACCCAGCATCATGGTTGGGTCCACAAGTGTGCTAATGGAGTTGCCCACCACTTCCATGCTGGAAAGGATGGGCTCCAAGCTCTGTACAAAGCTCTGTGCCAAGTTGGTGCTGGACTCCTCCGTGCTCCTTGACATTGAACGCAGGCTTTCTGGCAGGCCTGCCAATGCACCAAGCATTTCACTGTGCATACCCATCAGCCTTCTTCTGTAGCCTGCTCCATCAAAGTGCTCATCTGAGTCCTCTGCAGCAGAACCCGTCTGCGACCTCACCCTCCAACGAGCTGGCACCTGCACTATCCTTGCCCCCTGCTCTGGCTGCAGGCCATGTGCCCGGTGTCTCACCACGTGCAGATCCCGCATCTGTGCTATCCTCTAAAGTATGCACAGTGTCAGTATCTAAGCTGGTGCCTGCGAGTGTGAAATCGAATGACGGTGTGTCTTCTCCTTCATTATCTTGCTGCTCTTCCACCACTGTCTGGCCAGGTTGCAGTTCTTGGCTATCTGAAAGGAGAAAGGCACAAGGGTAGGGTTGTGGTGAGGGGAGGAGGGAACGCAGGAGGTGCATGCATACACCATCTGCAGCTTGCAAATCGGAAGAGATTGTGGGATGAGTGGGAAGTGGGATGTGAGAAGGAGAATTAGGTATGAGGATACCGTCATCTTCTATGGTTTCAGCCCCGCCGCTGGCCACAGCCTCAGCAATGGACAACCCAATAATGGCCAGCACCGTCTCCTCCAGGGGGTTAGGAGATACAGGCATTCGTGTTCCCACCAGTTAGCTCCTGCTGCCTCCAGTTGTGCGCTACCTTGTCCTGCAAGAGAGAGGGATGTGTGTCAGTGAGTGTGGTGCAATCTGTTTGGGTGATGTGGCTGTCATGGTTGAATAGCTGGCAATATGCGCAAGCTGTAAGATGTGGGTGTGAGGCTTGCAGTGGTGCTCAGTGTGTGAGTGTGAGGTGAAGCTATGAACGTTAGGTATGAGTCCTGATTGATAGAGGCTGTTGGTAGGTGAGTGATGAGGGTGTGGTGCATTGAGCAGTGTGTGAGGCTAGTGGTTCAGTTGGTAGGATATGGCATTTGAAGATGCATTCACTGACCTTGACCACTTGTGAGGTCATTGAACTTCTTCTGGCACAGCATCCAAGTCCTCGGGGCTTGACTCCTGATATTGACCTCCACAGATATCTGCTCCCACTTCCTTCTGAGCGTGTGTCTGGAGGACCTCCTAGCCCCCTATAAATACAACACATCACTCCTCCTTTTCATCTCCGCCACCAAGGACTCCAGTGCAGTTTTGGAAAACCTTGGAGCATGCTCCCTCCCATGTTATGCCATTATTGAGTGTTTTCCAGGTCAGAATCAGTTGTAGAATGACTTCCAGCACTTGCTCCAGCCACAATGCACCTCACCTTTAAGAGGTGCAGGCTAGCTTTAAGTATTGCAGGCTAGCTTTAACTGGTGCTAGCCTCTCACGGTTTTGGGCCCCCTGCTGATGCATGCAGCCAATCAACAGCGCAGTTAGCGCTGGCTGCATGCTGAAATCATGTTACTCAGCAGGCAGCTTAAAGTTGGCATGCTGCCTGCATCACATTGAACGGGCATGGGCTAATCGCGCATCGCGATCCCCGCATCCGTTTCTGGGGGCTATCGAATTTAGCCCCCATAATGTGCATAGTTGCTCCAAAGAAATGATCCTCAATTGCTAAGTAGCTTTAGTACTGTGCATGTGCAAACCTTGCACATGTTCAGTTAGTGCCCACCTGTCCAGAATCTTCCTTGATGACAGAGGAAGGTCTATACTGGCCAGCAATTCTAAAATCCAAAATGGCAAATCCCACTGGTGTGAGTCCCTTCAAGGGGCACTGGGAAGTGAAATCCTCACCCCAGGAGGATTTCAATGTCTCTGACGGTAGGGATCTTGGATCATTCAAACAACTGAGTTGCCTCCCATACTGCTTTTAGCATCAGTGCCGATCATGTAGTACAAAAGGTCTAACGTTGTTTATAGGCAGTGAATACGCTCTGAAATATTTCTTCAGATCTCGCTTCTTCACGTTCCTGCTGTAATAAGTGTTAATAACATTGCATTTTATTTTTGTCGGATTGTTTAAACTTTTTGTTGCCTTTTCTCTATATTAACTGGTTGTGCAATTTGGGAGCGACAAATTCTTACAAAGAGACCCAGTTGAAACGTTACTGTCTCTTTCTCTTTCAGATGCTGACTGGCCGACTATTATTTTCTATTTTTAAATTTGGAATATGTTAGTGACTATTACAAACAATTGTGCAATCACTCTACTCAATCATATTTCTCATGCTTTGTTACAGCACTTAGCTTTGGTAGCTACGAGTTTAATTAGAAATGAAAGAGGATTCAAAGCTAATTTGTGTATTGATTTCGCCCCCACAACCTCCAGATTCTCATATGCTGAAGGAAATGGTGTAGTCAAGGAGCTTAAGTTCACACGAGCAGAGGGATAGACGTCCTGTAATTGCTGAGAGTGTGAAGCAGCTGCATATCAAAACCTCGAATGGACTGAGGGTGGATATGTGTGAGCTTTCCCTGAACAATAAGACCATAAAGAGGCAGCTTATCTCTGCTGGGATTGCCGATGTGGACCAGTTTCAAGGTCCAAATTAATTACACTACCTTATGTGAGTGTGGAAACATCAGCGAGCTGATGGATGAGTTTCCAGCTCTCACTGGAGAGAGATTCTATTCCCACAGTCAGTTTCAATCAGAACTGTCATTTTTTTCCAAATAAACTTCCGACCTTACATACAGCTCCCATTTAGCTCTCCACTCTCAGTGAGAAGATCGGGGGATTTCAGGAGCAATCCATTAATTACTGGGCCTAAACCATAGGGAACGCAGTTATCAAATAGCACAAAAATGAATCCTCACAGCCATATATACCAGCAACATCAAATTTTAAAAAGGGAGAAATCTGGATGGGAATATCTGGTTGGGAATTATATTAATGGTTATAAGGGTAGGTATGGACTGAACTAAATAAATGCTCCGTGGGATACAATGAGGAAGGGGAAAGAGGAACATTGTCTGAGGGAAGGTTGGGTTAAATAGTGGAGACTAATGACTATTTGGGAGTTTTCCTTAATTACCTTTGGGATTAGCTGACTGGCCCTTTCTCACTCAATGCTTTCTTAAATGCCCTTAAACATTCCCAGCAATTGTTTTTGTCCTGTTAATGTGCTCACTTTATCTGGGTGAATGAGTGAGCCTTTGGCTTAGTAGTAGCATTCCCACCTCTGCAGGGTTTGAGTCCCACTCCAGACAGTCCTGGTGAGTGGAGACTGGAGTGGAAACCATTAATTGCACCATGACTGCTCCTGACCTGGACTACATAAATAACCAATAATGGCCCGGATTTTGCAATAGAAGTAATCAGCGCTCACCGTTATTATGGAGTAAATTGGACAGCAACTTCCGGCATCAGCACATGCGCAGTTAAACGCAGAAATCCGGAAGTTGCGATCCGAGTTACCATGCACCTCCACAGCCTACGGGAATCCATATAAGGGCAAGAAGTTGCTGTACTTACCCACTAGTAACCCACTAAACACGGCAGAAAAAGTTAGGGCTGGTGCATTCAGGTGTAAGTGAATTTTTAACGGCATGATAAGTCATAATTACTGCCAAACAACCTCTCTGGCACTAAAAATAAAATGTTATAAGTGTGGAGTTTCATTCCTTCAGAATTTAATTCGTTTTGGAGATTTAAAAATAATTTTAAAATTTAAAAAATGTTTGCTTTTTCTGTCTGTCTCTCTTTTATTTCTCTCTTTAATTCTAGATTTCTTTCCCTCTCTTTATTTAGCTTTCTGTACATGATTTTACATTGAATTAAATAAATATTATACTTCCTGGTTTAGTCTCTGCGTGGCTCAGTGAGGATTCTTCAATCTGATTGGTTGAAGAGTCTCGCTGTTGCTTGTCCTGCTCACACACGCCCCAAATCCCCCTGGAGACGGTGCCATACTGGAAATTATCTCTAAATAGCGTAAGTGGCTGGCCAAAAGCTCGCCAAAAGTCTGTGTGTAGCTGTCAGCATGATGAACGGCGAGCGCCATCGACTGCAAAATCCAGGCCATTATAACAGGGACCTGACATTGACCGGCATAATATTATGCAAGTGGTCACAGGCAAGGTTATAGAGTAATACCTCTTTCTATTCATGTCTGGGACTCCTCTTCAAAGGAGCCACTACTTACCCACTAAACATGGGTCCCATCTATGACTCCTTGAACCCGAGTAAAGCCTACAGGTCTGTAGAAGCCAAGGGCACAGGCTTGCTGCTCATTGACATCCATATAAAAACAATGGTCGGCAGTGGATCAGCTGCCCATTGTGCTCCCTGTTCAATTTTCCCACTGCCACCTATTTCCCAGCCAGCAGAAACATTTAAAAGCAACCCCTATATGTCAATTTGTCCTGGCAAACAGCACACCATAATTTGTTGGATACATCTATAAACAAACTGGCTGATACAGTCTATAGCCCCTGTGCCTTCTTGAAAACGTCTTGCGGTATAATAATTTAGGCCATTGTGATCTTTACAGGCATAAAGAGGGCTTTTCTAAATGTTGGACGAAATTGCAGGTCCTCTCCTAGACGATGACATAACTCCCTGACCACCGCCCCACTGAAACGCAGCCTCTGGAAAAGGTTGGCAGCACTCAAAGCCTCTGGAAGCCCTGCTCCTCGCTGAGGTTCAAAAGAGTCCTTCTGGGACAGTACAGCCTCACAGCTGGGTATCTCCTAGTTGTAGCTTTCCTTCTCTGGTGTTGTTTGACAGCTCTGGTATCCTGCTGAACTTCAGCTCATTATTCTCCTCCAGGTAACACATGTACAGGGAGATTTCAAAAAGGATCCCAATTATACTGCTCAAAAAGATCCCCTTAAAGCAACTAAAATACTCAGAACACACTATCCCAGTGTGTGTTTAAAGCAAAAGAAACTGGGTCAGTGTGCAAAGAACTGTATCAATAAACCTCAGTGATTTTACCGTCACTATCAAATCCTCTCAGGCTGCTTAGTACCAAACTGCTCTTTCAAATTTCATAGCACCCTCTTTTTAGAGAGACAGCTTGCACACCACCGTCCACCATCAATGGAACAGGAAACTGAGCCATGGTCGTGTTGACATCACAAACGTGACAAAAGTTACTATTTCTATTCTAGCCCCTGGTGGTGCACTGCACCCCTCAGGCAGGTGGTGCTGGGGCACTATGCCTAGGAAAATCGGCCTTTATGCGAACAGTATGGGACAGAGTCAGGCACAGAACAGTTAATGTGTATCTTCTGGGACCGGAGCTGTTCCCCTCACATGACCACTTTGTGATTGAAGTTGTTATGGTGCTGTAATAGTCCCTGGCCTAGAAATTCGGCTTACTGCCACCCGTTACAGGCAGATTCCTGAAAAAAAATGGCGGATGCCGCTCTTCCGCCCTCCTCTAGCGCGGGACTCACGGCCGCCATTTTGGTCAGAGCCATAGCGCAGCCATTAGCAGCGCAGGCCTGGACATGCAAATCTGGAGAGGGTGACGTTAGTCGTCGTCCAACGCCGACTTGACGCCATGTTCTGTGAACTTGGAACTTTGCACTGAGTTCAGCTCTAGGTCCTAAGCTCGCTCTGAAAAGCGAGCCTGCAACAGACCAGCAGAGGCGCTGTCAGCACTTCGTAAAGGCACAGACACATCTTTCAGGTAAGTTTGCATTTAAGCTTTGGACTGGATTTTATTGAAGTAGTGGCATGGTGCAATAGATGTTAAATGTTTTTAAAGTGTGCAGGAAATGCTGCTGGATGCTTACAAGGCCTCGGATGATAAAGGAAGGCCTTTGAGAAGACAGAAAATGCTAGAAATATTCAGCAGGTCAGGCAGCATCTTTGGAGAGAGAAACAGAGTTCACGCCTCAGGTCAAGATGCTGCCTGACCTACTGATTATTTCCAACATTTTATGCTTTTATTTCAGATTTCCAGCATCCGCTCGCAGAGGGAAGAAGAAGCCGCAGAAGAGGAGGAAGCAAAAGAGGAGAAATCAGAAGGAAGGATGCAACCCAGACAGCCCCTTTCTGGCCGGAATATCCGGGATGTAATCATCCGCCTGTGGTACCAGTGACCACAACCCCAATTCCCCTTTCAACATTTGTCCCACACCTTACCTTCCCTCTGTTACTGACCATCACATCGTCCTCCTGGCCACAATGCTGAAATAAAAGCCACCACAAAGCAAACTTTCCAATCCAACGTTATACATCTATCCATCCAATATGACATCAAGAAATCAACTCATCACCCTTGTGCATTCCCTTAGTGGCTGTCTTGTGTGTGCCTTTGCCTATCCTACTGATGTCACGCAGTGCTACCCCAGTGGCTGCAGCATGGCTGATTGAAGGCTGCTGACTTTCAGTGGGGGACACTGCAAATGGCCTTGCAGGTCAACCTTGAGGAGCTGGTGGCTGGGATTTTGAAATTGAGTGATGGTGTTTTATCTTCTTCTTCTTCAGCACCATCTCCTCCAAGGGGGTGGGGTGAAGGTAGGAATGGGAGGTGTGCCTCATGTTTGGTATAGATTATTGGCAGGTGAGTGATTGTGGGGGGTGGTCGTGCATTGAGCAGTGTGCGAGGATAGTGGTGCAGTTGGTAAGAGACATCTTTTGAAGATGCATTCACTGACCTTGACCGCTGGTCTGATGTCATGAAGCTTCTTTGGGCACTGGAGCCAAGAGGTGGGGGCGATACTGCTGGTAGTGACAGCCTCAGCGATCTGGTCCCACATCCTTTTTTCTGGAGGGCCTCCTGGCCCCTGTGGGTAGAGGACCTCTCTTACAGTGTTGACCCCCTGCACCAAGCTAGAGTGCTGCGTGCGAGACCCTGGGTGCCCTTTCCCTGGCTTACTGAGCCATTTGAGTTAGTGCTGAAGCACTTTACCCATTTTTGTAGGTGCAGAAGGCAATTCAGCTTTAAGTGCTGAAGACTCCTATTTAGGAATTCTTTTTAATGTTTATTTTTTTCAGAAGGCTGCTGAGCTCTAAGGCTAAAAACTGCCTATTTATAAATTAGTTTTATTTTTTTCATTTTAGAAGGCAGTTCCCCTTTAAGGTACCGTCACTGTTTCTAAAATGACAGCCTTGCTTTAAGAGAAGGCTGTTCTTGCTCCAATGACGCTACGGCCACACTACATTGGGCTTCCTGCTGAGACTACCGCCCGAAAACCAGCCTTGCACAGTAAGTTTAGCGCTGCGCTATTGTTAATTAGCAAGCACCACCAAACACCAATATATCAGTGCTACCAGCGCTATTAATTTCGGCGGCCGTTAACTGCGGCCTGCAGTGCCACTGGCAGATTTCCAGCGCTCTGGATTTTCTAGGCCCCTATATTTTACTATTGGCAGTCCCTCACTTCCTTTAAATTATTGGCCTACAAATTCCAGAGGCGGGCGGAAGAGCGGCGGCCGCCATTTTTTTCAGGAATCTGCCAATAACAGGTGGGGGTAAGTAGCTGAATTTCTAGGTTATTGTTTCCTCTGCGTAAGAAGAACCATCGACTGTCCCAATGGAGTTGGATTGTTTTCAGACACAGCAGTATTTAATTGGTGCCGATTTACATATGCTCATTGTAATGATACTACGGTCCCAGCTGTGCACCTTGTAATGTTTTTGATTTGAATTTGGGCTTCGGTTTTGCATTATTTGGTAGGAGGAAGTTCTTGATTCTGGGTTTGTATGCAGTCCCACAGATGAAAAGGCTCCTAATTCAGACCTGTGGTGTAAGGTGTTGGATGTTTGATTTCTCAACAGATTATATGCACTGAAAGAAAAGGTTTATCCATATATTTTATTGAATTAAAGAATCTCTCTGTGTTGGAAAGATCTGCAGCTACAAGATTCATTGCAGCCCGATGACTGCAGACTGCTGGAAAATGAACATTGGAAGAGTGAATCAGAGAGAAACAAGAGATGGAGTGTTATTACTTTTCGAATTGGCGTGCAGGTCCAGTGCATATTTTAAAATATATAATAAAGTTAAATTGCAAATATCTCTTTTAAGATTCTCTGTTGTATTGAGTTTTAGCTCTGGGACAGCATTAAGTGGGTATGTGTTTGCTACAAGTGACTTATTTTCTCCACTGGCGGTGGTTGTGGGTGCATCATAGCATCGAATCATAGAAAGATACAGCACAGAAAGAGGCCATTCGGCCCATTGTGCCGGCGCCGGCTCTTTGAAAGAGCTGTCCAATTAGTTCCACTCCCCCGCTCTTTCCCCATAGCCCAATAATTTTATTCCCTTCAAGTATTTATCAAACTCCCTTTTGAAAGTTGCTATTAAATCTGCTTCCACCACCCTTTCAGGTATTGCATTCCAGATCACAACAACACACTGCATAAAAGAATCTCCTCATGTCGCCTCTAGTCATTTTTCCAATCACCTTAAATCTTTGTCCTCTTTTTACCAACTCGTCTGCCACTGGAAACAGTTTCTCCTTATTTACTCTATCAAAATACTATAAATTTCATCTGCCACGTGTCTGCCCATTTCACCATTATGTCTATGCCCTCCTGAAGTCTGTTGCTCCTCTTTGTTTACTACATTTCTGAGTTTCATGTCATCTACAAACTTTGAAATTATGCCCTGTATACCCAAGCCCAGGTCATTAGTACATATTAAAACGAGCAGTGGTTCTACTACCGATCCCTGGGGAACACCTAGGGGTAAAAATTGAGTCGCGCCCCATTTGGCGCGCTAACCTCGCCGGGGCGCGACTTTTAGCGCCCCGAAAAAATTAGCGGCCCCGCGCCGGAACTTCAGTGGTTGCGCCCCAAGAGGGAAGCGGGGCGCCACTGGAAGCACCCCGCATCCCTCTTGGGGCGCTGCGGCACGTCGCGCCGCGGTATTGCAGGCCTTCCTCCCCTTCTTAAAGGGGAGGGACCCTGCGCAGCGCGAACCGGGGCCCAGCTGGGCCCCCAGGGATCGGGAGTGCCGGCAAAAGAGCCCGGCACTCAAGAGAAGTGCCGGGCTCTTGGAGCGCAGCCGCCACTTCACGGTGGGGGGGCTTCACGGGGGCCGGGGGCAGGTGCTGGCAGGCGGCCAGCAACAAAAATGGCCGCCTGCCACCTCCCCTTTAAATATCGCCGCCCCGGCCGCACGTACGCCTCCCTGAACCCGTTGGACATAGCGTCTGGCGGTAAATCAGGGGGCGCGACTGAAGATCGCGGCTGGAGCGCGAGCGGGGTGCTGCGCACGGCGATGACGTCATTGCCGGCGGCGCAGCGCCACAGGGCGCTACCGGCTGGCGCCGCTGCTAACCTCCCGCTGAATTTTTCGGGAGGCGTGGGCGGCGCTGCGCCCGGGCGTTAGCTGCTTTACGCCCCATTAGCGCCCTCTTAAGGCGCTAACGGGAGGCGCAAGCAGCTGAATTTTTCCCCCCTATAGTCTGAAAAACAACCGTTCACTATTACTCTCTGCTTTCTGACCCTTAGCCAATTTTGTATCCCCGCTGCCATAGACTTTAATTCTGCTTACAAGTCTATTATGTGGTACTTCATCAAGCACCTTTCAAAAGCCCATATACACAACATCAACTGCACTACCCTCATCAAGCCTCTCCATTACTCCTTCGAAGAACTTAATCAAGTTAGTCAAACACGATTTGCCTTTAACAAATCCATGCTCACTTTCATTTATTCGCCCATAATTTTCCAAATGCCCATTCATTTTGTCCCGGATTATTGTCTCTAAAAGTATCCACAACACCAATGTTAGGCTGACTGGCCTGTATTTGCCGGGTTTATCCTTCTCCCCCTTTTTGAACAGGGGTGTAACATTTGCAATCCTCCAGTCCTCTGGCATTCCTCCCATATCTAAGGAGAATTGAAAGATTGTGGCCAGAGGCTTCGCAATTTCCACCCTTACTTCCATCAGTAACCTACCATGCATCCCATCTGAACCAGGTGACTTTTTTTTTATTCGTTCATGGGATGTGGGCGTCGCTGGCAAGGCCAGCATTTATTGCCCATCCCTAGTTGCCCTTGAGAAGGTGGTGGTGAGCCACCTTCTTGAACCACTGCAGTCTGTGTGGTGAAGGTACTCCCACAGTGCTGTTAGGGAGGAAGTTCCAGGATTTTGACCCAGCGACGATGAAGGAACAGTGATATATTTCCAAGTCATGATGGTGTGTAGGTTGCGGGTTTGGGAGGTGCTGCCGAAGAAGCCTTGGCGAGTTGCTGCAGTGAATCAGTGTAGATAGTACACACTGCAGCCATGGTACGCCGGTGGTGGAAGGAGTGAATGTTTAAGATGGTCGATGGGGTGCCAATCAAGCGGGCTGCTTTGTCCTGGATGATGTCGAGCTTCTTAAATGTTGTTGGAGCTGCACTCATCCAAGTAAGTGGAGAGTATTCCATCACACTCCTTACTTGTGCCTTGTCGATGATGGAAAGGCTTTCAGGAGACAGGAGGTGAGACACTCGCCGCAGAATACCCAGCCTCTGACCTGCTCTTGTTGCCACTGTATTTATGTGGCTGGTCCAGTTAAGTTTCTGGTCAATGGTGACCCCCAGGGTGTTGATGGTGAGGGATTCGGCGATGGTAATGCCATTGAATGTCAAGGGACGGTGGTTAGACTCTCGCTTGTTGGAGATAGTCATTGCCTGGCATTTGTGTGACGTGAATGTTACCTGCCACTTATCAGCCCAAGCCTGAATGTCGTCCAGGTCTTGTTGCATGCGGGCATGGATAGCTTTATTATCTGAGGAATTGTGAATGGTGCTGAACACTGTGCAGTCATCAGCGAACATCCCCATTTCTGACCTTATGTTGGAGGGAAGGTCATTGATGAAGCAGCTGAAGATGGTTGTGCCTAGGACACTGCCCTGAGGAACTCCTGCAGCAATGTCCTGGGGCTGAGATGATTGACCTCCAACCACCACAAGCATCTTCCTTTGTGCTAGGTATGACTCCAGCCATTGAAGAGTTTTCCCCCTGATTCCCATTGACTTCAGTTTTACTAGGGCTCCTTGATGCCACACTTGGTCAAATGCTGCCTTGATGTCAAGGGCTGTCACTTTTACCTCACCTCTTGGATTCAGCTCCTTTGTCCATGTTTGGACCAAGGCTGTAATGAGGTCAGGAGCCGAGTGGTCCTGACGGAACCCAAACTGGGCATCAGTGAGCAGGTTATTGGTGAGTAAGTGCCGCTTGATAGCACTGTCGACGACACCTTCCATCACTTTGCTGATGATTGAGAGTAGACTGATGGAGCGGTAATTGGCTGGATTGCTTTTGTCCTACTTTTTGTGGACAGGACATACCTGGGCAGTTTTCCACATTGGCAGGTAGATGCCAGTCTTGTAGCTGTACTGGAACAGCTTGGCTAGAGGCGTGGCTAGTTCTGGAGCACAAGTCTTCAGCACGACAGCTGGGATGTTGTCGGGGCCCATAGCCTTTGCTGTATCCAGTGCGCTCAGCCATTTCTTGATATCACGTGAAGTGAATCGAATTGGCTGAAGACTGGCTTCTGTGATGGTGGGGACCTCAGGAGGAGGCCGATGTGGATCATCCACTCGGGACTTCTGGCTGAAGATGGTTGCAAACGCTTCAGCCTTGCCTTTTGCATTCACGTGCTGGGCTCCACCATCATTTAGAATGGGGATATTCATGGAGCCTCCTCCTCCCGTTAGTTGTTTAATGGTCCACCACCATTCACGACTGGATGTGGCAGGACTGCAGAGCTTTGATCTGATCTGTTGATTGTGGGATCGCTTAGCCCTGTCTATAGCATTGTGCTTCCACTTTTTAGCATGCATGTAGTCCTGTGTTGCAGCTTCCCCAGGTTGGCACCTCATGTTCAGGTACACCTGGTACTGCTCCTGGCATGCTCTTCTACACTTTTCATTGAACCAGGGTTGGTCCCCTGGCTTGATGGTAATGATAGAGTGAGGGATATGCCGGGCCATGAGGTTACAGATTGTGGTGGAATACAATTCTGCTGCTGATGACCCAGAGCGCCTCATGGATGCCCAGTTTTGAGCTGCTAGATCTGTCCCATTTAGCATGGTGGTAGTGCCACACAACACGATGGAGGGTGTCCTCAGAGTGAAGACGGGACTTGGTCTCCACAATGACTGTGCAGGTGGTCACTGCTACCAATTCTTTCATGGACAGATGCATCTGCGACAGGTAGATTGGTGATCATGAGGTCAAGTAGGTTTTTCCCTCGTGTTGCAGCTGTCGCAGGCCCAGACTGGCAGTTATGTCTTTCAGGACTCGGTCAGCTCGGTCAGTAGTGGTGCTACCGAGCCCACTCTTGGTGATGGACATTGAAGTCCCCCACCCAGAGTACATTCTGTGCCCTTGCTACACTCAGTGCTTCTTCCAAGTAGTGTTCAACATGGAGGAGTACTGATTCATCAGC
The DNA here is from genome assembly GCA_030390025.1 of Squalus acanthias. Taxonomy (NCBI): domain Eukaryota; kingdom Metazoa; phylum Chordata; class Chondrichthyes; order Squaliformes; family Squalidae; genus Squalus; species Squalus acanthias. The sequence goes on from CM059435.1 coordinate 87,453,302, forward strand.
TGAGGGAGGGCGGTAGGTGGTAATCAGCAGGAGGTTTCCTTGCCTATGCTTGACCTGAAGCCATGAGACTTCATGTGCTCCGGAATCAATGTTGAGGACTCCCAGGGCTACTCCCTCCCAACTGTATACCTCTGTGCCGCCACCCCTGGGACAGGATGGTGATGGAGGAGTTTCGGACATTGGCTGAAGGGTATGATTCTGTGAGTATGACTATGTCAGGCTGTTGCTTGACTAGTCTGTGGGACAGCTCTCCCAATTTTGGCACAAGTCTCCAGATGTTGGTGAGGAGGACTTTGCAGGATCGACTGGGCTGGGGTGCTGTTTTCATGTCCATAGCCGGTGTAGAGTTTGATGCCGGGTGGTCTGTCCGGTTTTATTCTTATTGTTTCTTGTAGCAGTTTGTTACTTGTAGCAGTTTGTTACAACTGAGTGACTTGCTAGGCCATTTCATAGGGCAGTTAAGAGTCAACCACATTGCTGTGGGTCTGGAGTCACATATAGGGCAGACCGGGTAAGACGGCAGATTTCCTTCCCTAAAGGACATTAATGAACCAGATGGGTTTTTACAACAATCCGATAGTTTCATGGTCACCATTACTGATACTAGCTTTTTATTCCAGATTTATTTAATTAACTGAATTTAAATTCACCAGCTGCCGTGGTGGGATTTGAATTCACATCTCTGGATCATTAGTCCAGTAACATAACTGCTATGCTGCCATTCCCATTTTTCTACTTTGAATGCTGCCAACCTTTTAAGTACTTCCTCTTTATCTATCCTTTATTCTGTCTTGATGAAAGCTTCTGCTATGAATTGGCATTTGAACATTATCCTGAGAATCAATTAGAAGTGTGGTTATTTGTTGGCCATGAAGAAAACTAAAAGAACATTCACACACGAATGTGAATGCTGACTTCAAGAGCTAGCTGATAGATGGACGAGCACAGTTGTATTCCAATGTAAATGGTTGATGTCTTTTGCTGCTGTGTTAAGAAGAGAGAGCCTGAGCCATCTGTCTGCATTGGTGTAACGAGCTTGTGGGCAATTGTAGGGGTTTTAATTTGGGAAAACCAGATGGTGAAAATTGTACACACTTCTACCAACAAAATATTAAATAAAACTGATTTGTGCATTGTTGGTGCATGAAGAGAGTGTTTTTTGGGGGGAATTGAGTAACACTGAAGTGGAATTGCCATCAGTTAGAAAAAAAACCTTTGTTGGAGATAGCTGAAAGTAATATTACATTTTTGCTCGCAAAATAATTGTGAACGATGTTGTCTGAAGCTATCCCTGCTACTGCTGAGAAGATCTGCTCCAACTAATGACGTTGAAGATAATTTTTCTGCTCTAAATAAAGAGCAGATGGATTTAAGTGATAACCGGAATACTAATAACCTTGTTTGATTGGTTCTATTATACTCAGTATAGAGCTGTAACTGTCACCTAGAGAAGTAGAAAAAAATAGATGCGTTTAATATAGCAGTAAAAGGTTAAAGGCAGTAAGTTGTCAAAAGACTGAAATTACTCTTTGTTCACAAGCAGTGAGTTAAATGGAAATTACATTATTCCCCCAATTCCATTCAGCCACTTGTAGGAATTCACAACTTTACCCCGTACACTTTCTGTAGCGTGTGCATATAGAGAGAACACTAAAAGTAAAACACAACAGAGTGGCCAAATCAGAAAACATCTGCAAGAATACTGCTATCATTTTGGGGGATTTTTTGATCATTTTTCCACAGAAAGGATTTGGAAAAGGAGTTACTTTTTAAATGTTGAGTTTTTACAACTAAGTGTAATCACACATGCTTGGGTTGGGGGAGGGAGCATCTCGATGGCAGGTGTTAAAGATGCTTCTGGATGTTGTTTTCCTCAAAACAATTAAACCATAAGCAATTCATTAGCCTGTTCTCAGTAATTGATAAACATCTCACATCCATTGTGTTGGGAAGTCTCTGTCTGCTTCTCCCTCAGTTCAAAGCCAGACAAGGAACAGAAACATTGGCAGTCAGTCAGGTCCAGCAAGGCTGAGCGGTCAGTCAGGTCTTCCAACAGAAAGCTGTGAGGCCGAGCTTTGGCCAGGTTCAGAAGTCGTATTCAGGAGAGTAGGTAGGTGTTATTCTGATTTAGTTTTTCATCGGGTGAGGTGATTAACAGGCTGCTGATTTGCTGTCGCCCATTTTGCGCTCCATCAAAGACCAGTTTCAGAGATTTTCAGTGAGTTGATACCCATTTTTGATTGCTGCGCACCTCACTGATTTCTTTCAAGACATAGAACCATAGAAGTTTACAGCACAGAAGGAGGCCGCCATTAGGTCCATTCTTCCTGTGCTAGCTCTTTGCTAAACCAATCCAAAACTAATCCCACTGCCCCCTATATCTTACTCTGCTTCAAATATTTATCCAATTTTCCCTTAAAAGATGCAATGGTCTCTGCCTCAGCTGTTCCTTGTAGGAAAGCATGCCATGCTTCCTACAAGACTCTGTAAAGAAGTTTCTCCGAACCTCTCTCCTCACTGTCTTAGTGACAATTTTAAATTGATGACCCCTCGCCACTGACTCCCCAACCGGAGGAAAGAGTCTTTCCCTATTCATTCTATGAAAACCCTTTATAATTTTAAAAACCTTCTATTAAATTTACTCTTAGCTTTTCATGCTCCAGTGGAAATAGTCCAAGTATCTCAAGTATCTCCTCATAACATCCTTGTTTCACCTCATTACTAGTCTAACTGGCACCTGTTCAAGTACATGTAGAAGCAGTAAACAACTAGCTTCTGATTGAAGTGTGCTTTGTGGTATAACTTTCAAGGTTTATATGTGACATGAGAAGCATATTTCTATGCCACCAATAAAATCTACCCAGCAACTACATGTGCATGAGTGAAAGAGCACAAAGGCTATCTGAATGCTTTACATGCATCCTATGGCCACATACTTAACATAGGCAAATTCTGAGTACTCTGACCTCAGCAATCTTCCTGAGTCTCAAAATGTTTTCCTCATTTGCTCCTCAGACTATGTTCACTCACCACCTCCATTTAGGTATAACTTGCTTTCACAGCCACAGCTCCTTCCTCAGCAACTGTCTCCGGCTCTGACTTATTCCATGTGGATTCCAATTGAAATTCCACCCTTCATGTTCGGATCCATCCATGATTACAGATGTCTCGATGATATTCAGCGTTTCCCGAACCACTGCTCTTGCTGCTTCCTAAGATCCACACTCAATGTCCTGCGCTGCCATATGCAGGCTCTCGACCTCTCTCTTCATCAGCACTGACTCACTCTCTTTCAGTGTTGTCCTGGTCCTCAATTCCATTTCATCCTCATCCAGCACTTTGACGAGAAACTTTTTTTTTTCCTTTCAGGTGTCAAGGACTGCAAACTTCAACAACTCTTAGATGCCAACGCCCCTCCAGATCCTTCTTCCCATTCATTTTCCTCTGACCCCCATCCATCCATCCCTTTGCCGTGTTTTCACTAACCCCTCTGACCTTCCCCTCTCTGATCCTGAGTGATCAGTCCTCAGCAAAGGCCTCAGCTTCATCCCTTTATGCCCCCACCTCAATTAATTTCGAGCTCGGCATGATGCTGAGCTCTTCTTCCATCATGTTCGCCTCCATGCCCCTTCTTTGCCCAGGAGTCTTCGCTCTGCACAGCGGACCCTTTCTCCCGTCTTCAGAATTCTCATTCCACATGGACCCCTCCCCCGGTCTCTTACCCTCACTAGCGCCTGAATTTTAATCGGGAGGCTGGTTGGGAGCGAGGCTGCTCGGAAGCGGTCGGGAAACCCGGGAGAACGGGTTTCCCTCAGGACCGGACGAATTTAACAGCAGTGCTGTTCGGGAGGGAGTTCCAGGATTTTGACCCAGCGACGATGAAGGAACGGTGATATATTTCCAAGTCAGGATGGTGTATGACTTGGAGGGGAAATTGGAGGTGGTGGTGTTCCCATGCGCCTACTGCCCTTGTCCTTCTAGGAGGTAGAGGTCACTGGTTTGGGAGGTGCTGTCGAAGAAGCCTTGGTGAGTTGATGCAGTGCATCTTGTGATGGTACACACTGCAGCCACAGTACGCCGGTGGTGGAGGGTGTGAATGTTTAATGTGGTGGATGGGGTGCCAATCAAGTGGGCTGCTTTGTCTGGATGGTGTCGAGCTTCTTCTGTGTTGTTGGAGCTGCACTCATCCAGGCAAGTGGAGAGTATTCCATCACACTCCTTACTTGTGCCTTTTAGTTGGTGGAAAGGTTTTGCAGAGTCAGGAGGTGAGACAATCGCTGCAGAATCCCTAGCCTCTGACCTGCTCTTGTTGCCACAGTATTTATGTGGCTGGTCCTGTTAAGTTTCTGGTCAATGGTAACCCCCAGGGTGCTGATGGTGGGGGATTTGGCGATGGTAATGCCATTGAATGTCAAGGGGCGGTGGTTAGACTCTCTCTTGTTGGAGATAGTCATTGCCTGGCACTTGTGTGGCGCGAATGTTACTTGCCACTTATCAGCCCAAGCTTGAATGTCGTCCAGGTCTTGCTGCATGCAGGGATGAACTACTTCATTATCTGAGGACTTACCTCCTGGATCCAGCAGTCCTCACCTTACTTTAGCTGCCAGGTTTCACGAGGCCTGCAAAACCTGACCAGCTACAGTTAAATTTGAAATGGTGGATAAATCTGAGGCATGCCAGCCTCATTATAATATTTTAAATGGTGAACCACCTCCTGGGAGCGGGTTGTCTGCCCGTCCCCCGTCCCTCTGTTAAAACCAGAAGTAGGCGGGTTGAGGTTAGGATTCAGACTTTTCACATTTTAGCTTCCCACCCAACCCCAACCCACCTATTCTTTTGGGTTAAAATTCCCCCCTCGAGCTTTTCATTGGGAACTCCCAGTGTCTCACTCCCAGTGTCTCAATTTCTGGGCTCCTCTCATTCACTCTAACCTACCTCCCTCTGAACTTGCAGCGCTCTGTTCTCTCAGGTCCAACCCTGACATTGTCATTAAACCTGCTGACAAGGGCGCCATTGTTGTTTGGCAAACAAACCTCTACCTTGCAGAGGCTGAATGTCAACTCTCTGACCTCCTCTTACCTCCCCCTGGACCATGACCCCACTGCCAAACATTAAGCCATGGTTTCCCAGATTGTCACTGACCTCATCTCCTCTGGTGATCTTCCCATCCCCCCCATCTTCTCATAGTCCCCCAACCCCACACAGCTCGCTTCTACCTCCTTCCTAAGATCCACAAACAGAACTGCCCTAGTAGATCCATTGTTTCAGCCTGTTCTTGCCCCATGAAACGGATTTCTTCCTACCTCGACTCTATTTTTTCTCCCTTGTCCAGTCTCTTCTGACCTACATCCGCGGCTCTTCTGATGCCCTCCGCCACTTTAATAGTTTCCAGTTTCCTGTCTCTAACCGTCTTCTTTTCACCATGGGCATCCAGTCCCTCTACACCTCCATCCCCCACCAGGACGGTCTGCGGTCCCTCCGCTTCTTCCTGGAACGGAAGCCCAACCAGTCTCCATCCGCCACCACCCTCCTCCACCTAGCTTAACTTGTTTTTACATTGAACATCTTCTCCTTTGACTCCTCTCACTTCCTCCAAATAAAAAGGTGTCGCTATGTCTCAGTCACATCTGTTCTGAACATGCCTCCTTCCACACTAGTGCTTCTGATATGTCTTCCTTTTTCCCTCAACCGAGGATTCCCCTCTAGCGTGGTTGGCAGGGCCCTCGACCGTGTCCGTCCCATTTCTCGCACTTCTGCCCTCACCCCTTCCCCTCCCTCCCAGAACCATGATATGGTTCCCCTTGTCCTCACCTTCCACCCCAGCAGCCTCCACATTCAATGGATCATCCTCCACCAGGCTCCAATTAGGCACTTTACAACCTTTTGGACTCATCAGGTTCAACAATTTCAGATCATAACCACTGCACCCATTTTTGCCTTGCACCATCATCCCTTTTGTCATTTAATCTCTCCTGCCTTCCATCCTATCACAGACCATCCCCTTTGTTCTTTATCCCTATCCCTTCTTTCCCTATCTGTACTTGCTTAAAACCTGTTACATCTCTAACATTTTCCAGTTCTAAAGACAGGTCACCGACCTGAAACGTTGGCCCCAATATAACTGGGGCGGGTCTTGAGTGGGGAGAAGGCGTTTTAGCCGGGCTCGCACGCTGTAAAGTTTTGACTCCACAGCGTGCATCTTTTTCTTCATGCAGGTTCCCAGCCTAATTGTCAGGATTGGCTCCCTGTTGGGCAAGGAACGCTCCAGAGGAGGCTGCAGCCCAGGAGAAGGTAGGGAGCCTGCAGCTGGGTTAGTGGGGGCATGGATCCGGATCTTGGAGGGGTGGTTGCCGTTCCTGGGAGGGTGCGATATTCGATTCCGGGGGGTCCGATTCCCAATCACGATGGGGGGTCCAATCCTCAATCCGGGGGGTCCGATCGCAGGGGGAATCTTTAGATCCCGGAGAGGTGGTTAGCTTGGTGGGCTGGGAGGAAACACTCCTGCTCCTCTTGGCCCACAAGCAGTGCTGGAAAGGCACTTACCTCTTCCACAAAGCAGTCCTCGCCTCCCTTTAGCCGTCGGGTTTCCAGAAGCCCAGGAAACCTGTCTAGCCAGGGTTAAACCTGGAAGATAGGTTAAATATGAGGCATGCAGCCTCATTATACTATTTAAATGGACAACATGCCTCCTGGGAGCAGGTTGGTCGACTGCCCCCCCTCCTCGACCCACCTTCATTGAAACCGGTGTGGGCTGGTTGGGTCGGGTTTGAGATTTAAAAATTTAACATCTCACCTGACCCAAACCCTTCCGTTTTTTGGGGTTAAAATTACCCCAGTTAACTCTGTTTCTCTCCACAAATGCTAACTGACCAGCTGAGTATTTCCAGCATTTTCAGTTTACATTTCAGATTTCCAGCATCCACAGTATCTTGACTTTCTATGAGATATTTCTGATATTGCCCCTCGGTTCTGAAGAGGAAAACCTTCCTTTACTGCACTTCATACAGCAACAACTTAAGGAAAGCATCCTGAAATGGGGCAGTCTTAGTTGGTCCTCTTGCCTCTGTTTTTTCCACCACACCAGAAATATATTGCAGTACTTTAAGATTGCAGCTTGCCTTGAAATGCAAGGACCAGCTTTTTAAAGCATCAATTTGCTGACAGATCCTTCCTCCTCCACATGGTATGATGTACACAAGGAGCATGAAGAATTTATTTAAATAAACTGACTTTGGGATTTCCGGTGAGGTCAGTTTCCGTTCAACAGACATGCAGTGCAAGCTGTCAAATAAAATCCCACAACTGGAATTTCTATCCTTCGGTATCACTTTAGATGTAGAGTACACTTTCATGTTTGGCATTGTAATTTTTTTAACAATATTTTGAAGTTGTAGGTTGCAGGGGTGAACAAAATGAATACTGGGATCTTAAGCAAAAACATGTCTAAAATTGTGGTGCCAATGGTTTAAGTTATCATGTCAACAAGTGAGTGACAACATTTGCCCACATAAGTTCATGTCACTGTGTGAAAAAGTGAGATGCTTCAAGTACTTTACAAATGCAGCTATTTTTATTACTTAAATCGTGGAGTCAGAGTCATAACGGCACAGAAGGAAGCCATTCGGCCCATCGAGTCTGTGCCGGCTCTCTGTAGGGCAATCCAGTCAGTCCCATTGCCCCGCTCTATCCCCGTAGCCCTGCAAGTTTATTTCCCTCAAGTGCCTATCCAGTCTCCCCCTGAAAACATCGAGTGTCTCCGCTTCCACCACTTCAGTCGGCAGCGAGTTCCAGGTCCTCACCACTTGCTGCGTAAAAAAGTTTTCCCTCACATCCCCCCTGTATATCTTGCCCAAAACCTTAAATCTGTTTTGCCCCAGTCCTTGTACCGTCAACTAGTGGAAACAGCCGTTCCCCGTCTAGCCTATCCAAACCCATCATAATCTTGTACACCTCTATCAAATCAGCCCACAACCTCCTTTACTCTAATGAAATCAAATCCAGCTTCTCCAACCTGTCCTTGTAGCTAAGATCCCCCAATCGCAGAACCATTCTGCTAAATCTCCTCTGCACCCTCTCAAGTGCCTCCACATCCTTCCAAAAGTGTGGTGACCAGAACTGGATGCAATACTCCAGTTGCGGCCTAACCAGCGCTTTATAAAGATTCAGCATAACTTCTCTACTTTTGTACTCCAATACCTCTATTTATGAAGCCCAAGATCCCATATGAATTGCTAACCACTCTCTCAATATGTCCCGCCACCTTCAGGGACCTATGCACATTAACTCCCAGGGCCCTCTGTCCCTGCACACTCTTTAAAACTGTGCCATTAAGTGTATATTGCCTCTCCCTGTTCCTTCTGCCAAAATGCATCACCTCACACTTCTCTATTAAATTCCATCTGCCACTTGTCTGTCCATTCTGCTAGCCTTTCTAAGTCCTGTTGCAGTTGATTGGTATCATCCTCACTGTTTGCCACACCCCCAAGTTTGGTGTCATTGGCAAATTTAGAAATTCTACTCTGTATTCCAATATCCAGGTCATTTATATATATCAAAAAAAGCAGTGGCCCCAGCACTGACCCTTGGGGAACACCACTGTCTACCATCCTCCAGTCTGAAAAACAGCCATTTACCACAACTTGCTGTTTTCTGTCCTTAAGCGAATTCCTTATCCAAGCTGCCACTGACCCACCTATTCCATGAGCCTCAATTTTGTCAACCAGCCTTCTATGTGGTACTTTGTCAAACGCCTTCCGAAAATCCATGTAGACAACATCCATTGCATTCCCTTCATCAATCCTCCCTGTTACTTCATCAAAAAATTCAATTGGATTAGTCAAACACAATCTGCCTTTTACGAATCCATGTTGTCTCTCCTTAATTAGCTTAAACCTCTCCAAGTGCCCAGTTAATTTTTTCCTTGATTATTGTTTCTAAAACTTTACCCACCACTGATGTTAAACTGACCGGCCTGTAGTTACTAGGATTGTCCTTACACCCTTTCTTGAACAATAGTGTCACATTTGCCACTTTCCAATCCTCAGGCACCTCCCCCGCATCTAGGGAAGATTGGAAAATTATGGCAAGCCCTTCTGCTATCTCCTCCCCCAATTCCCTTAGCAACCTGGGATGCAAGCCATCTGGACTAGGCGACTTGTCCACGCTAAGCATACCCAGCCTTTCTAGTACATCCTGTCTATCAATTTTCACCCCTTCCATTGCTTCTACCTTTTCCACTTCTACCGATATTTTGTCAGAATCCACCTCCTTAATAAACACCGATACAAAGTATTCATTGAGTATTCTAGCCTTGCCCTGCGCCTCTAAGCATATATCACCTTCTTTGTCCCTAATAGGCCCCACCCCGCCTCTTGCTACCCGCTTACTGTTTACATGCCGGCAGAAGATTTTTGGGTTCCCTTTTATGTTAACCTCCATTCTACTCTCATATTCTCTCTTTGCCAATCTTATTTTCATCTTCACTTCCCCTCTCAACTTATTGTATTTGGTCTGGTTCTCCCTTGAAGATTTCACCTGACAATCATCATACGCCCTCTTTTTTTTGTTTCATCATCTTCTCTATCTCCCTCGTCATCCAAGGAGCCCTTGCTTTGGTTCCTTTACCCTTCTCTCTTGTTGGAGTGTACATAGCCTGTACTTGGAACATCTCCTTAAAGATCACCCATTGTTCCGTTACAGTTTTTCCTGTCAGTCTTTGGTTCCATTTTACTCTGGCTAGATCCTTTTGCATCCCATTGAAGTTAGCCCTATTCCAGTTTAGAAGTTCCACTCTAGATTGTTCCTTGCACCTCTCCATTGCTAATCTAAATCTTATGATACGATGATCACTCGTACCCAAGTGTTCTCCCACAGACACTTGGTCGACCTGGCCCACCTCATTCCCCAGCACCAGATCCAGCAATGCCTCCTTCCTAGGGCCAAGAACATACTGGTCAAAGAAATTCACCTGAACACATTTCAGAAATTTCTCCCCCTCCTTTCCCTTTTCCCTAGCATTATCCCAATCGATACTTGGGTAATTAAAGTCCCCCAATATCACCACTCTATAGCTCTTGCATATCTCTGATTTCCCTGCAGATTTGCTCCTCTACCTCCTGCTCACTATTTGGAGGCCTGTAGAATACCCCCAATAGTGTGATCATACCCTTTTTGCTCCTCAACTCTAACCAAATGGATTCTGTCCTCATCTCCTCAAGAACATCCTCCCTTTCCAACAGTACAATGTCTTCCTTAATCAGCACTGCCACCCCACCTCCCTTTTTTCCTTCCCTATCTTTTCTGAACACCTTGTACCCTTGAATATTAAGTGACCAGTCCTCACCGTTTTTAAGCCACGTTTCCGTTATTGCCACAACATCATATTGCCCCATGGCTAATTGTGCTTGTAGCTCACCAACCTTATTCACCACACTTTATGCAAGTATTATAGGCCTAGAAATTTGGTTGCGTAGCGCCCGCTGTTTGGGCACTACGGGTGCCGAACTGGGACCAAAATACACGCTCGCTCTTCTGGTGCAGGCCGCGCTGGACACCATCTTGGTGAGGGCGGTAGGAGCGAGCACTAGAAGTATGGTAAGTAGGCAGATCGTGACATCAATCAGCGTGCAATGCTGGTTTGACGCCAGCGCTGCCATTTTCATCGTCAACACTGGAGCTAACCTCCTCGCACAGCTGAACGTGCATTCAGCAGCAGGAAGTACCCCCCACCAGCGATATTTAAAGGGATCACCACCAACTTTCAGGTAACTTGCTTTTTGACTTCTATTGGCTCTGTATAAGTTTATCGAACGGTTTGGAGCTTTCTAGTTATTTAAAGTTGGTGAGGTGACAGGGCTAGATGCTGCAAGTGGAGAAGGCCTTGCTTCTGACTTCAAGGGTTCTGGTCAGACCACCCAGTCATGGTATAGTAAACTATCTTTCCATATTAGTCCTCCCAATGTTCACTTCACATTTCTCCGCATTGAACGCCATCTTCCATGCTTCTGCCCGTTTCACCATCCTGTCCATGTCATTCTGAAGTCTCACTATCTATTATGTTGCCATGTTTCGCCTCATAGAATCATAGAAATTTACAGCACGGAAGGAGGAAATTTCGGTCCATCGTGTCCGCGCTAACAAAGAGCTATCCAACCTAATCCCACTTTTCAGCTCTTGGTCCTTAGCCCTTCAAGTGTACATCCAAGCACTTTTTAAATGTGCCACCATTTCAGGCAGTGAGTTCCACTTGGTGAAGAAATTTCCCCTCAAATCTCCTCTAAACCTCCTACCAATTACTTTCATCAGCCGCAAACTTTATAATGCTGCTCCCTACACCGGAGTCTAGGTCATTTATAAAAATTGAAAAGAATAAATGGACCCAAAACTGACCCTTGGGGAACACCACTGCAAACCACCTCCCAGTCTGAAAAACATCCATCCACCACCAGCCTCTGCTTCCTGTAGCTGAGCCAATTCCGTATCCATACCGCCACTTTCCCCTTAATTCCATGGGCTTCCATCTTCTTAACAAGCCTCCTGTGTGGCACTTTGTCGAATGCCTTCCAAAAGTCCATATATACACAACATCTACTGCACTACCTTGATCAACCTTCTCTGTTACCTTATCAAAGAATTCAATCAAGTTAGTCAGACGCGATTTGCCTTTAACAACTCATGCCTTTCCAAATAAATGTTTATTTTGTCCCTAATAATGGTTACTAATAACTTCCCCAACACCAATGTTAGGTGGCCTGTAGTTTCCTGGCTTATCCCTCGACCCTTTCTTGAATAGTGGTATAGCATTAACAACCCTCCAGTCCTCCGGCACTACTCCTGTATCCAATGAGGATTGAAAGATTGTGACCAATCCCTCTGCTATTTCTACCTTTCAGCAACCTAAGATGCATTCCATCTGGACCAGAAAATTTACCAACTTTCAGTAATGCTAATCTTTTTAGTACATCTTCTCTATCTATTACTATCTAGTCCATAACTTCCCTCTCCTATTTTAGTGTAATCTTCACATTTGTCCTTTGTGAAGACAGATGCAAAGTACTCATTTAATACTTTAGCCATATCCTCCGCCTCTACATGAAGATTTCCCTTTGGTTCCTTAATAGGCCCAACTTTTTCCCTAGCTAATCTCTTACGCTTTATTGTGTTTATATAATTTTTAGAGTTCAATTTAATGTTAAGAACATAAGAAATAGGAGCAGGAGTAGGCCATATGGCCCCTCGAGCCTGCTCTGCCATTCAATAAGATCATGGCTGATGTTTTACCTCAACTCCACTTTCCCACCATATTCCTTGATTCTGTTAGTGTCCAAAAATCTATTAACCTCAGCCTTGAATACACTCAACGACTCAGCATCCACAGCCCTCTGGGGTAGAGAATTCCAAAGATTCACTACCCTGAGTGAGGAAGTTTCGCCTCAGCTCAGTCCTAAATGGCCAACCACTTATCCTAAAATTATGACCCCATGTTCTAGACTCTCCAACCAGGGGAAACAGATTCTCAGAGGGCTTAACAGGGTAAATGCTGAGAATTTTATACATTTCAATGATATCACCGCTCATTCTTCCAAACTCCAGAGAAGAAAGGCCAATTCTATTCAATCTATCCTCAAATAAACAACCCTCTCATCCCAGGAATGAATCTAGTGAATCTCCATTGCACCCCCTCAAGGGCAAGTGTACCCTTCCTTAGGTAAGGAGACCAAAACTGTGCACAGTACTCCAGGTGTGGTCTCACCAAAGCCCTGTACAATTGTAGCAAGACTTCCTTACTCTTATACTCCAACCACCTTGTAGTAAAGTCAACATACCATTTGCTTTCCCAATTGCTTGCTGTACCTGCATGTTAACTTCCTGTGATTTGTGTACAAGGACACCCAAATTCCTCTGTACACCATATCAGCAATTCCTCTCCTTCCCTACCCTTAGCACTATGTTTTTCCCAGTCTAGATTAGGGTAATTAAAGTCTCCTAATATTACTACTATATTTTTGTTGCGTAGCTTTGAAATTTGCCAAATTTCCTCATCTACTTCTCACTGTTTGGAGCTCTATAAAAAAAACTCCCAGCAATGTAACAATTGTATCAATCCCCCCCTGTTCATCAACTCAAGCCAAATAGATTCAGTCCTAGAGCCATCTAGTATATCCTTTCTATTTAGAACTAACATCATCCTTAACCAATACTGTCACGCCCCCTCCTCTTTTTCTTTCTCTATCATTCCTGAATACTTGGTAACCAGGAATATTAAGAACCCATTCCTGGCCTTGTTTGAGTCATGTCTCTGTTAATGCAACCACGTCATAATCCCATGTCGCAATTTGTGTCTGCAGCTCACCAACCTTATTAGTTACACTACAGACACTGACGTACATACAATCTAATACCTCCTTCATTACTTTTGCTATTTCTCTCAATCTGGTCCCTGCAATTTTGGTGATATTTCTAATTTTATTGCTGTTTATATCTCTGTCCCCTGATCTCATTGCTGCTCCTTTTATGCTATTTTCTGGTTCCCCTCCACCTGCCAAATTGGCATATTACATACAAGCTCAGCAACTGAAACAACTGACAGGGATAAAAACAAAATGAATTTCACAAAACTCCCATATTGTCAAACTGGCCTGTGGTACATTTTAATCATATCTCAATTGCCTGAGGGTATCTACTCCTGTATAGCTATAGTCACACACAGGCAATCTGTATAACATCTTGTTTAAGGCTCACTGACTAAAACATTGTAAAATTTTTATCAGCTGTTCATTGCATGCACTTTCCTATCATTTGATTTGCAGTTTCTGACATGTCATCTATCCTCCAGCTGCAATTGAAATGACTAAAGTAACAATAGGGAATTATAAGAACATGTTTGTGTGGTAACAAAGCATTCCTAGGAATGGAATGACCCTGTCTCTCTAACCCTGTTACAATGCCTCTCTCTGGGAGTAGCAGCAAGAAATTGCCACAGATGAAACTCAGCAAATCACTCATACGTCATTTGAATCTATTAAAAAAATTTTTTTGATGTGATCTGTTCACTGCCTCTGGTGGAATGCTCATCAGAGCAGCTGGTCCTAGAAATTCGGTAGCCCCTGAAAACGGGCACGATAGGAATCCACGCCCGTTCAGAAGACTGCAGGCAACATGTAAAATTCGTGCTGCCTGCTACTTTGCATGATTGTAGCGTTCAGCCGAGCGCTGAACGTGTTGCTGAGTGGCTGAACGCTCAGCAGGGGGCCCAAGTTTATGTGAGGCTAGCTCCAATTAAAGCTAGCCTGCACTACTTAAAGGCAGTCTGCACCTCTTGAAGGGGAGATGCCTTCTGCCTGCAACAGGTGCTGGAACTGCTTATGGAGGCTATCAGAAAAAGTGTGTGTAATGGCTCAACAGACCAGAGAAAGGGCTCCAAGATTCTCCGATGCAGCACTGGTGCAGGAGGTCAACTCCAGGACAGAGTTCCTCTTCCCACAGGGGGCCAGGAGGCCCACCAGGCAACACTGCAGTGGGAGCAGATAGCCAATGTGGTCAATGTTAGCAGTATAGTCACGAGTGGACTCAGTGCAGGAAGAAGTTTAATGACCTCACGAGTGGTGAAGATCAGTGAATTCATCTTCAAATGCCATATCCCACCATGTGCACCACTAGCCTCATAAACTGCTCAGTGCACCACACCCCCATCACTCACATACCAACAATCTCTACCAAACAAGACTCATACCTCACATTCATAGCATCACCTCACCCGCGCACACTTACCAATGCTGCAAGACCCACCCCCACATCTCACAGCTTGAACACACTGTCCGCTATTCAACCATGACAGCCACATCGCCCAAACACATTACACCACACTCACTACCACACTTCCCTTTCTCTTACAGGAAAAGGTGGCGTATAACAGACGACAGCAGACCTTAACCGGTGGGAGACAGGTTCACCCCATTGAGGAGACAGTCATTCTTGGCAGGGGCATGGCTGAGCCCGTGGACAGTGGCGGGGCTGAAGGAATACAAGATGCCGTTATCCTCCTTTTCACATCCCACTTCTTCCTTATCCAACAATCTCTTCTGATTTACAATCTGCACACAGTGTAAGCAAGCAACCCTTGCTTCCCCCCTCTCCCCTCACCACAACACTATCCTTGTGCCTTTCACATTTCAAATACCCAAGAAATCCAGCCTGCCCAGCCAGTGGTCAAACAACAAGAGTGAGAGGAGAGTCAAGAAGAAGAAAAATCACCATCACTCGATTTCACACTCCCAGCCACCAGCTCAGATACTGACACTCCGCGTACTTTAGAGGATAGGTTAGACACAGGATCTACACATGGTGAAACACTGGCACGAGAGGCCTGCAGCCAGGGCAGGGGGAAAGGGTAGCTCAGGTACCAGATCCCCAGAGGGCCAGGGGCACATGGGTTCTGCTGCACAGGACTCTGATGAAGACCTCGATGGGGCAGCCGACAGAAGAACGCTGATGGGTATGCACAATGAAATGCTTGGCACATTGGCAGGCCTGCCAGAAAGCCTGATTGCAATGTCAAGGAGCATGGAGGAGTCCAGCTCCAGCCTTGCACAAGGCATTGGGCAGAGCTTGGAGCCCATCCTTTCCAGCGTGGAAGGGCTGGGCAGATACATTAACGCACTTGTGGACCCAACTATCATGCCGTGTCTGATGACCGAAGTCTCAGCTTCCATTGCACCACAAGCTCAAGCCACTCGAGTTTGAGTGCTTCAATGGAAGCTCAAACTGAAGTCACAGACTGCTGCCATCAAGGCTGGGTTTACCAACGTTGAAAGGGGCTTGCAGGGTGTCACAGCAGTCCAGCAGTCTGTACTCCAGCAGATTACTAGGATTGCTGAGGCGCTGCCCCTGGGGACTGGCAATGGCTCCGTGGAGCACGACCCTGCTGTCCTCTCAGGATGACAGCATTCGTCCTCCCACCACTGCAACTCTGCCAGTGTTGTTGCCCATCAGCCAGCCAGCCCAGAATGCTGCGGCCCATGCCGAGGTGATGCAGTCCAAAGAAGGTCCTTCTAAGCCTAGAGCTCCTCAAGGACGTCCTGCAAGGCGATCAGCAGTCTCCCCAATGAAAGTCGGCAGCTTTCCACCGGTCAGGCTGCAGCCACTGGGGGTAGCACTCCGTAGGAGCACTAAGATAGGCAAAGGCACATACACAAGACAGTCACTAGGGAAATACACAACGATGATTAGTTAAATTTTTGATGTAATATCGGATGGATATAGTTGGTAAAGGGAAAGTTTGCTTTGTGGTGATTTTTATTTCAACATTGTGGCCAAGATGATACTGTGATGGTCAGTAACAGAGAGAAGGTAAGGTGTGGGACTAATGTTGAAAGGGGAATTGGGGTTGCATTCAATTGTACCGCAGGCGGATGATTCGATCCCAATTACCCTGACCAGAAAGGGGCTGTCTGGGTTGCCTCCTTCCTTCCGCCTCCTCCTCCTCCTGAGCTGGTGGCCGTGTCCCTGGTGACAAGGGCTGTGCTCTCATGCTGGCCAGGTTGTGGAGGATGCAGCAGAGCATGACGAATCAGGACACTCGCTTCGGTGAGTACTATAGGGCTCCTCCAGAGCAGTCCAGGCAGCGGAAGCGTTGTTTAGGGACACCAATGGTCTGCTCTATGATGTTTCGTGTGGCAGCATCACTCTCATTGTACACATGCTGCCCACATGTGGTTGGGTTGCGGAGCGGAGTCATGAGCCAGTGTGAAGGAATAGTCATATTCAGAAAAATACACCATCCTATGAACAGAATTCTAGCCTTATTAAACATGACAAACTGGGTTTAAAAATCTAAAAGCCTCAACGACACAAAGCTGTAAACACCATACAGGCTTTTGAGATAAAATGGGTTGTTGACACTGAAACAATAGCCCGGTTGAAGCAGCAGGTTGGAGGTTCCAAAAAGTCTGCAGATTGGAAAACAGACAATGATATACCCAGTTAAATTGTTTTAAACCAACACTTTGTAAACAGGCACATGAAAGAGCACAATGGTATAATGTTAAGGTGTCATAAACCAACACTTTGGGAAACAGAAACACAGAACATTAAAGAAACATATGCCTTCATAAATATGGCATCAAATGAAAGACAGGAGACATAATTCTTAATACAACCAACTGAGGTGGCTAGGGGGACAATGGTGCATCTGGTTGAAGTGTTTTTAATTTTCATGTTGTAAAAAGATACAAACAGAAGACTTTCATAAATATGACATCAATAGATGCACCAAGCAATCACATTGTGTTGAACTTGGAACACAGAGGAGACACGAAGTCTGCTTACAACCAGCTGAGGTGACTTAATAATTGAACAGGAGACCTTCGTAAAAATGACATCAAATAGAACCACTGCTGTCACATTGTT
This sequence comes from Squalus acanthias, assembly GCA_030390025.1. Classification (NCBI taxonomy): domain Eukaryota; kingdom Metazoa; phylum Chordata; class Chondrichthyes; order Squaliformes; family Squalidae; genus Squalus; species Squalus acanthias. The sequence goes on from CM059435.1 coordinate 87,470,708, forward strand.
TTTATGATAAGTTTTGAACACCTAAAGGTAGAGACACGATTCTGCAAGCTAACAGCTGAACTGACTGTAAGAATAGCAGGGGTCAACAGAAAGATGACTAGAGATAATTAGCTTACATCAGCAGAAAACTTCAAAGGATATACCACTGAAAAAAGGGTATAAAATATAGAACTTTCAAATAGGAAGACAGAATTCGCTGGAAGGGGCAAAGCGATTCTCGGATTCAGAGGCTCTGTAAGCCTACAACTCTGAGTCTCGGGTAATCAAAGATATTTGATTTTGGTGGCTATCCTGGAATAAGAATAAGTAAGAAATGTAAAAATGTAACAACGTTAAGATTTGAGAATAAGGATCTCTGAGAATAAGAATTGTAAGCTATTTGTTTTTGGAATTGTTAAAGTTGCGATTGAATCACCAGCTGTAATTACATGTCGGTTCTTTAATAAATCTATATATTTTTAGAATTGTCTCACATAGTACTTCTGTATCAAACTCACGAACTCAATCTCTGTACACTCTTGGTGAGGATTTGCAGAATTCTGGGGGAGCTTTCCAGACCCTCATAATACCGGAAGATTACAGTCTAGTTAACCTTATTAAAAGTGCTATCTGGAGGACGGTAACATCTTCAGGTCATTCCTTTCCTTTAGGGAGAGATAGTCTGGACCTTTAGACCCAATTAAGCGTCTCTAGGATTCGGCGATCTCTAACTTTAGTTGAAGGTGAATGTCTGGGGAATACGCCTGATCCGGGGTGGCCCGAAAAGGGCTCGGACTAGTAATTATCCCTTTACCAGAAGGTCAAGGGTTAGCCCTTGTTGGCCAGTAGTCACCCTCTGGTTTGTCTTGGTGGCTCAAAGTCTGAGGGAGCAGCGGACTGGCGCAGAATAAAAGCATCATCACTGCTGCCAGGATACTGGGCATTCACCATCATGATGTGCTGACCATGGTCGCACACCAACTGTACATTCAGCGAGTGGTAACCTTTGCGGTTGCGGTACATCTCAGCATTTATATATGGTGCCCGCAAAGCCACGTGCGTGCAATTGATGGCGCCCTGCACCAGGGGGAAGTACACTATCCTGGCAAAGCCACGGGCACACTCTGTCTGCTTCCCTCTGGTCAGAGAGAAGTCAATGAAGTCCCCTCTCCTGGCATAACGAGCGTCTGTCACCTCTCTTATGCAGCAGTGGACGGCGCACTGGGAGATTTTACAGATGTCGCCTGCTCCAGCCTGGAAGGATCCCGACGCGAAGAAATTCAGGGCCATGGTCACCTTCACAGCCATTGGCAGCGCTGTCCTTGCCCTGGTGTGAGGCTGCAGGTCTGGTTACAAGAGGTGGCAGAGTTCTGTGAGCACCTCCTTCGTAAATCACAGATGCCTCACACACTGCTCCTGGCTCAGGTTGAGGTAAGAGGATTGTTCTCGGAAGACCCTAGGTGGGTAAGGCCTCCTGCCGAGAGGCCTTCTCCCCCTCCTCCTTCTCCCTCTGCGAGCAGCTTGTCCTCTTCTTTGCTGCCTCTGCTCCATCTTCCTGTCATGCTGCAGGCCAAGGGGAATAACAACTAGAGCACCCATGACTAGGAGCAGGTGGTCTGATCAGGACCCTTGAAGTCAGAAGCAAGGCCTTCTCCACTTGCAGCTCCACTCCCTGTCACCTCACCAACTTTAAATAACTAGAAAGTTCCAAACACTTCCACAAACTTCCACAGAGCCAGTAGAAATCAAAAAGCAAGTTACCTGAAAGTTGGTGATGATCCCTTTAAATATCGCTGGAGGGAGGTCTTTCCTACTGCTGAACGCACGTTCAGCTTTGCGAGGTTAGGAGAGGACATTTGCTCCAGCGATGACGATGAAATTGGCAACGCTGGCGTCATTTCACGATCTGCCTATTTACCGTACTTCTAGCGCACGCTCCTAATGGCTGCCCTACTGCCCTCACCAAGATGGCACCTGGCGCAGCCCGAACCAGAAGTGTGCGCGTGCACTGCTCGGACGTCGTTTTGGTCCCAATTCTCTGATCTAAAACCAGTTTCCTATTTAGAAGCCATTGCACATTCGATTACTTCAACACAAATTTCATGAACTTTCTAACTAAGTTACTGTTATTATGAATAAAAACAGAAAATGCTGGAAATACTCAACAGGTCAGGCAGCATCTGTGGAGCGAGAAACAGAGTTAACGTTTCAGGTCAATGACCTTTTGTCAGAACTGGAAAAAGTTAGAGATGTAACAGATTTTAAGCAAGTGCAGGGGCAGGGAAAGGGGGGAGGAAAGAACAAAAGGGAAGGTCTGTGATAGGGTGGAAGGTAGGACTGATTAAATGACAAAAGGTATGATAGTACAAAGCAAAAGGAGATGGTAATGGGACAAGTAAAGAAACAAAAGATAAGGAAAAAAGGAAGACTTGCATTTATATAGCACCTTACACAACCACCGGACATCTCAAAGCGCTTTACAGCCAATTAAGTACTTTTGAAGTATAGTCACTGTTGTAATGTGGGAAACATGGCAGCCAAGTTGCACTCAGCAAGGTCCCACAAACATGTGATAATGACCAGATAATCTGTTCTTGTAATATTGATTGAGGAATAAATATTGGCCAGGACACTGGGGATAACTCCACTGCTCTGGGATCTTTTATGTCCACGTGAGAGAGCAGAAGGGGCCTCTGTTTAACGTCTCATCCGAAAGACAACACCTCTGACAATGCAGTGCTCCCTCAGCAATACATTGGAGTGTCAGCCTAGATTTTTGTGCTCAAGTCCCTTGAGCTAGACTCGGGCAGACACTCCTGCAATCCCCATCTCAAAATTGATCCCACGGGATTCCCATTCTCGCTCTTCGGTCCCCACCCAGCAAAAAAACCTCACAACTGTCTAACATAGTACTTAAAATCATTTAATTGTGGACATAACACCAGTAAATGGGACAATAGTGCTTCTCTGCCATGTTTTAGCGCCTCGGCGGGGATTCCATCTGCTCCAGAGGCCTTGTTGTTCTTCAGTTGTTAGATGGCCTTTTCAACCCCATGCCGGGCTGGGGTTGTGCTGAGATGGTGGCGGGTAGCATGCTGCGGGATGCAGTTGAGGACACTCGCGAAGACAGAGTCTCGGTTAAGGAGATCTGTGAAGTGCTCCTTCCAGCGGGCACTGACTGCCTCGCTGTCCTTGGCCCGCAGTGGGGTAGGACCTTGGGTGCTTGGGCCGTAGGTGGTCTTGACTGCGCTAAAGAATCCACGCACGTCGTGGTTGTCGGCTAGCTGCTGGATCTCCTGCGCTTTCTCCACCCACCATCTGTTCTTTAGGTCGCGAGTTTTTTGTTGGACCTCGGCCTTCAGGCGTCTGTAGAGCTGCTTTCTTGCTCTCGAGTTCTGTTGCTGTTTCCAGGTCAGGAATGCCTTGCGCTTGCGGCTTATTAGCTCCTGGATCTCCTGGTCATTCTTGTCGAACCAGTCTTGGTGTTTCCTGGCCGAGTGACCGATCGTCTCTTCACAGGTGCTGATTATGGAGGCCTTGAGTGCAGACCAGGTGCTGTGGGCACGCTGTCTCTGAATCACTGGGAATCGTCAGGTTGGTTGTGAGGCGCAAGCTGAATAGGGCTTTCTTAGCAGGGTCTTTGAGTGCTCCAGCGTTGATTTTCCTGTGGCATTGCTTCTGTTGCCGCCGCTGTTTTGGGGCTACGTTGATGGAGATGACAGAGCGGATTAGGCGGTGGTCTGTCCAGCAGTCGTCAGCTCCCGTCATGGCGCGGGTGATGCGGACGTCCTTGCGGTCCCTCGCTCGGACGATGATGTAGTCCAGCAGATGCCAGTGCTTGGAGCGAGGGTGTTGCCATGAAGCCTTGTACTTGTCTCTCTGACGGAACAAGGTGTTGGTTATGACAAGGCCATGTTCTAAGCATTTAGTCAGGAGGAGGGTACCGTTGGAGTTGGCTTTTCCTATCCCCTCTCTGCCGATCACACTTCCCCAGAGGTCTGTGTCCTTTCCAACTCTGGCGTTAAAGTCGCCAAGGAGGATCAGCTTATTGCCCATTGGGGCTCGGGACAGGGATTGTTCGAGGCTGGAGTAGAATTACTCTTTGGTCTATTGGCGCGAATACATGAACTCATTTCTCTTATTTGGAAGGAGGAGAGCATGCCAGGGGATCTGAGATATGCTGTAATCGTGACCATCTTCAAGAAAGGTGACAAGTCCGATTGCGGTAATTACAGAGGAGTCTCCCTGCTGTCTCCACAGGGAAAGTCATCACAAGAATCCTCCTCAATCACCTTCTCCCAGTGGCTGAAGAGCTCCTCCCAGAGTTGCAATGTGGATTGCGCCCACTAAGGGGCACAATGGACATGATCTTCACCACGTGTCAACTACAAGAGGAATGCAGGGAACAGCACCAACCGCTGTACATGGCCTTCTTTGACCTCACAAAGGCCTTCGATACCGTCAACCGTGAGGGATTATGGAGATTCTCCTCGAATTCGGCTGCCCTCAAAAGTTTATCATCCTCCGCCTGCTTCACGACGACATGCAAGCCATGATCCTGACCAACGGATCCACCACAGACCCAATTCTGTGTCATCGCACCAACGCTCTTCTCTATCTTCCTGGCTGCAATGCTCCATCTCATCCTCAGTAAGCTCCCCGCTGGAGTGGAGCTAATCTACAGAACAAACGGGAAACTGTTCAACCTCCTTCGCCTCCAGTCCAGATCCAAGGTCATCCCATCCTCCGTCATCGAATTACAGTATGCAGACGTCTGCGCACACTCTGAGGTCGAACTCCAAACCATTGTCAACACCTTTACCGAAGCATACGAGAGCATGGGCCTTACACTAAACATCCGTAAGACAAAAGTCCTCTACCAACCTTCCCCCGCCACATAGTACTGCTCCCCGATTATCAAAATCCATGACAAGGCCTTGGACAACATGGACCACTTTCCATACCTCGGGTGCCTACTGTCAACAAGGGCAGACGTCGATGACGAAGTCCAATACCGCCTTCAGTGTGCCAGTGCAGCCTTCGGTCACCTGAGGAAGAGAGTGTTTGAAGACCAGGACCTCAAACCCAGCACCAAGCTCATGGTCTAAAGAGAAGTAGTGATACCCGCCTACCTGTATGCTTCAGAGACATGGACCATGTACAGCAGGCACCTCAAAGCACTGGAGAGGTACCACCAACGCTGCCTCCACAAGATCCTGCAAATCAGTCCGTGTTCTCGCTCAGGCCAACATCCCCAGCATCAAAGCTTTGACCACGCTCGATCAGCTCCGTTGGACGGGCCACATCGTCCGCATGCCCGATACGAGACTCCCAAAACAAGGGTTCTACTCGGAGCTCCGACACGGCAAGAGAGCCCCAGGTGGGCAGAGGAAATGCTTCAAGGACACCCTCAAAGCCTTCTTGAAAAAATGCAACATCCCCAACGACACCTGGGAATCCCTGGCCCAAGACCGCACTAAGTGGAGGAGAAGCATCCGGGAAGGCGTCAAACACCTCGAGTCTCTTCGCCGAGAGCAAGCGGAAGCCAAGCGCAAACAGCGGAAGGAGCGCACGTCAACTCAAGCACCCCACCCACCCGCCCCTTCAACCACCGTCTGCCCCACCTGTGATAGAGACTGTAGGTCCCGCATTAGACTCATCAATCACCTGAGAACTCATTTTTAGTGTGGAAGCAAGTCATCCTCGGTTCCAAGGAACTGCCTAAGAAGAAGAAGAAGAAGAAATGGGACAGAGTCTCATCCCGTGTCCCACAAACTGGGCAAGTTGCCCCCTCCACTCGCCCAATCTTACACAAGACCATCATGGTAAAAATCCGGTTACGAGCCAATTTGAAATCCAGTTCAATCCACTCTGGAGATTTAAAATTCGCCACACTCCCCTCCAAATCCTGTTGAAGTCCAGCTGTGGGTATATACTCTGTCAAAACTCCTGACCAGCAGGTGTCTTGAATGTCCATTCTCTAAATACCTCATAAAAATCTCGAGTATTACAGTTGTCAAATTGAACCAACTCTCCCCCTTTCTCCAGCAGAAAGCTTGGAAAAGCGGGACGCATTTACTTCCTTTGGAGATTTCCACATTTATTTCTTCCATCCAATCCTGTGGCATTGCCCTCACAATCTTCTCATACATGATCCCTATTGCTTTTTACTCTACCTCCTGATCCTCCTCCCACACCATGTCCCTCACTATCGCTTCCGGCAACCAACCTGGAATTACCTCGTATAATACATCTTTCACACATATAATACCAGTTTTTATAAAAGCTTGATTAAAAAAAACCTCTCCTTCGATGTTGACCCACCTGTTCAAAAATAAGGGCTGTTCTAAAAATTCCTCAGCACCCTTCGGCATAAACTGCACACTTTTTAAAAATTGGGCCCAAGTCTCTACAACCCCCTTATAAAACCGAGGGAGAAGTTTAATCGATTTCAAAAACATATTATTGTATTCCATATGCAATATCCCCTGCCCTCCTAACCCACTTCATTTTAAAAAATGCTCAAAATAACTCTTCCAAAAACTTGTATTTGACTTCTGAAGAAATCTCTTCACCCATTTGATTCTAAAGGATTTTTACTTCAAATCAGTAACTGGGAAATTGAGTCCTCCCTGATTTCTCCATCCAATGATGGTATTGTAAGCAACCAAGGCTGGTTTCCCTTCCCATAAAAACCTCACACAAGCCTCTCGGATGGACTTTTCCACCCACTCAGGAATATCCTCCACCGTCAATAAGTACCATAGCTTAGATAGCAGGAGAGCGGACACCACTGTCGCTCTTCCTTGCACTTTCAACCACTTCTTTCCCATCTTCCCAAAATCTTTAATTTTCATAACCTTCGGTTCCCAATTTAATCGATCCACTTCATCCCTGTCTTTCTTGCACCCCATATGCACCCCCAGAACTTCCAAAACCTCCACCACCTTAAAGGGACTTTCCTCCAACCATTCCCCCCTACCCCTTCCTGCAACCAGGCATTGGGACTTACTATAATTCACTCTGGCTCCTGAAGCTCTACAATATTCCTCCACTACGTCCATAGCTTTCCTCACTGACTCCCCATTTCTCAATGTTAAGTTGTGTCATCTGCATATTGGTGTATCACCGACACCAGCCCGGAACTGGGAACCGCAATCCCAACTACACCTTGGCCCAGAAATTGATCTCGCTCTGTTCCCGCGGGGGTAAGCCTTTCCCGCGATGTCTCACCTCGCTTATGCTTTTTCTGATCCAGCTCGCACGAAATTGATGTTCCAGACATCAGCTGTGCTGGGCTTGCGTATCCCAGCGGCGTAGTTAATTCGTGCGAGCTGTGGGATCACGTGACTCAGTTAGAGCCAATGGCAGCACACCATCTTCCATTCATAAGTCTCACAGCATGGCTGAGAGACTTATGAATCTTACACCCCCCCAAAATAACAGCTAAACCTCAATTAAATTTAAAAAAAAGCCCATCACATTAATAAAATAAGTATAGTTAATTAAATTAACCATTTTAAATAAAAAATTAAAAATTTGAAAAAATTTAAAATCTTTTAAAAAGTTATAAAAATAAACTTACCTGTCTTTAAAGTCTATAAAAAAGATATACCTGTAAAAAAAAATTCAAAAAAATACTTAATTCACTACTTACCTTCTTAAAAGCGGGTCTTACTCCTCCTTTTTACATTTCCAAAATCTTCCCTACTTACCTGCGCGTCCAAAGCATGAAGTGCACAGCGTGCGCGCAGCCTGTAGCGCGCACGCGATGCACTCAGGCCCCGCCCCCTTTTCGGAAGAGCAATTGCCGGTTTTCAGCGCATGCGCAGGGCATGCAGAAAACCGGCAATTGGAGTGGAAATACGCGAGAGTATGCAGTGCGTACTCTCGCGTCCCGGGATCAATTTTCGGCCCCTTGTTTCTTTCGCATCATGTAACCTAATGGTTCTGCTACCAATGTGTACAACAATGGGGACAGGGGACAACCCTGTCTTACTGACCTCTGTATCGGAAAATACTTGGATAAAAAACCATTACATTTAACGCAGCTAAATATGTTTGAATAAAAAAATCCTTATCCACTCAATGAAATTTTCCCCGAAACCAAATGCTTCCAAAACCATCAATAAAAACTCATGAGACACCCTATCAAAGGCTTTCTCTTGATCCATCTTTAATACATAAACCTCCCTCCCACTCTCTTCCATGAGCTCTATCGCATCTCAGATTGAGACCACAACGTCTGCGATGTCCCGGCCTATGACTCCATAGGACTGAGAGGGCAAAACTATCTGCGGCAACACCTCCGTCATACAATTTGCCATAACCCTCGCCAAGATCTTATAATCCACATTTAATAATGTGATGGGCCTCCAATTCTTCAGATCACTTCTATCCCCTTTATTTTTATAAGCTAAGCTTATGACACCTCTCCTCATAGATGGGGCCAGGCTTCCCTCAATTTTAATCTCCGTAAAAACCTCTAAGAGCAATGGACTTAAAATCTCTAAAAATTCTTTATAAAATTCTGCACTTAGTCCATCGGACCCTGGGCTTTTCCCCCCCTTCATTCCACTTATTGCTACTTTTATTTCCGCTAATCCTACTTCTTTGTCACACATGCTTCTCTCATCCTCCTTTAAACCCTCTTCAATAAAAGCACTAGCCTTCTCCATCACCAAATTGGAAATGTCTTCTTTTGTATATAACTCTTGATAAAAGCTGCTAGCCACCTCTACAATCTCCCCTCTTTCATTAATGATCTTCTCCCCAACCTTCAACTCTCCAATTAATGATAATCTCTGTCGCAGCTTCTCTTGCTCTAGAAAATATCTAGTGCATCTTTCGCCCTCCAATGCATCTTTAGCCTTTGCACGGAGAATGGCCCCCTTGCATTTTTCAGCTTGCAATAATTCCCACTCTTCCTTTAAAACCTGGAACTTAGTCTCAGCTCCCTTATCCCCTCAGTCAACTGTTTTACAGACATCCGTAAACCTTTTGTTTATATTCTCTTCTTGATGCCGGTTAGCTGCCGCACTCTCCCATAACGTACCGAAAAAACTTTTACCTCATTTGAAATTGTCCCACCAAACTCTTCTTTCTTTCAAGAACAAAGGTTCCTTCCGAGCATTCTTTATTATATTTAAAATCCCTTCTTTATAAGCAATTTCTTTCAGGTATTGATTGTTTAAAATCCACACCCCTGGACCGATCTTAACTCTGCTGTTCCTAAGAGTCAAAGCCGAGTGGTCACTAAAAAATATTTTTTTTATAATAAATCTCCATCACCTCAGAACTTAATCCTTCCCGCATTAACACCAAATCTATTCGGCTCTGTTTTAAAACATCACCCACCCAACCTGTTCTGGAGAATTCCCTTTTTATGGGGTTCCAATCCCTCCATAAGTCTGTCAAATTTAAATTTGCCATCATTTTTACAATCATTCTTCTGGAGTTATCATCCTTAAAGGTCATCTGGGCTGAAATGCCCATCCGAGATAAAAATACATTAAAATCCCCCACTGTAAAAGGCTTTTCCACCTCTGCCACTTCAGTGAATAACCCCCGAAAAAACTCGTGCCACTTGCAATGGTCGTTCGGTGCATAGATATTAAAGAGATCGCAATTAAATTCCTCCATTTTTACCCTTAGCCGTAAAAATCTCCCCTCAGTGTCCTTGTCCACCAAGGCAACGTTCTCTTTTATGGACGGACTCACCAAAACAGCCACCTCTCTATGGTTATTGTTTGCACAACTTGCAAACACCTCTCCCTTCCAAACCTTCCGAACTCTTTCTAGGATATCCTCATCCCAAAAGGTTTCTTGCAGACACAACAAGTCAGTGCCTTTAAAACCCTGCAACAACTGCTGCAATTTCTTCTCACCCCTCAGTCCGTTCACATTACTCGAGACCAATATAATCATGGCTCTGAATAAGGGAAGTATGCCTGATAATCTCCCCATCATTTAATCTCTGGCCCTTCCCTCCTCTCATGCTCCTTCTCAACTTTTCGGGCAGCTGTTGCTTTCTCCTGCAGCCTCCGGCTCTTTTTCACCTCCTGTTTGAAACTTCCCTGCTGTTTCAACCTCTTCCTTGCATTAGGTATGGGCCGAGGAGCTACCCCTTTTCCCTCCTTCTGCCCCTCACTAACTTTTCCCTTTCCACATGATGCCACACCCCTCACTTCCATGTCTCTGTCCCCCTCTGATTCCTCACTCTCGAGCTCTTCTGTGACCTTCTGTTCCTACTCCCAGTCAGATAAATAATCCTGCTCCCCGTCAGATACATCATCTCCCACAGAGAGTCTTCCTGCTATCGCGGTTTCTCCAACAGTGCTGCTCCCTTTGGCCTCATCATCCCTTGCTCCCTGATCCTTCTCTCTGTGGGACAATGGCGCACCTATATTGCTCCCTTCTGGCGTTTTTGTCTCGCCGCTCCCATCCTGCTGCCCCTTTAAGGCTCCTGCATCTTGCACCTTCTCCTTGTCTTGCCCCCTCCTGCTCACAGAGATGTCCGACTCCCCATCTTTCTTTAGAGTACTTACATTTACCCCACACCTGCCTCCTCTCCCCCCACAGACCCCAGATTCTTTAGGGAGAGCTGAACCATATTAGGGCTCGACTCTGCCCTCGACCCTGCCCTCGACCCATGCTACCCTCTGCTGTCTTTGTCCTTTTCCACTGTACTTGGTGTGTTTGCCACCATCTCCATCCTGTTCTCTGCTTCGCAATTTTCTGCCTCTTCCTGCGCCCTTTTCTCCTTCAAGTCACCAGCTGTGTCCTCCGCCTGCTCCGCTCCTCCGGCCGTTCCACTCACACCTCTTGCTCCTTCTCCCATCTCCTTGTCTCTCATAGAGCTTCCTTCTGCCTCACACTCACAGCGGGTGGGGCCTTTGTGACACACCCCACATCTCTCTGCCTTGCAGCTCCGAGCGATGTGTCCAGACTCGCCGCAATTATAACAGTACAAGTCCGGACAGTTTCTTACAAGATTGTCGTGTCCAAAACAATAATAACAAACTTCACTTGGTTATCATGCAATACTCGGAAGTACTGCACTCCTTCCATTGTCTCAAATTTCATGCTGTACGGTAATGACTTCACCCCCTCTGGGAACCGCACCTTTACGTAACGGGTTCCATCTGCTACCCGTGTTCCTGGATAGTATCTCCTCTTTATTGCCAAGAAAATTTTAATGTCCCACGACTCCAACTTTTTGATTAGCACCTCGTCCTCAATATAAACCGGCAAGTTTAAGAATGAGACCACCACCTCTTCCGAATATAGCAGAGATACCTCCAAGAACTTATCACCAACCTTCAAACTGAGTAAAAGTCTTTCCACCTCCTCTCAGGCCACTGACCGTCACCTCGAACCCAACATTCGGCTTTGGTCGGCAGGCAAAGCAGCTTCCCTCACCACAGTCCTCATGTACCGCCTGATAATATCCCAAGCTCGTGACTCCTTATCCTCGCACTGAACCACCACCGTGTTTTCTTTTCCAAACCTCCTAGGATCCTGGCCCAAATCTTTGGGCCTTTTTCTCTCCCTTCCAACCACAGTTTCTCCCCTGATTAAATTCATCTTGGGAACACTGTTCTCTGAGGGGCCCGGCACTCCAGACCCCCTCGGCATCCATCTGGCTGCTGTTTATGGGCCAAAAAGGCCCTAAAACCTGGAAAAAAAACACCACCAACTTTTTACAAGCTCACTCCAACTCATTGCAGTAATCAGGCAAACAGCAGCACCTGCTCACTCCTAGCCCCTCCCACCTAGAGAGTGCTACCCACTGAGCCACAGCTGAAACTGATGAGTCTGGAAGAAGTGTAAATGGGAATGGCAGACTCATCAACAGCTGCCATGTGAAAAAATAGGGGCAGAGGTTATGGTCTACTCCTCTGATTTTGGGTGATTCAACAAATCAACTGTAACTTAATAAAACTTTAAATAAAACTTAACAAATTAAATTAAAATTTGATTGGCCAAGGTGATGATGTACTCCAGTCCTCACGGCGCCCACTGGTCGCGGAAGGCCTCAAGCGTGCCGACGGACACAGCGTGCTCCATCTCCAGGGCCACCCGGGCATGAACATGGCCGCGGAAGAGAGGCAGGCAATTGGGCCAAATGGAGGTTATGGTCTAAAGTTGTTAATCTCGATGTTGAGTCCAGAAGGCTGTAAAGTGCCTAATTGAAAGATGAGGTGCTGTTCCTCGAGGTTACGTTGAGCTTCGTTGAAACAGTGCAAGAGGCCGAGGACCTGCCCCTGCACTTGCTAAAAATCTGTTACATCTCTAACTTTTTCCAGTTCTGATGAAAGGTCATTGTCCTGAAACATTGGCCCAAAAATTAGTGCCGCTACGCGAGAGTACGCACTGCATACTCTCGCGTATTCTGTCTCCAATTGCCGGTTTTCTGCATGCACTGCGCATGCGCTGAAAACCGGCACTTGGTGAATGGAAAAGGGGGCGGGTCCTAGGTGAACCGCGTGCACGCTACAGGCTGCGCGCACGCAGTGCACTTAGTGGTTTCAACGCGCAGGTAAGTACGGAAGATTCTACACATAAAAAAAGGAGGAGTAAGACCCACTTTTAACAAGGTAAGTAGTGAATTAAGTATTATTTTGAATTTTTTTTAACAGGTATATCTTTTTTAGAGACTTTAAAGACAGGTAAGTTTATTTTTATAACTTTTTAAAAGATTTTAAATTTTTTCAAAAATTTAATTTTTTATTTAAAATGGTTAATTTATTTAACTATACTTATTTTATTAATGTGATGGTTTTTTTTTAATTTAATTGAGGTTTAGCGGTTCTTTTGGGGGGCTATAGTATTCATAGCTTTCACAGCACTTATGTGAAAGTTATGAATGGAAGATGGTGTGCTGCCATTGGCTCTAACTGAGTCACGTGATCCCACAGCTCGCACGAATTAACTACGCCGGTGGGATACGCAAGCCCAGCACAGCAGCTGTCCAGAACATCAAGTTCGTGCGAGCTGGAACTGAAAAAGCCAACGCGCAGTGAGAGATCGCGGGGAGGCCTTACCCTCGCACGAAGGCTTCCTCACGAATTTTTGGCCCATTAACTCCTGTTTCTCTCTCCACAGATGCTGCCTGACCTGATGAGTATTTCCAGCATTTTCTGTTTTTATTTCAGATTTCCAGCATCCGCAGTTTTTTGCTTTTGTGTTATTATGAATATATTGTTTGCGGAGTGTGCACTCAGGCATCTGCCATTACAATAAAATTTAATGTAAAAAGTAGCAAGCCTGAGGATTGGGAGCAGTTTAGAGTTCAGCAAAAAGGGACCAAGAGATTGATTAAGAGGGGAAAAATAGAGTATGAGAGTAAACTTGCAAGGAACACAAAAGTGGATTGTAAAAGCTTCTACAAGTTTGTAAAAAGAAAAAGATTAGTGGAGACAAATGTAGGTCCCTTACAGTCAGAAACGGGAGAATTTATAATGGGGAACAAGGAAATGGCAGGGCAATTAAACAAATACTTTGGTTCTGTCTTCACAGAAGAGGACACAAATAACTTCCCAGAAATGCTAGGGAACCAAGGGTCTAGTGAGAAGGAGGAATTAAAGGAAATTAGTATTAGTAAAAAAATAGTGCTGGAGAAATTAATGGCACTGAAAGCCAATAAATCCCCAAGGCCTGATAATCTGCATCCCAGAGTACTAAAAGAGGTAGCCATGGAAATAGTGGATGCATTGGTTATCATCTTCCAAAATTCGATAGATTATGGAACAGTTCCTGCAGATTAGAGGGTGGCAAATGTAACCCCACTATTTTAAAAAGGAGGGAGAGAGAAAACAGGGAACTACAGACCTGTTAGCCTAACATCAGTAGTAGGGAAAATGCTAGAGTCTATTATAAAGGGTGTGATAACAGGACACTTAGAAAATATCAACGGGATTAGACAAAGTCAACATGGATTTATGAAAGGGAAAACTTACTGGAGTTTTTTGAGGATGTAACTGGTAGACTAGATAAGGGAGAACCAGTGGATGTGGTGTATTTGGATTTTCAGAAGGCCTTTGATAAAGTCCCACATAAGAGGTTAGTGTGCAAAATTAAAGCACATGGGATTGGGGGTAATATACTGGCATGGATTGAAAATTGGTTAACAGACAGGAAACAGAGAGTAGGAATAAATGGGTCTTTTTCGGGGTGGCAGGCGGTGACTAGTGGGGTACCGCAGGGATCAGTGCTTGGGCCCCAGCTATTCACAATATATATCAATGATTTGGATGAGGGAACCAAATGTAATGTTTCCAAGTTTGCTGACGACACGAAACTAGGTGGGATTGTGAGTTGTGAGGAGGATGTAAAGAGGCTTCAAGGCGATTTAGACAAGTTGAGTGAGTGGGCAAATACATGGCAGATGCAGTATAACATGGATAAATGTGAAGTTATCCACTTTGGTAGGAAAAACAGAAAGGTCGGGTATTATTTAAATGGTGATAGATTGGGAAATGTTGATGTACAAAGGGACCTGGGTGTCCTTGTACACCAGTCACTGGAAGCAAACATGCAGGTGCAGCAAGCAGTTAGGAAGGCAAATGGTATGTTGGCCTTCATTGCAAGAGGATTTGAGTACAGGAGCAAGGATGTCTTACTACAGTTGTACAGAGCCTTGGTGAGACCACACCTGGAGTATTGTGTGCAGTTTTGGTCTCCTTACCTAAGAAAGGATATACTTGCCATAGAGGGAGTGCAGCGAAGGTTCACTACCACAGAAGGCTGTGGAGGCCAAGTCACTGAATATATTTAAGAAGGAGATAGATCGATTTCTAGACACAAAAGGCATCAAGGGGTATGGGGAAAGAGCGGGAATATGGTATTGAGATAGAGGATCAGCCATGATCATATTGAATGGCGGAGCAGGCTCGAAGGGCCGAATGGCCTACTCCTGCTTCTATTTTTCTATGTTTCTAAAACAACTATCTGCCTATCAAGGGAATGTATCCATCTTTTGTTTTAGCTGTACCTGCACCATACGATCAGTACTATTTTGGAACTGGTTCATTATAAGTATCAAAAACTACATATCTCATAACCATTCATGTATTTTATGATCATTCACATGCACTTTAAAATGTCTTCATTCTCGTATGCTCCCACAGTAAGGGAACAGCTTATAAAAACAACAACAACAACTTGTATTTCTACAGGGTCTTTAACATAGTAAAACGTCCCAAGGCGCTTCACAGGAGTGTTAGAAGACAAAAAAGTTGACGCCGAGCCACATAAGGAGAAATTAGGGCAGGTGACCAAAAGCTTCATCAAAGAGGTAGGTTTTAAGGAGCGTCTTAAAGGAGGAAAAAGAGGTAGAGAGGCGGAGAGGTTTAGGCTGGGAATTCCAGAGCTTAGGGCCTAGGCAACAGAAGACACGGCCACCAAAGGCTGAGCGATTATAATCAGGGATGCTCAAGAGGGCAGAATTAGAGGAGCGCAGATATCTCGGGAGGTTGTGGGGCTGCAGGAGATTACAGAGATAGGGAGGGGCGAGGCCATGGAGGGATTTGAAAAAAAGAATGAGAATTTTAAAATTGTGGCGTTCCTTTACCGGGAGCCAATGTAGGTCAGTGAGCACAGGGGAGATGGGTGAATGGGACTTGATGTGAGTTAGGGTACGGACAGCCGAGTTTTGGATGACCTCAAGTTTACATCGGGTAGAACATGGGAGGCCAGCCAGGAGTGCGTTGGAATAGTCAAATCTAGAGGTAACAAAGGCATGGATGAGGGTTTCAACAGCAGATGAGCTGAGGCAGGGGCGGAGACAGGCAATGTTACGGAGGTGGAAATCAGAGGTCTTTAGTTATGCCACGGATATGTGGTCAGAAGCTCATTTCAGGGTGTGAACAGTCTAGTTCAGCCTCAGACAGATACTAGGGAGAGAGATGGAGTCAGTGGTTAGGGAATGGAGTTTGTGGCGGGGACCGAAGACAATGGCTTCGGTCTTCCCAATATTTAATTGGAGAAAATTTCTGCATGTCCAGTACTGTATGTCGAACAAGCAGCGTACATGTGGAAACTGACACTGTGTTTTCGAATGATGTCGCCAAACGGGCAGCATGTAGTTGAGAAATAGGAGGCGACCTAGATAAATCCTTGGGGGACACCAGCAGGAGTGGGAAGAGAAGCCTTTGCAGGTGATTCTCTGATTCTCTGGCTACCATTAGATAGATAAGAATGGAACCAGGCGAATACAGTGCCAACCAGCTGGATGATGGTGGAGAGGCATTGGAGGAGGATAGCATGGTCAACCATGTCAAAGCCAGCAGACAAGTCAAGAAGGACAAGGAGGGATAACTTACCTTCATCACATTCACAAATGATGTAATTTGTGACTTTGATGAGATCCATTTCGGCAGGGGCAGAAACCAGATTGGAGGGATTCAAACATGGCGTTGCAGGAAAGATGGACACAGACTTGGGAGGCAACAACACGGTCAAGGATTTGGAGAGGAAAGGGTGGTTGGAGATGGGGCGGTAGTTCGCAAGGATGGAGGGATCAAGGGCTGTTTTTTGAAGAGGGGTGATGATAGCAGATTTGAGGGAGAGGGGGACAGTATCTGAGGAGCGAGAACCATTAACAATGTCAGCTAACATGGGAGCCAGAAAAGGAAGTTGGGTGGTCAGCAATTTAGTGGAGTAGGATTGAGGGAGTAGGAAGTGAGTCTCATGGACAAGATGAGCGCAGAGAGGTCATGAGGGAAGATTGGAGAGAAACTGGAGAAAGATGCAAGTTCAGGGCTAGGACAGAGGGAAACCTTAGAGGAAGTTTGGCTCGGTGGGCTAGGGGAAGGAAGGGAAGTGGCAGAAGCAGCTGAACGGATGGTCTCAATCTTAGAGACAAAAGAAGTCCATGAGCTCCTCACACTTGTTGTTGGAGTTGAGGGTGGAGGAAACAGGGGAGAGGGGTTTAAGAAGACAGTTAGCAGTAGAGAATAGAAGGCGGGTTTTATCTTTGCATTCCAGAATTATCCTGGAATAGTGAGCAGTTTTGGCAGACGAGATAATACTTTATGTGGTCCAGCCAGATCTGGCGGTGAATGGCTAAACCAGTTGTCCGCCATATCCGTTCAAGTTTGTGTCCCTTGGAATTAAGGGAGCAAAAATTACGGCAGTACCAGGGGGAATGGTGAGAGAGGAGAAATGGTTTTAATAGGGACTAGGGCATCAAAGGTGGTGGTGAGGGTGTGGTTGAGCAGATCGGTAGCTGCAGAAATGTTGTGGTGAATGGAGGGCCAAAGGCTGGACAGTTGGGATTTCATAAGTGCAGTTTTAAGAGAGTTGGGAGAGTGTTTTTACCAGGGGCGGACACAGAAGGAAGTAGGGTTGCGGCGGGGGGGGGGGGGGTAGGGGTTGTGGGTGGAGAGTGATACGAGGAAGTGGTCAGAGATGGCCTTATCTGCAATTAACACGATGGGAGTAGTGAGGCCACGAGAGATGGCAAGGTCGAGGGGGTGGCCGTCAATATGGGTTGGGGAGTTTACATGGAGGGAGAGATTAAGGGAGGATAGGAGGCTAGAGCACTCAGAGGAGGAAGAGCATGATGAGTCGAGATGGAGGTTGAAATCCCCGAGGATGAGAAGTCGCTCAGTGCAGAGGCTGAGGGAGGAAAGCAGTGAAGATATCTTGGTGCTAAAATTTTTATGGTACTTGGATGGGTGGTAGAGAACGAGAATTTTAAATGAGTGGTGAGAGGGGTGGAACAAGGTGAGATGCTCAAAGGAGGAGAAAGTGCCAGAGGAGTAGGAGGACAGACCAAGGTGTGATTTGGTGATGAGAGCCACACTGCCACCACGGCGGTCTGAGTGCAAGTGGTGGAAGGTATAGCCAGGCGGGGAGGCTTCATTTAAGGGTAAGGTTTCATCACCCCTCAGCCAAGTTTCCGTCAGGACTATGATGTCGATGCAATCATCCACAATAAGCTCATGGATGGCAAGGGCCTTGTTTGCAAGTGAATGGACATTCTGGAGGGAGATGCGGAGAGGGTCGGTGATGGCTGATCGAATGCCAGTGTCCACAGGGTCAGCGCTGGGAGGGGTGAGTTGGACGGGGAGGAGATTGGCAAGATTAGCCCCCAGCGGGCACGCTGGGTGGGAAGGTCGGAGAGAGAGTAGGATGGGGCAGTTGGGGTTGCTACTCGTGAGGAGGCAGCGACGAATTCCATGGTGGGCACAGAGGGAAGCTGTAGGCTTATCTAAGAGGGAGTCAAGCCTGGGATGGCAGCAGGAGAGTAGGAAGGTCGAAGAGTAATGAAGGGTTGGGGTAGGGATTTGGGAGGGCAGTGTATCCGAGAGAGGAGAGTTGAAAGGAGGCATGACGACAGGAGAGAGTGGTGAGGGAGGGATAGAGAGAAAAGAAAAAGGGGGAGAAAAAAGTGGAAATAGAAGTGATTGGCTCGGGTCCGGATCGGCAGCCAAAGTGCGCACATGAATGGACACAGGGAAAAACTCAAGTTACTCAAGTACCAGGAAATAGGTTGGAGAAAATAGTATGGAGTTCAGAGTTAAAGTCAGAGGTCCTGTGGAGGGAAAAAGTTGACATAGGTAGGAGGGAGTCGGCATGGAGCATCGACAAACTGTTGTCCATGTTCGGAGACAGGTCTAGTGGGCAAGTGAAATCCAGAAGCTATTTGAAGGGTAGAGAATAGGAGGTTGGAGGTTATTGCCGTGGGAATGAGAATCGGTTGCAGTGCAGAAAGATGATGGCGAAGTTGACGCGAAGTTGGAGGTCACCGTAGATCAGAAGCGGCGGAGAAAATGGAAAACCACTAGCCAGCGACCAACAAAGCTGACAAACCAGTAGAACGAGTATTTTATTTGAATATAGAATTCAATTTAATCACCTCAAATTCATCCTCACCCAAGCATGGGGTGCACAAACACAGGAATGGCCCAAAAGAGCTGGCAGTTGGGTTTGTGCTGGGCGCCTCCTTATGAGGGTCTGTGGGTGTCCAGGGAGTAACCTGGAGAGGAGAGGGGCAGCAGGAAAATAAACAAAATCAACTAAAGTTTCTAATTCTTATGGTTATCAAGTGATCCCCTCCTGGAAAGTGTTGAACTGCACCCCATTCTTTTCAGGAGTGGTGGAACATTGGAAAAGAAAGAATTTTGGGATCAGAAGAACCAGTTTAACTGCTGGTTCTTTCATGTCTTCAATACAAGATTTAGTAAGTAGAATCTGATGCTCAGTGGGCTCACTGCCCTCCTCTCTCACTCTAACTTCACTTTCAATATCATTGTCAAGATGCCCTTTCACAAGTCAAATTGTTGTGCAGAAAGTCTAATCACCTGAAAGAAACAAAGAATACGTTGCAATGAATGATTTACTGATAAGATCAAGTATTGGCTTTGTGGTCTTAATCAGCGATCAAGACTCCTCGGGGTGCTTGCGCTATTGGCTAGCCTCTTCGCATCTGTTTGGTTGAATGTATTTCACAGCAAACCTTGAAGGATTTACTTAAATGTATTATCATATACTTGGATAAACACAAATTCCCCTGGTTCAATTAATGGCTTGTTGAAAACTGTTGAAAGGTTTTATGCATTAGAGAGGCTTGGTTGGTATATAACAGTTCATGCCAGGATTTAAAGAGTGACTAAACTGTGATGAGGGAGATGAGGAACACATCCATCCACTTTGGTTAATTATACCCATTTACTTGTATTGACCTGTGAATCATGTTTCCATATTAGAGGTCACCTCCACTTCTTATGTTTATCCATGTTAACATTTTCTTCAGTAGAGCAGCAATGTCTTGCATTGTAGCTCATTGCTTTTAATTGAATGTTTTATTTGTTTACAAATATTTTTAACTGCTAGCCTTGGCTTAGTGATAGCACTCTCATCTCTGAAGGTCGTTGGTTCAAGCCTCACTCCAAAGACTTGAGCACATAATGTAGGCTGACCCTTCAATGCCTCATCGAGGGAGTGTTCCACTGTCGGAGCTACCCTCTTTTAGATAAAATGTTAAGCTGAGACCTAGTCTGTCCTTTCAGGTGGATGTAAAAGATCCCATGGCACTTTTCGAGGGAGAGCAGGGGAGCTATCCTGGTTTCCTGGACAACATTTATCCCTAAAACAGATTATCTGCTCACTTATTTCATTGCTGTTTGTGGAACCTTGTTGTGCACAATTGGCTGCCACATTTCCCTACATTACAACAGTGTCTGCACTTCAAATATACTTGACTGTGAAGTACTTTAGAGGACATCTTGAGAACATGAAAGGTGCACGTTCTTTCAAGTTCTCTCTTTAACTGCTTAAATTGAGAATCCTCAAGAAGCTCTGAAAAGTTCAATATTTTGATAGGTATGTCCCTGTCAGGCAGGGAGGAAATGGCCGAGTGAGAGAACCATGGTTCACAAAAGAGGTTGAATGTCTAGTCAAGAGGAAAAGGGAAGCGTATGTAAGGATGAGAAAACAAGGTTCAGTTGGGTCGATTGAGGTGTACAAGGTAGCAAGGAATGAGCTAAAAAAAGAGCTTAGGAGAGCTAGGAGGGGGCATGAGAAGTCCTTGGTGGGTCGGATCAAGAAAAACCCCAAGGCTTTTTACTCTTATGTGAGAAATAAAAGAATGACCAGGGTGAGGGTAGGGCCGGTCAAGGACAGTAGTGGGAACTTGTGCATGGAGTCAGAAGAGATAGGAGAGGTGATGAATGAATACTTTTCGTCAGTGTTCACCGAGGAGAGGGGCCATGTTCTTGAGGATGAGAGTGTGATAAAGGTGGATAGGCTGGAGGTGGCAGATGTTCTGAGGGAAGATGTTTTAGCAATTTTGAAGAACCTGAGGGTCGATAAGTCCCCTGGGCCAGATGGGATATATCCTAGGATTCTTTGGGAGGCAAGGGAGGAGATTGCAGAGCCTCTGGCTTTGATCTTTGGGTCCTCACTGTCCACGGGGATGGTGCCAGAGGACTGGAGAGTGGCGAATGTTGTTCCTCTCTTCAAGAAAGGAAATAGGAATGACCCTGGTAATTATAGGCCGGTTAGTCTTACTTCGGTGGTTGGTAAGATAATGGAAAAGGTCCTGAGGGATAGGATTTATGACCATTTGGAAAGGGGCAACTTAATCAGGGATAGTCAACACGGATTCGTGAAGGGTAAGTCTTGCCTAACAAATTTGATTGAATTCTTTGAGGAGGTAACTAAGTGTGTAGATGAAGGTAGAGCAGTTGATGTCGTATACATAGATTTTAGTAAGGCGTTTGATAAGGTTCCCCATGGTCGTCTCATGAAGAAAGTAAGGAGTTGTGGGATAGAGGGAAATTTGGCCGATTGGATAAATAACTGGCTATCTCATAGAAGGCAGAGGGTGGTGGTGGATGGAACATTTTCGGACT
This sequence comes from Squalus acanthias, assembly GCA_030390025.1. Taxonomy (NCBI): domain Eukaryota; kingdom Metazoa; phylum Chordata; class Chondrichthyes; order Squaliformes; family Squalidae; genus Squalus; species Squalus acanthias. The sequence continues at coordinate 87,492,049 of CM059435.1, forward strand.
GGAGACCAGTTACCAGCGGTGTGCCACAGGGGTCGGTGCTGGGTCCTCTGCTGTTTGTGATTTTTATCAATGACTTGGAGGAGGGGACTGAAGGGTGGATCAGTAAATTTGCTGATGACACCAAGATTGGTGGAGTAGTGGATGAGGTGGAGGGCAGTTGTAGGCTGCAAAGAGACATTGATAGGATGCAGAGCTGGGCCGAAAAATGGCAGATGGAATTTAACCCTGATAAGTGCGAGGTGATTCATTTTGGTAGGGCAAATGTGAATAAGGATTACAGGGTCAACGGCAGGGTTCTGAGGAACGTGGAGGAGCAGAGGGATCTGGGGGTTCATATCCACAGATCTCTGAAGGTTGCCACTCAAGTGGATAGAGCAGTAAAGAAGGCCTATGGTGTGTTGGCGTTTATTAACAGAGGGTTTGAGTTTAAGAACCGTGAGGTTATGCTGCAACTGTACAGGACCTTGGTGAGACCACATTTGGAATATTGTGTGCAGTTCTGGTCACCTCACTATAGGAAGGACGTGGAAGCATTGGAAAGAGTGCAAAGGAGATTTACCAGGATGCTGCCTGGTTTGGGAGGGAGGTCTTATGAGGAAAGATTGAGGGAGTTGGGGCTTTTCTCTTTAGAGCGGAGGAGGATGAGAGGCGACTTAATAGAGGTTTATAAGATGATGAGGGGGATAGATAGAGTGGATGTTCAGAGACTATTTCCTCGGGTAGAGGCAGCTGTTACAAGGGGGCATAACTATAAGGTGCATGGGGGGAGATATAGAAGGGATGTCCGAGGTAGATTCTTTACTCAGAGAGTGGTTGGGGTGTGGAATGGACTGCCTGCTGTGATAGTGGAGTCGGACACTTTAGGAACTTTCAAGCGGTTATTGGATAAGCACATGGAGCACACCAGAGTGATAGGGAGTGTGATAGCTTGATCTTGGTCTCGGACAATGCTCGGCACAACATCGAGGGCCGAAGGGCCTGTACTGTGCTGTACTGTTCTATGTCTATGACTCTCCAATAGCAGCCATTTTACTTTTGTGCCTAAAAATACATTTTGTAAATGTGAAAATGTTTCATAAATACTTTTAATGCCATTGTGAAGGCTTCCTCTGTCCTCTTTACCACCACTGTGGGGTGTGCATATGTTGTTTGCATGGATCCAGTAACTTTATATAAATAATTGAGGTAGGAATTCTCAGTAACAACTGATTTCTGACTAGATATCAATTTTCTGTCTAGTTAAAGGGCTGTTGATCCCTGTCAGACACACCTGCAGAGTACTCCCAGTAACAGTCTATTGGATAACGGTTGACAGATAATAACTGTGGGGAACATAATAGACCAGAATGGAAAGGGTGAATCAGGATAGCAGCAGAAATACTGTGGCCAGCCTGATTAATTTTTGAGGGAGTTCACTAGTTTAGTATCGCTATGTTTTTTATATAACAAGGTTAGTGAGCATATTGTAGCTGTGTGAAATTTTAACTTCTCGCCTGAGATACACGATAATGTTGTTTTAAGTCACAATATTTTGAAGTAGCTAATCAATGTCTGGTTGAGCAGATGGCCCCTGCATAGGAAATAGATAAGGAAGTGAAATCTGTGGGGACAGTCAAGACTATGTACAAACATCCTTGTGGTAAATGTGCTGGAGCTAGAGACAAGCAGGTCTGTCGTTTTAATTCGACACAGTGGGGCACATCGAGGTAATCAATGAATGTAGTATTGAAAAAATGCATTGGAAGTTAGGCCAAAAGGTGAAGTTAACATTAGAATAAGAAATGAGTGTGCTGGAGAAACATGGGATGAGACAGGCCTGTACTGGAAAATACAGAATTGAAAATAAGCCTGGGCATCGCCAGACTCCTAAGGCAGAATAGTAATCAGAGATGAAAGGAATGTGCTGTGCGATAAATTAGTTGGTAGTTACTGGTTCGAATTGCAAGGACACCAGAGTGTTAATTCAGCAAAAGGGTGCCATCTAGTCAGACAAGTGTCATAACGTTCATGTAAAGCCTGGGAAACAAAAAGGAATTGTAGCTAGTGGTGTCACATGATAGTGCTAAGAAAGGGTATATAGGGAGAGGGTCTGTACCCAGACGGGGAGCTGCAGTAAATCCTCCACAAGAGAGAAAGCGATATTGGCTGGTCATGCTCCCAGGATAGAGTTAACCACGGTAGCCTGGAAGTTAAGGCTGCCCCACAGTGGCATGTGTTCATACTAATATGATCAATGTTGCATAGATAGATAGATAGGCAGACAGACAGACGTGTGTGTGTGTGAGTGTGTGTGTGTACGCATGTGTGTGTGTGTGTATTCGTGGTGAAGGTCTGAACCGAGACAAGACATGGAACACGATTGGTTAATGTGGTGTAGAATGTTCTAATAACAGCCCCACTAATCTCTGTCAGAGAACAGTGTAGAATGTTCCAGTGACAGTATCACTAATCCCTGTCAAAGAACATTCTAAAATGTTCTAGTAACAGGCCTATTGACATCCCCCGCTCCCCCCCACCCCCCACCCGCACCCCCCCCCCCCCCCCCCCCCCCGCCCCTCAGAGATTGGTGTAGAACATTCCAGTAACAACATCACTAACCCCTGTCAGAGACCCCTGGAGAGTAACCCGAGTAACAGCATCACTAATCTCTGTCAGAAACATAGGGAATTTAACTCAGGTAACAGTACTGATGAGCCTAGTTATTTTTAAAGTTAGATTAGTGCGTTGATGACACAAGACCTAAACCATATCTAGTTTTAGTTCTTATAATATCACATCAGCACTGTGTCGAAAAAATCTTGATGATTTGTTCTACTTAAAAAAAAAGTGAGTGATAATGGAAATGGACTCCACTGAATCAGGTAGCATGACTCCTGTGAAACAATGAATTATGTTTCTCTATTAGATACACTGCGTTCTTTAAAAGCACTTCTACACTTTTCACAGATATTATTGTAGTGTAAAGGGAAAGAATTGAGAGAGCCAATAAAGCCACAACATGGAATAAATGAAATCCAAGGAATTTGTTTGCCTATTTACTGGAAACGAGGATTGGAGTGAACGAGTGATTCAGACACACAATAAAGTCAAGGGAAAGAAGTCTAATGGAAAATAAAGGCAGTAACTCTGCTGTGACAGCCAAGGTGCAATCCCCAGCAGACAAGAATCTAAAGTGTTCACTTCTCAGAGCGACTTAGCTTAATGTGTGCAATTGGAATCAGCATCTGCTACAGTGATTTAATGGTTTAGCCTGCAGTGGCAGACAATGTAGTAAAGACTGTCGACACAGTGATTGGAACTAGAATAAACAGCATTACAAATAACTGAAGTCCTCCAGTAATAGCCTAAGTTTGGGAATTTAATGATCATAAAATGAAGCACCAAATCTTCCAGAACTTTAGGAACGGATGGTCAGCCTAACATTGATTTTTGGTTAGTAGTCTGCAAGCTGGAGAACATTTATGTTGCATTGATTGCTGTTTGGTTTGATCTGATGGGGAGATTTTCAACTCACAGCTGCCTGTTTCTTGCCTGAAAACGAGACAGCCAGCAGCTGAAAATTGGTGGGATGGCAGGGGGGGGGGGGGAACAGGGTTGAGACCTCAGCTACCCCGATGTAATATTCAGGAAGGTCTGTAAATGGGCAAACAGCCTGAAACAGGTGTAAGGCTGCTTAAATATTCAAATTGGAGTCCAGCTATAGGAATCCGATTGCAATTTTCAGGTACAATAGGCGGAGTGTGAACTGGGCATGCTCTGCCCATTTGTACCGAGCATTGAGCAGCTTAACCATGGTCCTTAAAGGGACCACCACTCACAAACCAACCCAGGAATCTTTAAAAAAAAATTGGTGGATCTACAAAAATATTCTGGCCTGCTACCAGCTTATTCAAAATCTTTATTCAAAAGGGTCTCTAAGATCTTCTCCTTGTAAGGAATCAAGCGTTGCCGCTTAGGTGACCCTAGCCCCCAAGCCTTCAGTCACTGGTGCTGGTTAAGCACAGCCTTCCTCTACAAGCAGCTGGAAAAGGGGCACAGTTTGGAATAAGGAATACGAGAGAAAATATATATCAACTAAGTGCTCGTACCAGCAACCATCTTACATAGTGCGTGCATATAGCATGCAGGTACCTTGTGAAGGCAGCGTGCATGGTGTTTGCTGCTTGCTGTTTTGTGGGTCATAGTGCAAACACACTGTGATTGCAGTAATACAGGGGGTCCTTATGAAACATGGGTATGCCTGTGCATTTGAAAGTACATGAACAGTTATCAGAGTGCTGAGCATTCGCCCTCTGTGACATTCCACTCCATTGGCAGAGAAGTTCTATTAACATGCATTGTAAGGTAACATTGTACAATGAAGCAACCTTGGAAACCTTCCTGACACCAGCACATTTCTTCCTCATATGCTCCCAGGTTCACTGCACAGATGAGATAGCATTCACTCTGTCTCTCAGGCTGCTCTGATGCTTGTCCTCACTGGAGGGTGGCCTTTAGCTCCAAGGTATTTAAATACACTCATCTTACATCTTTGAGGGAGATCAGCTATGTGGGCACATGTACATGCAGTGCCTGGGGAGCATTTTCCTAATAGCACTGTGCCAGAATTGTATGATCTACCCTATAGTTACAAATTGATAAAGGACAAGTTCAGGACTAATGTCAGCAAGGACTTCTTCACTCAAAAACTGATCAATTCCTGGAATAGTCTTCATAGTAGGGTACTGGAGGGAATATTCTGGAATCATTCAAAGGGAGGTTGGATTCTGAGATGGGGGGACCATATGTTCCTATGGAAGCTAGATAGGCCAAATGATCTCAAAAGATCTGCATTTATCTTTTGTGTTTGTGTATGTGTGTCGGTGTCCAAGAGGGAGAAAGAACTGTGTATCTCACCTGAATATTGAGACTCTGACTGTGTGTATTCCCTACAAAGTCAATTTGCTTTTGCAGAATATGATGTTCTTTTGTGACTGCTGCTGCTGATGGAGATTATTTACTCACCACCCTTCAATTGGAGGCTGTATAACGAATGAGGTACAAAAGTAGCATCAAACCATGATCTCTTACAGCACTCTTGTATTTTCTCTCATTGTACGGCAACCATAGCAACTGAAAACAAATGGAACCAAAGCATTAGAAGTTCACTGGCCCGTGTTACAAACTGGGATCACATGGTAGACATGGTAATAGTTTTATTTTTTATCGGTCTCTGAAGATGAAATATTTTTTTCTTTCAGTAGATTGTATTTTTAAGGAGAGCACAAAAGATCAAATAATTGGGTATTGATACATGTGCTTTTAGTGACAGGCTTCATATTGTGCAGTGTAATGGATGGCTACTTGCAGTCACATTAATGGTGCTAGCTGCCTTTTATCACTCCTGGAGAGAGTACTATTGCTTTATCCTGTATGTAGTATTTCAGATATGAGTTAAAAGGCAAGGGACAGGGGAATGGGTGGTGCAGTGGATTTAACCCCTCTGTTAACTGGGTCCACATTCAGTCCAGACTGAAAGTCTGCTCGGCCTGCTGGCTATAAGGGGGTCTAGATTAAATTAAATTGAGCAGCCTGAAGCAGTTTCTGGTAGGTGTGGGCCCACAACACAAAATTGCCCCTATCTTGGGATCTTACTCTGAAAGGTCACAAAATTGCTGGGAAATGTAAAACGATCCATTGGTACACTAGGTGCTGTTCTGAGTTTGGGTGAGGGGGGTGGGGGAGTATTGTAGAGGCATAACGTTGGGACGGAGTAGAGCAGGGGGTTTCAAACTTTTTGCTGTAGGGAGACCCTGCAAAAACTGACACAACCTGTGGAGCAGTTGTTCTGACTTTCCAAAGTCAATGCCAGCTACCCAAAGCAAACAGAGGAAACCAGTCCTATTACTGCAGAAAATGTTTTTGTATTAGTACTGGCAACAGTAGCAACATAGTCGGAAGTTAATAAATATAGAAAAAGCCTAGAGAAAACCTGGAATATGGATTTCTCGAGAGGCTCCAGTGCATTTAGATACTCCTATCACTCAATGGGAAGAATGTGCTTCTTTCAATTTGAACAATGCCTGGATTTGTGAGGAAATCGCTGACATGGTGCTAACAAGACAAAGTAGTTTCAGGTGAGATTTCCAGATGTCAGGCAGGGTTTGGCTGAAAAAGTCAGCCTTGGATGGTGAAGCAGGGACCAAGTAGCAGTCCACAGTGAGGGGCAAGGATGAAGACGGGGGCATATGGCTGGAGAAGGTGTGTAAATCTTTTATATTTTGGTATATAATCTGACATTTTTGAGATGGGGGCTGGAGAAATAAAAGAGAAAGAAATCTCAAACATTTACAAAAAAACATATTTAGTTACTGTAACTAGAAACATCAGCAACAAATGTCACCATTATCACAACATATCGCGTATATTTTCTTTGTGTGTTATTTAGTCGGTATTATTGGATTGGTGCATGGAGATGGTTTTAGCCAGGCCAATACGCAGCCAGCAGCCTTTGTGAGCCATTGGACTGACTATCTATCTCATTTCCTCTCACTGCAGGTGGAAGCTCACAATAGGGACGATCGCATAAAGTGGTAAAATATGTTTTTAACATGGAGTTTTGGCAGCACAGTGTGGTTTTTTTTAGCCCGGGATCCCCACCTGGAAGTCAGCCTGATTGACAGGGGAACACTCCGGAGCAGGCCGCAGCCCCAAGTAGGGAGCCTGCAGCTGCTACTGGGAGCGTGGTGGGAGGGACCGATCCCCGAACCGGGTGGGGGGTGGGTCCGGATGGTCTTTGTATGGGGAAAGGGGTCCGATCAAGGCAAGGGAGTAAGCTTGGGGCCGGGGGGGAAGCACTCCTGCTCCTCCTGGCCCACAAGCAGTGCTGTAAAGGCACTTACCTTCTCCCCAAAACTGTCCTGGCCTCCCTTCAGCTGCTGGGTTCTGGGAAACCTGGCCGGCCAGGGTTAAACCTGCAAAGCAGGTTAAATCTGAGGCTGCTAGTCTCATTAAAATATTGAAATGGCCAACCCACCTCCTGGGAGCGGGTTGGCTGCCCCACCCCTGTACCGCCTCCGTTAAACTAAGAAGTGTGTGGGTTAGAGGCGGATTGGGGTCAGGTTCGAGATTTTTTAAGTTTTAACTCGACTCCCCAACCCACCCATTTTAGTGGGTTAAAATTCACCCCATGTAGCAGCTGTCCATGCCTTCTCTTTCTGGATTTTCAGTCTGTGTGAAGACAAAGCCCAGCTTGAAGGTGGTGGCTGGCTAACTCGAATGTCAACGAGAACAAATGGTTTCCCTCTTCCTCCTGCTATGGTCAGCAGTGCCATATGCACTGGAGTCCTGGATGATTGTGATTTTTCCTGACAACATCATGGACCTCCTGGGATTGCCTTGTAGACCCTAGTTTGATAACTTACGGAGTTAGAAGTGCTTTAGTGCATCTGACCAGGCTATATCTAACCTGTGAATGCTAGGTGCTGACTTCAGGGCTCTAATATCCCTTATTTTGATGCCCACAAAATACACAAATAGAAAAAGGCAAAAAGCATGTGACACAATCTAGAGTCTTTGAAAGCAGAAGCAGCTTGATGCTGTCTGGAAGTTGTGTTCTTCTGCCCCCAGCTGCTCACTGTAGCAAAGCCATGGGATGCATTGTGAATATACAAACACCCTTAATCACCAGACCTCCACTCAGCTGTGCATTGTCAGATGTGTTGAAGCATTTCAATATCGCAATAAAAATAGAACTTGTTCAAAGCCGCATTGATATTTCTCACTCTGTCTCTGCATGAATAGAATAGCAAACCAGTGTAGCCCGCTGATATTTCTCACTGTCACTGTATAAATAGGATAGGTGATGGGTACTTGTGTGACATACTGTCACTTCTCGCTCTGAAAGTATAAATGAGATAGTTGGTGGGTATCAATGTGATGCTCTGACATTTCTCACACTGTTACTGTATAAGTAGGATAGCTGACAGGTACCGGTGCGACTCACTGACAACTGTCACAACAAAGGGGTATGTTTTCCACTGCTAGCACCCGTGGAATTTGGCATTGAAAGTGGCAGTAAACTGGGGAGAAGCGATAGCAGTCAGATGCCATTTGTAGTGCTAACCCTAGTTTTCATCCTGTGAAAATAGAATCTATTAGCATTATTTTATCATCCATTGCCTACTAATGACAATTAAGGGCATGTTAATGTTGATTGGTGCAATTTTCCATTGGATGCAATAAATTCTCTCATTGTGCTCAGAGCTCCCCACCTGAGTTATATAGGAAGAGGAATAGGCCATTTAGCCCCTCGAGTCTGGTCTGCCATTCTATTAGATCATGGCTGATCTTTATCTCAACTCCATTTACCTATCTTTTCTCCACATCCCTTGATAACCTTACCAAAAAAAAATCTATCAATCTCAGTCTTGAAAATTTCAATTGACCCAGCATCCACAGCCTTTTGAGGAGAGAATTTCAGATTTCCACCATCCTTTGTGTGAAGATGTGCTTCCAGATTTCACTTCTGAATGGGCTGGCTCTAATTTTAAGATGATGCCCCCTTGTTCTGGTTTCCCCCACCAGAATGAATAGTTTCTCTGTATCTATCCTTTTAAATTCCTTTATCATTTTAAATACGTCAATTAGCTCACCCCTCAACCTTCTAACTCAAAGGAATACAAGCCACGTTTATGCAATCTGTCCTCATATTTTAACCCTTTAAGCCCAAATATCGTTCTGGTGAATCTGCACTGTACCCGCTACAAGGCCAATATATCCTTCCTGAGGTGTGGTACCGAAAACTGAACACAATGCTCCAGATGGAGTACGACTGAAGCAAAACTTCCTCACTTTGATATTAAAACCCCTTAAAATAAAGGCCAACATTCCACTAGCCTTTTTGATTGCTTTTTATGCCTGTGCACTAGCTTTTAGTGATGTGTGTACATCCCTTTGCTTCTCCACAGCTCCTAGTCTCTCACCATTAAGAAAATATTCCGATTTGTCTTTCTTGGATCCAACGTGCATAGCCTCACATTTCCTTACATTGAACTCCATCTGCCATAGTTTTGTCCACTCACTTAGTCTGTTTATGCCCCTTTGTAACCCCGTGATCTCATCTACACAACTTACTGTGCCTCCTAACTCGGGGTTGCAGTTGTCAGCCCCAAAATGCATTTCATAATGAAGAAAAATGGTAGGAAATGGGGAACAATGCTGGGGGCCAACTGTAATTAACCAGTCTGCCAAATCTAGCAGCAACAGACTCTAGTACGTTAAATGCGCGAGGTCTCTATAGTCCCAACACAGTCTTTGTGAGTGAAATGATCTGTGTTTAGTCCCTCTGTCCTCTGGAGCTCCCGTGCATATGGCTGTGAAGTTGCCACATGCTCTGCGATGCACTGCAGTTGTGAGAATCCTTCACACTTTGATGCCAAAAGGTCAAAGATTCACTGCTGCACATTCTCCAAAATCTCCTGCAGGGTGTGCAATGCAGTCTCAAAAGCTGTCATAAAGGCCTTTTGCTCATCAATCAGCTCCCTTCTGAAGGAATGCTCAGTAGGGTACCAAGCCCTTGCCCCCACAACAAAGGAACACCTGGGGAGTTGCGCCTAAGCAGCCACCTAAGCTGGCAGTTCTTGATTTGTGAGGGGTGCTTCACCCATGCTCCCTCCTCAAACACGCTATCGAATTCCCGGGGTATTAGGATCTCTGATGCTGCTTGTGCCAGGTGGAGTGTGTGATCTGCTGTAGAGTTTTCAGTTCCTGGCTGCCACCACCTCATCTTGAGGAGATCCTATAGCAAAAGAAAAGTAAAAAGACTTCTAAGAGGCAAGATGCCAGTATATTTTATGCCATGTTGCTGTTGTGCAACGTTTTCCTCTGGCTACTGAGTCAGAGAGAGTAAGGGTAACAAAGGGACCAAAGAAGGATACTTCCTGTGTCTGCTTCTGTAAGTTGCTGACCTTTAGCCACTCACTCTGTGCACATACACAGATCAACTCATTCTAAAATTGTGCATAAATTAGATCTGCTTAAAATATTTATAGTGCCTTTCGTTTAATTTGCTAAATGACAATTTAAATGACACCAAGTGGATTGTCTGGTGACAGTGATTGTGTAACGTGTTGTGTTGCTGGGCAGAGGAGCTAAGTGTATTTTATACGTGTGATAAAAACGTATCTTTACCACTTTGTGCGATCGTCCCTACTGTGAGCTCCCACCTGGAGTGAGAAGACATAAGATAGACAGTCAGGCCAGTAACTAACGAAGGCACCTGTCTGCTTATTGGCCTGGCTAAAACCATCTCCATGCGCCAATCCAATAATACCGAATAATAACACACTAAGAAAATACACTCGATATGTTGTACCTAAATATGTTTTTTTGTAAGTGTTTGAGATTTCTTTCTCTTCTCTTTCTCCAGCCCCAGCTCAAAAATGTCAGTTTATATACCAAAGTATAATAAATTTACCCTATCCGGCACACCTTCTCCAGCCATATGCCCCCGTCTTCATCCTTGTCCCTCACTGTGGACTGCTACTTGGTTCCTGCTTCACCATCCAAGGCTGATTTTTTCAGCCACACTCTCCCTGACATTAGGAAATCTCATCTAAAACTATTTTGTCTTGTTAGCACCATGTCAGCGATTTCCCCACAAATCCAGGCATTGTTCAAATTGAAAGAAGCACATTCTTCCCATTGAGTGATACCACACATAGGAGTGTCTAAGTGCACTGGAACCTCTCAAGAAATCCATATTCTAGATTCCTCCTCACTCCTCCTACAGACTCTGCGCCAAAAATACTGAGGGCCATCTCCTCCTGTTGATAGCACTCTCACATTAGTAGGTCCTCCACCAGCACATGTCCACTAATGGTGCTTGTGAGAAGTCATCTATTGGAAGCAAGTTAGAGAATGGATGTTCTTACTTATAATTTATGTTATTCCACAAGATAATGGCCCAGAAATTGATCTCGCTCTGTTCCCGCGGGGGTAAGCCTTTCCCGCGATGTCTCACCTCGCTTATGCTTTTTCTGATCCAGCTCGCACGAAATTGATGTTCTGGACAGCTGCTGTGCTGGGCTTGCGTATCCCAGCGGCGTAGTTAATTCGTGCGAGCTGTGGGATCACGTGACTCAGTTAGAGCCAATGGCAGCACACCATCTTCCATTCATAAGTCTCACAGCATGGCTGAGAGACTTATGAATCTTACACCCCCCCAAAATAACAGCTAAACCTCAATTAAATTTAAAAAAAAAACCATCACATTAATAAAATAAGTATAGTTAATTAAATTAACCATTTTAAATAAAAAATTAAATTTTTGAAAAAATTTAAAATCTTTTAAAAAGTTATAAAAATAAACTTACCTGTCTTTAAAGTCTATAAAAAAGATATACCTGTAAAAAAAAATTCAAAAAAATACTTAATTCACTACTTACCTTCTTAAAAGCGGGTCTTACTCCTCCTTTTTACATTTCCAAAATCTTCAGTACTTACCTGCGCGTCCAAAGCATGAAGTGCACAGCGTGCGCGCAGCCTGTAGCGCGCACGCGATGCACTCCGGCCCCGCCCCCTTTTCGGAAGAGCAATTGCCGGTTTTCAGCGCATGCGCAGGGCATGCAGAAAACCGGCAATTGGAGTGGGAATACGCGAGAGTATGCAGTGCGTACTCTCGCGTCCCGGGATCAATTTTCGGCCCAATAGGGTTCAACAGCATTTATTGGCTTTTGTAGGAAATAAGTATTCAATGATAACCTTCATTACCAATAATTACACATATACAATGATGACCATTACTAATTAATGGCTTGGAATTTGCGGTCCGGATGACGGCGAACTGGCAGCGTTCGCTGTCATTCCGCCTTTGAAACTGACCGCAACTTCAGGATTAAGCGCATGCGCAGCCTAATGCGGAACTCCTGAAGTTGGGGTCTGTCATTCGCTGCTCCTCCACAGGCTGTGCAGTGCCCCCACCACCCCACCCCCTCCCCCCCCCCCCCCCCCACCCCCACAGAGCCGGGAATCAGTGAAATCTCTCAAAACAGGGAAACTGACAAAAACTTCGGCTCTTCTGCAGTAATTACGCTGTTAAATTCCCCACTAAAAGTTAGACCCAAAGGGATTAGGTGTAACTAGAGTTTTAACAGTGTATTGACTGCTAAACAAAGGCTATGGCCCTGAAAGCTAATTTACATTTTGTGCAGTGTCAAATTTATCCATTTAATAAAAATTAAAAATTTTAAGAAACTTTAAAAAAAATGTTTAAAGTTTGTTCATCTTTATTTCAGGTTTGACTTTTCCCGATGTGAGAGCCCCAATTTTACTTTTGCTCTCGCTAACATTTTTAAAAAGTTAGAATTTTAAGAGCTTACCACTTCCTTGTTCGTTGTCTGTGAGAATTCTGCGTTTTGATTGGCTGCTTAGACAGCTTGTTGGCATCACAGCAGTTCGCACTATGTGATCCCCACTATACTACGTTGATTTGAATTACACGTCGGAAAACCCGAATTTCTTGACACTGAGATCATGATATCTTTGTGCGAAGCTTACTTCGGGGCCAGCGACAAACGCCTTTGCTTCGCCGCTGACTGCAAATTCCGGGCCAATAATTACACCTATACTCAGGGTCACACTTACAATACAAGGTACCGGAGAATTCGTCACATGACGGGGTTCAAGCTCGAGGGAATCGGCTGACCAAGCCTTGTCAAATTCTGAAGTATCTATTCCAATACCCTTCTTTATATATTTTTTCTCTAGTGCAGACTCATATGTTATCAAAGTATTACCTCATCCCGTTATTCATTTAATGAATTTCAGTTTCAACAAGAAGGCCTCCCATACACGTTATCAAGGCTTTATCTTGACCAAATTACTCAACAATGTTCTCGGAGGAGTTGCCCATCCTAGCTCTGGAATGGATGACACCATTAACCTGTCTCACAGTTGCATGACTTATGGAAGTTGATACAGCCACTTCATCTAACAAAGGTATTCTGTTTTTGCCTCTGCTGAAATCTTATCAGCTAAAGACTGTCCCTGCTTGTTCTGTGTCTGTGCAGTAACTTGTTATCAGCTAAAGCTATCTGACTGGAATTCCTTTTAATTTAAACTGTCTTTCTAACAGAAACTTACTTAATGGACAAAAGCTAAAAGTTAAGAATTAACCATTTCCTTACAAGCACATACAACATCCTGGGGCCAGTCCACGTCCCACTTTGTGTAAGTACATTCCAAAGCAGCATGCACATAAGTTCTGGAGGCACATCTTTAAATATTTATGTGCCACTCTCCAATCTATCTGTATGTCGCTCAGAGTGCATCCTACAGCCTCACTACAATAAAAGGGAGAAAGGTTCTCTCCATTTTTTGGATGCTACCTTCCTGAGGGCGGTGCAGCCAACAAACTTGGAGTAAAATAATGTATGTAAAGGTGCACTTTCTTTGACAATCCTCCCAACATCACTAAACATTCGCCCTCACTTGTTCCCAGCTGCAACTCCATTCACTTTCTGTTGTGTCCATCCAAGCAATTTTGAACTGTGCTTTGACAGGGGGAAGATATTCTGCTCCAAATAGAGCCACTGTACTTTGCTGCACCTTCTGCAGCAAGACATCCAAGGCATTCTCAGTAGAAGGGGGAGTTTTCCCCACATTGCTGCTTCCAGATATCTTTGCTGGCCCGCACTTCTGGCAATTTTGCCTGTAGTTCACTGGAGTTCTTCTCCAACAAGCACACCAAAAACACTCCACCCTTTAAAACATCACCATTAAAATGAGATGGGGCTAGCCTTGTAAAATTCAGCAAGGCCTCACTACTGGGATAGACGTATTTGTGCCACTGGTGGGAACAGCCAAGATTTTGCTGACATCACAAAGTCGGGACTATTATGCTTCGAGGAAGACCTACTACCAATATGTGCTGTCCTTTATCACGACAGCAATCAAAGGGTAGAGTGTGAACAAAGCTTTCAAAGACTCACAACCACCACCAACTTCAGGGACCATGTGCACAGGCCATGATGTAGCTACCTCTCTCCTGTGGAAAAGCAATGCAAAATCCATGGCAGTCCCAGGAGGTGACTACCAACCTGTGCCACTTCTGGAATGGCAATTTGTAGGGATAATCCTCAAGCAGCACTGCCCTTGCTGTGGTAGTCAAGATAATGACAGCACTCAATTTCTATGCCATTGCTACCTTTCAGACCACAAAGTGGGTTGGGGGGGAGGGGAGGGGGAGGCGGGGACATTACAGGGGTAAGCCCCACTGTTTGGTCCACTGAGCTGTAAAATAGGTGATTGATACAATATTTGGTCTTGCCAATCAGTTCATGAATTTTGGCAAAGATCAGCACCAGCAATCACAAAGGCAGCACAGCTTTTCCAAATGTATGTGATTTTCTAGTAATCTGAGGATGATTAATTGTACCTAGGTAGCTATTAATTGTATCTAGGTATGGAAAACATACAGTGCTGCCATGGTGTACTTAAATCAAAAGGGCTTCCACTCCCGTAATGTGTAGATAATTTGTGACAATGACTTCGAATTAAGCATATTAATGCCCACTATCCTGGGAGTATCCATGATTCACTCGAGACCAACCCAACATTACCAAGCTCTTCCAAGGATGCTCAATAGCTGGATATTGAGAGATACGGATTAGGCATTGCACTTATGACTCTAGGGGGGTGAAATTGGGTGCCTTTGCGCCTCCCTTTAGCACCCCTGGGGGCTTTGCGACCGGGCGCAGCGCTGACATCGACTACCACCATATTCGGCGGGAGTTTTGCAGCGGCGCTACAGTGTTGCGCCCCGATCTCCTTCGCCCAGAGATCGTGATGTCATCACCGTGCGCATCGCCCTAGTAGCACCCCGGACCCAAAATTGACTTCCGCCCCCTGCAGCAGCGCCGGTCGAAAACACCGACAGCTGCAGGAGGTGTGCATCGGGCGGCCGGCCGCTTCGGGGGCAATGATTAAAGGCGAGGTAAGTAAAAAAACAACTTACCTTTCTTGTTGAAGTTTTTGTCGCGGGTTCCTGCCCGCGATCGATCAGCCCGGCACTTGGCTTGAGCTGCACGGCCCAGTGTGCAGCGCTGCTGAAGTCTCTGCTCCGCCCCGCCTGCTGCCGATTGCGCTCCAAGAAGGAAGTGGAATGCTTGATTTAGCGCTGCACTTCCTTCTTGGAGCGCAAACGGCGAATTTTTCAAAAGTTTGAAATAGCGCCTGGCGCTAACTTTTCAAACTTTTAAAACTTAGCGCCCCACACGGGGCGATAGTGAATTTCTCCCCCCAGGTGCCTCTGCATAACCTATGCACCATGTTTGAGGGTGAAGTACAAATGAGGCCCATGGCTAGGTCAGGGTGCTGATTGAGGAATCTTTTGGCATGCTCAAGTAGTGCATCAGGTGCCTGGACCACTCTGGCGGTTGCTTTGATGTGCTCCCGGGATTGTTGCTGAAACAGGGATGGTGTGCCGCATGACATTGCTTTTGATAGAGGCATTAGCATGCAGTTCATCAATGATCAATCGCACCAATTCAAGAGGAAACTGAAGCGGGCTAACAGCATCTGTCCTCTGAAGAAGAATTACTGCTGGCAACATGAGAAGAGCAGCAGTCGTTGATTGACGCCTTCTTTCCCTGAGCTGACAGACTGGGACGTTTGTCTTGGGTTGGCTGTAATAGCATTCATAATTTGCATATTTGCAATCACTCATCACCACGAGTATCTGCTGACACCTTCGCAGCATAATGTTTTCATTAGTGGCAGCATTTATTTTCGACTAGGATGCATACTCTGCAGATGCTTGGGTGTGTCACTATAGTGTCTGCTGTCTGGACTTTCTCATTTGCATTTTAATGCCAGCAATAACCCATTTAAAATAAATAGCTTACTGCTAGGATTGAAATAACACCTATCAGACTTCTGTGTCTTTAATGGAGTGTATAGGGTAAATTTTGTGAGGCCCCATGTCAACAGCAGGGTTTCACATGCAGCCACTGCCATCGGAAAACCATGGGAACGCCGGTTGTCATTTTCCAATATGTGCTGATTGTATGCAAGGCCCTGTCAGTGTTGTAGGACCGTGACAATTTACCATTATTTACAGAACTGTGAGGTGTGAAAAGGTGTATTCATGTGTAATTATTATGTGTAATGCAATGGAAACAGGTGCCACCAAGTGAATAACTAAGATGAATTGACTGTCTGCATGATTATTGTGCTTTATAACTAGAGTCCTTCTCAAAGTTGTGTGTCCTGATGTACCTCTACATACTGTGGTTCCGGGGCTACAGTAGTGGCTCTCAAATATCTCTACTTCTGAGAAAGTTGTAGCCCCTCCACCGCTAGCTTCGAACAGCTTTGATGCACCAGCGTTAACCGCAAGAGTTTCTCAAGATGTTAGCAAAACTCCAACCGAAGGAGTCAAAATCTGTTTCACTGGCACTGGTACAGAGCTCAGAACTGCCATCGACTAACAAATCCTGTATCGTCCAACTCTAACTTTCTGTGTATCATCCCTCCTTCACTCCCACACTGGTAGCAGTGTCTACAGCGATCTCAGCCCTACCCTCCCAAACTCACTCTCTAAATCTCTCCACCTTCTCCCATACATTTAAAAACCTTCTTAAAAGCCATCTTTTCCACCAACCTTTTGGTCATCTTCTCACTCTCCTACAATAACTCGGCGTATATCTCTTTGCTTTCCCCCCCCCCCCCCTTTTCTTTGTTAAAGCCAGTATACAAATGCAAGTGTCATTGTTGTTGTATAGAATCATGTTGCAGAATCAACACATTGTTGATGGATCATTTTTTGGCTTCAAGGGGTTACGATGGATCAACTCAGTATCCAAACTGAATGATAACACTCTGACACCCTGAGAGGTCCATCAGTCATCCTGAGGGAATAATCTTCTTCTAATGGGTTCATTTCTCATCCTGACAGGGACCAGTTTGCTACTATGATGGCTCAATCTCTCATCACAAAGGGGGACCTCTGCTACCCAAGGGTCCATCGAACACCCTGAGCATGAACACGCTGCAACCCTGGGGATCACTCTATTTCTTGATGCCGGAGCTTCCCGATAACAACAGCAACAACTTGCATTTATAATCGCGCCTGCAAGGTAGAAAAATGTCCCAACGCACTTCACAGATCTGAGAGATCGATGTATCATCCAGAGAAGGATCTCACCTACTCTGAGGGTGCCTTTCTCAATGTAAGACAAAACATTCCAAGGAATCATTTGCCACTACACATTGCTGAGCTTCTGGGGGGACATAGCCCAGAGGTTAGTTTTAGGTAAGAGTATCATACACAAAATCTCTATGTTTGTAAATTATACCAAAATAGGAGACAGAGCAAATCATGGGAAACAAAATGTAATCAGATTCAGGATGATTTTAGGATAACTGGAGATAACTGGCAGATACAGTTCAATATGAATAAATGTAGCATAATTCGAATGGGAGTAAGGACCCAAAATAGTGAGTGTAGGGACGATTATGGTCTCTCCATGCTCCCCAGGTACAGTTATGACCCCAATGCCAAAACTTTCTCTTGGGCTTAATTTATACATTACAGTCATGCACCGAGCACACATAGGCACACAAGGAAGAGGAACACCAGGCACTTTGGGGCAAAATTAACATTAAAGTGGCAGGTACAATGGAAGCCCTATGAGAGAATTTAAGGCCCTAATTTTAACTACAGGCCAGTTTTGGGTGGATGAGTTTTGGTGTCAGTTTAAAACTCACCTGCTGCAGCAAAAAAACAGACCGGGGGTATTTTAACTTTCAAGCCTCAGTAGATTCTCACGGGTGGGTTTCCTACCCGATTTGTTGACATGTCAGGAAATCCACCCACTTCCGGAGCACAATTCCCAGCCGGTCAACCAGAGGTCTATTTAAAGCGGCAATGCGCCTCTTAAAGCGAGGTTGCATTGCCTTTCGCCTGATTTTGCTCCAGGAAGGTACAGCTTCAGGATAAGTCGCAGACAGGACCCCAGGTTCTCTGAAGCCTCCCTGGATGTCCTGCTGGAAGAGGTCAGGTCGAGGAGGCAAGTTTTCTTTCCAGCTAGTGGAAGGAGGATCCCAAAACACCAAATCCACCAGACACGGAGAGAGATTGCTGAAATTGTCAGCTCTAGAGCATACCCCTAAGGACCAGTGCAGGAAGCGCTCTTCATTTCTCCGTATCTGTCACTAATACATGGCAATAGTCTTTTCTCCCTTCCCCACCACTCAACAGTTCCCTCCCCTGCATCACATCCTTCACCACCCAGCACAAAGCTGCACTCTACCACTTCTCATTCTCATTACAAACACACACTCACCTCTTCCTTGCTCCCTTCACAGCAACCACTAGCACCATTCTCTTCTCACATGATAGTCTTTGCAGCATCGCCAACTTCTTCCATGGCTTTTTGGCCCACTTTGTCGTGTAGCTAGTACCTAAATGGCAGCTCAAGAAGCAGTAGCACCAGGTTTCTATGGGGGCAGTCAGCCCTGATCTGCATCTAACATTATTAGAGGAGATCTAAGTGCAGCCCCCTTTGACATCCAATGTAATTAATATTGCTGCACCCTCGTCAGGTGCAGACCTTAGCAAAAGTCATAGAGGAAGTTCGGAGGCCGTGCTATTCACCAGAGAATTGGGACAATTTTTACTGTGCGTTGCATCCATAATTCAGGCCATACTTTGGAGCAGGACAGCAGAAAATCTATGTGTTAAATGGAACAGTGGTACAGTGTGCTAATCAGGAAAGAGATCTAAGGGCTCTAGTAGATAAATCTATGAAACCATCAGTACAGTAGTAAGCTACAATAATAAGGAAATAAGAGATAGATTAAAAAGTAAAAGAGGTGTGTTGTTGCTGTATAAGGCATTAAATCATACTCCATCTTAAATACTGTGTTTTGTTCTGGTTATCAAATCATAGGAAGGATGTTATTACCCTTTGCATTTCTGGCAGGAAGCCTCATCTACTGATAACGCATATTAAACATCCGGGCGCACACAGTGCACAATTTTCTGACCATTTAGATTAATAGTTGGAAAATCATGTACAGTATTCCCTACTGGCAGCACACAGTCAGGAAATGACCCCTCCAATGGGTATGGTGATAATTAAAGGTTCATCCCCTTCTGAATCCTGAAAGACTTTCACTGCTATGCAAGTCATGACTGCCTGCTCCTTTATAAAATGTAAATTGTGTTTTCTGTTGATAGAATTTGCACCTATTTACTGAATTAATGCTGCTCTGTGCATGGCATGTGGGAATAGTGATGTAAATGAGTATAGATGAGCAGAATGGTGACAATTGTGTGAATGTTTTTCTGCTGTGACTGGTAGAAATGGTTTGTGGAGTATTTTTATCCAGTGATCCTGGGTTTGTCCCGTGTATATTCTAGAAGATTTCAATTTCCCTTTAAGCTACACATTGATGGAACTAACTGTAGCTGATACAAACTCATAGCTGGCATTAAAAAGAGTTTTAAGATGAAAATTACTTTGAATTTGAACCAAGTAACAACATGATTAGAATTTTTATGCTTCTGTGCAATCCACTGTTTGAATTTTAAAGGTCAAGACTAGCAAATGAAATTTATGGATTGTGGTGAACAAGCTGCACAATGAATAATAATAAAAGTAATATTTCTTTGCTTATTAACTTATTCATCTTTAATTTACTATAATTTTGACTGACAGGTCCTGCCATAGTCACTGATGGTCCAGCAGTCAGCCTGCTGTCAGACTCTATCAGTAACAGGAACCTCAACCATATGAATAACACATAGGCAATGTGACCAACTAATCATTGGCAAATATAAGAGTTTCAATAACCTAATACATTATTCACACCAGCTTCAAACACCTGCTCAGGGATGCAGTCATATTGGAATCAGCTCACTTGCAGAAGACTGGCTCTCCACCAATGCTCACTGGCAGAGGTCTGGTTTGTTCCTGCCCACTGAAAGAGGTCTGGCTCTGTTCCTGCTTACTTACAAAGGCCTAGCTCTGTGTTAGCTCACTTACAAAGGCCTGGTTTTGTTCTAGCTCACTTAAAGAGAACTGGCTCCGTCTTGGTAAGATATGTAGGGCTGGCTCCTTGCAGCTCATTTACAGGCCGAGATTTTCCAGCGTGTCAGCGGGCGCGATCAGTGGTGGGTCGGGTGGGAAAGTGTTTTTTTTTCCCCAGTGGGTCGGGACCCTGCTGTGAACCGGCCGCCACGCGCCTTTACCAAATGTCAGGTCTGTCAGCGTTGAGCAGGCCTGACACGCAGCGGCGGGGGAGCCAATTTAAATGATTAGTGACTTGTTTGCAGCCACTTAACAATGGTTTCAAACTGACCTTTTGAATTTGACAGCTCGCCCACAGGTTTCATGCTGTTGCTAGACCACGTCTGTGAAGATGAGGCGGGAGTTTAGTGGCCATTGAATCAGCTGATGAGTTGACAGCTTCAAATGTCAAATAAAAGCTCCCACCTTACAGATATATATTCCCTCAGCCACAAGCTCTTCCTCACTGCATTTCCACAACAGATTCCATGTTGGAAGTCTTTACACAAGTCTCCATCCAGTCTCATCATTGTTTTCAAATCCCTCCATGGCCTCGCCCCTCCCTATCTCTGTAATCTCCTCCAGCTCCACAACCCCCCCGAGATATCTGCACTCCTCTAATTCTGCCCTCTTGAGCATCCCTGATTATAATCGCTCAACCATTGGTGGCCGTGCCTTCTGTTGCCTGGGCCCTAAGCTCTGGAATTCCCTGCCTAAACCTCTCCACCTCGCTACCTCTCTTTCCTCCTTTAAGACGCTCCTTAAAACCTACCTCTTTGACCAAGCTTTTGGTCACCTGCCCAAATTTCTCCTTATGTGGCTCAGTGTCAAATTTTTTGTCTTATGATACTCCTGTGAAGCGCCTTGGGACGTTTTACTACGTTAAAGGCGCTTTATAAATACAAGTTATTGTTGTTGTTGTCTGACCTCATTACCTCTCTCACCATTGACAGATCGCTTCTGTCATCTCTACTTCACCTGCCATCTATTCCAGCAGCATGAGTGCCCTTTATACTCTCTCACCTTGGTCCTCAGAATCCCACCACAATCAGCCCCAACACCAGCAGCACCAACAACAACACCAACATGCTCCACAATCAGCTGATGCTGCACAGGACAGAGGGCATCAGCACCCGACCACATTGCTGCCCGGGAGGCCAGGGATGGCCTCACCATGGTCACATCTACTTCACTTGATGCTGTACACCCTGGCTGCTACATGATGCGCCAGGTTGGCATCACTCCACACCAACACCATAAAGCATCCCTACAATGCCCAAGCCATTCCTTTCACATTCATCACCATTGCGGAGGGTACCATTATTTCTCACCATTCACTGCAACTCACTAAGCCACTTCCAAAGTTGCACACAAATCTGTCCAAAAACGCAAAGTGTTGAAAATAAAGGTTTCAATATTTGACACCACATTAACAGAAACTTTAAATGGACATTGCATAAAACACCCAAGTGCCTACCCTTGTGTGTTGTTAGTTGGTATGATTGAAGGATGAGGGTGAGTGTGAGGGGTGGCAAGTGAGATGGGGATGTGATAATGTTGATAGAGAGGGATGGGTGGAGGTGCAAGGTAAGTTGGTGTGAGTAAGGATGTGCGGGAGTAGGGTAGGGAAGGCAGAGGAATGGGGATGTGTTGAAGGGCACAGCAGGATGAGGTTGAGTGTGGCTTTGTACTAACATTTTGTGATCTACTGAGATCATTGAAACGTTTGCGGTACTGCACCAAGGTCCTCCAGATGACATCCCTGCTAGTGGCCTCCTTTGCAATATGCAACCAGGCTGTGTTGATCTCCTGGGGAGGTCTCCTCTGCCCATGGGAAAGGAAGAGGACCTCCCTGCATGCTGTGACTCCCTCCATAAGCATATGGAGGGAGTCATGGGAGAGCCTGGGTGCAGCCGTGCACCTCTGTGCAGTGCTTGTCAGTGTTTGCAGCACCTCAATGTGTAGAACACTGACAGCATAAATATCAAAATAAATTTGGACATGGTCCCTTTAAGGAAACCGGCTGATGATGCGTCATCAAATGACGTCATCAGACCCGCTTCCTCTAATTGGCCGGGAATCACGCTGGGCGGGCTTAACAAGCCCTATCAAGAAAAATTCATTTCACAGAGCAGGCTTGAGCCAGCAGCGGGGTTGGGACCCACCACTGACATCGCCCGCCACGGACCCGCCAAGGTTTGCAAAATTGCGGCCACAGACTCAGCATGATTCCAGCTCACTTACAGAGAGGTGACTCAGTTCCATCTCACCTAAAAATCCCTGTCATGTCCCAGCTCTCTTACAGAGGCCTGGCATTTTTATCCCTCCATTACAAAGACCTAGCTCCATTTTTACCCAGTTACAGAGAATTGCCTCTGTTCCCGTTCATTTACAGAGGCCTGCCTCTGTTTTAATTCCGTTGCAGAGCTCTAGCTTTTGCAAAGAATTGGCCTGTTATAGTTCACTTGAAATGTTCTGGTCTATTTCCTGGTCACTTGCAAAGACCTGGATTTGTTCTCATAACAATCATTTAAGAAGTATTGGGGTAAGCCATCCATGCTGTAGATGGAAAAATCAATTTAGATTAATTTTCAGCCAGCTTTCAGAAAAGTAAACAAGGCTTAATTTCTCCCATACTGTCTGTCCTCACAGCAACAAACATGTCTGCCTGCAGAAGATTTCTTCCAGTGGAAAATTCAGACATCCGCCGTAAGATGGCACAAAGCCAATGGGAAGAAAAGTGGGGCAGGGTGTATAACGGGCAGCTGATCCACCACGGCCCATTGTGTGCCCCCGCCAACGTTGAATTGCCCTCTGCATAAAGTCCTTTTCTTATTCCAAATCTAGGATGCCCAAAGGATTTCCCATATTAGAAAGTGTGTGCTTGCTGCCATGGAGACAACAGCTGTCAGCAGGAAAGTTATGGGAAAAGGATTGTGCAAAAAAACACATTCTTGAAATGCAAAAAAACAGCGGCAAATCCCAGCAGCAACTTAGGCAAGCAGTGGCACAGGCGTGACGAGGTGAAAAAAGTTAACTTTGGCATGGGACTAATTTGTATGGAATTGCTCTAAAGTAGGAACACTAATGATGCTCATTCATACTCTTTATGAGGCCTCTCGAAACTTTAAAAATATATCTACCATTGAACTCTGCACCATGTAATTCTGGTAGTCTGGCCTACTGGCCGGATTCAGCACGATGCGCTCTCAGAAAGCACGTCCCCCGGTGTACACCATCGCTGAATCGATCTTACAATTTCCCCTAGGAGCATGGAAGAATCCTGTGGTGAAGAAATTCAAATCATTTGTAATGCCCACAGGAAGATCTGTGAGCTTGGCAAATATGGTATCCAAATCTGCAGCAAACCACAAATCTCAGTGGTGGTCTACTTTCAAAATCTGATCACACGCTGCTCTTCAGATAGACCAAGATAATGAATTAACTTTAAATTATGCAATATTTCACTCTCCACTCAAATAGGTCACGTTCCTCATCAGAGTGAATAAATTGCAGCGGCAATTCCAATCAGAGATATCTTCCACAATGGCAGGAACTTAGGCAGGGATTTCCGGCAAAGTTTTAAATCTTTCAGGGCGTTAACGCTGGTGAGGCGGGCCATCCTGCGCCCGGCGAAGAAGTCCCGCCCCGGCCGCGAAATTCGCCTTACCGCCCCGCCCAGGAAGTGGAGCGCAATGTCGGGCGCTCCACGTCCTGGTGGTGCAGTAACCGAAGCGATGTCGGGGCGCGATCGGCAGCCTCCGGGGAGCACTGCCGCGTTTCAACGCCCTGTCCCTTCAGTTAAAGGGAAGGGCCGCTGCGCACTCTACAGGGCCTCAGATGGCCCCAACTAGGCCACTAGGGTGGCATGGTGCCATGTCAGCAGCCAGGCGCCGCGCTGCGTGATGACGGCCGGGACCACGCCACAGCACACCATGGAGGGCCGACCTGGAGGTCGGCCAAAAAAAGAAATTGGTGGCGCGGGTCGCAGCCACACCTCCACTTTAACTACCGCCCCGCAAGCGGAGGTCGGCCCGGCTTGCTGACACCGCTAAGAGCGATAGCGTCATTGCCGGAGGCGCGGCAGCCCGGAGCGCTACCGGCGGAGCCCTGCCGCTATCGGGTAGCGCCTCAGCAACGCCCTGCCGAATTTTGCGGGAGGCGCATTTTTCGCCCCCCTCCCCGGGCGATAACCCCTTTGCGCCCCATTAGCGCCCCCGGAGGCGCTAACGGCAGTCGCAAAGGAGCCGAATTTCAACCCCTTTATCATTTGGTTTGAATTTCTATAGAAATATTGTAATGGACAAGGAGAGGCGGGTTGTCAATTTCAGTATTTTAATCACTCAATTAGAGCAATATTAAGGTGGGCTTTGCAGTTTAAATTTGGCTCCAAGGTTTTCCCGGGCTTCCTGGAACTCGCAGGGAAAGCAAGGCAAGAAGACAGCGGCAATTGAGGGGGCTGAAGCCATGACAGGGAATAAGTACTTAGTACTCACAGCTGCTTTCTTACCTGCTTATGTGAAAGGTTTTGTTCACAGTACTTGTGCTGAGAGGTTACATTACACACTTTGGAGGTTCGGAGGTCTGATCGGCACTTTGGACCTCTGATCTATCTGATCAGCATGGGTGCTGCTTACACTGTGGGACTTTGGACCTCAGATGAGGACCAAGGTGACTACCAGCAGCACCCACAGCAGCAGGAGCAGCAAAACCTGCACAAGCAACAGCCTGCTGCTCACAGACCTGCAGCGCCGCAGGAGAGAGGAGATCAGCAGAGAGGTGCAGCTCGCAGGAGGCCGTACCCGGCACACAGGGTCTACAAGCAAAGGATAAGCCTCCTCGAAATGTCAAAACACCAGTGTCTGAGGAGGCCCAGGTTGTTGCATCAGATGGTGGCAGACATTTGCAGCCTGCTGGAACAAGACCTGCAGCCAGCGGGACCTGGTGGCCACGCTTTACCAGTGGCTGTCAAAGTCACCACCGCCCTCAACCTTTTTGTCTCTGGATCCTTCCAGGGATCTGCCGGAGACATTTGCAGGATCTCGCAGTCGGCAGCACACGAATGCATAAGACAGGTGACTGATGGCTTGTTTGCCAGGGTCGGCAATTATGTGAACTTCGCCTGCGATGATGCCAGTAAGAATGAGCGGGTGCTCGGGTTTGCGGCTCTGGCTGGCTTCCCACAGGTACAGGACATCATTGACTGCACACATGTGACAATTAAGGCACCTATAGATCACCCAGGAGTGTTCATCAGCTGCAAGGGCTTCCACTCCATTATTGTGCAGCTGGTGTGCAACCACAAAAAGATCTTTATGCAGGTGTGCACAAGATTCCTGGGCAGCTGCCATGATGCTTTCATCCTGCGGCAGTCCACCCTCCCTGATCTTTTCACACCACAAAGCAGAGTTACCAGCTAGCTGTTCGGAGGCAAGGAATACCCACTTAAAATGTGGCTGATGTCACCTCTCAGAAACCCGATGAATGAGGCCCAGGAACGATACAATGAATGCCATATCACCACCAGATGTGTCACTGAACAAGCCATCGGCATGCTGAAGATGCACTTCAGGTGCCTGGATAGATCTGGAGGCACCCTTCAGTACGCACCAGCCAGGGTCTCCAGAATGGTTGTGGTGTGCTGCGCTCTGCACAACATTGCCTAGCAGCAAGGTTTGCACCTGCTGGAGGACCAAGGCGCAGAGCACAGAGCTTCTTTGGAAGATTCGGCGGAGGAAGATTTGGAGGAGGCAGAAGACAAGGAGGCGGAAGGTGATAAGGGCAATGCACCACCAGCGGCGCACTTTGCTGCCCGGGATGCCCTGATTATTGCGAGGTTCACTTAGGTTCCAACAGTGCTCCGATTTCACAACCTCATGAAAAAGCCATATTTGTTCCCCCCCCCCCCCCGCCCCGCAGTCCTCCCACCCTGCCACACCAGGCCACTAACTCAAAGCAGTCCTGCAAACAACCAAGCATCACTTTCACTTCCCCCATTGGTCGCTGTCAATTCAGGTCTTCCCATTCATCATCAAATAACTGAAAAGGCCACTTGCCAGCCAGCCAGCAACCAAGAATGGGCAAGACGGGGAAGTGGTGCAAGAGAATAATATTTATGTGGCTCACATATGAAACAGAAACATAACATTCTAACATCGTGTAAAACACCCACATGCATACCCTTGTGCAACTACAAATCTTTACTCTTCCTGCTCAGATCCCTGCTCTGGCTGCTGAGATGCTCTTGGCCGACATCCTCTGGATTTTGGAGCCCGTGAGGGCCCCGTCAAAGACTGCTCCACCTGCACCTGTGCAGGGGCAGACTCGGCCATCGGGACATGAGGCAGCATGTAGGGCTCTGACTGAGGGGGAGGGGGTAACGCGTAAGAAGTGAAAGCGGTTTGAGCCAAGTCCCCACTTTCATGTCCCCTTTCACCAGCATCTCTCTCATGGCCCAGCTGCAATTCCCTGCTAGCAATGAGCTGGAGAGCACTTTGCTGCAAATCAGTGGGGTAATGAATGGCCAAGGCTAGGGTATCATTCATCCTATTTAAGGTGGCATTCATAATGTGCAAGCAATTGGTGAAGGCCTGCATGCACTCGTGCGATTGTCGTGTTTGATGCTTCATTATGCAGGTGGCCACTCTTTCCATGGACGAAGACATTACCGCAAAGGCTTGTGACATCCTGGTGTTCAGAAGGATCACTGAAAGTTAACATGCAGGTACAGCAAGCAATTAGGAAAGCAAATGGTATGTTGGCCTTTATTACAAGAGGATTTGCGTATAAGAGTAAAGACGTTTTACTGCAATTATATAGGGCACTGGTGAGACCACACCTGCAGTATTGTGTACAGTTTTGGTCTCCTTACCTAAGGAAGGATATACTTGCCATAGAGGGAGTGCGACGAAGGTTCACCAGACTGATTCCTGGGATGGGGGATTGTCCTATGAGGAGAGATTGAGCAGACTAGGCCTATATTCTCTAGAGTTTAGAAGAATGAGAGGTAATCTCATTGAAACATACAAAATTCTTACAGGTTTTGACAGGGTAGATGCAGGGAGGATGTTTCCCCTGGCTGGGGAGTCTAGAACCAGGAGTCACAGCCTCAGAATAAGGGGTCGGCCATTTAGGACTGAGATGAGGAGAAATTTCTTCACTCAGAGGGTGGTGGATCTTTGGAATTCTCTACCCCAGAGAACTGTGGAGGCTCAGTCATTGAGATATTCAAGATAGAGATCAATAGATTTTTGAATATTAAGGGAATCAAGGGATATGGGGATAGTTCAGGAAAGTGGAGTTGCGGTAGAAGATTAGCCATGATCTTATTGAATGGCGGAGCAGGCTCGAAGGGCCAAATGGCCTACTCCTGCTCCTATTTCCTATGTTCTTATGCCATTCATGCTTGAGACAGACTCCTCCAATCTCTCTGTAATCGTGCACAGTGCAGCTGGAATGCCTGCCAGTACATCGCACATTCCCTGCTACTGCTCCAGAAGTATCCCGTTTGCCGACGGCCCCCGAGGTACAGGATCTGCCTCCAGCTGTGCAGAGCTTGAAGCGTCCTGTGCCCTACGACGCAGACTCTCCACTGCTGTCCCTGTCTCCACCATCTGCTCTTGCTCACTTGTGGTGTGTGAGTCACCAGGTGAAAACCCTTACTGGTCCCCCCGAAGTGCGAGTATCTGATAAAAGACATGAATGAGTTCTGACAAGGTAAAAATGTTTGAACTTATCATTATGCACATGATCATATTTCACTTGCTGTTGACATCAAGTCAACATGAGTGAATGTTGTATACCATGTGGCTGTCTGATATTTAATTCTATCACCAGATAGCTGGGAGGCCCCCATCTCCGACAGCCAGGCACGCCAAGATTCCACTGATTTCCAGCATCTGCTCCTCTGCACTTGTTAGTTGTGAGAAGGCTGGAGGGCCACCTCCAGTTCTCTGCTTCTCCCTCGTGATCTGTGCTCTCTTCTCCTGCAAGGAGGGAAAGAAGAGACCTTTGAGTGAGAGTACTGGCATATGTTGAACGGATGGATGGAGAGCATTTGTTGAGGGTGGCTATGAGGGAGAGGCATGACATTGCATAAGGATGAGGGTGAGTGTCAGTGGTGGATGGACAGATGGGGTTGTGAGAAAGTGCATAGACAGAGAGGGATGGGTATCCCTGCAAGGTAAGTTGGTGTGAGGAGTGATGTGCTGGAGTAGAGTTGAGAAGGCAGAGTAAGGGGGTTGGGGTGATAGGCACATCAGGTGAATGTACTATTGCTCTCACCTTTCCTGCCGTGCTTAGGTCACTGAACCGCTTCCTGCATTGTATCCATGAGCGTGGCACCACGCTCCTACTGCTGACCTCTTGTACCACCTCCAACCACGACTCCTTGGTGTCCCCAGCCGGCTTCTTCCTTCTGTCGCTAGGGAACAGTATATCTCTCCGGGTGCTCACAGCCCCCGGCAGCACATTCAGGGAGGCGTCACTGCACTGAGGCACAGCCTCTGACTTTCTGGATTCCATTCTGGCACTTCCTTCTCTTTGGCTCCCAACTCCAAACTTCTTCAAATTGCATGTTTGAATTGTCCCTTTGAATACTGGAATTGAGATCGCCTCATGTGGGTCATCGTCACGCCTGCTGACGCTAATTGGTCGGGAGACCCAGAAATCATATGGTAATGCAGTGGCTGGGTTAAAAAACCACTGACAGACATGCTGCACTGACTTCCAGGTTTCCTGCTCGCTACTGGAACCCCCCACCGCACCCCGCTCCCAGCACGTCACAAACTTAAAATCCAGCCCATTATCTAAACATCCTATTTTCTTCGGCTCACTGTGAGGAATTGGTATCTTTAAGGTTCCCTCATTATGGAGTCCTAGACAGTGATATTGGCATCTGTGACTCAGGACTTACATCGGGCACGATTTTCAACTGCTAGTCATGCATTTCTCACCTTAAAAATGGACTGCTGGCAAAGGAAGATCTGGGGGGCAGAGGGCTTGCAAGCAGGTGGTTAAAATCAGGCCTTTCATTTTCCATTTGTCTGCCCAATTGTATCACTTGATTCTTGGTCAAATAGCCTACCGGCACTCACTGTCAGGGTTCACACATGAAGAATTGGCACTTGGGTGAGGTACCAGAGGATTGCCACACCTGTGAAACCCTATCCTAGCAAAAGTCAGTAGCCTAGATTTTCCAATCAGTTTTGCCTGATAAGCTGTTGTAAATTGGGTGTAACCAACCGATCTCTGGCCATTGAGTGCCGTGCCCAATATCATCATAGAAGTTTCAAGGACGCCAGAAGTGCTCACCAGTTCATGGATGGATCCACACAAATGAGATTAAAATGATCTCATAATGTCATGCACACAATTTCGTGGTGTTCGAGCTTGTGCAGCACTGATTCACGTACCTGCCCAAATAAAGCTGGAGTGCAGGGCTGTTAGGAACTGTAGTGGTTACTGAAGCAGCTTCACAGAGCTCTGTAAGATCATTACTAGCAGCATTTGGAGATTACTGTAATTTTTTCCTGTTGCCATTTAAGTTGTATTCACCAGAGTAATCAAGAAGGGTTGTTACTATGTTGAAGTAGGGCTTTTCAAGAACACTCCCTGTATAAACAACAACTTCAGTTCAATCAACATTTAATAACCAAACAAGATGTATATGAGTGTCTATAATTTGCTTCCTTGCTGCTTCCCTTTGTGACATTGTATGACGTATATGCTCTTACACTTTAAATCTTGTGCTTCATTGCATGCTACCTCAGTGGCTGGAGTGTGTTAGGATTGATGTTACCCTCGCCTGCCAGCAGTAGGCTTCTGAGAGGGATCAGCTGCAGACTGTGCCCTTCCAAGGTCAGGCTAGCCTGTGTGTTTTCTGGCACTTGCAAAAATATCAGACGGAGCTCATAGGTCGGTTTGGATGTGTTGGCATCATTAGTGCCCATTCCAGCCATGCCCCTGCCACTGGGCCCTGCCTCACCATGTTCACTCTTTGACATGACAGGAGACATAATGGTACCAATGAGATGAGTGAAACCCACGTTCTCTCTGGGTCATCTCTGGGTCTTACGTTGGAAGAGAGAGCCAATTGCATTCCAGAACACCAGGCCTCGATGACATCAGTCTGAGCATTGATGGGACAAACACTGACAGCCTTAGGGCCTCCTGCATGCAGGATCGACTGCAGATATCCTTGGAGTTGTCACACATGCCATGGCAGAGTGCAGTGTTGTGAAACTGTCATACAAGGCTGAACACATGCAGCTAGTGGACTCCTCCATCAAAATGCTATCAGCAACAAATGGCTTGGTTTGATCCCCAAGGATTCCACCAGTGATCAATGGTCAGAAACTAACTTTGTTTTAAAAACATGTCCCTCTATGTCCAGATCCATGGCTCATCATCCAAGATGAGATGTAAGTTGGTCTTATAAACAGCATGTCCTCTTCCTCCTTTTTCTCTACCACCTCCATCTGCTTCTGCTCACTCAGCACCAGGCGTACCTAAAAATGAGGTGCCAACCTGGGGAAGCTGCAACACAGGACTACATGCATGCTAAAAAGTGGAAGCGGCATGCTATAAGCAGGGCTAAGCGATCCCACAATCAATGGATCAGATCAAAGCTCTGCAGTCCTACCACATCCAGTCGTGAATGGAGGTGGACCATTAAACAACTAACGGGAGGAGGAGGCTCCATAAATATCCCCATCCTCAATGATGGTGGAGCCCAACACATGAGTGCAAAAGACAAGGCTGAAGCGTTTGCAACCATCTTCAGCCAGAAGTGCCCAGTGGATGATCCATATCGGCCTCCTCCTGTGGTCCCCACCATCACAGAAGCCAGTCTTCAGCCAATTCGATTCACTCCATGTGATATCAAGAAACGGCTGAGCGCACTGGATACAGCAAAGGCTATGGGCCCTGACAACATCCCAGCTATCGTGCTGAAGACTTGTGCTCCAGAACTAGCCGCGCCTCTAGCCAAGCTGTTCCAGTACAGCTACAAGACTGGCATCTATCCGACAATATGGAAAACTGCCCAGGTATGTCCTGTCCACAAAAAGCAGGATAAATCCAACCCGGCCAATTATCGCCCCATCAGTCTACTCTCAATCATCAGCAATGTGATGGACGGTGTCATCGACAGTGCTATCAAGCGGCACTTACTCGCCAATAACCTGCTCACTGATGCCCAGTTTGGGTTCCGCCAAGACCACTCGGCTGCCGACCTCATTACAGCCTTGGCCCAAACATGGACAAAGGAGCTGAATTCCAGAGGAGAAGTGAGAGTGACTGCCCTTCACATCAAGGCAGCATTTGACCGAGTGTGGCATGAAGGAGCCCTAGTAAAACTGAAGTCAATGGGAATCAGGGGGAAAACTCTCCACTGGCTGGAGTCATACCTAGCACAAAGGCAGATGGTTGTGGTGATTGACGGTCAATCATCACAGCCCCAGGACATCGCTGTAGGAGTTCCTCAGGGCAGTCTCCTAGGTCCAACCATCTTCAGCTGCTTCATCAATGGCCTTCCCTCCAACATAAGGTCAGAAATGGGGATGTTCGCTGATGACTGCACAGTGTTCAGTGCCATTCACAACTCCTCAGATACTGAAGCAGTCCATGCCCACATGCAACAAGATCTGGACGATATTTAGGTTGGGCTGATAAGTGGCAGGTAACATTCGCGCCACATAAGTGCCAGGCAATGACTATCTCCAACAAGCGAGAGTCTAACCACTGTCCCTTGACATTCAATGACATTACCATCGCCGAATCCCCGACGAGCAACATCCTGGGGGTCACCATTGACCAGAAACTTAACTGGACCAGCCACATAAATAATGTGGCAACAAGAGCAGATCAGAGGCTAGGTATTCTGCGGAGAGTGTCTCACCTCCTGACTCCCCAAAGCCTTTCTACCATCTACAAGGCACAAGTAAGGGCAACACGGTGGCATAGTGGTTAGCACTGGTGCCTCACAGCGCCAGAGACCCGGGTTCGAATCTGACCTCGGGTGACTGTCTGTGTGGAGTTTGCACATTCTCCCCGTGTCTGCGTGGGTTTCCTCCGGGTGCTCCGGTTTCCTCCCACTGTCCAAAAATGTGCGGGTTAGGTTGATTTGGCTATGATAAATTGACCCTTAGTGTTAGGGGGGGATTAAATATGTGGGGTTATGGGGATAGGATGGGATATGTTAGGGGGAATTAAATATGTGGGGTTACAGTGGTCGGGTGGGATATGTGTACTGTGGGGATTAAAGCAGGGACAGGGTACTGGATTTGAATGATCAGCCATGATCGTATTGAATGGTGGTGCAGGCTCGACGGGCCGAATGGCCTACTCCTGCTCCTAGATTCTATGTTTCTATGTAAGTAAGGAGTGTGATGGAATACTCTCCACTTGCCTGGGTGAGTGCAGATCCAACAACACTCAAGAAGCTTGCCACCATCCAGGACAAAGCAGCCGGCTTGATTGGCACCCCATTCACCACCTTAAACATTCATTCCCTCCGCCACTGGCGTACCATGGCTGCAGTGTGTACTATCTACAAGATGCACTGCAGCAACTCACCAAGGCTTCTTCGGCAGCACCTCCCAAACCCGTGACCTCTTCCACCTAGAAGGACAAGGGCAGTAGGCGCCTGGGAACACCACCACCTCCAAGGTCCCCTCCAAGTCACACACCATCCTGACTTAGAAGTATATCACCGATCCTTAATCGTCGCTGGGTCAAAATCCTGGAACTCCCTCCCTAACAGCACTGTGGGAGTACCTTCACCACACGGACTGCTGTGGTTCAAGAAGGCAGCTCACCACCACCTTCTCAAGGGCAATTAGGGATGGGCAATAAATGCTGGCCTTGCCAGTGACGCCAACATCCCATAAAACAAATTAAAAACATTTTTTTTAAAAGCTTGCGTATCTTACCCAGTGCACTCCACTGTAGCTCACCCTCTGAATCCTGCATGGCAAATGTATCTGAGCTGGTGCTTGGGAGAGAGAGAGAGAGAGCACGAGTGTGCTGTGAAGTGGTGATATGCCTGATTGCAGTGTGGCCTGGTTCAGCTTCCTCTCACACTTACAGAAAGAGAAGAAAAAAACAAGTTACAATGGGGACCTTAACAGCATCCTTTCACATATAGTTTTCAGTAAAATGGTGGTAATGTGCTTTACTACCAATGAAAGATATGAAATAGACAGACAGAAAAAGACCAGCTGGTCTATCAAGTCTGTCCCATTCAGCCACGTTGCAACTAAGCAACATGAGCCCCAAAACTCTTCATCTACTAGCAGCCATACTGGGAGAGGCAAAACACCAGATAAACAAAACTCCTTGGCCAATTCCAGCCCCCTCAAGATGATCAAGAATGAGTTCCAGGAAATAACAATGACCACAAGATACATTATGCAACATCCTACCTTCCTCTCAATGCAGCACTATCAGTTTCCTCTCGGAACTTGTCCAGCTCCCTTTTGAATGTTTGCAGTGAATCTGTATCCACTGCACGAATCGGCAACCTATTCCAAATGTCAATGATCTTCTGGTAAAAGAAAGACCTCCTGACATCTAATCTAGTTCTATGTTATGTTGCTTGGGTGCAAGTCCCCTCCTTCTTCCTAATTTATCTAATTCAAATAATCTGTCCACATGTATGCATCATTTTAAATAGTTCAATCAAGTCTCCCTGATGTATACACTTTCCTAGAGTAAAAAGACCCAGCTCCCTGACCCTATCGTGATAGCTAAGGAAAACTAGATATTAATCTGGCGGCTCTCCTCTGAACCCTTTCTAGGGTCTCTATATCTCTCATAAGAATTGGACCCAGGGAGGAATATGCTTTGTTGTCAGTAAGTGAATGAAAGAATAGGATAAGAGCAGCAGAAAATGATCAGGAATACTGAGCTGGTAGCAGTTCTCCTACTTCCTCATTTTCTGGTCTCGCTTCCCAAAATGGTACAGTCTGAAAGTGTTTCAAAACGGTGTGAGGAGGAGTTAAATGCAAATACCATGCATGCTCAGTACATTGCATTAATGGAAGGTAATGGGGGCTTTCCTATTTTGGGTACCTTGTAAGATCATTAAACTTCATCCAACATTGCTTCCACACTGTCCAACTTCCAGCCATCTACACTAATGCCTTTTGGCGAGGAGGAAAGAAAACTGAGGGAGTGGGGGAAACAATGCAGCAATATTAAGGTTCTATCTGCTTGCAACTACATTGAAGTCTATCCAGAGAATTTCATACAATCTCATTTCCCAGTGAATTCCTCATGACTTATATAATGATTGATGCCCCGTGATGTGCCTGTTCATCGATGTCTGACGGTGATGTGTATATAAAGGGATGTGTGCAGGGAGTGACTGCCATGTTTACAGCAGCTGTATCTATCTGGGATGCTGGATAAATGTTGTATTGGTTGCTTCATCACCAACACATGTAACCTGCTTTCAAATTTTGATTATCAAACGCAATGGACAACCAACTTGTCCAGTTTAAAGCATGGATGTTGATACTGAGATACACATGAATCTTAAAGTACCAGATAAGAGGGATTGGTATCGTTTGTGTGGTATGTAATGTACCTGTAGAATAGTTAACACTAAGCCATACCATATTGGACATGAGTGAACTGGCAGTTTTGACTCTGTACTACTGTACAGATTTGCAATATCAAATATCAGGTACATATCTGCTGTTTCTCAGAACGCTACTGCATCATCTTTCCACTGAAAGTCACTTGTTAATCTGTCAACCCTGATCAGTAAAGAAATGCCATCCTATCATAATGTTTCACATAATTGGGTGGATCCTGTCAGAGCCAATCAGCTGTACTTGTCACTCTCCCTCGCAACTAGTTCTCTGTAGCAGGACAGAAGGGACAGTAGGACCATTTGTAACATCTGACATGTTGGTGGCTCTCTTATCTAACAGTTTTCTATATAGCAGTTTGTAGGGCATTTAACCTGTTAATTCTCTTTCTGTGATTGGAGTACGTGTTGCTTCTCCCCCTTCCCCATCTTTTTTCTATTTTCAAATATAGAAAAATGAATATTTATCTTGTAGCTTACAGTTCTGATGAAAGGACTACACCTGAAATAGTAACCTGCCTTTTCTCTTCACTGACACTGATGGACCTGTGGTATATTTCCAGCATTTTCTTTGCTTTTATTATTTTATTTTTATAGGACAAATGTAATTCGGTTTCAATTTAATCTTTTTACCCTGCCTTTAAAAGTCTAAAGACTGGTTACCTTGAGGTTGCGCTATATATCTAGTACCAGATTCACTTTTGAATCTCATACAGCAAGTACATAAAAACATGGCTGTCACCATCCCAACCCTCTCCCCAACCCCCTCCCCAATCCATTTCTTCTCTCCAATAGTCACTTCGTATCACTGTGGAGTGTTTTTTTTCCCCCCACCTCACTGTAGCTGCTTCATAGACACTGGTGAAAAAATCTGTAGGTTTTTAGAAACCAAAGTTGTAATTGTAACCATCTATATCACTATGCATGTATGAGCATTGCGCATGTGTATGAGCTCAAGCAGGCTGCTTATGCAAGTGCAATGCATTACATGTTTTTTTTTAATTTTGATTTCAAGCTTCAGTGATCTTCAATTGTCAGCAACCAAAGTAAGGGAGGGAAGAAAAACTGCTGCCTGGAAACACGAACGAGCCATAAGCGGCAACACTCATTCTCCACCTCACTGTCCCAGAGTTCTTACTTTGTATTGTAAAAGGAAGTCAGATTCAGTAAATGACAACACTTCTATATTTAGTGCTTCTGTAGTTCAAATTGTGAGAGAGTGATATCCAGGCACTAGCCATTTACGACGTTAAAACATACTCGCTTATCCCAACAGCAGAATCACAATCCTGGTCTGTGATTTTCCATCATGATAATGGAGCCAGTGTCAATAATGTAAATATGGAGTGCTGATAGGTGTGACACTCCCAAACCCCAGAATACAGGAACACCAAATATAAAAGTCCCTTTCGTGTGCAAGTTCTTTTGCTATATTAACACAGATACCATGGCCAGTGCTTCCCTTCCTACCCAGCTGATGTTCACCTGGCTTCAGCCACTGCAGTGTTAATCACTGTGTATAGCACTTATCCATATTGGATGGTTGCCACACTGTGGGCGGGGGGGAGGCTGGGTGGGGGTGGGGGAGGAGGAGGGATGTTGACCACTAGTGGGATAAATTTCCAAAGCATTGCCAAAATAGCTTGCGGCTACTCAACATCCTATCCACCTCCAACAGTGTATCAGACTAATTTAGCAGCTTGTTATGGATTACATTTCATGTTTCATTGTTCAAGGCACTAAGTGCTAACGCTCCAATCTCCCAGTCTCATTATGACCAATCCCAGAGATGCTGGATGCTCGACTTTTCAAGTTTCAGATCTACCGTAGATATTCTCCAGGTTTAGCAGTGCTGGTCACTCCTCTAAGTGGTGCGATAGTGTAACCTGGGTGTGTAACAATGGGACCCCCGCCCCGCCCTGCCCCATCCCATCCTGTGATCTGGACTGGATATTGTGCTTTTCACAGTGTCCTCACATGCACTTCACCAATCTTTCAGAAGGTGGACTCAACAACTCTTTAGTGAGATGAGGCCAGATCGTATGCTTCTTTATTTTACAGACA
This sequence comes from Squalus acanthias, assembly GCA_030390025.1. Taxonomy (NCBI): domain Eukaryota; kingdom Metazoa; phylum Chordata; class Chondrichthyes; order Squaliformes; family Squalidae; genus Squalus; species Squalus acanthias. Next base: position 87,528,763 of record CM059435.1, read on the forward strand.
AGTGAATGTTCAGAATTACAATTGAAATGAAATCTCCCTCACTCAGTTTTCACTTCTCTCCTCGAAAAATGAAAAAAAATAAGCCACATGCCCTGTCTCTTTTGCCAGCTGATTTTTTTGTCTTTGTCATTACTTTTCCTCCTAGTAAACTTCTAACTGCAAAAACTGACCTCCTGCATCTTAACTTCCAGTTTTAGGCCCAGGCTTGCACCTCACAGTCTCTGTTTAATGCCTGATTGAATCCCCATAGCTCTTTTGTCCTTTTCTTTCTGATCCCAGTAAGTTGGAGGGCTGTCGCTCAGATTTCTTAAATAAAAACAGAAAATGCTGGAAATATTCAGCAGGTCAGGCAGCATCTGCAGAGAGAGAAACAGAGTTAGCGTTTCAGGTCGATGACCCTTCGTCAGAACTGGAAAAAGCAAGTGTAGGAGCAGGGAGTGGGGAGGGGAGGAAAGAACAAAAGGGATAGGATGGAAGGCAGGAGAGATTAAGAAACAAAAGGGATGATGGTGCAAGGCAAAAGGAGATGGTAATGGGACAAGTTAAGAAACAAAAGATGACTCTAGATGAAGTGTAAATGGCAATGGCAGAATGATCGACAGCTGCCATGTGAGAGAGAGAAAAAAAAGATAGGGGCAGAGGTTATGGTCTGAAATTGTTGAACTCGATGTTGAGTCCAGAATGGCTGTAAAGTACCTAATCGAAAGATGAGGTGCTGTTCCTCGAGCTTACGTTGAGCTTCATTGGAATAGTGTAAGAGGCCGAGGACGGAAAGGTCAGAGTGGGAGTGAAGCGGAGAATTAAAGTGACAGGCGACCAGAAGCTCGAGGTCGCGCTTACGGACTGAACGGAGGTGTTCCGCAAAGCGGTCACCCAATCTGCGTTTGGTCTCCCCAATGTAGAGGAGACCGCATCGTGAGCAGCGAATACAGTATACTAAATTGCAAGAAGTACAAGTAAATCGCTGTTTCACCTGGAAGGAGTATTTGGGGCCCTGGACAGTGGGAAAGGAGGAGGTAAAAGGGCAGGTGTTGCATCTCCTACGCTTGCACGGGAAGGTGCAGTGGGAAGGGGTGTCGGGGGTGATAGAGGAGTAGACCAGGGTGTCGCGGAGGGAGCAGTCCCTTCGGAATGCTGAAAGGGGAGGTGAGGTGAAGATGTGTTTGGTGGTGGGATCACGCTGGAGGTGGCGGAAATGGCGGAGGATGATCCGTTGAATGTGGAGGCTGGTGAGGTGAAAGGTGAGGACAAGGGGAACCCTATCGTGGTTCCGGGAGGGAGAGGAAGGGGTGAGAGCAAAAGTGCGGGAAATGGAACGGACACAGTCGAGAGCCATGTCCACCATGTTAGATGGGAATCCTCGGTTGAGGAAAAAGGAAGACTTTTCGGAAGCACTGGTATGGAAGGTGGCATCATCAGAACAGATGCGGCGGAGACGGAGAAACTGGGAGAATGGAATCGAGTCCTTACAGGGAGCGGGGTGGGAGGAAGTGTAGTCCAGGTAGCTGTGGGAGTCAGTGGGCTTATAATTCTTCCTATCTCAACTCTATTTTTTCTCCACTTGTCCAGTCTCTTCCCACCTACATTCGTGACTCTTCCGATACCCTCCTCCACTTTAACAGTTTCCAGTTTCCTGGCCCCAACCGTCTCCTTTTCTCTATGGACGTCCAATCCCTCTACACCTCCATCCCCCACCAGGATGGCCTGAGGGCACTCCGCTTCTTCCTTGAACAGAGGCCCAACCAGACCCCATCAACCACCACCCTCCTCCGCCTGGCTGAACTTGTTCTCACGTTGAACAACTTCTCCTTTGACTCCACTCACTTCCTCCAAATTAAAGGTGTTGCTATGGGGACCCGCATGGGCCCTAGCTATGCCTGCCTTTTCGTGGGATATGTGGAACATTCTTTGCCCCAGTCCTACTCAGGTCCCCTCCCTCACCTATTTTTCATTGATGACTGTATTGGTGCCGTTTCCTGCTCTTGCTCGGAACTAGAAAATTTCATTCACTTTGTTTCCAATTTTCACCCTTCCCTCACTTTCACACGGTCCATCTTCAACTCTTCCCTTCCCTTCCTTGACTTCTCTGTCTCCATTTCTGGGACTAGGCTATCAACAAACATCCACTACAGGCCCAATGACTCCCACAGCTATGTGGACTACGCTTACTCCCACCCTGCTTCCTGTAAGGACTCTATTCCATTCTCTCAGTTTCTCCGTCTCCACCGCATCTGGTTTGACGATGCCACCTTCCATGCCAGTGCCTCCGATATGTCTTCCTTTTTCCTCAACCGAGGATTCCACTCTACCATGGTTGACATGGCCCTCGACTGTGTCCGTTCCATTTCCCGCACTTCTGCTCTCACCCCTTCCTCTCCCTCCCAGAACCATGATAGGGTTCCCCTTGTCCTCACCTTTCACCCCACCAGCCTCCACATTCAATGGATCATCCTCCGCCATTTCCGCCACCTTCAGCGTGATTTTACCACCAACACATCATCCCCTCCCTTCCCCTTTCAGCATTACGAAAGGACAGCTCCCTCCGCGACACCCTGTCACCCCCAACACCGCTTCCCCATCCCACAACACCTTCCCATGCAAGCGCAGGAGATGCAACACCTGCCCTTTTACCTTCCCTCTGCCCAGGGCCCCAAATCTCCTTCCAGGTGAAACAGCGATTTACTTGTACTTCTTGCAATTTAGTATACTGTATTCGCTGCTCACGATGCGGTCTCCTCTACATTGGGGAGACCAAATGCAGATTGGGTGACCGCTTTGCGGAACACCTCCGTTCAGTCCGTAAGGGTGACCCTGAGCTTCCGGTCGCCTGTCACTTTAATTCTCCGCTCCACTCCCACTCTGACCTCTCCGTCCTAGGCCTCTTACACTGTTCCAACGAAGCTCAACGTAAGCTCAAGAAACAGCACCTCATCTTTCGATTAGGCACTTTACAACCTTCTAGACTCAACATTGAGTTCAACAATTTCAGACTATAACCTCGACCCCTATGTTTTCTTTTCTCTCTCACATGGCAGCTGTTGATGATTCTGCCAGTGCCATTTACACCTCATCTAGAGTCATCTTTTGTTTCTTAACTTGTCCCATTACCATCTCCTTTTGCCTTGCACCATCATCCCTTTTGTCTTTTAATCTCTCCTGCCTTCCATCCTATCACAGACCTTTCCTTTGCTCTTTGGTCCCCTCCCCTCTTTCCCTGTCCCACACTTGCTTAAATAGCTGTTGCTTCTCCAACTTTTTCCAGTTCTGATGAAGGGTCATCAACCTGAATCGTTAACTCTGTTTCTCTCTCCATGATGCTGCCTGGCCTACTGCGTGTTTCCAGCATTTTCTGTTGTTGTTTCAGATTTCTAGCATTCGCAGTATTTTGCTAATGGAGTAAGACTATTAATAAAACTAATTACCCCTTCTTTCTGTTTGGGGTGTGGGTGTAAAAAAACCATCACCTGCTAATCTAAAAATAAATAGGGGCCATTCTAGCTGAATGAGCCTGGGATGAGTCACTTGACTCTATTGTTTCAGTTTGATTCAACCATGACGTTCCACAAACTGGCTTTTACAGCTTTATTACACATCAATACACCTGGACCATTAACAAATAAACTCTTTGTCTCATTGCTATCGCCTGTGGCTTTTTAAACCTGTGTACTCTTTTGGTGCGATCAATAAACAAATAAAATGTAACTTAACAAAAATACATCAAATTAAACTTAACAAATTAAATTAAAATTTGGTTGCCGGGGGTGATGATGCACTCCAGTCCCTGCAGCGCCCACCGGTCGCGGAAGGCCTCGAGCGTGCCGGCGAACACCGCATGCTCCATCTCCAGGGCCACCCGGGCGCGAACGTGGCCGCGGAAGAGAGGCAGGCAATAGGGCCGAACGACCCCCTCGACCGCCTGCTGCCTGAACCTGTTGATGGCCACTTTGGCCAGGCCCAGGAGTTTAAACCTGTGTAAAGTTACTTTGTTTTAAAACAAAACAAACATATTGGCCCTGATCTTAACTTGCAGATACGCTGGAAGTGGGCGGGGGGGGCGGGGGGTGTGGGGGTGATATCGCGTGGGAAACCCGGAAGTATGTTAAGCACGTCTTTAAGTAGCTTTTTAACGCCACCATCTCATTATCATTTTACTTCTGGGATTCCCGTCCAATCAGTGGCTGCGGGCGTGATGAGAACTCACATGTCGCAAGTTTTTAAAATTCATTCACGGGATGTGGACGTCACTGGCAAGGCCAGCATTTATAGCCCATCTCTAACTGCCACAAGAAGATGGTGGCGCCTTCTAGAGTACAACTGAGTGTCTTGCTGGGCCATTTCAGAGGGCAGTTAAGAGTCAACCACATTGCTGTGGGTCTGGAGTCATATATAAGCTAGATTGGGTAAGGACAGCAGATTTCCTTCCCTAAAGGACATTAGTGAACCAGGTAGTTTTTTTAATGACAATCCAGTAGTTTCATACTAGCTTTTTGTTCAAAATGTTTTATTTTTTATTTGATTGAATTTAAATTCCCTAGCTGCCATGGTGGGATTTTGAACTCATGTCTCCATGGAATCATTAGTCCAAGCCTAACTAGATGACTAGTCCAGTAACATTGCCCCATTGCCCCACTGATCTGCAGCAAAGTGCTCTCCAGACAGTGGTAGCAGGGAAGTGCGGCTGGGCCATGAGAGTGATGATCGCGAAAGAGGACATGGAAGTGGGGACTCCACTCAAAGCGCTTCCACTTCTCACCAGTTGCCCGCGCCCACGCCCCCCCCCACCCAGTCAGTACCCGACGCACAGCCTCGTGTCCCGATGGCAGAGCGGATGTCGGCCAAGAGCAGCTCAACAGTTCCAGCAGGGATCTGACCAGCCTTCTCCTACCTCTGCTCAAGTCACAGGGGTTGCACCATGTAGAGTTGCGACAAAAAGGAAGATTAAAGATTGGGGGGGAAAATTCAGTTGATTAACGCCTCCCGTTTGCGCCCTAAGAGGGCACTAACGGGGCGCAAAGCAACTAGCGCCCGGGCGCAGCAATGTTTGCGCCGCTCGAGAAAGTGACCAGACATTTGGCGGTGCCGCTAAACACTACACACTGAAAGCATCATGGCAGCTGTCCAGGAATCGTGCACACACCTACATAAACAACTTTTTTGTGGTTGCACACAAGCTGCACAATGATGGAGTGGAAGCCACGACGGTTGACGAACACTCCTGGGTGATCTGTGGGTGCCCTGTTGGCCGCATGCGTGCTGTCGATGACGCCCTGCACCTGTGGGAAGCCAGGCAGAGCCGCACACCTGAACACCCACTCATTCTGACTAGCTTCATCACAGGCGAAGTTCATATAATTCGCAGCCCTTGCAAACAAGCCATCAGTCACTTGTCTTATGCATTTGTGTGCCGCCGACTGGGAGATCATGTGCCTAACGCGCTCCAATGAAATGGGGAAATCGCCAGCTTCGAGCCGGCTTCCCAACGTGCTGACAACTTTGCCAGTTTTAACCCCCACCCACCAAAGCCCACGCTTCTAGGTTAGAATCCCCCCCATAGTTTTTGTGAAGATAAAAATGATCAAACATCCAGAACATGCCAGTGTAATTTCTCGGTTTTAGTGGTGGTTCGTCCCAGTGATAGCTGACACTCCAACAGCTAGACTCATTGGTCATCAACCCTAATTTGACTGGCAATCCACCTGATTGTGATTGCCTCATTCCTCCACATTTTGATACCACAGAGTTTGGTGTCTTTTTTAAAATATTAATAATGTATAAATATGTATTCAATGACCTATTTAGAGTTCCTATCAGTAGTTGGAAAAGTGGCTGTGAGCTGAGCACTGTATGTAACCATTCTCCTCAGCAGGGGGAGTCCAGCAGAGTTGATCAGAATGAAGTTGTTTGTCTTGTGACGTTGCCATCTTTTTGAAAAGGTCACTTCAATTTGAGAGTAATTCTGCTTAAATTCCTAATCAGTGATAATTTGATCCATTGAAAAGGAAAATGCTCCTCTTTCCACAAGTGCATTTGGAATCAATTATCCAGTTTTTCTAGGAGTGTTTGACTGCCAGTTGCAGCCTGTTATTTGAACCAATCAATAAAATATTTATTCTGTACTCTCTACTTACCAAAACTGACACATGAGACCAATTATGAAAGCAATTGAACATTATGAGGCATTCTTTGCATATTGTCTGGCTGTCAAAGCATTTAATTCACACAGGAAGGGGAGGGAGTGGTTTCTATATTGAGGTGCTCTGAATTTCTATTTACTCGCTGAACAACATCATCTCAGAGTAATTATCTTTTTGATTAATGATGAATAGTATTGAAGGGATCTGGATAGCCATGTGCCTTGATGCAGAATGTAGAAGTTAAAACAGCCAGAGATTTCAAAAGACAAGGAACAAAAAAGGCTTGATTACCTGGAATATCTGAGTTGGATAAGGACTCGAAGTTTTATTTAAAGGGGAAACCAACAAAACTCCTGGTGGAGCTAGAAGATTCCTACCTCATGACGAAAGTTCGTATTTCAATCCCATTTTTGTAAGTCAAAGCTGCTGGTAAAGGAAAACTATTGACAATGCCATTTTGTATTTATTTTTGAATTTGTACCTCAGTGCCAATTCGAACATAAGTAAAATCAGATCAAGAAAAGGCTATTCATCCCACTGCAACTCGTCTCTCCAGTATTTTAACTATCTCAGCAAACTGCACTTTGAATACCTCAAAGTCTGCATCTTTACTACCCTGCCTGTCATAGTATTCCAAATATTTATTTATCATCCTTTGCATGAAGATGTTCCTTCAGATATATCTGATTTAAATGTACTTTTCACAAATTTATCCTTATGACCTATAGCCCTACTATGCTGTCTTATTTTAAAGTAATATTCTGGATTTGCCTTATCTCAGCCAGTTGTGTGGACAATGAGGTCTAGATCACAATGCAGCCCCCAAGGCCTGGCAATCTAGCCATCAAAGCCTAGGCAGAAGGCCCTCCAATGCCTCTTTTGATGGGAGAAGGCTCCCTAGCAGTCACTTCTATCTCCCATTAGGTTGCTATGCCGTACCTTTTTAAGCCTTGGCCCAGGCCTAAAAACTGTCCATCCCTCCAGCTTTGGGGTTTTTCCGTCCTTATTCAATTATCCTGCCTCTTTGGTGCTACAGCAGCCGTCGCACTGCAGCACTACCCGAAATTTCCTCTGGGCCACTGGCAGGGTCTCACCGGGGCTGGGGAAAGGAAAATCCAGGCTAAAGGCACTATATAGGAACTGCAGACAGACACACAGAGCACCAAATGCATTACAAAGAAATAAACTACAAGCTGAAGCACTACTGTCACTCAGATCTGGATACAGTACAGATACAGACACATTGCAGGTGGATGTGATACAGTTAGATGCAATGCAGGCACTTACATTAAATAAACTCTAGACTGATAGAGTACAGATGCTCATATGTACAATATGGACAGAATTCACTACTGTAGGGCTACCAGTTGTGATAAGCCTGTGTCTGTACATAGAATGTAAGAAAAGGCCAGCAGAGAGTGTGGTGAGCCACTGTCAACACAGAGGAAGCTAGAATCATGCGGTTTGGAGGCGGGGCAGGGTGGTTGTATGGCCCGATCTGGAAAGCCCCAAAGTCAAGCTGTTCTCGTTGTCTCAAGTCTGAGTCATTTTTAAAGAATTCATCATGTGGCAGTAGTTGTTGCTCTTTGTTCAAATAATCATCTGGAGATGGTGGAAAACTGAACAAATGTTTTCCACAGATCAGACAGGAGAAAGGATAGGGAAATTCAAGAAAGCCTACTAATGATAGAATGGACTTTGAAAACATAGAAAAATGACTTCTTTCTACATAAACCCACGAGATATGTTGGATTTCAGTAAAGCCAGCTGAATGACCAAGGTGGATAAAGTCATTTAAAGATTTGGGGGGAAAAATTCGGTTGATTAGCGCCTCCCGTTAGCGCCCAATCACCTCCAGGGGCGATAGAAGCCAAGTTTGCAGTCCGAGGATGCTAACGGGGCACAAAGCAACTAGCGCCCAGGCGCGGTGATGTTTGCGCCGCTCGCGAAATTGACCAGACATTTTGCGGCGGCGCTAAACACTACCGCCACGATCTCCTGCGCCTGCAGATCGTGACGTCAGTTGAGCGTGCAACGCCCCAGTAGTGCCCCAGGCCGGATATTGAGTGACACCCCCTGCCTTTCTGCCTGCCGCTAGCAACGACAGGTAGAGGGGGACATTTTGCAGTCGGGAAGGGACTGGGGGAGCGCTATTTAAAGGCGGCTGCTTCCTGCCTTTTTTTGTCGGCGACATTTTTGCACCACGCATTCTGAGAGAGAGAGAGAGACTTCTGGAGAGATTCAACGCTGTGTGAAGGAGTTTTGGGTACTGAGCAGCACTTTGCAGGTTCATTTTGATTTGACCTTCCTTGCATCGATTTAGAAGAGACTATGGGGGCTGCACTCTGAGCTCTTTCCCTGGGCCTCTCCATTGTTCTTTCCAGCAGAATTGATGTACAGGTCTCTCCAGGCCGAGATTCAAGGCTCCAATGAGCAGGGTGTGGCTGGAGAGCAAGATCGACCCTCCCCTTTAAGAACTGGCTGGCGCCAGGGTGTCTGTGTTCCATTGCTAACTGACATCACATGAGCTTCGCCAGCGCTCTGAGGTAGCGCCTCGCTCCTCGGCGTTAGCACCTTAAGAGAGGTGTGTGGCGTCTGATTTACCGCTCCAATCACCTCTAGGGGCGATAGAAGCCAAGTTTGCAGTCGGAGGCGATAATTAGCGCCAGGTGCTAAACTTTGTGCCCAGCCGATAATTGCGCCCCAAACGGGGTGATACCGAATTTCTCCCCCTTAGAATTGTTTCAGGCTCAGATTAACACACTGATGTATTCAATGGATGAGGAAGTGCAAGATACTTTATGCTCTTTTTGACTGTTGGAGAATGGCTGGAGAATTTGTGAAACAGTGTTGGGGTGATTCAAAAAGCATCTTGTGGTGAGCAAATTTTGAAAGAGCTAAACAGGAGACAAGAAGAAACCGAATCAGTGGATGATTTCACAACAGCCTTACACTTCTGGTCTCTATATTGTAAAAAGGATATAGAGGCACTGGAGAGGGTACAAAAAAGATTTACAAGGATGAAACCAGAACTGATAGATTATACCTATCAGGAAAGATTGAACAAGCTGGGGCTCTTTTCTCTAGAACAGAGAAGGCTGAGGGGTGAGCTGATAGAGGTCTTTAAGATTATGAAAAGTGTTTGATAGGGTAGACATTGAGAAGATGTTTTCATTTGTGGGGGAGACCAAAACTAAGGACCATAAATATAAAATAGTCACTAATAAATCTAATAGGGAATTCAGGAGAAACCTCTTTACTCAGAGAGTGGTTAGAATGTGGAACTCGCTACCACAAGGGGTAGTTGAGGCGAATAGCACAGATGCATTTAAGGGGAAGCTAGATAAATACATGAGGGAAAAAGGAATAGAAGGTTATATTGATGGGGGTTAGATAAAATGGGGTGAGAGGAGGGTCATGTGAAGCATACACACCAGCATAGACCAGTTGGGCTGAATGGCCTGTTTCTGTGCTGTACATTCTATGTAATACTTTTTGGATGAACAATGTGCCGATGGCTTGCTGCACGATGAAATGATTTGTGATTGTACTGTTGTGGGACTATCCTATATAGATAGATTTTTGTTAGGTAAGAGTATCAAAGGATCTGGAGCTAAGGCAGGTAAATGGAGTTGAGGTACAGATCAGCCAGGATCTAATTGAATGGCGGAGCAGGTCCGAGGGGCTGAATTGTCTACTCCTGTTCCTGAGAAAAAAGTGACTGTGAGAGATTGCAGTTAGACTCCAAGTTAACCCAATCTGTGAGACAGATTGAGCTATTAAGGACAGCAAGTAATAATCAAGCAGCAGGGAGGACCAGTTGAAAAAGTGCAGACAACCACAGCATGCTGGGAATATGCTCATTTCAGGATTCTAGAAAGGGAGTGAAGACCTGAAATAAACAGAGAATTTGGAATATATGTGGCAGATTCCCAGTATCCCCCAGACATTTACTTTTGCCTAAAGAAGCATCGAAAGCAACACTTCCAGGCAGTAGCTAGCATTTCAGTGAGTATCTAGAAAGAATACAAACCTGCATTTCTGGGCATCATAGAAGGAAAGGGAGATAACTCATGGAGAGTAAAACTTCTTTGGAAAAGTCCAGATAGAGTTTAAAATTGGCACAGAGCAGATGTCTTAGTAATGCTTAGTATCAAGTAAATGGAATGGGACTACTGCCAAGCTGTCTGTCAAGTGGATTTCAAAGCAACGAGGCCCTGTTGCCTGTGGGCACTTAGAACCATCCTCGTACAACTACAGCATTATCCCCTGCACCATATAATGTTGTATGTGATCTGCACCATAATTCTGTAGATGTACAAGGATGGTTCCGAGGATTCCCATCCTCTAAGAAAAAAGAGGGGCAGAAAGAAATATACATTATGCGAGAGCTTAGGCTTGCACTATTAGGACGTCCTGTTATACAAGCCCTTGCACTGATATTGGGCCAAAAATTCATCCCGCTGTGCGAGAGTACGCACTGCGTACTCTCGCGTATTCTCTCTCCAATTGCCGGTTTTCAGCATGCCCTGCGCATGCGCTGAAAACCGGCACTTGGTCTTTGGAAAAGGGGGCGGTTCCTCGGTGCATCGCGTGCGCGCTACAGGCTGCGCGCACGCTGTGCACTTCGTGCTTTGGACGCGCAGGTAAGGACGGAAGATTTTAGAAATGGAAAAAGGAGGAGTAAGACCCACTTTTAACAAGGTAAGTAGTGAATTAAGTATTTTTTTGAATTTTTTTTAACAGGTATATCTTTTTTAGAGACTTTAAAGACAGGTAAGTTTATTTTTATAACTTTTTAAAAGATTTAAAATTTTTTCAAAAATTTAATTTTTTATTTAAAATGGTTAATTTATTTAACTATACTTATTTTATTAATGTGATGGATTTTTTTTTAAATTTAGTTGAGGTTTAGCTGTTATTTTGGGGGGGTGTAAGATTCATAGGGGTAGAAATTAGGTCGCGCCCCATTTGGGGCGCAAATATCGTCCGGACGCAAATATTAGCGCCTGGCGCTAATTATCGGCACTGACAGGAAACTTCACTTTTACCGCCCCGGGAGGTGAGTGGAGCGCTAAAGCAGGCGCTGCACACCTCTCTTAAGCCGCAAAGGCCAAGGAGTGAGGCGCTAACTCAGCGCGCGAGCGCAGCGCAGCTGCTGCCAGTTAGCGAGGGAACACAGACACACTGGCGCCGGACACTTCTTAAAGCGGGGGGGGGGCCACTTGCTCCCCAGCCACACCCTGCTCATTGCAGCCTTGAATCTCAGCCTGGAGAGACCTATAATCCATTTTGCTGCCAAGCATGGAGAGGGTGAGAGAACGCGCTCATCGCTTCACCGAGCGGGCCTTGGATGCTCTGGTTGACGCAGTGGAGTGCAGACGATGTATGCTGTTCCCTGAGAGTGGCAGGAGGCCTTTGCCACGCGAGTTCAGAAGAGTGTGGAGGGAGGTGGCTCAGAGCGTCTCCTCCAGGAGCATGGTGCCCAGGACCCATACTCAATGCCGCAAAAAGTTCAACAACCTCACTCGGGTCGTCAGGGTGAGTGGCTTTTTCTCAATACCTCTCCATCCCTCCATCTCAACCTCACTCTATGGCCAGAGGGTCTTAAAACCCCAATGCACAACACTCATCCAACACCTATGGCCCTTTCATCAAACACACACACACATTCCACACTTTGCATACAGTAAGGGCTATTCACCTATGGGAGGCACATCAGGCAAGACCATGGCTGCATATTGTAAGGGCTATTCACCTATGGGAGGCACATCAGGCAAGACCATGGCTGCATATTGTAAGGGCTATTCACCTATGGGAGGCACATCAGGCAAGACCATGGCTGTATATTGTAAGGGCTATTCACCTATGGGAGGCACATCAGGCAAGACCATGGCTGCATATTTACTCAGATGCTGTCCTTTTTCTTGCAGTCTAAGCTGGCTCATAATAGGAGATAGCAGCAACGGACAGGTGGAGGGCGGCTTCAGCTGCAACCCCTCAGCGATCTGGAGGAGCGCATCCACAGGATTGTGGCAAGCCGGGTGATCGGTCCCGTCGCCACTGGAGACGCCGACCCCGTTCTGGACAGCAATGGTAAGGTCATCACCTTTTTGTCCTCTGTCCTTCCACTTGTCCCTCACAACACCAGCCTTTGACACTTTCAATCCAACTTGCTAACTCGCTGCACTTATTCCTCCCTTACTGCCACCCTGTCCTCACGCTAAAGCCACTCTTGTACCTCCCTGCTTTCAGATGGTGATTCACCAGCTGAGGAGACGGGCCCTGAAGCTGCCACTGGGAGTGATGCTGCAGCTGAGGAGGAAGAGGAAGCCAGAGCATCAGTGCCACCCTCTCCCGAGGAAGCCCATGCCCACACTGGGAACACGCCTTCCCCGGAGGGGAGCAGGGGGGAAGGGGCTGATGATGGTGAAGCTCCAGGACCCAGCGGGCTGCAGCAACGCCATGGGGGGGGTAGGGAAGAACGGGGGCCTTCTCCCCAGAGGGAGAGTATGCCAGACACTCCTACTGCAATGGACGCAGAGGAGGAGCGGCTGATTGCAGAAATGAACACCCAGGCGGTGTGCATGCACACTGAGCTCATGGGTGCAGTGGGAAGGGTGCCCGATTGCATTGAGTCACTGGCAAGGAGTGTGGAGCACTTCGCTGTAGCACAGGCGGATGCCACACTAACGCTTAGTGCTGCAATTCAGTCACTGGCTGCCGTGATCCCACCTCTGACTGCTCTCATACAGACTCAGATGGAGGCCATGCGAGCACAGACTGCTGCCAACCTCGATGGTTCGTGCACATGTCCCCGGGGCTGTCATCGCGCCGCAGCAGGCCAGCAATCTGTTCTCCGGCAGATTGCTCCGGATGCTGAAGTGCTGCCCCGTGGGAGTGCCAGTGTGTCGGGCGAGCAGGGAGTTGCTGGCCTCTCTCACGATGACAGCATTCCTGCTGCCAACACTGTCACTTCTCCACTGCACTTGCCACCGCCTGTAGGACAGACTGCTGCCGCCCATGCAGAGTTGGTGCAGTCTGCAGCCGGGCCCTCCAGGCCCAGCAGTGGTCGAGGCCGTCCTTCAGGGGCATCTGCAGTGTCAGGGTCTGACGAGCAGCAGCCTTCCACCAGCCTTGCTGCAGCCACTGAGGTCCCATTACGGAGGAGCAGTAGGGTTAGAAGGGGGGAAGTGCGCAAGGGAAGGAGATCACCCTCGAAGGGCAAAAAGTAGGAGGTGTGACAAAATGCTGGTCATTTTTTTATTAAAGGCCGAGGTTCATGGTCCAACTTTTGTTTAGTGTTTTGGACATTATCTCCAGGTTGTGAGAACCAGTTATGTTATTGACTGTTTTTTTGTGTTTATTTCTATGAGTTTGTCATGAGGAATTGACACACACAGAGTTTGTAAAATAAATAAGTTTCTGTATTCAAAATATACATTGCTGGTGGTTGGAATTATTGGTGCCTTGGCCGGCTTAGGGGTTGCGTGCTGGGTTGATTAGTGTTTGTAGCAATGGCAGGGGCCCTAGAAGCGGCTTGCTATTAGTCGTTGACGGACGGCCCTTGCAGTTTGACCATTGTGGGCCGCCCTCCTGCCTTGGTGCTGCTGATGATCATCGTCCTCGTCCTCTTCCTCCTCTTCCTCCTCCTCCTCTGGTGGTGCTACAAGGCCTGGTGGCATTGGCTGGGTCCTGAGGATTGCCATGTTGTGCAACATGCAGCACACGACTACGAAGTTCGAAACTTGCTCAGGCGAGTACTGCAGGGCTCCTCCGGAATGGTCCAGACAGCGGAACCGTTGTTTCAGCACGCCGATTGTGCGCTCAATAATGTTCCTGGTTGCTTGATGGCTTTCATTGTACCGCAGCTCAGCAGGGGTGTTTGGCGTACGGAGCGGTGTCATCAGCCAGGTGCTCAATGCGTACCCCTTGTCCCCCAGAAGCCAACCAACTGGCTGATGCGGTGCCTCGAAAACTTCTGCCACAGTAGTCTGGCGCAGGATGAAAGCATCGTGGCAGCTGCCCGGATAGTGGGCATTGACAGCGAGTATCACCTGTCTGTGGTCACAGACCAACTGCACATTCAAGGAATGGAACCCCTTTCTGTTCCTGAATTCCTCTGCATTCTCTCGTGGAGCACGCAAAGCCACATGCGTGCAGTCAATGGCGCCCTGCACCATGGGGAAGCCCGCTACCCTCGCAAAGCCCAGAGTACGGTCACGCTGCTTGTCTGGGGTCATAGGGAAAGAGATGAAGTCTCGTCTCCTTCTGAAGAGGGCATTGGTGACCTGCCGGATGCAGCGATGCACCGCAAACTGGGAGATATTGGCGAGGTCCCCAACAGCAGCTTGGAATGAGCCAGTGGCGTAGAAGTTCAAAGCCACTGTGACCTTCACTGCCACCGACAGAGACGTCCTGGACCTCAGCTGAGGCTGCAGATCTGGCTGCAGCAGGTGGCAGAGCTCAGTGACCACCTCCTTGCTGAATCGCAGCCTTCGCAAACACAGCTCCTCGGACATATGGATGTAGGAGAGCTGTTCACGATATACCCTGGGAGGGTAAGCTCTCCTGTACATGCGCCTGATGGCCCTCCTCCGTTTGGCCATCATTGCCACTCTCTGTCTGCGTCTCGGTATCCTCCGATTCACCTGGAGCAGGACGACGCCCCCAATCAGTGCAGCCCCCATATTCTCTTTGCCAGAAAAGTAATGAGGTACAGCAACTGAAGTAGCAACAAAGTTAGGATGAATAGGCAAAACTACCTCACAAAGCGTTGAGTCAATGTAGAAGTCTCTCTCTCTCTCTCTCCGAATCTCTCTCTCTCTCTCAGAACGAGTGGTGCATAAATGTCGACCACAGAAAAAGACAGGAAGAGGCCCCCTTTAAATAGCGCCCCCCCCCCAGCCCCACACCGATTGATAGCGTTCCAGTCTTCCGGTCGTTGGAAGCGCCAGGCGGTAAGGCAGGGGGCGCCACTCAATTTCCGCTCCGGGGCGCCCCAAGGGCGTTGCACCATGGAATGACGTCACAATCTGCGCGCGCAGGTGGTCGCAGCGGTAAGTTTTAGCGCCGCCGCACAATCTCAAGTTAAGTTCTCGAGCGGCGCAAACATCGCTGCGCCCGGGCGTTAGCGGCTTAACACCCCATTAGCGCCCTCTTAAGGCGCTAACGGGAGGCGCAACCAAGTGAATTTTTACCCCATAGCTTTCACAGCACGTATGTGAAACTTATGAATGGAAGATGGTGTGCTGCCATTGGCTCTAACTGAGTCACGTGATCCCACAGCTCGCACGAATTCACTACGCCGGTGGGATACGCAAGCACTGCCCAGCTGATGTCTGGAACATCAAGTTCGTGCGAGCTGGATCTGAAAAAGCCAATGCGGAGTGAGAGATCGCGTCTGCTCCTTACCCCCGCGGGAACAGAGCGAGATCAATTTCTGGTGCATTATAGTGGATACAATCAAAAGAGAAGATGTAGACTTCAAGGCAGAGTTTTGCAAGCTTTCTGGAGGTTTCAAATGAATACTGGTGCAACAAATAGGAATTCTATCACAGTTTTTAATTTCTATCTATGAGATAATTGAATGGTGGAACAGGCTTGAGGGGTTGAATGGCCTACTCCTGTTCCTATGTTCCAATGTTCCTATGTAGATGTGACTGGCCACTTTAAATTTGTGTTACTATAGGCTGAGGTCCCGATTTTAACTCGGGGTGAGTTTTGGTTTCAGTTTAAAACTCACCCACTGCAGCCAAAAACAGGCCCAGGGTATTGTAACTCCCCAGGCTCATTATAATCTCACCGGCGGGTTTCCCACTGAATTGGTTGAGCTGACTGGAAACCCGCCCACTTCCAGGCCCCAATTTCCAACAGGCCATCCACAGCTAATTTAAAGTGGGAATGCAACTCTTAAAGTGAAGTTTTATTCCCTTGTGGTTTGTTTCGTTTGCAAGGTGGTGGAAGAAGACTCATCTAAGAAATGAGTAAGAGGCAGAAGCCAAGATTTTCAGAATCCTCCCTGGAGGTGCTTCCGGTAGAGGTAAAGGTGAGGAAGGAACTCCTGTTCCCCAGCAGTACCAGGAGGGTTGCCAAACACATTGTCCACCAGGCATGGAGAGAGATTGCAGAGGTCATCAGCAACATGACTGTCACCCCAGGTCCTGAATACAGTGCAGGAAGTGCTTCAATTACCTCACAAGAGTAGCAGGGGTGAGTACTGTTCGTCATTTATCCCTTTCTCTCTTGAACACATGGCAGCATCCTTTCACCACTCCCCAGCACTCAGGAGGACAGAGATGTGGACTTCAGGGGACCGGCAATGAGAAGAATGTGCTGTCCATCATTCTTCCGGTTCCTCCTCACCTTCACCCAAATCTTCCTCGTCAAATGATGTATCTTACTGTTGCTGTGCCTCCTCCAACTCCAATTCTTGTTACATCACCATGTTGTGCAGAATGCAGCACACTACTATGATATGACCCACTTTGTCTGGGCCGTATTGGAGGGAGCACCCAGAGTGATTAAGACTAAGCTTCAAGATGTCAATGGTGTATTCAATGATGTTCCTGGTGGTTCCATGGCTATTATTGTTGCTCAGATGTGGTGGGATTGTGGAAGGGTGTCATCAGCCAAATGGCAAAGTCACATTTTCAAAACTGGATGCCAATTCTGGATTCTGGCAGATCCCTCTGACAAAAGAATCTGCTCTACTTACAACCTTCGTCACAGCCTTTGGAGGCCTCTATTTCAACAGGCTACTATTTGGTATCTCTTCAGCTCTGAACATTTCCAGAGACTTGTGTCAATGCTCCTGGAAGGCCTCCATGACATTGTGTGCCAGATGGATGATATTCTAGGATATAGAGAGACCCAAACAGAATATGGCAGACATTTTAGATCTGTCTTGAGCAAACTACAAGAAGAGATGACACTAAATGAAGAGTGTGAATTTTCAAAGCCAGAATCAAATTTCTGGATCATTTAATAGATCCACAGGACACTGACAAGGCCCAGGTTATAGCGAATATGCTTCCACCCACAAATGTGAATGAGGTTCATCACATTCAGGGAATGGTAAATCAGTTAGGAAAGTTCTTCAACACTTGGCAGAAAAAACTAAGCTTTGGAAAGATCTCCTAAGCATAATCAAATCTTGGAATAGTGATCAGCAGAAAGCATTCCAAGAGGTAAACAAAGGACTGACTGATGGAATACCCCATGTGTCTGCAGATGTATCTTCATATGGATTAGGGGATGTTCTTCAACAGAAATCCCAGCAAGTACAATAACTTCTATTAGCATATGCTTCACGATCAACAAGCACCACAGAAGGAACATACTTTCAAGCAGAAAAAGAAGCTCTTGCTATTACTTGGGAGATTTCATGAAAATCTTCTTGGAAAATCTTTCCATTTTGAGCTATCAAAATATTGACAAATTGCCTCCCAGAACACAATGGTTTTGCTTTTTTCTCATGAGATTCATTTATAAAATTTCACATGTACCAGGGAAAAGCTTGATATTACCAAAATCCCTGTCACAAGCTCCATCATCAGGGGTTACTGCAGCAGATCAAAGCTTCCAGGTCAAGACAAAGGCATATGTGGATGGAATTCTACAAGGCATTCTAGCTACTGCAAATCTGCCGAAAGAGAGAAAAATTATGCTTCAGGAAGATGAGATCTGTAAGCTGATCAGGGAACAATCTATGCAGGGATGTCCAAAAAATAATCTTAACTGAAGAGCAAACTTGCAAAATAATGGCCCATGGCAGAATTGATGGTTGCTACTGCTGTTGGGGAGGGTTTAAACTAATTTGGCAGGGGGGTGGGCACTAGGATGTAGCATTAGAAAGGAGAAACAAGGTGCACAAAGGATTGGGAGAGACAGATAGCACTAGAGTAAGAAATAATATGGTATTAGGTGGGGTCAGACTAAGAGAGAATGCAAGAAGGTCTAAGATAGGTTTACAGTGCATGTGTATAAATGCATGAAGTGTGGTAAATAACGTTGGTGAGCTGCAGGCGCAAATAGACACATGGGAATATGATGTGGTGGTGATAACGGAGACCTGGCTCAAAAAAGGGCAGGATTGGGTACTAAATATTCCTAGATATATATAGTTCAGGAAAGATAGGGAAGGAAAGATAGGAGGTGGGGTGGGAGTATTGATTAAGGAGAATGTTACAGTGCTGGAGAGAGAGGATGTCCTGGAGGGGTCAAGGACAGAATCTATTTGGTTAGAGTTAAGAAACAATAGAGGTGCAATTACACTACTAGGCAGCCAACTAGTGGGAAGGATATAGAGGAGCAAATTTGCAGGGAAATTACAGAGAGGTGCAAGAACTATAGAGTAGTGATAATGGGGGACTTCAACTATCCTAATGTAGACTGGGATAGTAATAGTGTAAAGGGCAGAGGGTGAAGAATTTCTTAAGTGTGTTCAGGAGAACTTTCTTGATCAGTACGTTTCTGGCCCAACGAGAGAGGAGGCATTGCTGGATCTGGTTCTGGGAAATGAGGTGGGCCAAGTGGAGCCAGTATCAGTAGGGGAACATTCAGGGAACAGTGATCATCATATCATAAGGTTTAGATTAGCTATGGAAAAGGACAGGGAGCAATCTAAAGTAAAAATAATTAATGAGGAAGGCAAATTTCAGTGGGTTGAGAACGGATCTGGCCCGGGTAAATTGGCAGGCAAAACTGTAATCAAACAATGGGCTCCCTTTATAGAGGAGATGATTCAGGTACAGTCGAGGTACATTCCCACGAGGGGGAAAGGTAGGGCAACCAAACTCAGAGCTCCCTGGATGACTAAAGAGATAGAGAGTAAGATGAAGCAGAAAAAGGGGGCGTATGACAGATGTCAGGTTGAGAATACAAGTGAGAATCAGGCTGAATATAGAAAGTTCAGAGGGGAAGTGAAAAATGAAATAAGAGCGGCAAAGAAAGAGTATGAAAATAGATTGGCAGCTAACATAAAAGGGAATCCAAAAGTCTTCTATAGGCATATAAATAGTAAATGGCTAGTAAGAGGAGGGGTGGGGCCGATTAGGGACCAAAAAGGAGACGCATGCATGGAAGCAGAGGGCATGGCTGAGGTATTAAATGAGTACTTTGCATCTGTCTTTACCAAGGAAGAAGATGCTGCCAAGGTCATAGTGGAGGAAGTAGTTGAGATACTGGATGGGATAAAAATTGATAAAGAGGAGGTTAAAAAAAAAGACTTACATTTATATAGCACCTTTCATGGACATGCCAAAGCACTTTACAGCCAATGAAGTACTTTTTGAAGTGTAGTCACTGTTGTAATGTAGGAAACACGGCAGCCGATTAGCACTCAGCAAGCTCCCCCAGACAGCAATGTGATAATGACCAGATAATCTTTTTTTTTAGTGATGTTGATTGAGGGATAAATATTAGCCAGGACATTAGCCAGGATAACTCCCCTGCTCTTCTTCAAAGTAGTGCCATGGGATCTTTTACATCCACCTGAGAGAGCAGACAGGGCCTCACTTTAACATCTCATCTGAAAGACAGCACCTCCAACAGTGCAGCACTCACTCAGCACAGCACTGGAGTGTCAGCCTAGATTTTTGTGCTCAAATCTCTGGAGTGGGACTTGAACCCACAACCTTCTGATTCAGAGTGCTACCAACTGAGCCACTGGCTGACACACTTGCCAGCAAAGGTACTATAAAGGCTGGCTGTACTTAAAGTAGATAAGTCACCAGGAGCGGATAGGATGCATCCTAGGATGCTGAGGGAAGTAAAGGTGGAAATTGCAGAGGTACTGGTCATAATCTTCCAATCCTCCTTCGATACGGGGGTGATGGCAGAAGACTGGAGAATTGGAAATGTTACACCCTTGTTCAAAAAAAGGTGTAAGGATAAACTCAGCAACTACAGACAGGCCAGTCAGTTTAACCTCGGTAGTGGGAAAGCTTTTAGAGATGATAATCCAGGACAAAATTTAGTCACTTGGACAAGTGTGGATTAATTAAGGAAAGTCAGCACGGATTTGTTAAAGGCAAATCATGTTTAACTAACTTGATTAAGTTTTTTGATGAGGTAACAGAGAGGGTTGATGAGGGCAATGCAGTTGATGTGATGTACATGGACTTCCAAAAGGTTTTTGATAAAGTGCCACATAATAGGCTTTCCAGCAAAGTTGAAGCCCATGGAATAAAAAGGACAGTGGCAGCATGGATACGAAATTGGCTAAGTGAAAGGAAACAGAGAGTAGTGGTGAATGGTTGTTTTTCGGACTGGAGGAAGGTACACAGTGGTATTCCCCAGGGGTTGGTACTAGGACCACTGCTTTTCTTGATATATATTAATGACTTGGACTTGGGTGTACCGAGCACAATTTCAAAATTTGCAGATGACACAAAACTTAGAAGTGAGGAGGATAGTGATAGACTTTAAGAGGACATAGACAGGCTGGTGGAATGGGCGAATATGTGGCAGATGAAATTTAACGCAGAAAAATATGAAGTGATACATTTTGGTAGGAAGAATGAGGAGAAGCAATATAAACTAAAGGGTACAATTCTAAAGGGGGTGCAAGAACAGAGAGATCTGGGGGTATATGTGCACAAATTGTTGAAGGTGGCAGGACAGGTTGAGAAAGCGGTTAAAAAGCATACGGGATAGTGGGCTTCATAAATAGAGACATAGGGCTCGATTTTACCAGCCCTGAGGAGGCGGGTCAGGTGGTAAAATGGCTAAAAATGGCGGTGGGTTCCGATCCCGCCGTCAACCCGCCTCCGTGCAACTTTTCCAAAGGCGGGCTTGCAGACTCCCATTCAGTCCCACCACCAAGTAGTGGGATCGGCCCTTAAGGCAGTTAACTGGCTGTTAACTGCCTATGTAATCCTGTTTTGCCTGCCCTTTTAAATTTTACCACATTTTCAGCGTGTTCCACGTCGTTCCCAAACCACGCCAGCTAATTGTGGCGGGTTGACAAGTGGCTGGCTTCCTGACAGCTGCAGCTCCAGCATAAAAACAGAGCTCTCAACAAGGCTCAGTTGCAGGTGGCAGAACTTTGTTTTTTCAGGTCTTGGAAAACTTTTTGCAGGTTTACTGACCTTGGAAGTGATGAAGCTGAGATCCATCTCCACTGTCACCTCCTGGGAAAACCCTCTCCCCACATTGACTGAGCGCTTCTTCAACAGAGATATCTACCAGCAGCATGGGAACCATTTATTTCCTTTCATCCTGGTCCTCAGATTCAGAGGACAAGCAGCCGCGGCAGCAGCAGAATCAGCGGCAGGAGTGTCAACCTCCTGCTCAGCCACCTGATGGTGCACAGGGCAGAAAGCGCCAGCGCAGGGCTGCACCGCGCCGCAGGAGATACCCCCAACTCAGGGTTTACAGGCCGAGGATGACCTTCCTCAACATGACTGAGCAGCAGTGCCAAAGGAGGCTGAGACTTTTGCGAGAGGTAGTCGCTGACATCTGCGCAATGCTGCACTAACACCTGGAGCCCAGAGAAGCGGGTGGACACCCCTTACCAGTGGCTGTCAAAGTCACCACCGCCCTCAATTTTTTTGCTTCAGGGTCCTTCCAGGGATCATCAGCAGACATCAGCGGCATCTCCCAGTCGGCCGCACACACTTGCATCACGCAGATAACCGATTCCCTCTTTGCCAAGGCGCACAATTACATACACTTCTCCATGGATCAAGCAAGTGTAACCGCACATGCGGTTGGCTTTACAAATATGGCAGGCTTGCCAAGGGTGCAGGGCGTCATAGACTGCACACATGTGGCCCTTAGGGCACTCCATCACAACCCAGCTGTTTTTATCAACCGCAAGGACTTCCACTCCCTTAACGTGCAGCTGGAGTGTAACCACAGGAAGGACATTTTGCATGTTTGCGCGAAGTACCCTGGCAGTTGTCATGACTCGTTCATCCTGCATCAGTCTAGTGTGCCTCCACTCTTCAATCCGCCAGACCAACTTTCTGGGTGGCTACTTGGAGACAAGGGCTATCCCCTGAAGACGTGGCTGATGACGCCGTTGAGGAGGCCATCCAACGAAGCTGAGGAGCACTACAATGCCAGCCACATTTTGACCAGATCCATTATCAAGCAAACCATTGGCTTGCTGAAGATGTGATTCAGATGCCTTGATAGATCAGGTGGAGCCCTACAGTATTCAGCAGCCAGGGTCTCCAGAATCATCGTGGTCTGCTGTGCACTGCACAACATCGCACAACATTGTGCCTTGCAGCTGCCTGAGGAACAAGTGGCTCAGCGCATAGCCTCCTCAGATGAGGAGGAGGAGGAGGAGGGTCTTGTGGAGGTGGATGTGCCAGTTCCAGTAGCACGCGAGCACATTGCTGCCCGGGATGCAAGGGATGCATTAATCTTTGCCAGATTCGCTTAAGCAGATGAATCAAACAAATGTGGCTGGCACCTTCTTAACACACCATACACAATGTACAAGAACCTGTGGGTTCCCATCACTCTGACCACCATCAGTACAAATGCAAGTCACCCTGAGCCCTCAATGTGGAACTTCCATTTCTGAGATCACATAGGCTAGAACTTCAACTGTTTGCCATCACGTCTGTTTAATCCATTCACAAAAGGATGACAATGTCAAATATTAAAGTAAATAAAAGACAACAGAACAGAACACCCAAGTGACTACCCTTGTGACTAATTGTGATTTATCTTCCTCTTACGCGTGCTTCTACGTGGTGCCTCCCCTGTGGCTTCAGCAGATGTAGAGGCCCCTTGCTCACTTTCATGCTGCTCCTGCTTCGACACCTTTGGCGGGCGTCCTCTGGGTTTGTGAGCCTGTGAGGGCTCGGCAACAGTCTGCTCCTCCTGCATCTGTGCAGGGGCTGAGATGCCCATCTCAGTTGGGTGAGGACTCTGGTGGGCTCTGACCGAGGGCTACTCAGTGGCATGGTCGTGTGAGTGCTTGGAGAGGAGCCCCCACTTCCTTGTTGCCTGCCACCAACATCCCTCTCATGGGTCAGCCCCACTTCAGTGCTAGCAAGTGGTTTGACAGCACCTTGCTGCACATCACGGAGGCCATGAGGACCCGTATCTGCACTGGCAGTCCTACTCAAAAGGACTGCCATGAAGCTCTGGTTTCTCTGCTCAATAGCTGCCCATCGCTCCTCCAGAGATGTCAGTCTATTCTGAACATTCACCATATTTTCCTGACTCTGGTGACTTATTTCCTCCATGGCCGTAGCCAGCCTTTCCATGGAGGTTGCCATCCTTTCCATGGTGGTGCGTTCATGCGCCATTGCCTCCACAAAGGCACTGCTCATGTTAGACATGGACTCCTCCATCTTCTCCACACTCACAGTAACCCTGGAGACAAAACCTGTCAGAGACTCCTGCACTTGTTCCTGGAGTTCCAGCACTGCTCTCTTTCTGGATGGACCCGGAGGCACAGGGTCGACATGCAGGTGAGCAGAGCTGGGAGCGGCCTGCGGCCTCTGATGAGGACTCTCCACTGCTGTCCCTGTCTCCACCATCTGTTGATGCTCACTTGTGAGCTGTGGTACACCAGGTGACAACACTACTCTATCTCCCGAAGGTCCCACCAAGGTGTGCGTTTCTGCGCTGGTGCTGGGTGCGCTTAATTCTGCTGACGCTGCCCCCTCAGAGGTTGCAGGTTCCTCTGAGGAGTCTTCTGGCTCTGGCTCTTCCTCCTGGACAGTGGGGAGGGGGCTGTCGATGGTCCTGTGGGGGAGTAAGGCATGAGTTAGACATGTGATATTAACGTCGCATGCACCTGGACTTGTGCAGATGATCATAAGTCAATCTGTATGAGCATCAGAAGCCATATCAGTCACTCATGCAATGTAAATGAGAGAGATGCAAAACTATTCTGTCACCAGCTTGCTCTGATGCGCCCGTCTGTCCGTCCCCCACTTCCAGATCTTCCTCGGCTCCAACGTCTCTAGGGCCGCCTCCTCAGTGCTGGTGAGCTGGGCTATTGAGGGTGGCCCTCCTCCTGTCTTCACCCTTTCCCTCTTATTGTGGGTTCTTTTTTCCTGCAATGAGGGACACAAGTGGAGTTTGAGTGAGAATGATGGAGTGGGTGTAGAGAATCCATAGCATAGATGCTTAAAAGGAGACAAAGATGGAGTGAGGTCCCAATACTAAGGGCCCTCCCTGTGTGTTGTTAGTTGTTGTCATTGCAAACCAGTGATAGGGAGTGTGAGGACAGCATAGTCGACTAGTGAAGTAATTGTGTACATAGAGAGGGATGGTTAAGGGTGCAAGGAATGTAAGGGTAAAGTGGGATGTGTAGGAGTAGGTTGACAATGCAGAGTGCTGATGCTGAGAGGAGATGGGGAGCAGAATGAGGGTAAAGGTGATGGTATACTCACTTTTCCTGTGTGGACATGGTCATTGAACCTCTTTCGGCACTGCAGCCAGGTTCTGCTGCACAACGATCTGGAGCTTACCTCCTGTGCCACTTGCAGCCACACAGCTTTGGTCTGCTAGGGAGATTTTTTCCTCCCAGAGGAAGGAAAGAGCACCTCTTTCTGAGCTCTGGCTCCCTCCACCAGAGCATGGAGGGAGTCATCATCGAAGCGAGGTGAGGCCTTGGGCCTTGAGCTAGACATTTCAGGAGTATCAAACAATTAGCAAAGTATTCACTCTGGAAGTACAGAAGTAGAAAATGAACCAAGGCTGCTTGGAGCCCTTAAAAGCAGCTGGATAAATGACGTCATCAGAGGCGAGTTTCAGACCCAAAAGATTAATTGGGCCAGGGGAGCGCACATGCAGGGAATCAATTACCCAATTAGGGCAAAATCGCAAATTTATCCTGCCTGACAGCGGAGGTGGGAGCGGGACCCGCCGACCACCTGACCCGCACCCAACCCGCCTCCATTAGTAAAATCGCGGTCATAGAGTACAAAAGCAAGGAAGTTATGATGAACCTTTATAAAACACTGGTTGGGCCTCAACTGGAGTATTGTGCCCAATTCTGGGCACTGCACTTTAGGAAGGATGTGAAGGCCTTAGAGAGGGTGATGAAAAGATTTACAAGAATGGTTCCAGGGATGAGGGACTTCATATGGTCATGAGTGAGCAGCTTGAAAAATTGTCAAGAGCTGGCCTGAATGTGCAGTTACGTGGATAGACTGGAGAAGCTGGGGTTGTTCTTCTTAGAACAGAGAAGGTTGAGAGGAGATTTGAGAGAGGTGTTCAAAATCATGAGGGGTCTAGACAGAATAGATAGAGAGAAACTGTTCCCATTGGCGGAAGGGTCGAGAACCAGAGGACACAGATTTAAGGTGATTGGCAGAAGAACCAAAGGCAACATGAGGAAAAACTTTTTTATGCAGCGAGTGGTTAGGATCTGGAATGCACTGCCTGAAAGGGTGGTGGAGGCAGATTCAATCGTGGCTTTCAAAAGGGAGTTGGATAAGTGCCTGAAGGAAAAAAATTTGCAGGGCTACAAGGAAAGGGCGGGGGATTGGGACTAGCTGAAGTGCTCTTGCAGAGAGCCAGCACGGACTTGAGACCATTCTATGGTTCTATGAAGATGGACTCCTTTTGAAGTGGACTCAGTTGATTCCTACATCAACGCCGTCTGATATGTTGGACACAAGAAACTGGAAATTTGGAAAATGGTCTGTGGAAAGCATATGGTCATGAGTGAGCAGCTTGAAAAATTGTCAAGAGCTGGCCTGAATGTGCAGCAAACAGAACCATCGTACTGAAGGGGTGAACATTTATTAGAATGTTCTTGTTTGAAGTAATTCAGCAAAAGGTACAAAGATCAGTGCAACCAAGATCTTATTACTTCCTTTGAGGTTCATGATGGAGAATTTCAAATTTATGGCTGTATTTCTTGGAAATGGGATGAAGGGGTCATGATAACCTTCTGTCTGTTCATGTAATTCAATGAAGACCAGCAAAGAGAGTTTTGAGTTATTGTAAACATAGAAGAAACTCGAATAATTTAGATTGGGCGATGGGTTTTACAGGGGTTGGTATGGCCCAGTTAGAAGCTAGGAAGGATCTGGAAAACATATAAATAAAACTCTGCTCTTATTTGAGTCTCAAAGAACCTGTCATGCATCAATGCAGGCAGACATGGCCCTGATAATAACTCCGAGGAACGTTGGGAGCGGGAGGGGTCCGATATCCTGTGGGAAACCAGGAAGATGTTTCAGCATGTCTGTTTGTGCCATTTTAACATAGGCACCTCATTATAATTTTACTTCCGGGTTTGGCGCCGATTGCGCAGCAGCAGACGTGGTGCGGCCCCACACAACGCAATCTCCACTCCAGTACTTAAAGGGCCAATACAAAAATGGAATTTGGAGGCGTTGGGAGTTGGAAGCAAACGAGGAAGAGCTTTGACAATGGATTCAGGACCGTCAAAGGCTGTGTCCCGCTTCAATGACGCGTCCCTTGATGTACTGCTGGGGGCTGGGAGGAACCACAGAGAAATATTATTCCTCAGTAACGAAGGGAAGAAACCTGCTACTGCCACAAAGAAGGCATAGTTGGAGGTGGCCCAGGAGGTCAAGAGCAGGAGCATTGTGCCACGATGCTGGATTCAGTGCAGGAAGCACTTTAATGACCTAAGCCAGTCAGGAAAGGTGAGTACAGTTGCACATTCACCTACATCCTGCTGTGTGCATCACCCACCCCCCACCTCACGCTGCCTTGTCAAGCCTACTCCATCACATCACTCCTCATACCCACTTACCTTGCAAGCGCACCCGTTCTCTTTCTATGCACTTCCTTACATCCCCATCTATCCATCCACCACTGCCACTCACCCTCATCCTCAGGTAATTTGATGCCTTTCCCTGATAGTCACCCTCACCAAATGCACTCCATCCAGTACAGTCACTCATAAGTCTGTTCAATCCCCGTTGCAGGAAAGGAGCGCGCAAAACAGAAGGGAGAGAGAGAGAACCGGAGGTGGGCCTCCACAGATCTCACAACTGACAACTGCAGGAGAGGAAGCACTAGAGATCAGTGGCTTCACATGTGCAGCAGGAGCCTTGTGGAGGACAAATCCTTAGAGGAGCTGATTCGTTCTGAGGTTGCACCATCACAGGACTCATGCGAGCCATGCACCAGCTCAGATACTCGCACTTCAAGTGGAACCAGTAAGGCAGCTAGTTGGGTTTTTCACCTGGTGACTCACACCTCACAAGTGAGCAAGAGCAGATGGTGGTGGTAGGCAGAGCTGCGGAGAGTCTGTGTCGTAGGGCACAGCCCACTCCGAGCTCTGCTCAGCTGGACACAGATGCTGTAAACCAAGGGCTGTTGATGAAGAGGAGAATCATTGATCAACATCAGAGAATGTGCGATGCACTGACAGGCCTTCCAAGCACGCTGTCCATGATTGCAGAGAGAATGGAGGAGTCCACCTCAACCATAAGTGGGTTGATGTCGCAGAGCATTGTAACAATGTCTCCTTGCACGGACAGAGTGGTCAACTCCAAAGAACATCAATCACGGCAATCAAATGAGTCCATGCACACCTTGACCACAACTCTGGATGACAACATGTCTGGCACCTTAAATAGGATGAATGATACCTTAGCCATGGCCTTACAGTTCCTCACTGATCTGCACCAAGCGGCTCTCCAGCAGAGTGGTAGCAGTGAAGTGCGGCTGTCCCATGAGAGGTACGATGGCGAAAGGGTGCCTCCATATCTGTCCAAGCACCTGAAGCGCATCTTGAGCATGCTGATGGCTCGTTCAATCACACATCTGGTGGTCATATGGCTTTCACTGTCACGCTCTTGGGCTTCATTGGTCGAGTTTCTCACGGGTGTCATCAGCCAAGTTTGAAGGGGATATCCCTTGTCTCCTAGAAGCCACACCTCAAGTGTGCTTGCAGGTCCAAAGACATCATGGACTTTGGACTGCGCAGGACAAAAGCATCATTGCAGCTCCTCAGGAATTTTGCACATACATGTATAAATATCTTTTTGTGGTTGCACACCAGCTACACATTGATGGAGTGAAAGCCATTGCGGTTGACAAATACTCCTGGTTGACCTGCTAGTGCGCGGATAGCTACGTGTGCAGTCAATGATGCCCCGCACCTGTATGAAGCCAGCCAGAGACGCAAAATGAGTGCCCACTCATTCTGACTGGCATCATCACAGGTGAAGTTCACATAATTGCCGGCCCTGGCAAACAACCCCATCAATCACCTGTTTTATGCATTTGTGAGCCGCTGACTGGGAGATCTTGGATATGTCTCCGGCAGAGCCCTGGAAGGATCCGGAGGCTAAAATGTTGAGGGCGGTGGTCACTTTCACAGCCACTGGCAATGCGTGGCCACCAGGTCCAGCAGGGAGCAGGTCTTCTTCTAGGAGGCTGCAGTTGTCTGTCACCACCTGACGTGGCAAACTGAGTCTCCTGAAGCACTGCTGTTCCAGCATCTCAAAAAAGCTCAGCCTCTGTCTGTACACCCTGTTTCATGGGTAGTGCCTCCTGTGAGCTGTACCCCTCTGCTGATCCTCTCTCTGCTGACCCTCTCTCTGCTGTCCAACTGCAGGTCTGTCAACAGCAGGCTGCTGCTGGTCTTTATGACGTTATCAAATTTCTATTGCTTCCCATAAAGGGTTAAATCTGCCATCTTTGGGGTCTGAGATAAAGGCTCCTTTTGCAGCTGTTTATTTAATGATGGTGGCTCTAGGGAATATGACTGTGCCCTTGTTGGACATCGTGGAGAGTTAAAGGATTAACAGTCTAATTTCTTCGTATCATGGAGCAATAGACTTTCCAAGATAAACAGGATGAATTTGAAGTGTCATGAGAGGAATGCATAGCTTGTCTTCCGATATGTAATGTGCTTGTGTAAAGAAATACATGACAGTAATGAATTCAGCCATGAGTGATTGAAGTCTAACTTTAGGGGCTAGGGTAATAAACATAGGTAGAGGTATCCATTAGCGATAGTATAGAAAGATAACGGTTGATAAAGCCTGTTCTTCAAAGTTGTTGGAAACTGTTAGGTCAGGAAGCCTTATTTAAGGGAAGTAGCTTTGAATAAACAACTACAACTGCTTGTCTTCAAAGGATTTGGGAATAGATACATCATGAGGTCTTATCAAAGACATGCACGTTTGATGTAGATAAAATATAGTGTATAAAGGAGCATGATTTTCAATAGGTCATCAGAGGGCTTGAAAGATACAGAAACCAAAAAGCCATTCTCTGATCCGGGTTGGGTTGATCCCTCAACCTCGGTATCGGTACAGTCTTACAATAGCAAAATACTGCGGCTGCTGGAAATCTGAAATAACAACAGAAAATGCTGGAAACACTCAGCAGGCCAGGCAGCATCTGTAGAGAGAGAAACAGAGTTAACGTTTCAGGTCTGTGACCCTTCATCAGAACTGGAAAAAGCTGGAGATGTAACAGATTTTAAGCAGGTGCAGAGACAGGGAGGGGAGGAAGGAATTGAAGGAATATTCTGTGCTAAGAAACTGAGGGGGAAAAATTAGGTCGCGCCCCATTTGGGGCGCAAATATCGTCTGGACGCAAATATTAGCGCCTGGCGCTAATTATCGCCACTGACTGGAAACTTCACTTTTACCGCCCCTGGAGGTGAGTGGAGCGCTAAATCAGGCACTGCACACCTGTCTTAAGGCGCAAAGGCCGAGCAGTGAGGCGCTAACTCAGCGCGCGAGCGCAGCGCAGCTGCTGCCAGTTAGCGAGGGAACACAGACACACTGGCGCCGGCCAGTTCTTAAAGCGGGGGGGGGGGGGGCCAACTGTTAGGATCAGTAGGCAAAACTACCTCACAAAGCGTTGACTCAATGCAGAAGTCTCTCTTTCTCTCTCTCCGAATCTCTCTCTCTCTCTCAGAACGAGTGGTGCAAAAATGTCAACCACAGAAAAAGACAGGAAGAGGCCCCCTTTAAATAGCGCCCCCCCCCAGCCCCACAGCGATTGATAGCGTTCCAGTCTTCCGGTCGTTGGATGCGCCAGGCGGTAAGGCAGGGGGCGCCACTCAATTTCCGCTCCGGGGCGCCACAAGGGCGTTGCACCATGGAATGACGTCACAATCTGCGCGCGCAGGTGGTCGCGGCGGTAAAGTTTAGCGCCGCCGCACAATCTCTAGTTAAGTTCCCGAGCGGCGCAAACATCGCTGCGCCCGGGCGTTAGCGGCTTTGCGCCCCATTAGCGCCCTCTTAAGGCGCTAACGGGAGGCGCAACCAACTGAATTTTTACCCCTGAGTCTTGGCAGATACCTGATCAAACACGAGAAGGGAAACTGAAAGCAATGAAGATGAACAAAGTTGAAGAGACAAACGGAAATCCCGTCGGAGAGAAGAGCAGAACTTCTTCAAGGTGGGCATTCCTAGAAGAGAGGTGGCAGTGAACCAAACACTAATACGATAGCAAAATACTGCGGATGCTGGAAATCTGAAATAACAACAGAAAATGCTGGGAACACTCAGCAGGCCAGGCAGCATCTGTAGAGAGAGAAACAGAGTTAACGTTTCAGGTCTGGGACCCTTCCTCCCCTCCCACCGCGCCCCCTCCCTGTCTCTGCACCTGCTTAAAATCCTGTTACATCTCCAACTTTTTCCAGTTCTAATGAAGGGTCCCAGACCTGAAACGTTAACTCTGTTTCTCTCTCCACGGATGCTGCCTGGCCTGCTGAGTGTTTCCAGCATTTTCTGTTGTTATATCAGTACAGTCTGTTCCATATACTATACTATCAAGTGTCTCGTGCTTACTGGAAACATGTTGTTGCAAACCAGAGGAGGAAGAAGTTTGACTGCTAACAGCCCTCACCTTGAAGAGGTTGATAGAATATTAGAACACTCAATATACATGTCAGAAGGAGTTGTGGTGTTGTCAGAGCATGTGCCAGCTCCTCAGAATACAAATGAATCCGATCTGTTTTAAGAGCTCAGAATTAATAAGTGAAGTAGGGCTTTTGGGATCTATCCACCAGATACCAATTAGCCAACATTCAGTTTCACCACACACTTGTAACCATATGCAAGCAGGTCAAACTATTCCTGTCACTCAGACACTGAGGTATTCTTTAAACATGTAATTGATTCAGAATGTGCTCACAAAAGGCCCATCATCGGTTAATAGCCAATCAACGTTTTTTGCACAATCTTATTCAAGGCTATTGAACTACCAAGTAGCCCAGAGCTGTGCTTGTTCTGTAATCACAAAGGCGCCGTAGATTTAATGCAAAGTAGGGTTGTTAAAAAGCAATGTTACTATAGCTGTGGGAAGCCATTGCTACACTGAACATTTCACATATTATAATTTAGAATTCTTCTATAACATAAAATATTACATGACTTAAATGCATTTTAAAAATCCTCCAAAATTCAGTGCTTGGGCCAATGGTGGAAAAATCAGCAATTCCCCAGATTTAAGGCCCTCCAAATATTTAATGCTGGATGTGATTAATCTAGGAACATGCTGTTTATTATTCAAAGCAGTTCCTTTGCTGAAGAAATCATTGTAGGGCAGTTCCATTTTGTAATTGTCAGTTGGTCTACTGACGGAGCCATAATTGTTGAGGTAATTAGGATTTCATCAATAGTAAAATGCCAATGGTGCCAATTCACTGTATCATGGAATTGTTTAAGCGACAATTTCCAGTGTCGCTGGTTCTGAAAGTGGCCCAGCGAAAGTAATCTGGTCATCTGCATGACCTTTTGATCCCCTCCCAGAAGTGTCCATAGTGGTAGTTTCCTCCCTGTGAAACAGCAGGGAGCTTGTAATAAAGCAGTTGAATGCTCCTTACTGATCTGACCTTTCAGAATGATGGGAGTACTGTACAACAGTGTAGATAACTGGGAAAAGTCTGAACAGACCAAAGGTGGACATAGGCTGCCACAGAGAAAATTATTTAATATCAGAGGGGGAGAAACTCATTTATTGTCAGGACCCAATACAGTGTTTGTGTGTTACTGATCATTTATAATTGATTTGTTTCAGACCAAGGTAGACTGATGTTAAAGACAATGGCCCAGAAATTGATCTCGCTCTGTTCCCGCGGGGGTAAGGCTTCCCCGCGATCTCTCACTCCGCGTTGGCTTTTTCAGATCCAGCTCGCACGAACTTGATGTTCCAGACATCAGCTGGGCAGTGCTTGCGTATCCCACCGGCGTAGTGAATTCGTGCGAGCTGTGGGATCACGTGACTCAGTTAGAGCCAATGGCAGCACACCATCTTCCATTCATA
The DNA here is from genome assembly GCA_030390025.1 of Squalus acanthias. Classification (NCBI taxonomy): domain Eukaryota; kingdom Metazoa; phylum Chordata; class Chondrichthyes; order Squaliformes; family Squalidae; genus Squalus; species Squalus acanthias. The sequence goes on from CM059435.1 coordinate 87,561,093, forward strand.
AGTTTCACATACGTGCTGTGAAATCTGTGAATCTTACACCCCCCCAAAATAACAGCTAAACCTCAATTAAATTTAAAAAAAAAACCATCACATTAATAAAATAAGTATAGTTAAATAAATTAACCATTTTAAATAAAAAATTAAATTTTTGAAAATTTTTTAAATCTTTTAAAAAGTTATAAAAATAAACTTACCTGTCTTTAAAGTCTCTAAAAAAGATATACCTGTTAAAAAAAATTCAAAATAATACTTAATTCACTACTTACCTTGTTAAAAGTGGGTCTTACTCCTCCTTTTTCCATTTCTAAAATCTTCCGTCCTTACCTGCGCGTCCAAAGCACGAAGTGCACAGCGTGCGCGCAGCCTGTAGCGCGCACGCGATGCACCGAGGAACCGCCCCCTTTTCAAAAGACCAAGTGCCGGTTTTCAGCGCATGCGCAGGGCATGCAGAAAACCGGCAATTGGAGAGAGAATACGCGAGAGTACGCAGTGCGTACTCTCACGCAGCGGGATGAATTTTTGGCCCAAAATTTGAATGCAGGGGCGCATTAATGCCAGGTGACATTGGATGTTTATGTAACATAGTGCTCTTCCAATAGTGCTGTCATAGAGTGGTACCGCATTAGATCAGGAGTCTCATGGTAACCCTACACAATCAAAGTTACCTCAGCCTCCACCCAGATGAGTCACAGAACAAGGGGTAGCTACAGTACAGAACAGGAGGTCAAACCTGCTGGATGCTACTCTTTTTTTCTGTGATTACCCTTGGCTATGCTTGGCCTAATAACGAGGCCTCTTCCTGCCTAGAATATTGGCCACACTTTGCCTCAGTGTAGGGGTGAATCCTAATGGGGGAGGAGAGAGTGAAAATGTAAACAATCTAAAGCCCGACCCCAACTCGCCACTTCCAGTTATAACGGAGGCGGGACAAGGGCGGGCAACCAACCCGCTCGCAGGAGGCGGGTTGGTTATTTAAATATTATAATGAAGCTGCATGCCTCAGAATTAACCACAATTTTAAATTTAACCCTGGCCTTCTGGGTTTTTTGGGCCTTGGGGAGCCTGGCAGTTAAAGGGAGGCAAGGACTGCTGGATCCAGAAGGTAAGTGCCTTTCCACCTACCTGCTGAATTCAGTTTACCTGCTTCACCCACCCCCCGCGATCAGACACACCCCCAAACTTTCCGATCTCCCCCTGACCCTTCCGATCTCTCCCCCCAACTCTTCCGATCTCCTCCCCCCACCCCCCAAGGCCTCCGATCGCCTCCACCACCGACCCTTCCGATCTCCCCCGCGATCCCCATTCTCCCCCCTTCCCCCCACCCGAGGCCTCTGATCCCTCACTCCCTCCTCTCCTCTCCCGGCTATGGCCTGGTGCCGAATGACTACCCACCTGACAGACAGACAGCCTCTCAATCTGGCTGGCTGTGGCCGAGAAATGAATACAGAAAATGTTCATCAGTTCCTGCTGTTAGTTTGGGCAGGACCTGAGGGATCCCGTTCTTCTGAGTTTCCCGACCTGAAACAGCACCCCCGCTCAGTCCCCGCCTACGAGCTAATATCAGGGCCTATATGTCTGCAACTGTTTTTATACCCTCAAATATGTGACCTCAAAGGGGGCCAAACAACAACAACAACTTGTATTTATATAGCACCTTTAACGTAGTAAAACATACCAAGGCACTTCACAGGAGAGTTATCAAACAAAATTTGACACCAAGCCACATAAGGAGCTATTACAGCAGGTGACCAAAAGCTTGGTCAAAGAGGTAGGTTTTAAGGAGCACCTTAAAGGAGGAGAGAGAGATAAAGAGGTTTAGGGGGGGAAATTCCAGAGCTTAGGGCCTTGGCAGCTGAAGACACGGCCTCCAATGATGGAGCGATTAAAATCAGAGCGCAGATATCTCGGAGGGGTGTAGGGCTGGAGGAGGTTACAGAGATAGGGAGGGGTGAGGCCATGGATGGATTTGAAAACAAGGATCAGAATTTTAAAATTGAGGTGTTGCTTAACCGGGAACCAATGTAGGTCAGCGAGCACTGGGGTGATGGGTGAACGGGACTTGGTGCGAGTTAGGACAGAGGCAGTAGAGTTTTGGATGACCTCAAGTTTACGGAGGGTGGAAGATGCGAGGCAGGCGAGGAGTGCGTTGGATTAGTCAAGTCTAGAGGTAACAAAGGCATGGATGAGGTTTTCAGCAGCAGATGAGCTGAGGCAAGGGCGGAGTCGGGTGATGTTATGGAGATGGAAATAGGCGGTCTTAGTGATGGCGCAGATATGTGGTCGGAAGCTCATCTCAGGGTCAAATACGGCACCAAGGCTGCGAACAGTCTGGTGCAGCCTCAGACAATTGCCAGGGAGAGGGATGGAGTCGGTGGCTAGGGAATGGAGTTTGTGGCGGGGACTGAAGACAATGGCTTCGGTCTTCCCAATATTTAGTTGGAGAAAATTTCTGCTCATCCAGTTAGACAATTTAGAGACAGTGAAGGGGTCAAGAGAGGCGGGTGTTGAGTATCATCAGCATACATGTGGAAGCAAAGCTGCTCAGCTCTTCTTGCTTTGCAGGGCCACCATGCTAATTTTACAGTTTATGTGGGATAGTCACTTGGTTCCCCCAGTTGTTAATGTAGATATTAATGACTGTGGTTTTTAAAACATTCCCACTTCTCTTTGAGTCAATGGCCATGCCTGAAGGGGTTCCCCTAGTGTGATGCTGATAGCCCAAGGATGCATCTATTGTGACACAGCAAGTTTTCATTGTGCATACAATGGCCTAGAAATTTGCCTCTCCGGCTTGCCATGGGGGTAAGGATCGCGCGCGCTCTTACCCACCGTGCCTGCCGTTGTGTTTTGGGCCCACAGGAACTTCGGGTCCCGGGCCTCTCCCAAGAGCCGGCGCGCAGTGCTTGCATGTCCCAGGGGCGCAGTTAGTGCGATGCGTCCCCTGGGATCACGTGGGCCATGGAGAGCCAATGGCAGCAGACCATCTTTCATTCATAGATTTGACAGAGACCTGTCAAATCTGTGAATTGAAATCGGCCCCAAAAGAACAGCTAAACTTCAAATAAATTGTTTTTAAAAACCATCACATTTATAAAATAACTATAGTTAAATAAATTAACCACTTTCAACAAAAATTTAAATTTTTGAAAAAATTAAAATACTTTTTAAAAGTTATAAAAATAAACTTACCTCTCTTTAAAGTATCTAAAAAAGATAAACCTGTTGAAAAATTTTTTAAATTATACTTAATTAACTACTTACCTTGTTCAAAAGGGGTCTTACGCCTCCTTTTTACTACCGTAGAATCTTCAATACTTACCCTCGCGTTGAAACCTGAAAAAAAATCTAAGTGTGCTGCGTGTGCGCAGCCTCTAGCGCGCACGCGGTTCACCTAGGAACCGCCCCCTTCACCATACCGGAAGTTCCGGTTTCCCGCGCATGCGCAGTGCATGCAGAAAACCGGCACTTCGGGAATGAATACGGGTGAGTACGGACTGTGTACTCACCCGGGAACAGCCAAATTTTTGGGCCAATATCACAAAATAGATTGAAAAGTCACAACTATTGCTGTTTATATGGTAGAAATGTGTTCTTATTGTCAAGACCCAATACAGTTTTAGTGTGTTCCTGTCACTCATTACTATATCTACTGTTTGAACCTAGACTCAGTGTAGGAATTATTTATAACTTTCACACCTCCCACATGAGGTGTTAGAGTGAGGTTTATAGACTTGAATCCACCTTAACAGAAAACACACACAGTTACACTGGGGGAGAAATTCGGTTGGTTACCGCCTCCCCCCACTAAGGGGTTAGCGACTGGGTACAGCGAATGCAGCGACGCCCGCGAAATTCATTTCCGGTTTAGCGCTGCCACTACCTCTAACCATCTGGGCCTCGAGCGCCTCGCAGATCGTGTTGTCATCAAGTGCGCAGCGCCCCGTTACCGCCCCGGATGTGAAATTGGCTTCCGCCCCCTGCTTTATCGCCGGCCGTGAACAACAGCAGGAAGATGAGTCATTGTCAACTCGGCTGGCCGCTTGAGGAGTGCTATTTAAACGGAAGGGTTTTCAGATAGGCCAACCTTTAATATTTCCACCAGTCTGGTTCCTGCTGAAAGTTTTTGGTCGCTTCATTGCTACAAAATGTCCAAACCCTCCACTTTGTAGAGTGTTTGGGGCTGTAATGGCAGTCGCACAGGTCGCCTTGCAACGCAGACCTGCCAACAAGTGGGTTATGAAGCATCACTGGAACATTCCCTTTAAGCGAGGGAAGCAGCCTCTGATGCCGTTAGTGATGCGCTCCAAATTGTTCAGCGCTCTGCCACTACTGCCCCGCTCCTGGACTTTAGCGCCCTAATAGAAGTGGTTATCGCTTGATTTAGCGCTCCACTTCCCTCTTGGAGCGCTATAGCTGAATTTCCCATCAGGAGAGAATCATTAGCGCCTGGCGCTACTTTTCCTACTTTTCAAAAGTTAGCACCCCAACCGGGGCGATACCCAATTCACAGAGATCCTTTATATAAGCACTAACACACGGATTAAATAAGAACCCAACGTAACCTGTCCTGGAGTCTTCAAGTGCCAGGTGGCCAAACCGATGATCACTTGAAGTCTGTTGAATCTTTAGACGTCTTCCCTTCGTTAGACTAGGACATGTTTGTCCTGGCCAACTGCAGTAAAAAACCTAGGTATTGTGTTAGTTCTTATATTCTTTGCGTTCCTCTCATGGCTCTTACATGCACATCTCAATGATTGGTTCCTTCAAGCATTGGAAGGGTTGGTGGTGGAGCTTCGACAAAGATCGTGGGGCGTAAGCGGGGTTCGGCAAGGATCACGGGGCATAAGGGTAGTCAGCAAAGTTCACGGGGAATGAAGAATTGCTAGTTCTGCATGCTGAGCCTGTTACTCAGACGCTCTCTGCCTCCTTGTGAGGCCCTTTACTAAGGAGACATCATTTTCTCTCCTGAGGAGATTGGGACCTGATCAGATAAGGGCCAGAGTCTCTACTTCCTAAGGCCTCCAGGATTTCCCCTGGGGACGTTCAGGTTTCTCTCTCCATGGGCCAGAGTCCTCGCTACCTCGCTAGGAAATCTAACAGATCAATCATACAAATAAATAATACTTATCAGTCGGGAACAGTTTAATTTCTAGGAGGAAGAAGGAGGGAAACACAAGACACAACTTATTGACAACTCTCTGCAGAAATGTTAAAATGAGCCTGTCCAAAAGCACTGTGTCCAGTGGCCTCAGAATCTATACCCAGGAGCAGACTAAGGACATGAGCCAGGGAACGCCATTCCACGGATTTAGTATGGACGCATTTGCAGGCTCACTGCAGGCTACGAGCAATATGTAGACGCTACTAGTATGTTTATGATGATTTTTTTCATTGTATTGAATACAATAACCTTCAATGTCATCATAAAAAGGCTTGTATTGCTTAAATGTTACTGACAAAAACAGTTGAATGAAGTTTCTTTATTCTTAGTCAAGCAGATACAAGAATATTTAGTATTCAGTGTTGCTTGCCTCCCAACAGTGACTTCTACGCACTTCCATCTTTCTCTTGGAGATTACATTCTCCACACTAAATTAATGGAGCCAGCTAAGCAAATCTATATTTTAATAGAAATACTCACATGGATCACTGAAGCGATCCATTTACACAGGCATTGGACAGAATTCATCAAAACCAATTCAAAGCTCCACAAAAGTGTCAAATAGAATTAATTATCAACAGCTCATCACTGACAGCAAGGCTGGGAAAGTTATCATAAACTCAGTAATAAAGAGGAATTTTCTCAACTGAGTGGAGCAAAAAGCAGGAAAGCATTCCATTCAGATATTCTTTCCACATCATTGTGTGAGGCAGTACAGGACCTAGATTTTCACTGAAGTGCTATCTATTGTTTGAATCTAAACACAGCTCATGCCAACTCGTTCTATAGCTCTGCTGCTGAGGGTCACCTCACTAAATATCTACAAGTATGAACACAGAATCAAAAAAACTGCTTCTTGCATAATGTGTTCTCACTTGAGTATTGAAGTGAAAGTTTGAATCCAAGGTTATAAGATTTTTAAATTAGTACCTGACTCTCCCTTTAATTCTTTGCTATATAATTGTCTTTTTATGCACTATCAAAACTGTAGATTCACTTCTTTGGGTGGTATTTTTAATAAATTGGTTAAGACATTTGCACAAAATTCTGGTGTTTTCTATGTTAACAGATTCATTAACAGAGAAAAATGCAGAAATTCACTGATTCAGACCTCCAAGTCCTCCTTGAAGAACTCAAAGGCAAGAGGCACAGACTCCTGGTGTGGGTGGCATCCAAATCCCCAAAGATGTAATTAATGCTTTCTGGATGGAGCGGAAAGCAGTTGATTTACAGAGCACAAGGGAACCAGAGGAGTGGAAAGCGGCTATGGACGTGCTCCTTCCCAGCGGAGGCTGAAGAGAAGGATGCCTATGGCTTCAGAGTTGTAGGGCCCAGAACCTATGGGTACTCATCTGAGAAGAAGGATGTTTGAGGAACATCATACCTACATGCGGCAACTGGCAAGTTGTGACACTCAAGTCTATAGCTGTCCTTTACGTAAACATCACGGAAGCTTTGTCTTCCTTGCAGGTACCAAGGGAGCTAGTGGCAGCTTCATTGCAATCTGCAGCAGATCCCCAGCTCAGAAGCTGCCAGAGTCCAGCCGCTGCCTCCACCTCCATGGAAGCACAGACTGCAGCTCTGGAGGCACCAGGGGTCAGATTGGATCACAGCATGAACCTTAGGACTTTCAGGATCTGATAGATGCCATTAGACCAGCCTTCTCGCAGATCCAGATCTAGGAATGGTGACACTGAGAGGCATGAGATTACCAGGAAGATCATAGAGCATACCATTGGCATTTTGAAGAAAAGATACAGATGCCTTGATCGCTCTGGGGGCTCCCTATAATATGGCTCAGACAAAATGGGCCACATCATTGTAGTTTACTGCATTCTGCACAGCCTGGCAATGTAAAAAGGATTGAAGTTGTAGGAGACACAGCAACAAGAAGAGGCATCATCAGATGAAGAAGAATTGGATGAAGGCGAGGGAGAATCATGAGATAGAGGGTCAGCAGAACACAATGCCACTAGACATTGGGCCATTCATGGTCAGCATTCAAAATACTGTCAGCCTGTCAAGCGGGAGGTATCTCTAGGTGCCTGGCTGATCTGGTAATGTCATTAAACTTTTTCTAGTACTTCAGCCAGGTCCACTAAATGGTGCAGTGGGCATTCAGATTGGATGGCATCTCCTCCCAGGTACCCTGAGTTGCAAGTCTTGGGACCCACTGTCCATCCCTCCTGTTAGAATATTTTAAAGTGGTTTAAAAGGTCAAGTATCCCACCGGGTTTGCGTTAACATTTTAGCCAGAGAGCAATGTGGAGGAAGGGGGTGGGGATTGAATCTTGTTCTTGGTGCTTGTGAACAAAGGAAGCTTAGAGACAGAGAATGCTGAAGTCCTCTTTAGCTGTAACTCCCAGTTCAGGAGAGACCCTTACATAGAAAAGAAAGCTGGATGCTGTGAGACCCACATACCAAATATGGGAAACTTCTCTCGCTTGCGGCATTTGCCAGCAGTAAATAACTAGTACTTTGATAACATAGTCTTATGTATTCCTGAGAGGTACAGACTGTGCCGCCAGCCAAGATAAAGAGAATGAGGCTACCAGTCAGCGAGAATGAAGGGATCCTTTATGACTAGAAGATAAGAACAGGAGATGAGTGTGTGCAGCCTAAAGTAGCAGAATAGTATAAAGATGAAGCATTCTCCCTTTGAAAGTTAGAATTCTCGGGATAGTTGGAAGTCTACAGCCGTGCAGGCAGCCTAGAGAGTCGGGTCTGATCAATCCGGGGTCCAGGAGCCTGGTTATATTACTTGCTTGTATTTCTTGCTTGTTAGTTAATTTAATCTGAAGACAGTTGTATTATAACTGTTAAGCGATCTCCTTTCTCCTCTGGTTCACAACAACACTATTCGAGTAAGCACAAGATTTCGTAGTGGAATATATGGAACAGACTTTATTGATATACAGTAAAGGTGATCAGTCTTAACTGTATACAGAGAGTGACTTTACTGGTTTCCATATCTTTCGAGTACACTCTAACAAACTGTTGAAAACCATGATCCTTTATACACCATATTTTGACTATATTAAAGGAAAATGTCAAAATGATGTATCTATTTCCCAAATCCTCTGAAAACAGACTATCTATGTAAACAGTTTGCAATTGTTTACCTCAGAACAATTTCCCCGACACGACGTCCTTTACCTAATGTTATCTTTAGCAAAAGGACTCCCTACCCCTGTTTTATTACCCTAAAACTAAACCACTCATGGGTGACATCATTACTAACACTCATTCCCTTACACAAGCACTTTACATTTCAGAAAACAAGCAATGCCTTCTCATCATGATACTTCAAAGTCATCCTATTTATATCAGAAAACATGACAATTCATTCCTTTTACAACACTTCAATGTCATCCTGTTTATATCTTGGAAAACCTGTTACTTTAAGATACAAAGAAGTTCGACTGTTAACCCTTAACCCCCCAAGATATCCAACATACATCTCTCCAGGATGTCTAACAAATCCATCACTTTTTATTTCTTCTTCTAATTCATGCTCATATAATGAGGTAGACTTTTTATACAGTATAATTCTAGTCCATAGGTGCTGAACTATGTTTTAACCTGTCATCCACCATTCATGATTTCCAAAGGTAGATGTCCCTTTTTCAACGTTAGCATTACATCATATCATATACACTGTCAGTTATTTAAATGTTAGGGTTTTAAACTACAAAAGTCTTGTCTACGTTTAGCTTGGTTAATATTACACATCATGATACACACAAAGAATATCACAATACATTGTACAGAACATTACAGTTTACCATATGATCAAGTAATCATGGACTTAAAAGATTCTCCAGCTCTCCTTTAACCATTATGCATCTTATGGATATTCTCGCTAAGTATCATTTCGCACTAGCTTTCAGTTATTCCAGTTTCATTGTGATCTCCACCCTGAATTTTAGAAATCCAAATTCTATGGCCGGAATTTTGCGGGGGGTCAGCGGGCGCGATCGATGGTGGGTCGGGTGGGAAAGTGTTTTTTTTTTCACAGCAGGTCGGGACCCCGCTGTCAACCCGCCACCATGCACCTTTTCCAAGTCGGGTCTGTCAGCGTTGAGCAGACCCGACACGCAGCGGCGGGGGATCCAATTAAGCTCATTATGACATTGTTTAGACATCATTAAGAAGGTCCTCGCTGCTCGGGGATCGTGTCTGTTAAGCTGAGGTGGGAGATGAATGGCCATTGAATCAACTGATTACTTGACAGCTTGAAATGTGCTATAAAAGCTCCCACCTCACAGCTGTTCACTTTCCAAGCTCAGAAGCTGTTTCTTACTGCATTTGGAAACAGATTGAGCTTTATGCAGGTTGTTTGGCGCAAACTCTCTATCCAGTGTCACCTCATTGGAACAACCTGTCTCACCATTGACAGAATGCTTCTGTTATCATAACTTCCACCCATGAGAAGGGAAGAGGACCTTCCTGTGTGCTGTGACTCCCTCCATAAGCATGTGGAGGGAGTCATGGGAGAGCCTGGGTGCAGCCCTGTGCCTCTGTGCAGTCATAGTCAGTGTTTGCAGCACTCCAATGCTGTAGAACACTGACAGCACAAATGTCAAAATAAATTTGGCCATGGTCCCTTTAAGGAAACCTGCTGATGATGCGTCATCAAATGATGTCACCAGACCCGCTTCCTCTAATTGGCTGGGAAACGCGCTGGGCGGGTTTAACAAGCCCCATCAAGGGAAATTCATTTCACAGAGCGGGCTGGAGCCAGCAGCGGGGTCGGGACCTGCCACCGACCACTTCCACCATGGACTCGCCGAGGTGAGCAAAATCCCAGCCTTTGTCCCGCTCTTAATTTAAATTCCTCTGATAGGTACCAGTGTGTTTAACTCTATATTGTTTCATTAAAAAGTCAGTTTCGCTATGGAGTATATCAATGCCTTGAATAAAAGTTGTCTCACTCCCTGAGCCACTTTAACCATTTCATGTCGTGCTGTTGTCAAGTAACTGAGCATGTCTGAGACCCGTTCTTCAGTGCATCTTCACCATGCATTTCCGCATGCTAGTTGCCTCATGCGCAACATATCACATTTGCACACACACCGATATCCCAGTATCATACCACACTTGACATCAGATACAAGCCATTCCTGGACTTATAAGTTATCTTATCAAAATTTCAGAGGTCTTTTCTCATCACCCCCATGCATGGTATAAATGTCTAGGGTAGTGGCCAGGCTATCAATACATTTTCTCATTGTTCAGTATAGGCAAAGACACAAACATCTCCAAGAGAAACCTATCAATCAATGATTCTCACCTACACTTCCCTGACTTTACCAGTGTGCTTATGTTACTCAGGGATGCACTCACACATCTTTTCCTATGACGTCACCAGACCCGCTTCCTCTAATTGGCTGGGAAACGCGCTGGGCGGGTTTAACAAGCCCCATCAAGGGAAATTCATTTCACAGAGCGGGTTCCTGTTCGAGTTCCTGAAATTCACCCATAATCACCTAGGAAAATTATTTTTGAAAAATTCCCATTATATTACCATTTCATCTCTTTCAGGAGCCCTGGAGAAACTCTACCATCCAATACAATATGATCATTACCATTTAACAAACTTCCCAAATCAATCCAAGTTATAAACACACTATTTTTCATTCTAATTAAACTCTTATTGGACCTTTTATTCCCCCAAAATATGCCAGAGAGCAATTCAGTCTGCAAGATGAGGGATGTTAGTTACCTTTAACACAACAGTTTGTCTCCCCCAAAAACATCTTTCTTAACACACAGTTTGAACAGAACCACGTGGACTGGACCTTTCCAAAAATAAAATTTGATTATCCCATTAAATTTCAGAGAAATTTCCCTTCCCGAGTGCTTGAGCAGCAACTCATATCAATTTATCTAATCAATTTTAATTTCACAATCAAATTATGTCCAGGCTTTGTGATTTAACAAAGAAAAACAAAAGTAACAATTGCATTTGAATGTAAGTCCTTTATCTTCCCCTTCGAGCAATGTGTCTTGGAAAAGCATCAATTGCTATTTGCGGAAGAGAGTTCCAAACTTCTATCACTTTTTGTGTGTAGAAGTGTTTGCTAATTTCTCTCCTGAAGGGTCTGGCTCTAATATTTAGACTATGTCTCCTAGTCCTAGATTCCCCAACCAGCAGAAATAGTTTCTCTCTATCTACCCTATCAGTTCCCCTTAATATCTTAAAAGCTTTGATCAAATCAACCCTTAATCTTTTAAATTCCAGGGAATACAACCCCAGTTTGTGTAATCTCTCCTCATAATTTAACCCTTGGCATCCAGGTATCATTCTAGTAAATCTACGCTGCACTCCCTCCAAGGCCAATGTATCTTTCCTAAGGTGTGGTGCCCAGAACTGGACACAGTACTCCAGGTGTTGTCTAACCAGGGCTTTGTATAGCTGCAGCATGACTTCTAGAGGGGTCCTTAAACAACAACAGGGGATCTGACATAGCGCTGGAGACACAACAGACCATACACATTGTTAAAAGAAAATACAGGAGCTGGAGGAACTTTTAAAGCAAAAGAAAGGCATGATGGATGGCATAAACACCAACCTCATTTATCCACATGATAGCGAGAGCAGTAATTCTCCGTGGGAAAAGGTAAACTCTAGAAAACTAGCGGAGGCTGTTAGCCAGTATGAGCACGACCGAGACAGGGAGTGGGAGGACCAGGGTTCAGAGCCAGGACCTCCTGACATACACCAACCTCCCCAAGCGCTGATGAGATCTATACGAGTAGTAAAAAAGGACATGGCAGGCATTGATGTGGGCTTCTCTAACATTCCCTGGGCGTCCCTGTGTGAAAATGTGTGTGAATATGTGGAAGTTTGCTGACCTACAAATGTTTAACAGAGTTAAAAGCAGTTTAACCCTCTGTAGTGTATGTATACACATGTGTATTATTTTTGAAATACTTTGAGTCATGTTTTTGGTTTTGAACTGATTTAAACCGTGTGAATATCCTTGGGCTCTGACCTGGGAATATCATGCAAAATTTGGCACTTTGAGCTCATAACCCATTACAGTGACCAATATTTTTTAAGGTGTATGGAAGTGTGAATGTGGTTGTTGAGTATGTTCATTTTAATTTAAGATTGTGCACCAGAATTGAGGAAAACTTTTGTGATTTCCATTTTAAGTTAAAGATGCTGGTGTCGATTCATTTTGATTAAAAATTTACTTGTGCAACTGTGAAAAGAAGAGGGAATTTTTTTTTTTTAAGAAGATAAAATTCAGCCTTGAAGAATTGCAAGTTACAGTTGCTATGGTGTCTGGTAGTAGATCAATTTGAACTTCTTCAAGCACTTTGTTTTAATTGGATTACAGCTAAAAATTGCTATTACTTTATGCAGTTTAAATTAAAGATGTGTGCTCTTGTTTTAAATCAATTTGAACGTTTACAAAATACTGTTTTCTTAATTTAGTTACTGCAAGTCTGAGACCTTACTCCTCCGCCAGCCCTTAAGGTTTTGACAAGTAAGAAGTGATCAGGAATTGTAAATTGGGTTGAGAGGAAAATCCCTAAATGAATCTATGATGGAATAAAGAAGGAGAAAGGGAAATATTCTGTCCCTTTTCTACAGTCACAAGCTGCAGGAGTTTTTTTGTTTTCAGCGTACTGTCCCTTTAAAAGTCTGTGTGAATGTTTTGGAGCCCACAAGCTGTGGGAAGATCCACTGTTATCCCTTTTGTGTTGGAATGTTACAAAGATTCTGTTTAGCTGTGAAGACTCATTTTTTCTTCAGTTATATTCAATATTTTTACAGTGATTTGGAAAGGCACCTGAAGGAAGAAAAGAATGATAATGTAATTTATTGGGTTTTTGTAAGCATGTGCTATTTTGATAATTTTATCTGTTCTGTATTGTGTTTAATTAATAAAATGTTGGTCTGAATTAAATTGGAATTATTGAGATTAACTAACCTATTAACTTTTGAAAACCTGGCTTTCATTGAGGCCACAGTGAAATTCTGGTTATTGTAATTATGTGGAGGTCTCTAATTCCAGACATGAGACTGTCACATATAAAAATTGGCAGTTTTGAATTTCTTAAATGTTTAATGATTTGAAGTGGAAAATTTTGGGACATTTAAGGTGATTCTGCTTGTTTAATCATTTTCGTTTTATTGGGAAAATCTTGGGGTTTGAAACCTCTTAATATTAATGCTTCAATAACAATTGGAGTTTAATATAAAATGCTGTCTTCCCTGATAATGTTTTTTAAAGTTAATAGTGATGCTACTAATAATTTCTGCTGTTTTAATGGATTTTCAATCCCCAAGGATGGAAAAAAAATGTTTGGTGGGATCTTTGTGCAAATTTTACAGGTACACAGACTTAGAAAAAAAATAAAATGGAGTTTGTCTTTTTTTCCTTCTGTCAAAGTTAAAAATTTTTTATGGGAAGCAATGCAATTGTGTGCGCTTGACAATATCTTCTTATAAACATGCAAAGAAGTTAACCCTTTCTGCTGACAACTGGTTTTAATTCACCACACAACATTTGTATTCCTGAATGTAAACATATATTGGGTGTTACAGTATTAAATTTTAAGTTTCTTAATTTGAGTAGATATTTCCCCACCGTGACAGAAGGAAATCATGAATTGAAAAACTAACCCCTTGGGCTCTCAAGAAGAGCCACAATTAATTTTCTGTTTTATTTTCTTTTAAACAGGGGACCATGGTTTTCGGGGCCGCATGACTATTGCTAGTACAGGATTAGCAAGAGTAGTTCTTTGACATAAAAATGACTTCACAGAGTTAGGAAATGACCTTTGCTCGAAAAGTGTTGGTGCAGGGAGCGATCCAGTCGTGTTAAGAATTTAAGACTTTATCAGAAGACATCAAGGCCGGAATTTTACCGGCACTGAGAGGATGGGATCGGAGGCGGGTCAGCTGTGAAAATAGAAATGATTGACAGCAGTTCGGGACCCCGCTGTCAACCCACCTCCACACGAGTCTCCCAGGTGTTGGGTCTGTCAGCGCTGAACAGACCTGACACCAAGCAGCGGGGGAGGCATTTGACATCATTAAATGCATTGTTAACAGCCAATTAAGTATTATTTTCTGCCTACCTTTCAATTTTACGTGTTCCCCCACAGGTTACACGCTGCTCGGGAAACATGTCAGATCAGCATGTCGTGAGTGGATTCAGCATTGAATTATCTCATGACCTGACAGCTGCCAAAGTTGTATAAAAAAATCCCATGTTACAGCTGTTCACTTTCAAAGCTCAGAAACTGTTGGTTACTGCATTTGGAAGACATATTGGGGAAGAAATTCGGTTACGCCCCTGTTTGGGGGTGTTAACCAAATTAGCACCAGCCATTTAGCGCCCAGCGTGGGAGTACTGCCCTGGACGCTAAATTGGGCTTACCGCTCCGGCGAGGAAGCGGAGCACTATCTCGGATGCTCCACTTCCTTTCGGGGCAGTGTCTGGGGCGTAAAGCGCGGTGGCGCCGCAGCACTACGCGGCTGCTCCGTGTAGCGCTAACGCGCTTCATCGCCCCTCCCCTTCTGTTAAAGGGGAGGGACGCTGCACACTCTGCAGGCCATTTGACAGCCCCCACTAGCCCACCAGGGTGGCGGTGCCGGGCTGTGCGATGGCAGCCATGGCCCATGCCAAGGGCCAACATGAGGGGTCAACCTGGAGGTCGACCAAAACAATGAAATGGCGGTGCGGAGCGCAGCTGGGCTTCCCGTTTAATCACCGCCTCGCGAGCGGAGGTCAGCCTGGTTCGCGACCCACGAGGCTGTCGCTGACATCATCCGTGGTAGCTTCGCGGGGCGCAGCCGAATTTCTGACCGCGGGGTGGTAACGGGCTGCAGCAGGGTGCTAAGGGGTTGCATCGCTCGGCGATGACATCATCACCAGCGGTGCAGCACCACGGGACGCTACCGGCTACGCTAACGGGGGCGCTAACGAGAGGCGCAAATCAACCCAATTTTTCCCCCATTGAGCTTTCTGCAGCTTGAAAGTGTTTGCAGCCAACTCTCTATCCAGTGCCATCTCATTGGAACAACCACTCTCACCATTGACAGATCGCTTCTGTCATCTCAACCTCACCTGCCATCTATTCCATCAGCATCGGTGCCCTGGAAAATATTTCACCTTGGTCCTCAGAATCCCACCATGATCTGCCCCAACACCAACATCACCGGGCACACCTGCAGCATCAACACCAACCTTCTCCGCAATCAACTGATGCTGCACAGGACACAGGGCATCATCACCCGTGCACATTGCTGCCCGGGACGCCTGGAATGGCCTCACCATGGCCAGATTTACTTCACTTGATGCTGTACACCCTGGCTGCCACCTGATGTACCAGGTTGGTACCAGCCCACACTAACACCATTAAGCATCCCTGCAATGCCCAAGCCATTTCTTACACACTCATCACCATTGCCGGGGGGGTGGGTACCCTTATGTCTCACCATTCACTGCAACTCACTAAGCCACTTCCAAAGGTGCAGAGAAATCTGTCCAAGAACGCAAAGTGTTGAAAATAAAGATTTCAATGTTTGACAGCATATTACCAGAAACTTCATATGAACATTGGCTAAAACACCCAAGTGCCTACCCTTGTGTGTTGTTAGTTGGTATGCTTGCACGAGGATGAGGATGAGTGTGAGGGGTGGCTAGTGAGATGGGGAAGTGATAATGTAGATAGAGAGGGATGGGTGGAGGTGCAAGGTAAGTTGGTGTGAGTAAGGATGTGCAGGAGTAGGGTAGAGAAGGCAGAGTGATGGGGATGTGATGAGTGACACAGCAGGATGAGGTTGAGTGTGGCTTGGCAGTAACGTTTTGTGATCTACTGAGGTCATTGAAAGGCTTGCGCCACTGCAGCCTGGTCCTCCTGACGACATCCCTGCTTGTGCCCTCCTGTGCAATGTGCAACCAGGCTGTGTTGATCTCCTGGGGAGGTCTCTTCCACCCATTGGAAGGGAAGAGAACCTCCCTGTCTGCTGTGACTCCCTCCATAAGCATATGGAGGGAGTCATGGGAGAGCCTGGGTGCAGCCGTGCATCTTTGTGCAGTGCTTGTCAGTGTTTGCAGCACCTCAATGCTGTAAAACACTAACAGCACAACTGTCAAAATAAATTTGGACACGGCCCCTTTCAGGAAACCGGCTGATGACGCGTCATCAAATGACATCATCAGACCTGCTTCCTATTGATTGGCCGGGAACCTCGCTGGGCGGGCTTAATAAGCCCTATCAACATAAAATCATTTCAACAGAGCGGGATGGAGCAGGCAGTGGGCTGGGACGGCGCTACTGACCCCGGCACACTGGACCCGCCTCGGTAGGCGAAATTGCGGCCCAAATGTCACAGCATGATGACAATTTGGACTAACACTTTGTCTTTTGAGACAATGTGCTAGGGGTGGGGGATATATGGGAGTTACCTACAAAATAAATTGCAATCACTTCTGTCTCTAATGTAATACCACTAAGCCTGGGCATCATTTAATTCTCAAGTTGGAATTGATAAGATACACTGATATGATTTGTAGTTTCTAGCACTTGAGAAGGGAAAAGTTACCTGAAGTTTAAAGGGATAATCACATTTTCATTAAAAGAAAAGAGAGGAGGGAAGTCTTGGTGGTACATGCCCAATGCTGTGTGTCAAGGAAGAAAATTTTGGGGGAAATAAAATTGGACATTGACAAATCCTGTCAGTCCAACAATACTGCTCTTTGGATTTGGGATAATTTTGAAATGATAAAATCAACTCAGGCACAATATTTTGGGAAATAAAAGGTCCAAGAAGAGCTTCAGTTAATTAAAATAAACAAACAAAATGTGTTAATAACTTGGACCAGGAACATATAATCTATGTTTTCTATCGATAATATTATATTGGAAAGTAAAGTTCCTCCAGGGCTTATGAATGAGTTGAAATGGTAATGATTGTGTAAAATTGAATGAGTGGAAGTCATTGCGGACATAAGATAGAAACAGGAAAGTTACACCATCAAATGTTTTTTTTTCTAAAATAATTTTCTTAGGTGAATTGAAATCAATACAAAGAGGTTCAAGAAAAGATGTGTGAGTGCATCCATGAGTAACATAAATCAGCTGGATACAATTCACCAAATGATATCAATCTGGTATTAATGTAATATGTCCGGCATATCCCTCACTCTACCATTACCATCAAGCCAGGGGACCAACCCTGGTTCAATAAGGAGTGTAGAAGAGCATGCCAGCAGCAGCACCAGGCGTACCTAAAACTGAGGTGCCAACTTGGGGAAGCTGCAACACAGGGCTACATGCATGCTAAAAAGCGGAAGCAGCATGCTATAGACAGGGCTAAGTGATCCCACAATCAACGGATCAGATCAAAGCTCTGCAGTCCTGCCACATCCAGTCGTGAATGGTGGTGGACCATTACACAACTAACGGGAGAAGGAGGCTCCATGAATATCCCCATCCTCAATGATGGTGGAGCCCAGCACGTGTGTGCAAAAGACAGAGGCGGCGGACCTGGGTGGAGCAACAGCGGCGAGGCGGCGGCGGTAAAAGGCGGCAGCGACCAGGTAGGCTTTCACCAAGCCGAGAGCAGGAGAGAGGTAAAAAATAATCGAAGTGTGACGTCACCAGAAAGCAGGTAAGTGATTGGTTGGTGAGTATTTCTCTTTTTTTTTATACAAAACTTCAATTTTATTGTTTCTCGGGTATCTGTGGTGTAGCAGAGACTGCTGGCATAAATTAACTGAAGGGTAAATAATACATTTTTAATTAATTACATAGAATGGGAGAGCAGGTGATGTGTTACTGCTGCAATATGTGGGAGCTGGTGGACACCATTGATGTTCACGGTGAACACATTTGCAGTAAGTGTTGGCTGCTCGAGGAACTCCGGCTCCGTGTTGATGAGCTGGAGTCCGAGCTTCAAACACTGCGACACATCAGGGAGGGGGAGAGTTACCTGGACTCCGTGTTTCAGGAGGTAGTCACACCAATTAGAGTAACTAATTCAGAAGTAGCCCGTGGTCAGGGACAGGAAGGTGTGACTACGAGTGAGGCAGGTACAGGGATCCAGGAGGTAGTGTTGGAGGAGCCGCAGCCCTTGCTCTTGTCCAACAGGTTCGAGGCTCTTACTCCCTGTGTGGATAGGAGCGGGGACTGCAGGGAGGATGAGCAACCTGGCCACAGCACCGTGGTAAGGGGGGCCATTCAAGTGGGGGGAGTAAAAAGAAATGTTGTAGTGGTAGGGGATAGTATCATTAGGGGGATAGATAGGGTTCTTTGCAGCCAAGAGCGAGAGTCCCGAAGGCTGTGTTGCCTGCCCGGTGCCAGGGTTAAGGACATCTCCTCTGGGCTGGAGAGAAACTTGGAGTGGGAGGGGGAGGATCCAGTTGTCGTGGTCCATGTTGGTACCAATGACATAGATAGGACAAGGAAAGAGGTTCTGCTGAGGGAGTTTGAGCAGCTAGGGGCCAAATTAAAAAGCAGAACCTCGAGGGTAATAATCTCTGGATTACTACCTGAGCCACGAGCAAATTTGGCTAGGGTAAATAAAATCAGGGAGTTGAATGCGTGGCTCAAAGACTGGTGTGGGAAAAATGGGTTTTGCTTCTTGGGACACTGGCACCAGTACTGGGGCAGGAGAGAGCTGTTCCGTTGGGACGGACTTCACTTGGCCAGTGCTGGGACTAGTGTCCTGGCGAATCGAATAACTAGGGCTGTGGAGAGGGCTTTAAACTAATTAGTGGGGGGGAGGTTTCAAGAGAGCAAAAAATAAAAATGACAACAGAGAGGGTCATAGACATAGGTAGCAGTAGGGGAATCACAAATCAGAGCGTGGCAGGAAGGGACAGAGTGTGTGGAGTAAAAGGTAAAGTGGTAAAAAGTGAAAAAGCAGGAACTAAGTGCCACAAAGCATATTTGAAAGTTCTCTATCTGAATGCACGTAGCATTCGTAACAAAATAGATGAGTTAATGGCACAAATAACTACATATGGTTATGATATTGTGGCCATTACAGAAACATGGCTGCAGGGTGACAATGCCTGGGAATTAAACATACCAGGTTATTTAACGATCAGGAAGGACAGGCAGGAAGGAAGGGGAGGTGGGGTGGCTATGTTAATAAAGGAAGGAATCACTGTAATACAGAGTAATGATATTGGGTCAAAAAATCATGATAATGAAACAGTTTGGGTGGAGATAAGGAATAATAAGGGGAAAAAAACATTAGTGGGCGTAGTCTATAGGCCTCCGAACAGTTGCAACTCTATTGGACGGAGTATCAATCAGGAAATAGTTGAGGCATGTAATAAGGGAACATCTATAATTATGGGGGATTTTAACTATCATATTAATTGGACAAATCAAATGGGGCAGGGCTGCCTTGAGGATGAGTTCATTGAGTGTATTAGGGATGGGTTTCTTGAGCAGTATGTAACTGAACCGACCAGGGGGCAAGCAACCTTAGATCTGGTCCTGTGTAACGAGACAGGATTAATTAAAAATGTCCTAGTAAAGGATCCCCTTGGAATGAGTGACCATAACATGGTTGAATTCCATATTCAATTAAAGGGTGAGAAGGTTGGATCTCAAACAAGCGTGCTAAGCTTGAATAAAAGAGACTATGAAGGTATGCGAGCGGAATTGAGTAGAGTGGATTGGGAAAATAGATTAAAGGGTAAGACGACACATGATCAGTGGTGTACATTCAAGGAGTTATTTTACAATTTCCAAAAAAATATATTCCACTGAAAAGAAAAGGGTGTAAAAGAAAGGACAGTCATCCGTGGCTAAGTAAAGAAATTAAGGATAGTATTCGACTAAAAACAAGGGCATATAAGGTAGCGAAATCTAGTGGGAGGACAGAGGATTGGGAAAACTTTAAAAGGCAGCAAAAAATAACAAAAAGATTGATTAAGAAAGGGAAGATAGATTATGAAAGTAAATTAGCAAAAAATATAAAAACAGATAGTAAGAGTTTTTATAGTTATATAAAAAGAAAAAGGGTGGCTAAAGTAAATGTTGGTCCCTTAGAGGATGAGACCGGGAAATTAATGGTGGGAAATATGGAGATGGCAAAAACACTGAATGAATATTTTGTATCAGTCTTTACAGTAGAGGACACTAAGAATATCCCAACACTGGACAAACAGGGGGCTATAGGGGGAGAGGAGCTAAACACGATCAAAATCACTAAGGAAGTGGTACTCGGTAAAATAATGGGACTCAAGGCGGATAAATCACCTGGACCTGATGGCTTACATCCTAGAGTCTTGAAGGAAGTGGCGGTAGGGATTGTAGATGCATTGGTAATAATTTTTCAAAACTCCCTGGATTCCGCTAAGGTCCCGGCAGACTGGAAAACTGCTAATGTAACACCCTTATTTAAAAAGGGCAGTAGACAGAAGGCTGGTAACTATAGACCGGTTAGCCTAACATCTGTGGTAGGTAAAATTTTGGAGTCCATTATTAAGGAAACAGTAACAGGACATTTGGATAATCATAATTTAATAGGACAAAGTCAGCATGGTTTTACGAAGGGGAAGTCATGTTTGACAAATTTGCTGGAGTTCTTTGAGGAAGTAACATATAGAGTGGATAAAGGGGAACCAGTGGACGTAGTGTATTTAGACTTCCAAAAGGCATTTGACAAGGTGCCACACAAAAGATTATTGCTTAAGGTAAAAAATCACGGAATTGGGGGTAATATTCTGGCATGGATAGAGGATTGGCTATCTAACAGAAAGCAAAGAGTTGGGATAAATGGTTCATTCTCAGACTGGCAATCAGTAACTAGTGGTGTTCCACAGGGGTCAGTGCTGGGTCCCCAACTCTTCACAATCTATATTAACGATTTGGAGGAAGGGACCAAGTGTAACATATCAAAATTTGCAGATGATACAAAGATGGGAGGGAAAGTAGTGAATGAGGAGGACATAAAAAACCTGCAAGGGGACATAGACAGGCTAAGTAAGTGGGCAGAGATTTGGCAGATGGAATACAACACTGGAAAGTGTGAGGTGATGCACTTTGGCAGGAAAAATCCTAGAGCAATTTATTATCTTAATGGCAAGAAACTGGAGAGTACTGAAGTGCAAAGGGATCTGGGGGTCCTGGTGCACGAAACTCAAAAGGTTAGTATGCAGGTGCAGCAAGTGATTAAGAAGGCAAATGGAATGTTGGCTTTCATTGCTAGGGGGATAGAATATAAAAATAGGGAGGTATTGCTTCAGTTGTACAAGGTATTGGTGAGACCGCACCTGGAATACTGCATACAGTTTTGGTGTCCTTACTTAAGGAAAGACATCCTTGCTCTCGAGGCAGTGCAAAAAAGGTTCATTCGGTTAATCCCGGGGATGAGGGGGTGGTCATATGAGGAGAGGTTGGGTAGATTGGGACTCTACTCATTGGAGTTCAGAAGAATGAGAGGCGATCTTATTGAAACATATAAGATTGTGAAGGGGTTGGATCGGGTGGATGCGGGGAGGATGTTCCCGATGACGGGTGAGACGAGAACTAGGGGACATAGTCTTAGAATAAGGGGCTGCTCTTTCAAAACTGAGATGAGGAGGAACTACTTCACTCAGAGGGTGGTAGGTCCATGGAATATGCTGCCACAAAAAGCTGTAGAAGCTACAACATTAATTAAATTTAAAACAGAAATAGACAGTTTCCTAGAAGTAAAGGGCATTAAGGGTTACGGGGAGCGGGCAGGAATTTGGACATGAGTCTAGGTTCGGATCGGTCATGGCCCTGTGGGTAGTGGAGCGGGCCCAGGGACTGTGTAGCCTGATTCTGCTCCTATTTCGTGTGTGCAATTCTGTTAGATGCAGGAGATGGTTCTGTGATAGATAGTAGATTGGCGGTTAGGATCAGATCAGCCATGATCTTATTGAATGGCGGAGCAGGCTCGAGGGGCCGATTGGCCTACTCCTGCTCCTATTTCTTATGTTCTTATGTTTGCAACCATCTTCAGCCAGAAGTGCCGAGTGGATGATCCATATTGGCCTACTCCTGAGGTCCCCACCATCACAGAAGTCAGTCTTCAGCCAATTCGATTCACTCCACGTGATATCAAGAAACAGCTGAGCGCACTGGATACAGCAAAGGCTATGGGCCCCGACAACATCCCGGCTATCGTGCTGAATACTTGAGCTCCAGAACTAGCCGTGCCTCTAGCCAAGCTGTTCCAGTACAGCTACCATACTGGCATCTATCCGACAATGTGGAAAACTGCCCAGGTATGTCCTGTCCACAAAAAGCAGGACAAATCCAACCTGATCAATTAACGCCCCATTAGTCTACTCTCAATCATCAGCAAAGTGATGGAAGGTGTCATCGACAGTGCTATCAAGAGGCACTTACTCACCAATAACCTGCTCACTGATGGGTTCCGCCAAGACCACTCAGCTCCCGACCTCATTACAGCCTTGGTCCAAACATGGACAAACGAGCTGAATTCCAGAGGTGAGGTGAGAGTGACTGCCCTTGACATCAAGGCAGCATTCGACCAAATGTGGCATCAAGGAGCTCTAGTAAAACTGAAGTCAATGGGAATGGGGGGGGAGAAAGTGCTCCACTGGTTCGAGTCATACCTAGCACAAAGGAAGATGGTTGTGGTGGTTGAAGGTCAATCATCACAGCTCCAGGACATCGCTGCAGGAGTTCCCCAGGGCAGTGTCCAAGGCCCAACCATCTTCAGCTGCTTCATCAATGACCTTCCCTCCAATATAAGGTCAGAAATGAAGATGTTCGCTGATGACTGCACAGTGTTCAGTGCCATTCACAACACCTCAGATAATGAAGCAGTCCATGCCCGCATGCAACAAGACCTGGATGACGTTCAGGCTTGGGCTGATAAGTGGCTGGTAACATTTGCGCCACAGAAGTGCCAGGCAATGACTATCTCCAACAAACGAGAATCTAACCACCTCCCCTTGACATTCAACGGCATTACCATCGCCGAATCCCCCACCATCAACATCCTGGGGGTCACCATTGACCAGAAACTTAACTGGACCAGCCACATAAATAATGTGGCAACAAGAGCAGGTCAGAGGCTAGGTATTCTGCGGCGAGTGTCTCACTCCCTGACTCCCCAAAGCCTTTCCACCATCTACAAGGCACAAGTAAGGAGATTGATGGAATACTCTCCACTTGCCTGGATGAGTGCAGCTCCAACAACACTCAAGAAGCTCGACACAATCCAGGACAAAGCAGCCCGCTTGATTGGCACCCTATCCATCATCTTAAACATTCACTCCCTCCATCACCGGCGTACCGTGGCTACAGTGTGTACCATCTACAAGATGCACTGCAGCTACTCACCAAGGCTTCTTCAGCAGCACCTCCCAAACCCGCGACCTCTTCCACTTAGAAGGACAAGGGCAGCAGGCGCATGGGAACACCACCGCTTCCAAGTTCCCCTCCAAGTCACAAACCATGCTGAACTAGAAGTATATCGCCGATCCTTCATCGTCACTGGGTCAAAACCCTGGAACTCCCTACCTAACAGCACTGTGGGAGTACCTTCACCAGACGGACTGCAGCGGTTCAAGAAGTCGGCTCACCACCACCTTCTCAAGGGTAATTAGGGATGGGCAATAAATGCTGGCCTTGCCAGCAACGCCCACATCCCATAAGCAAATTAAAAAAATTTTTTTTCATGAAAGCCAGGAAACTGTAGTTAAGAATTGATGGCATTCTCTTGGAGAAAGCTTATGTGTCCTTGCTTATACTGAACAATAAGAAAACTGCATCTGATAGCCTGGCGACTACCCAAGATATCGGAACCATGCAGGGGGAGGTGAGCAATGATTTCCAGATTCCCACCCCCAAACCCAATCTGTTAATAAGATAACCTGAAAAGCCCAAGAATGTCTTGTATCAGATATCACGTGTGGCATGATTTGGGGCTATCAGTGTGTGCAAATGTAATTTCTTACGTATGAGGCAACAAGCATGTGGAAATGCATGGTGAAGATGCACTGAAGAATGGGTCTCAGACGTGCTCAGTTACTTGACAACAGCACAGAATGAAATGGTTAATGTGGCTCAGGAGAGTGAGAAAACTTTTAAACAAGGCACTGACACATACTCCATAGAGAAACCGACTTTTTAATGTAACAACCAGAGTAGGGTTAAACACACTGGTACCTGTCAGAGGGATTCAAATTAAAAGAGGGACATAGAATTTGGATTTACAAAATTCAGGGTTGGGCTAACACTGAAATTGGGACAATTGAGGGCTAGGGAGAAATAATACTTAGCAAGAAATATCCACAAGATGCATAAGGGTGAAAGGAGAGCTGGAGATTTTTTTTTTAAGTCCATGATTTCTTGATAATATGGTACGCTATAGCTTTCTGTACAATGTATAGTGATTTTCTTGGGCTGTATCATGATGTGTAGTATTGGTTAACTGAAACTTAAACTAGTTATCATGTGCGTATCACTTATATGAGCCCTTACAAAATTAAAGAGAAAACCAAGGGATCGGATCAGCAGAGAGCTCTCCCAAGTGTGGCGTACAGGGGAGCTCACGAATGATTATGATATAAGACCAAAAAGAACCATTGGAACAATGTGTATATGTTATGTGTATTTATGTAAATATAATATTAAACAGTTGGATGATCCAAGATGATCTAAGGCAAGGCCAGAAAGAAAGTTATGGGTTAAGTGAAAATTCCTGTAAGAAAATTGACCAGAGTGATTCCACTCAGGCTCAAAAGGAGGAATGTTAGAATATTTTAAAGTGGTTTAAATAGTCAAGTATCCCAGTGGGCTTTCTGTTAATGCCTTGGTCAGAGAGCAATGTGGAGGAAGGGGGATGGGATTGAATCTTGTTATTGGTGATTGTGAACAAAGGAAGCTTAGAGACAGAGAATGCTGAAGTTCCCTTTAGCTGTAACTCCCAGGTCAAGAGAGACCCTTACATAGATAAGAAAGATGGTTGCTAGGAGACCTACATACCCAACATGGGAAACTTCTAATATAAAAACAGAAAATGCTGGAAATACTCAGCAGGTCAGGCAGCATCTGTGGCGAGAAAAACAGAGTTAATGTTTCAGGATGATGACCTTTCGTCAGAACTGGAAAAAATTAGAGATATAGCAGGTTTTAAGCAAGTGCGGGGGCAGGGAAAGGTGGGAAGGGAGGAAAGAACAAAAGGGAAGGTCTGTGATGGGGTAGAAGGCAGGAGGGATTAAATGACAAAAGGTATGATTGTACAAAGCGAAAAGAGATGGTAATGGGACAAGTAAAGAAACAATGATGGGTCTAGAAGAGGTGAAAATGGGAATAGCAGAATCATCAACAGCTCCCATCTGAAAAAATGCAGGCCAAGGGCCATGTCAACCACAGTAGAGGGGAATCCTCAGTTGAGGAAAAAGGAAGACATATCGGAAGCTTATGGGAAACTTTTCACATTTATAGCATTTGCCGGCCGTATGTAAGTAATATTTTGATAGCACAGTCTTATGCATTCCTGAGAGGTACAGACTGTATCTCCAGCTAAGATAAGAGAATGAGGCCACCACCATCCCATAGTCAGCTAAAGCAGAGCTAGAAAGATTGGATAATTTATGATTAGAAGAAGAAAACAGGAGATAAGTGGGTAATAATCTCTGGATTACTACCTGAGCCACGAGCAAATTTGGCTAGGGTAAATTAAATCAGGGAGTTGAATGCGTGGCTCAAAGACTGGTGTGGGAAAAATGGGTTTTGCTTCTTGGGACACTGGCACCAGTACTGGGGCAGGAGAGAGCTGTTCCGTTGGGACGGACTTCACTTGGCCAGTGCTGGGACTAGTGTCCTGGCGAATCGAATAACTAGGGCTGTGGAGAGGGCTTTAAACTAATTAGTGGGGGGGAGGTTTCAAGAGAGCAAAAAATAAAAATGACAACAGAGAGGGTCATAGACATAGGTAGCAGTAGGGGAATCACAAATCAGAGCGTGGCAGGAAGGGACAGAGTGTGTGGAGTAAAAGGTAAAGTGGTAAAAAGTGAAAAAGCAGGAACTAAGTGCCACAAAGCATATTTGAAAGTTCTCTATCTGAATGCACGTAGCATTCGTAACAAAATAGACGAGTTAATGGCACAAATAACTACATATGGTTATGATATTGTGGCCATTACAGAAACATGGCTGCAGGGTGACAATGCCTGGGAATTAAACATACCAGGTTATTTAACGATCAGGAAGGACAGGCAGGAAGGAAGGGGAGGTGGGGTGGCTATGTTAATAAAGGAAGGAATCACTGTAATACAGAGTAATGATATTGGGTCAAAAAATCATGATAATGAAACAGTTTGGGTGGAGATAAGGAATAATAAGGGGAAAAAAACACTAGTGGGCGTAGTCTATAGGCCTCCGAACAGTTGCAACTCTGTTGGACGGAGTATCAATCAGGAAATAGTTGAGGCATGTAATAAGGGAACATCTATAATTATGGGGGATTTTAACTATCATATTAATTGGACAAATCAAATGGGGCAGGGCTGCCTTGAGGATGAGTTCATTGAGTGTATTAGGGATGGGTTTCTTGAGCAGTATGTAACTGAACCGACCAGGGGGCAAGCAACCTTAGATCTGGTCCTGTGTAACGAGACAGGATTAATTAAAAATGTCCTAGTAAAGGATCCCCTTGGAATGAGTGACCATAACATGGTTGAATTCCATATTCAATTAGAGGGTGAGAAGGTTGGATCTCAAACAAGCGTGCTAAGCTTGAATAAAGGAGACTATGAAGGTATGCGAGCGGAATTGAGTAGAGTGGATTGGGAAAATAGATTAAAGGGTAAGACGACACATGATCAGTGGTGTACATTCAAGGAGTTATTTTACAACTTCCAAAAAAAATATATTCCACTGAAAAGAAAAGGGTGTAAAAGAAAGGACAGTCATCCGTGGCTAAGTAAAGAAATTAAGGATAGTATTCGACTAAAAACAAGGGCATATAAGGTAGCGAAATCTAGTGGGAGGACGGAGGATTGGGAAAACTTTAAAAGGCAGCAAAAAATAACAAAAAGATTGATTAAGAAAGGGAAGAATGATTATGAAAGTAAATTAGCAAAAAATATAAAAACAGATAGTAAGAGTTTTTATAGTTATATAAAAAGAAAAAGGGTGGCTAAAGTAAATGTTGGTCCCTTAGAGGATGAGACCGGGAAATTAATGGTGGGAAATATGGAGATGGCAAAAACACTGAATGAATATTTTGTATCAGTCTTTACAGTAGAAGACACTAAGAATATCCCAACACTGGACAAACAGGGGGCTATAGGGGGAGAGGAGCTAAACACGATCAAAATCACTAAGGAAGTGGTACTCGGTAAAATAATGGGACTCAAGGCGGATAAATCACCTGGACCTGATGGCTTACATCCTAGAGTCTTGAAGGAAGTGGCGGTAGGGATTGTAGATGCATTGGTAATAATTTTTCAAAACTCCCTGGATTCCGCTAAGGTCCCGGCAGACTGGAAAACTGCTAATGTAACACCCTTATTTAAAAAGGGCAGTAGACAGAAGGCTGGTAACTATAGACCGGTTAGCCTAACATCTGTGGTAGGTAAAATTTTGGAGTCCATTATTAAGGAAACAGTAACAGGACATTTGGATAATCATAATTTAATAGGACAAAGTCAGCATGGTTTTACGAAGGGGAAGTCATGTTTGACAAATTTGCTGGAGTTCTTTGAGGAAGTAACATATAGAGTGGATAAAGGGGAACCAGTGGACGTAGTGTATTTAGACTTCCAAAAGGCATTTGACAAGGTGCCACACAAAAGATTATTGCTTAAGGTAAAAAATCACGGGATTGGGGGTAATATTCTGGCATGGATAGAGGATTGGCTATCTAACAGAAAGCAAAGAGTTGGGATAAATGGTTCATTCTCAGACTGGCAATCAGTAACTAGTGGTGTTCCACAGGGGTCAGTGCTGGGTCCCCAACTCTTTACAATCTATATTAACGATTTGGAGGAAGGGACCAAGTGTAACATATCAAAATTTGCAGATGATACAAAGATGGGAGGGAAAGTAGTGAGTGAGGAGGACATAAAAAACCTGCAAGGGGACATAGACAGGCTAAGTAAGTGGGCAGAGATTTGGCAGATGGAATACAACACTGGAAAGTGTGAGGTGATGCACTTTGGCAGGAAAAATCCTAGAGCAATTTATTATCTTAATGGCAAGAAACTGGAGAGTACTGAAGTGCAAAGGGATCTGGGGGTCCTGGTGCACGAAACTCAAAAGGTTAGTATGCAGGTGCAGCAAGTGATTAAGAAGGCAAATGGAATGTTGGCTTTCATTGCTAGGGGGATAGAATATAAAAATAGGGAGGTATTGCTTCAGTTGTACAAGGTATTGGTGAGACCGCACCTGGAATACTGCATACAGTTTTGGTGTCCTTACTTAAGGAAAGACATCCTTGCTCTCGAGGCAGTGCAAAAAAGGTTCACTCGGTTAATCCCGGGGATGAGGGGGTGGTCATATGAGGAGAGGTTGGGTAGATTGGGACTCTACTCATTGGAGTTCAGAAGAATGAGAGGCGATCTTATTGAAACATATAAGATTGTGAAGGGGTTGGATCGGGTGGATGCGGGGAGGATGTTCCCGATGACGGGTGAGACGAGAACTAGGGGACATAGTCTTAGAATAAGGGGCTGCTCTTTCAAAACTGAGATGAGGAGGAACTACTTCACTCAGAGGGTGGTAGGTCCATGGAATATGCTGCCACAAAAAGCTGTAGAAGCTACAACATTAATTAAATTTAAAACAGAAATAGACAGTTTCCTAGAAGTAAAGGGCATTAAGGGTTACGGGGAGCGGGCAGGAATTTGGACATGAGTCTAGGTTCGGATCGGTCATGGCCCTGTGGGTAGTGGAGCGGGCCCAGGGACTGTGTAGCCTGATTCTGCTCCTATTTTGTGTGTGCAATTCTGTTAGATGCAGGAGATGGTTCTGTGATAGATAGTAGATTGGCGGTTAGGATCAGATCAGCCATGATCTTATTGAATGGCGGAGCAGGCTCGAGGGGCCGATTGGCCTACTCCTGCTCCTATTTCTTATGTTCTTATGTTCTTATGCAGCCCAAGGCAGCCAAATAGTATAAAGCTACAGCATTCCCCCTTTGAAACTTAGAATTCTCGGGATAGTTGGAAGTCCACAGCCATGCAGGCAGTCTAGAAAGTTGGGTCTGATCAATCCAGGGTCTGGGATCCAGCTTGTATTATTTGCTTGTATTTCTTGCTTGTCATTTAATGTAATCTGAAGACAGTTGTATCATAACACTGTTCAGTCAATCTATATTAAAACTTGTTGTTGAATAAATCACTCAAGCCTGAATCACACGGAAGTTATTGTTGAAGGACTAACAGCCCTTTTGTTGCGACAGTAACTGCAGTAGAGTTATCGAATTTCACTTCCCAAACAGGTGCATTTGCTTCAATGAGTTCAGTAGCCCAATCTGAAACTTGAGGCACCCTATGGCCAGCACAACTGGAAATGGACATCCCTGTACTTTACAAACTGCTTGTGTTAAGTCTATGGCGTCAAAAAAAAAGCAATGTCCCTTGCACCTGATTGGAGCTGAAAAATCGGGCTACAAAATCTATGCACTGACCTGATCTATACAGCATTCAAAGCTGTACACTTACCAAAACTACATACTTACAAAATCTATAAACCAATCAAATCTGTACAGTCACCAACGTCAAACACCAGCCAAATGTATAAAGTAACCAAAATGTTATAGTTACCAAAACTACGCAACAACCAAAATCTGCACTCACCAAAACTGTGCATGTACATCTCTATAAGGTTAACTTGCTTAAATAATATGTTGAGCTTAAAGTCCAAGAAAACTTCAATTCTCCTCAAATCTTAACTTTTTAATTCAGTGTAGATTTAAAAATATTATAGAGATAAATTAATTTAATTGCTACAGTTTAAGAACACGTTAGTAGTATTAATTAGATATGGTAGCATTGATGAAAACTATTCAATAATTTTCCAAAATATTGATCCAGTTGTGATAATTTAAGGTATTTAAATTTTTGTATCTTGCTTTATAGTTAGCATAAATAAATTAAATAATAGGGAAAAGTCATTACAAGAATGTAGTAAAAAGATGGTAGAAGAAAAATGTAGCAATAGGTGGTGAAAGATACAAAAAGTAAAAGAATAGAAGAAGCAAAAGATAAAGGGGCTAACGGGAGGCGCAAAGCAACTGAATTGTTCCCCCAAAGAATGAGAATGACACCATATATAGATGTGAATCAAGAAGATTAGACCAGAAGAGAGCTACAGAGGTTGTAAGTCATGAGAAGAAAGTTGTAGAGCTTCTTCATTGAAGAAAATTAAATTAAAGGGAGACATATCCAATCCATTAAAATGCTGAAGCTGTAAGTGGCTACTTGACTTGGACTGGGAGCACAGAACTAAAGGACATGGGTTTAAAATGAGGTCTCAAGTGAGACAAAAGGTTAGAAGAAACTCATTTTTCCCATAGTGATGTACACATGGAGAAGACTCACAGCAAAAGCAATTGAACTGAGGTAAATATCTGCTTGAAATTGGAGGATTTGGAATAGGCATAAACTGAAATGGTGAGTTACTCCACGTGGCATGATGGCTCAATGCTACTGGGGATAGAAGTATTCTCTATGCAGGTCAACAGACCAGGGCTGAATAGTATAGATCTGAGCATCGATGAATATTCTGGCACTTTGGCTCATGATCTTTCAGGATCATGCACTCATTCTGAATAATTATGCAAGAGTTTTAATGAATGGGCTAGAGCTCATGATAGGGCACATCATACATTGTCTGTGGAAGGTGCAGCTTAGACGGTCAGATGGCTTTTCCTTATTCCATGCTTTCTCGTGCTCTTTCAATATGAATGAATAAGAGAAAACTTCACAAACAAAGCAGAAAAAGTGACAGCAACTGAAGAGGACATGCTGAAGAGTAATTTTAACTTACAGATGCTTGAATCAGCACAGCAAGCCAGAGAGCAGGTTGATTGTCATCACCCAAGAGAGACTGAGCTGTTTCTGTACATCATTTAATCTGTCATTTGATCAAAGATGTCTTATGTCTTTATGTTAATGTCACTCATTAGACAGAATCAATGTTGAAAGAATATGGTTGTTACCTTGCTATAAAGACTACAGAAGTTAACCTTGCGAAACAACTATTGCACATTGACATTGATCAGGGTTATAATATTATTTGCACTGCCAAAATTAAATTTCACTATTATGCTTGGGATAATTGATTAAACACAACTAGAGCTGTGTTACTATAATTGAGCTTAATTTAAAAAAATTATTTTAATTTTATTATTGAATAATATTAGTGAATAATGAAGGCCCATAATGCAAGATACCAACAAGATTAAAACTAGCAAAAGGGATTAGGAAAATCCAGAAGTAGTGATTCAGTAATAGGAGGAGGAAAAGACTGAGGGAGGTTGAGAGTTACAATCTTGAGGTCCCGAGAAAGAACAAATTAGAGTAGGAGGCAGTGTGATGAGTCTTGATTTCAACACAGTGAAGATGGAGAGAGAAGGTAGGGCATGTAGGGTGACATATTTGTAGCTTATGAGTAACAACAGAGTTAAGCTCAAAGGAGCACTGGTCACAATAACAGACAAGGTAGCAGTCAAGAAAGACATTGTAGGCTGGAGGTGAGAAAAAGAATGCCGATCAGATCACAAACTTTTTACTTGTATCCTGTCTAGGGGTTATCGAGAGATGTTAGAAGAGCCTACTTGGATATGGGAGAGGTATTTAAGTCTTGAATGACTTGGGCTTTATAAAGTTATTCAGAATTACTTTAAAAAAAAACAAGCTTCCTGAAGAGAGTTTTACGAATGGAGAAGTGGTAAAAATTCTATTTGAAGTTTTTTTTATTCATTCATGGGATGTGGGCGTCGCTGGCAAGACCAGCATTTATTGCCCATCCCTAATTGCCCTTGAGATGGTGGTGGTGAGCGCC
Source organism: Squalus acanthias (assembly GCA_030390025.1). Taxonomy (NCBI): domain Eukaryota; kingdom Metazoa; phylum Chordata; class Chondrichthyes; order Squaliformes; family Squalidae; genus Squalus; species Squalus acanthias. The sequence goes on from CM059435.1 coordinate 87,593,260, forward strand.
TTCTTGAACCGCTGCAGTCTGTGTGGTGAAGGTACTCCCACAGTGCTGTTAGGGAGGGAGTTCCAGGATTTTGACCCAGCGACGATGAAGGAACGGCGATATACTTCCAAGTCAGGATGGTGTGTGACTTGGAGGGGAACTTGGAGGTGATGGTGTTCCCATGTGCCTGCTGCCCTTGTCCTTCTAGGTGGTAGAGGTTCCGGGTTTGGGAGGTGCTGCCGAAGAAGCCTTGGCGAGTTGCTGCATCTTGTAGATGGTACATACTGCAGCCACCGTGCGCACGGTGGATGGGGTGCCAATCAAGCGGGCTGCTTTGTCCTGAATGTTGTTGAGCTTCTTGAGTGTTGTTGGAGCTGCACTCATCAAGTGGCGAGTATTCCATCACACCCCTGACTTGTGCCTTGTAGATGATGGAAAGGCTTTGGGAAGTCAGTAGGTGAGACACTTGCCACAGAATACCCAGCCTCTGGCCTACTCTTGTTGCCACAGTATTTATGTGGCTGGTCCAGTTAAGTTTCTGGCCAATGGTGACCCCCAAGATGTTGATGGTGGAGGATTCGGCAATGGTAATGCTGTTGAATGTCAAGGGGCAGTGGTTAGACTCTCGCTTGTTGGAGATAGTCATTGCCTGGCACTTGTGCGGCACAAATGTTACTTGCCACTTATCAGCCCAAGCCTGAATGTTGTCCAGGTCTTGCTACATGCAAGCATAGACTGCTTCATTATCTGAGGAGTTGAGAATGGAACTGAACACTGAGGTAGTGAAGTCAATAATCTCAACAGATGAAAAAAGACTCTGGGGTGAAATTGGTCAATGCCAGAAGCGCAAAATGGGCGACAGCAAGTCACAGGAAGTCAGTGGAAGCTTTTACTGCATGATGTGGTAATCAAAAGTAGTTCTCAGTCTGCATTCTTTTTCAAGGATAAGATGGTCCGTAACACAAGAGAGAGTGAGAACTGTGACAGGCGACAACTCTTCAAACATCCAACTTTCATCTCCTACGAGGAAGAAGCACTTCAAAGCCATTGAGGATGTCAGAGACAGGCAAGTAGCAGGACATGTACCAGTTGCAGGTTCAAGTTAAACTTCTGACCTTCTTCCTTCTCACTCTATTGTACTTCACATTAACTGCCAGCAAAACATTGTGAAACCCTCATGTCACTCCTCCTGTAAGTAACATGTGAACCCTGCTCATCAGGACATCACTGTAACCTCTCTTCTTCTTTTCCTCCTTCACACCACATGCTGTCACTCACTCAATACTTCCCAAGCACCACTGCAGAGATAGTCACCTCAGAGAAGCTAGAGTGTGAGCCAGAGTATAGCAGACTGGGTGAAACAGAGCACAAAAGAGGATATTTCTTCAATGTCATATCATTTGGGGATTCCTCGTGTTGTGTGAAGAAAGAAAAAAGAAAGAATTGCATAATGTCATATAACGTGTCTTAAAAACATTTCAAAGTGTTTCACATACATTAATTACTTTGAAATGCTCTGACTGTTGTGCAGGCAAGCATGCAGCCATTTTGCACCACAGAATTCCACAAACATCAGGAAGATGAATGACCAGTCAATTTTGTTTTTTGGGGTGTTGATGAGACAGGACACTGGGAGAACCCCAATTCTCTAACCCACGTTCACTGTGACTGTGACTCCCTCCTTGCATCTGTTAACAATATTAGCATCATTCCCTGACATTCTCACATAGGTGATTGGGTAATCAACATGTATTCCAGAGTTTCATGGGAGTAGTCCCAAAGATTAACTTTAAAATACCTCTTTGCCATCTTTGTTCCTTACAAACATTAACATTGTCCTTTGCAAAGCTTGATGCAGTGTTGCACTTGCATATGGGCCAGAAATTCGGGTCTCCACGGGTGAGTACGCGCAGTGTACTCACCCGTAGACCCAACGAAAGTGCCGGTTTCGCGCATGCACTGCACATGCGCTGGAAACCGGAACTTCCGTTCCCTTGAAGGAAGGGGTTCGGAGGTCAAACGCGTGCGCCGGAGAGGCAGCGCGTACGCCTGGAACTTCCGGGTTTCTTTCAGGTTTCTCCATGAGGGTAAGTCCCTAGCAGCTGCGTGTTGAAAAAGCAGGCGCAAGACCTGCTTTTAACAAGGTAAGTGGTAAATTAAGTAAAATGTAAACAATTTTTCCCACAGGTTTATCTTTTTTAAATACTTTAAAGAAAGGTAAGTTTATTTTTAGCCCCGTTAAAAACTGTAATTAATTTTTTCAAAAATTTAAATTTTTGTTTAAAATAGTTAATTTATATAATTTAGAGTTATTTTAAAAATGTGATGTTTTAAAAAAAAAAATATTTGAAGTTTTAGTTAGGTTTTGGGGCCAATCTCTATTCATAGATTTGACAGGTCTTCCTGTCAAATCTATGAATGGAGATTCCCTGCTCCGATTGGCTCTCCATGGCCCACGTGATCCCAGGGGACGCTTCGAATTAACTGCGCCCCTGGGATACGCAAGCACTGCACACCGGCAGCTGGAGGAGGCCCAGGATCGGAATCCCACGCGGACCCACAGCACAACGGCAAGCGCGCTAGGTAAGTGCAGGTCGGGGGCTTGCACCCGCGGGAAGCCTCCGACCCGAATTTCTGGCCCAATTAACTTTTCTAAACTATCTAAGTCATTATGAAACAAACTGACAATAATTGTACACTCATACTCTCCCTGTCCCAGAGAAAGCAAATTAAATGATCCTCCACTCCCTGCATCAAGCATCACACTAACAGTTAACAATATTAACATTAAAAGAACTAATAATGGGAATGCAAGTCAGCAGACTTAGCAGATTTTCTGATCGAGCCTCTGATCTGTCATTAGACAGGTAGTATGTTATTAGCTCCTGCCCAACTGTTACTGCGCTGGCCCCATTTTATTTTGCAGGGTTAGCTTATAGTGGAAAGCTCTGGGCCCATATTGGGCCGGGCATTGGGAGTTTGCCAGAGGAGGGTAGAAAATTGCATGTGAACAGACCATTAAAAGCGAATTAAAAGGGTGGTGAGTACATTTAAAAGGATGCAACCACTTAAATGTAAGTGGCCTCATAAAAAGAATATTCCAGCCTTTGAAAAGGCTGTTTATTTAACAGAAATGCCCAGCAAAACCAAGTGGCTGATACAATAAATCTGGGGGCAGGAAACTGAGGCTGGAGCCAAGAGTTGGAGCAGCGCAACATTCCAATCCCTGTTTGATGAGTGGCAAAGTGAAGGTGGTGCAGGATGAGGTGGCATCGAGCAGGGTAGCCCTGCTTAGTGCTCAAGGGCACCCTTCTCATAAGACATTACAAAGAGGTGGAGGAGAAGTACTTAGGGTGCAAATAACCATTATTGCCACTGACAGTGCCAGCTCTATGGTGCATGCTAGCTGCAGGTATCCTTGCAGCAGATGGAATAGCTCTGCATATGCTGTCTACTGACCGGAAACCTCTGTAGCCAGTTTTTCCTAATCATTACCAGATAGATGCACTTGTGCTTGTAGATATAGGTGTGAGATTACCAACAGCGGTCACAGTCTGCCTCTAGTTCAGCCTGGCCTGTCTGTTAGCCCTCCGTTGATCCTCCTCTTTTACCTCAGAAAAAAAACAGAAGTAAAAAGAGAATCCCAATTGGAAACCCACTGTCTCAAAAATTGGGACTGCCAGAACACTTGGCACAAAGCCTCATGGCCATCTAAGTGAGAGAAAAAAAGTTTTGGAAATAGTCTCAAATGTTGCTACAAATCTTACTACAGGGCTCTTTCAATATACTTCCACTTAGAAGCACACACCAGCAGGCCGGAACACCCATTTTGTATGGCTGGGTAGATTACTGAGCATTATACTGACATAAACGCTAGGAAATTGTGTGGATGTCTATATGACGTTACTGGGGCCTAGTCCTAATACAATTTACTGCAAACTGGGGGTGATTCTAACACCAGTACAAATCCTGACTGGAAAATCAAATCTGTCATGATAGATCTTTGCCCAATTTTCCAATCAGTTATGCTCACCGTAGCTTTTTAATTGGGCTTAACCAATTGTAAAATCGATCCTTCAATCTTTTTCTGTAAATTACTCTTTCAAAGGGCCTATTTCTTTTTGAATGCATTGCTAAGAGACTGGCATAAGGTTTTCTCTCCTACTATCAGTGAGGCAGGCCCTTTTCATTCTGAGTTATACATCTCTGCAATAGCTCAGCAGCTTTTGATGAACAGACGCAGCACAACGGAGACAGATTACTGGGCCGTTGAGCCCAAATTCCAAATGTGGCTTAAGTCTCTCCAGAGGCAATGGACTATTGTGAGGATTGGCGCAGAAAATGAGCGACAGGCTGTGATACACATGAGATAACTTATTCTTACTGCAGCTTCCAATCCGCTTTATCACACTGCAGAGCTGCAATCTGCATTTTAGATGGGATTAATTCACAGAAAGCCCTTTAAAAGGCTCTTTAAAACATTACTGACGTACATAGTCTATTGTACAATCTGTGACAAAAACAATGAATATGTGATTGGCAGATCTGAAAAACAGATACAGCTATGTCTAGCTTGGCATTGTGATAATTTGATGTTCATACTCATAATAGTTCCAAAGGTGTGTAAGAAAGAGAGATGTAGTGAGATTGAGAACATCAGGGGGCTCATAATGTGTGCTGGGGAGGGAGCCTCCATCTCATTATAACTTCAAACAACAATTTGAATTTAAAAAAAAAATCTCTTGCACACAAAGAGCAAACTGAAATAGGGGCACTTCATCCTTATGTATTGAGAAAGTTCCTATTTACCCAGGAGGCTCTAAATTTCCAGCCACACATACCCCAGTGTCTTGTGAACAAAATCAGATGCAAGTGTTCATAGCTAGTTCTCAAAGAATACTTTCCTAATCCCCACTCACTGCATTCATTGTTTTCTTTTCAGCTTTAGTAGTGGTTTTACCATGAAATGTAAAACATCAAGGGGGAAAAATTGGATATCGCCCATTTTGGGGCGCTAATATCGGCAGGGCTCAAATTTTAGCACCCGGCGCTAATTATCACCGCCAACCGCGAAATTCGTCTCCAGTGCCCTTGGAGGTGATTGGAGCGCTAAATCAAGCGCTACACACCTCTCTTAGGGAGCTAACGTCAGGGAGCGAGGCGCTACCTCAGAGCGCTACTGAAGCTCAGGCGATGTCAATTACCTTGTACTCAGACAGACTGGCGCCATCCAGTTCTTAAAGGGGAGGAGCCATCTTGCTGCACAGCCTCACCCTGATCATTGCAGCGTTTGACATCGGCCTGCAAGCAGTTAAAAATCTTCATCCAAGATTTATGATAGATACTCAGAGGCCCAGGGAGAGAGCTCTCCAGTTTAGCGACCAGGCACTGGTGGCTCTGGTTGGTGCTGTTGAACGGCGACGGGCAGTGCTCTTTCCAGAGACTGGCAGGAGGCCATTGCCCCGCGAGTTTACAAGAGTCTGGAGGGAGGTTGCTCAGCACGTTTCATCGAGGAGCCTGGTCCAAAGGACGCATACGCAGTGCCGTAAGAAGTTCAACGACCTCACTCGGGTGGTCAGTACCAGCTTGAAAAAACCACCATCTCAACCATCCGTGCCCAAACGGTGTAAATACCCAAATGCCCAACACTCACCCAACAACTATGCCCATCTCATAAAAGTCACATGCACATCCCACACCTTGCACACATTAACGACTATTCAACTATGGTAGGCACGTCTGCCAAACACATGGCTGCACACTCACACACACGCTGTCCTTTTTCTTGCAGGCCAAGCTTTCACACAATCGCAGGGAGCAACAATGGATGGGAGGAGGACAGGCGGAGCTGCACCACCTCACACAATTGGAGGAGGGAGTCCACAGATTCATTGCCAGCCATGTAGTCGGCGCCGTGGCCATTGGAGAGGTCGACCCCCTTGGGGACAGCAACGGTATGTTCATCAGCTTTCTCTCCTCTCTCATACCACTTCCCCCTGACAGCACTAGCCTTTTACACTTTCAATCTAACTATACTGTCTCCAGTCCTTGCTCCCTTACTGCCCCCCTGTCCTGACGCTAAAGCCACTCTTGTACCTTTCTGCTTTCAGATAGTGAACCACCAGCTGACCAGCCTGTCCCTCAGCCTCCCAGTGGCAGCGACGCAGCAGAGGAAGAAGACGAAGCCCGCGCCTCACCGCCTGCGTCTCCCGAGGGCGACACTTCCGACACTGGAGCCATGCGGTCGCTGGAGGGGAGCAGAGGATTTAGCTCTGATGTGGGTGAAGCTCCGGGACCCAGCGGCCTGCAGCAACGCCATGGGGGAAGGGAAGCTCGGGGGCCATCTCCCCGGAGGGTGAGTGCGCGCACAAGTTCTGCTGCGCAGGACTCGGATGAGGACCTCGATATAGCAGCCATGAATACTCAGGCTGTGAGCATGCATACGGAACTCATGGGTGCAATGGCAAGGGTGCCCGACAGCATGGATGCACTGGCTAGGAGCGTGGAGGAGTCCACCGCCAGCACAGCTGTCATCTGTACGCAAATCCTTGAACCCATCCTTGCCTCGTTGCAGAGGATGGTTGAATTGCAGGGAGACCGTGGGGACCCAGAGCCCATGCCACATGTAATGGGTGAGGTGGCAGCATCTATTGCAGCACAGGCCGATGCAACGCAACGGCTTAGGGCTGCAATTGAGTCATTGGTTGGTGCCATCCAATCTCAGACTGCTCTCATGCAGACTCAGATTGATGTCACGCAAGCGCTGACTGCTGCCATCGTCGCTGGGTCGCCCACTGTCCACCGGGGATCTCACGGTGCCGCAGCAGGCCAGCAATCTGTGCTCGAGCAGATTGCTCCGGATGCTGAGGTACTGGCCCGGGGGAGTGGCAGTGTGTCGGTCGAGCAGGGAGGTGCTGTCCTCTATCAGGATGACAGCATTCCTGCTTCCACTACTGCCACTTCCCCATTGCACTTGCCACAGCCTGTAACACAGCCAGCCCAGACTGCTGCCGCCCAAGCTGAGTTGGTGCAGTCTGCAGCCGGGCCCTCCAGGCCCAGAGCTGGTCGAGGGCGTCCTTCAAGGGCATCTGTAGTCTCTGCATCTGACATTCAGCAGCCTTCCACCAGCCTTGCTGGAGCCACATTACAGAGGAGCAGTAGGGTGGGAAGGTGGGAAGGTGGGAAGGTGGGAAGTGCGCAGGGGATGGAGATCACCCTCGAAGGGCGAATAACTAAAAATTCTCCAATAAATGGGGGGAATGTTTGTGCCAAAGTTTCATGTTTATGTTAATATATTGTTCACTCTGTTTATGCTTATCTCGATGTGGTAAGAAGGAGTTTTGTTAGTTAATGAATTGTTGTGTTTGTTTGTTATTTTTTATTCGAACTTTACAACTTTGCTCATTTGACTCATTGGAACTTTGTCCGTCAATAGGGGCTGCGGGATGCTTGTGATGATGTGCTTGTTCATCCCAAAAGCCATCTTCTCTGTCATTCATCAGAAGTGGTGTCTTATCAGGCGTTCGTGGATGGCCCTTGCAGAGGCAACATTTAGCGCCTCCCTCCCATGTTGGTGCTGCTGATCCTCCTCTTCATCCTCCTCCTCCTCTCCCTCTTCCCCCTCCTGAGGTGGTGCACCAATCCCTGGTGGCAATGGCTGGGTCCTCATAATTGCGAGGTTGTGAAGCATGCAGCACGCAACAATGAAAACCGATACTCGATCAGGGGAGTACTGCAGGGCTCCTCCAGAGTGGTCAAGACACCAGAACCGTTGCTTCAAGATGCCGATCGTCTGCTCAATGAAGTTCCTGGTGGCGCTATGGCTCTCATTGTAGGTGAGCTCAACAGGAGTGTTGGGGTTACGGAGCGGAGTCATCAGCCAGGTGCAGAGTGGATAACCCTTATCCCCGAGGAGCCAGCCACGAGGTTGATGCGGTGGTTGGAAGAGGTCTGGGACACCAGTCTGGCGCAGGATGAATGAATCGTGGCTGCTGCCAGGATAGCGGGCATGGACGGCGAGGATCCGCTGTCTGTGGTCGCACACCAACTGCACGTTCAGAAAGTGGAAGCCTTTGTGGTTGTGGAACAACTCTGCATTTTCATGAGGTGCCCGCAATGCCACTTTGCGTGCAGTCAATGGCGTCCTGAACCATGGGGAAGCCCGCTATCCTAGCGAAGCCACATGTGCATTCACGCTGTTTGTCCCGAGTCATGGGAAAGAGATGTACTCCCTTCTCCTTTTGTAGAGAGTATTTGTGACCTCCCGGATGCAGCAATGGACAGCGAACTGGGAGATATTCGCTATGTCCCCAGTTAAAGCCTGGAAGGAGCCGCTGGCATAGAAATTCTGAGCCACCGTCACCTTCATTCCCACATTACAACAGTGACTCCACTGCAAAAGTACTTCATTAACTGTAAAGCGCTTTGAGACGTCCGGTGGTCGTGAAATGTAAGTCCTTCTTTTTTTCTTTCTTTCACTGCCACCGACAGAGGTGTCCTGGTCCTGAGTTGAGGCTGCAGATCTGGTTGCAGGAGGCAGCAGAGCTCAGTGACCACCTCCTTGCTGAAGTGCAGCTTTCTGAAACACTGCTCCTCAGGCAAATGAATGTAGGAGAATCGCTCCCGGAATACCCTGGGAGGGTAAGGTCTCCAGTGCAGAGGCCTGTTGGCCACGTTTGCCATTCTTTGCGCCTCTGCTGCCTCCGAAGGTGAAGTTGGAGGACGATGCCCCGATGTTAGTACAGCCCCTATTTAATCATGTAAATGTGGTAAATATAAAGCTCAGAGAAATAGGAACCTGAAAAGTGTTGCTCAGGAACAAAATTCCTTGTAGGACAGCGTTAAATGTCTCCAGACGTCTCTCTCCCTCTCTCAACCTGCGTATTCCAAATATTTTGCTGACAGGAAAAAGCAGGAAGCGCACGCCTTTAAATAGTGCTCCCCAGCTCCTTGCTGACTGCAAAACGTCCCCCTCTACCTGTCGTTCCTAGCGGCAGGTGCTAATTTCCGGTCCGGGGCGCTTGGTTGACGTCATGATCTCCGGGCACAGGAGATCGGGGCGGTAGTGTTTAGCGCCACCGCAAAGTATCAGGTCAATTTTGCGGGCAGCGCTAAAATCGGCGTGCTCGGACGGTAAGTCGTTAGCTGCCCCCCGAGGTGCTAACCAACCCAATTTTTCCCCCCAAGGCTTCTCTATATAAAAATAAAACGACATCATAATTGATATCCAATGAAAGTAATGTTACAAGTATAATTGGAAGTTAATTGACACAATAACCCTAATTTTGTGAAACTACCGTGGCACAGGACTTTGCCAGTGCAGGTCAAAAGATTAGTGTGTGACCTCACACCCGATTCAATCCAGGCCCAATTTTCCAGCTGGTGTTTTTCATCAGTTTACTGAGGTCACACAACCAGCATGTGTGGACCTCATATAAATCTACACACTGAATTCTACAACTGTGGGTGAGGCTCTGCCCACAGCTTTAGTCTCACTCGTAATAACTGGCTCCATCAGTGCTACAGCAGACAAAGAAAGCCTGCTCAGTAGAGCCTCTTAAAGCTAGTTTATTGTTTTGGCAGAATTTGCAACTGTTCTTTTTTCATGGGAGCATTTAATAAGCTATTGCAATGATCATTTTGTCCTTGGTGCTCACTTTTTGCATCTTCATCACTAGCATTTAGCAGGTACTCCTACAACAGAATATGTAGGTAGAGGTGCACATATCTTCACTTGTCCAACAAGCAGTGCCCACAGTTGTTTTGCTTTACCAAGGAAACCATCACTGAGTTGTGCCACATGCTGCTTGCAAACCTACAGCCCATGTCCACCACAGCTACCACAATGATGATGGCTCTTAAGGTCTTAATCACCCTTAACTTTTATTCCACAGCATCACTCCAGGTAACCACTGGAGACATCAGTAACATTTGCCAATCAGCTGTGTACAGTTCATTAAGTAAGTCATCGATGCATTATTAGCTAGAGCAAGCAATTTCTTGCTCAAAGACTGGCACCACACGTACTTTAGAGGGTAGGTTAGAGGAGGGGTCGTCATGTGGTGAATCACTGGCCACAAGTATGCAGAAGCTAGCCCAGGGGAACAGGATACCATGAGTATCAGCTTGCCGGAGGACAGGATCACATACTAGCTCTGTTGCAGAGGACTCAGATGCTGACTTTGAGGACCCAGGTTACCGAAGAAGGCTGATGGGCATAGACCAGGAAATGCTAGGTATATTGGGCAGCCTGCCAGCAAACTTGCACACAATGGCTCAGAGCATGGAGGAGTCCAGCACCAACCTGTGTTTGTGCTTTGTGCAGAGCATGGAGACCATTCTGGCCAACATGAAATGAGTGGCCAGCTCCATTAACATGAAAGTGGCACCCACAATGGAGCCTCTGCTGACAGCTTCCATGGCAGCTTACTATTGTGTAGAACAATAAATTATAAATCTTTACCCTCATTAGAAAGCATTTTCTTTGTTCAAAGAAATGCTAGTTCATTCAAGGATCCTCTAGTAGCTCCAGGTTACTAATTATTTCTGGTGCACTGTTAGCTACAAAATCTAATATTATATTCAGCTGAGGGCTGTGGAGAGGTGAGGGTTTTATTTGGGTGAGAGTCAGAATTGTATTTCTGAAAATATTGCTGTTTAATAATTTAAATAAATAGCAATTTCGGAGTAACCTCATTTGAAATATGCTAAAAGGTATATCTTCTAACAATTTTGATTATTAACATGGTCTTAGCAACACAAGCTTACACGGTGTTTTATATTGTCAGTTCTTTTATTTCAGAGAGGTGTAGCCCTGCTGCGAACATTAATTATGCACATTCATGTACTGTACACTCAACCTATATTGAAAATTGTTCTCTGTAAATTTTTCATTGTCCATCATGTAAAAAGAAGCAAGGAATTAAAAAACAGTAAATATTTTTATTAGTTATCAGATGATAGTTTTTTTTTTCAACAAAGCTAAGCTTGTATTTATCATTTCAGCTAGCAGTGAGGCAACTGCAATTGATTCAAAAATCTGAAGCTATCAAAGTTCAACTGCCTTAAATTCAGATCAGAAAACCAATCCAAGAAATGTTATTTATTTGGGAGGAATCTTGTGGTTATCAAGTTGAGAGATGTCAATGCTGTTATCTTAAGACTTAATTCCGACAATTCCCTCCTTGCTAGCCTCCTGACCTCTGCCATATGCAAAATCACCTCTTCCAAAACCCTTTCACCTGCATTAAGTCCTGCTTGCCCATCATCCTTGTCGTTGCTGACCTCCACTGGCTCCCTCTTCTCCAACAAATTCAAAACACTTCTCTTGTTTACAAATGCCAACTTAGCATTGCCCCAATCTACCTCTGCAACCTCCTCCAGCTCGATTTCCTAGCCCATACCCTGTGGACCTTTGATTCAGGCCTCCTGTGTGCTCTTCAATCAGTGTGAGCTTTCCACTGTTCAGAGTCTACCCTCTGGAACTCGCTCTCTAAACCTCTTCAACTGTCTGCATGATTCCTACAAAGGAAATAAAGGGATTCAATATGATATAATACTGCTCGTTCATTCCAGGGAGATGAGTTTGATTGGAGCTCTAGATAAATGTTTCATCTCTCCTGTTACTGAGGGTTGTATGTGAGTTGAAATGTGAGCCATCTCCATCAGTTTAAACTGACCAAATTGAACAGTGCTCACTGCCTAAAATTTTAGTTCTCTCATTCAGAAAAATCAAAAGAATGGAGAGCAGCAGAGTACACTCGATCAGCAGGGAGTATTCTCATGGGGTCAGTGTTGAGCTGTATTATCACAGATGTATAGACAGAGCACAGACTGGCATCTGACCTGTGCTGCTGCTGTCTTGAGATGGTGTAATGTCACAGTGGAGGCAGAAACTGGAGAAATCATTCCATTCCCCAGATCTGACATTTTTTCCCCTTGAACAGAGTAAATGTTTCACACACACCAAGTGCTGGATAATCCAGTCAAATTTTCATGGAAATGTTTACAAATTGTGAAGTATTTCAGGGAAGTTGAATATAAATGAATGCTTCGTCCTTTCCCATTCAGGGCCATCCTTTGCCATTCATTGCAGGAAGGCAGCGCCTGTGTAATGCCAAGAGGGAGAATTAATCTGTGAGAAACAGCTTGAAAATCTAATTCTTAACAAAATAATATTGTGTTTGTGTTACATCGGGTGGGTGCAGATCACTTTATGAAGAGTTATAAACCTATTTGATTTTTTGTGGCTGTTATCAGGGGTTTCTCTGGCAACAGAAACGCCTGGGGCTGCCAGCTGAAATCCTATTACCATTATTGCATTCTCTGGGGAGACACAAGCAATGCAATTGTCTGACACAGAGGAGCAATGCTTGACATCAGCTACTGAGACTCATCAATTTTATAAGAGAAATGATTGATTCAGAACAACAAATATGACTTATATTGAACTTATATGGTTCACTAATGTCCTTTAGGGAAGGAAATCTGCCATCCTTACCTGGTCTGGCCTTTATGTGACTCCACAGCAATGTGGTTGACTCTTAACTACCCTCTGAAATGGCCTAGCAAGCCACTCAGTTGTAAAAAACCGCAATGTAAAACAGTAAGAATGAAACCGGATGGACCACCCGGCATTGACCTCGACATCGGCTACAGACACGACAACGGCACACCCAGCCCAGTCGACCCTGCAAAGTCCTCCTCACCAACATCTGGAGAATTGTGCCAAAATTGGGAGAGCTGTCCCACAGACTAGTCAAGCAACAGCCTCACATAGTTATACTCATAGATTCATACCTTTCAGCCAATGTCCCAAACTCCTCCATCACCATCCCTGGGTATGTCCTGTCCCACCGGCAGGACAGACCCACCAAGGGTGGCGGCACAGTAGTATACAGTCGGGAGGGAGTGGCCCTGGGAGTCCTCAACATTGACTCCGGACCGCATGAAGTCTCATGGCTTCAGGTCAAGCATGGGCAAGGAAACCTCCTGCTGATTACCGCCTACTGCCCTCCCTCAGCTGATGAATTAGTGCTCCTCCATGTTGAACACCACTTGGAAGAAGCACCAAGAGTAGCAAGGGCACAGAATATACTCTGAGTGGGGGACTTCAATGTCCATCACCAAGAGTGGCTCGGTAGCACCACTACTGACCGAGCTGGCTGAGTCCTGAAGGACATAGCTGCCAGTCTGGGCCTGCGACAGGTGGTGCGAGAACCAACACGATAGAAAAACCTACTTGACCTCATTCTCACCAATCCACCTGTCACAGATGCATCTGTCCATGACAGCATTGGTAGCAGTGACCGCCGCAGTCATTGTGGAGACGAAAACCCATCTTCACACTGAGGACACCCTCCATCGTGTTGTGTGGCACTACCACAGTGCTAAATGGGATAGATTCAGAAGATCTAGCAGCTCAAAACTGGGCATCCATGAGGCGCTCTGGGCCATCAGCAGCAGCAGAATTGTATTCCACCACAATCTGTAACCTCGTGGCCTGGCATATCCCTCACTCTACCATTACCATCAAGCCAGGGGACCAACCCTGGTTCAATAAGGAGTGTAGAAGAGCATGCCAGCAGCAGCACCAGGCGTACCTAAAAATGTGATGCCAACCTGGGGAAACTGCAACACAGGACTACATGCATGCTAAAAAGCAGAAGCAGCATGCTATAGGCAGGGCTAAGCGATCCCACAATCAATGGATCAGATCAAAGCTCTGCAGTCCTGCCACATCCAGTTGTGAATGGTGGTGGACAATTAAACAACTAACGGGAGAAGGCTCCATGAATATCCCCATCCTCAATGATGGTGGAGCCTAGCACGTGAGTGCAAAAGACAAAGCTGAAGCGTTTGCAACCATCTTCAGCCAGAAGTGCCGAGTGGATGATCCATATCGGCCTCCTCCTGAGGTCCCCACCAGCACAGAAGCCAGTCTTCAGCCAATTTGATTCACTCCACATATCAAGAAACGGCTGAGCGCACTGGATACAGCAAAGGCTATGGGCCCCGACAACAACCCGGCTGTCGTGCTGAAGACTTGTGCTCCAGAACTAGCCGAGCCTCTAGCCAAGCTGTTCCAGTACAGCTATAACACCGGCATCTATCTGACAATGTGGAAAACTGCCCAGGTATGTCTTGTCCACAAAAAGCAGGACAAATCCAATCCCGTCAATTACAGCCCCATCAGTCTACTCTCAATCATCAGCAAAGTGTCGTCAACAGTGTTATCAAGCAGCACTTACTCACCAATAACCTGCTCACTGATGCCCAGTTTGGGTTCCGCCAGGACCACTCGGCTCCAGACCTCATTACAGCCTTGGTCCAAACATGGAAAAAAAAGCTGAATTCCAGAGGTGAGGTGAGAGTGACTGCCCTTGACATCAAGGCAGCATTTGACCGAGTGTGGTATCAAGGAGCCCTAGTAAAACTGAAGTCAATGGGAATCAGGGGGAAAACTCTCCACTGGTTGGAGTCATACCTAGCAGAAAGGAAGATGGTTGTGGTGGTTGGAGGTCAATCATCACAACCTCAGGACATCGCTGCAGGAACTCCTCAGGGCAGTGTCCTAGGTTCAACCATCTTCAGCTGCTTCATCAATGACCTTCCCTCCATCATAAGGTCAGAAGTGGGGATGTTCACTGATGACTGCAGTGTTCAGTGCCATTCACCACTCCTCAGATAATGAAGCAGTCTATGCCCGCATGCAGCAAGACCTGGACGACATTCAGGCTTGGGCTGATAAGTTGCAGGTAACATTCACGCCACACAAGTGGCAGGCAATGACTATCTCCAACAAGCGAAAGTCTAACCACCACCCCTTGACATTCAACGGTATTACCATCGCCGAATCCCCCACCATCACGGCACGGCACGGTGGCATAGTGGTTAGCACTGGTGCCTCACAGCGCCAGGGACCCGGGTTCGAATCCGGCCTCGGGTGACTGTCTGTGTGGAGTTTGCACATTCTCCCCGTGTCTGCGTGGGTTTCCTCCGGGTGCTCCGGTTTCCTCCCACAGTCCAAAAATGTGCGGGTTAGGTTGATTTGGCTATGATAAATTGACCCTTAGTGTTAGGGGGGGATTAAATATGTGGGGTTACGGGGATAGGATGGGATATGTTAGGGGGAATTAAATACGTGGGGTTACGGGGATAGGGTGGGATATGTGTCGGTGCAGGCTCGATGGGGATTCTGTGTGGGAAAGCAGGGACAGGGTACTGGATTTGGATGATCAGCCATGATCGTATTGAATGGTGGAGCAGGCTCGACGGGCCGAATGGCCTACTCCTGCTCCTAGTTTCTATCAATATCCTGGGGGTCACCATTAGCCAGAAACTTAACTGGACCAGCCACATAAATACTGTGGCAACAAGAGTAGGTCAGAGGCTGGGTATTCTGTGGCGAGTGTCTCACCTACTGACTCCCCAAAGCCTTTCCACCATCTACAAGGCACAAGTCAGGAGTGTGATGGAATACTCTCCACTTGCCTGGATGAGTGCAGCTCCAACAACACTCAAGAAGCTCGACACCATCTAAGACAAAGCAGCCCGCTTGATTGGCACCCCATCCACCACCTTAAACATTCAATCCCTTCACCACCGGCGTACCATGGCTGCAGTGTGTACTATCTACAAGATGCACTGCAGCAACTCGCCAAGGCTTCTTCGGCAGCACCTCCCAAACCCGCAACCTCTACCACCTAGAAGGACAAGGGCAGCAGGGGCATGGGAATACCACCACCACCTGGTACCTATATACCCCAAACAGCACCGATGCTCTGGTACTGCACCCCATAAAAAAGATAGCCTCTGATAATTGTGCACTAATGCCTGTGGAGTCTGGTGTGGGAGTGAAGTGTCAACCTTGGCTCAGTGGTAGCATTCTTGCCTCTGAGTCAGAAGATTATGGGTTCATAATCCCACTCCAGTGCTAAACTGGTGGAATTGCCAAAAAATTGCATGAACAATGTTACATCTTCACGTGGCCTTATTTAAGTGCATCCACAAACTGAAAGCATTTCCTTGGGCCATTGCGATAACAAAGTTGGACAGGTGGAAAAAAAGGACAGAGATCCAGCCTACCAGATCTCCATCTCATTTTCTGATGCAACTTGTGCCCAAAAATCAAACGTTACCGATTGAACAATCTATCTTCTAGTATTTGACATGGTGATGATGTGGGATTATACCATATGCAACAGAGGGTCATCTTGTATCTATACTGTATGTAACATGTGACAATGTATTTGGTATTGCACTGTAGCCCATATGACATGGGGATGCTGTGCATTTGAACTCATGTAACATGTAATTCTTGTGACTGTACCCTGCTTGATAGAGTGATGTGTTAACTAAAGGAATATTTAGTTTACAAGTATGATTTTAAGCAGAACTTTTTTCTCCTTGTATTTCAGCAACTTTTCACTGAAGTTTAGTAACTTGTGCCTTACTTGCCAGCATACAATCTTTCTTAATGATCGGAGTGACAACATCAGAGTTCTTGGGAAAAGTTTGTTTGGTAATTAATGTGGTACATTTATAAATTCAGACTAATCAGCATAATGCATTACTGTCATTTCAAACAGGGCACTAATCAGGGAATCCACATTACTGTATCAATAGGACATAGCTGTTTGGCTTTTAGGAAAAGTCAGTGTTCTAATTTACATCATTTCTATATGGAAATTAGAGCTAATTATCATAATGTGTTCAGTGCCAACACTTAATTGCATAACTAGAATACTGTTCATGTCTGTAAAGGTAGGATTGATTAGTTAGTAATGACTGAATATTACACAGGAGGATAAAGGGAAAATTTAAGGTTACATATCAGTGCTCAAGTTTATTACACTGGTCAGGGTGAATTCTGCTGTCCAGAGATTTGTAATGGGAACCTGCCTACTTCAGTTGATAGTATTTGACATCAAGGAAGAATTTGAAGAGATAAAGAACCAGCAGGCCATTTTTGGCATCTCTTACATCTTCAAAGATAATTTTCCAGTGGAGTCTGCATAAAGAAGTCTTCATGTTTCTGCTTTCATGACCTGTACAGCATTGTGATCATAGGATTCTGAATGTTAAAAGATGGCTTAGTGAGTTCATCACAACCTTAAATATAAAGGGCAACCAAATTATTTTATGCATAGAAGGCCAGAGAAGAGCCTCACCTCCAATCCATCTGATCAGCCACCTCAAGTTTCAGGTGAAGTGAGCCAGGGGACTCTGGGACCTGCTTAATACCTGGGTAAACTGATGAAGGCTGTCAAGTCCTCCGAGGTGAATAAAACTCCTGGAATTTTCGGCCTCCTACTGCTTATGCTGCATTTAAGCCTGTGGGGCAACACCTGCTGTGAGTGTGTGTGTCTGGAACCATGTTAGAATCCATTAAGACATATTACCTGATGCATGAACCGTTCCCACCTTCTACTCTCTGCCAACTGAACTCTGATTGTCAGCCAGCCCTCTGCCTGACCCACCTCTAGCTTGTTCCTAGCCATCAGGTACATACACTAAATCAAAAAGTTAGCATGCAGGTGCAGCAGGTGATCAAGAAGGCCAACGGAATGTTGGCTTTTATTGCTAGGGGGATAGATTATAAAAACAGGGAGGTATTGCTGCAGTTATATAAGGTATTGGTGAGACCGCACCTGGAATACTGCATACAGTTTTGGTGTCCATACTTAAGAAAAGACATACTTGCTCTCGAGGCAGTACAAAGAAGGTTCACTCGGTTAATCCCGGGGATGAGGGGGTGAACATATGAGGAGAGGTTGAGTAGATTGGGACTCTACTCATTGGAGTTCAGAAGAATGAGAGGCGATCTTATTGAAACATATAAGATTGTGAAGGGGCTTGATCGGGTGGATGCGGTAAGGATGTTCCCAAGGATGGGTGAAACTAGAACTAGGGGGCATAATCTCAGAATAAGGGGCTGCTCTTTCAAAACTGAGATGAGGAGAAACTTCTTCACTCAGAGGGTAGTAGGTCTGTGGAATTTGCTGCCCCAGTAAGCTGTGGAAGCTACATAATTAAATAAATTTAAAACAGAAATAGACAGTTTCCTAGAAGTAAAGGGAATTAGGGGTTACGGGGAGCGGGCAGGAAATTGTACATGAGGCCGAGTTCGGATCGGTCAAGGCCCTGTGGGTGGCGGAGCGGGCCCAGGGACTGAGTGGCCGGGTCCTGCTCCTACTTCTTGTGTTCTTTAGATTTGAGGTTAGGATCAGATCAGCCATGATCTTATTGAATGGCGGAGCAGGCTCGAGGGGCCGATTGGCCTACTCCTGCTCCTATTTATTATGTTCTTATGTTCTCCCCCATGATATCCTACGCCATCAGCACAAATATCAGCCAGAAATCAGTTTTAAGCACAAAACCATATTACTGTATTTGATGACTGCATCTCCTTCTCTTGCTCTATCATGCACTGTTGCTCCTACTCTCTTTGTTACACCCACTCTCTTTAGTTGCTCCAGCTCTTTCTCTTAGTCCTCCTGTGTCCATCTTTGCTGCTCCCATTTGCTTTCTCTGTTGTTCCAACTCTTCTTTCCTCATACTCTGTTGCTCCCACTTTCTCTCTGCTGTTGGCACACTCTTTCTTGCTCCCACTCATACTCTCTCATTTACAATCTCTTTCCCTAATGTTCCCAATCTGTTTCTCCCACTCTCGTTCCCATACTGCTTCTCCCTTTCTTTTGCTCACTTTGTTGCTTCCTTACTCTTACTCCCACTCTTTTCTTTTCACTTTCTCTCAGCTGCTCCCTCTCTTCCATCTGTTTCTCCCATTCATTCTCTCTGTTGCACCAGCTCTCCATATTGCTCGTTTTCTCTGTTGCATCCTTGCTACTTTTTTTCTCTTTTGTGCCCACGCTTGCTCCGGCTCCCACTCTCTTTCCTGTTCTCTCTTGCTTCCATTTTTTCTCTCGCTCTCTATCTCGCTTCCACTCCCAATTTGGCACATTGGATCCAAAATTGGCTTAGTGGCAGGTGATGGTCGAAGGTTGTTTTTGTGACTGGAAGCCTGTGTCCAGTGGTGTACCGTAGGGATCGGTGCTGGGTCCTTTGCTGTTTGTAGTGTACATTAATGATTTAGATATGAATGTAGGAGGTATGATCAGTAAGTTCGCAGATGACACGAAAATTGGTGGAGTGGTAAATAGCGAGGAGGGAAGCCTGAGGCTACAGGATGTTATCGATGGGTTGGTCAGATGGGCAGAACAGCGGCAAATGGAATTTAACCCTGAAAAGTGTGAGGTGATGCATTTTGGGAGGATTAACAAGGCAAGGGAATACACAATGAATGGTAGGACCCTAGGAAGGACAGAGGATCAGAGGGACCTTGGTGTGCATGTACATAGATCCCTGAAGGCAGGAGGACAGGTAGATAAGGTGGTTAAAAAGGCATATGGGATACTTGCCTTCATTAGCTGAGGCATAGAATATAAGAGCAGGGAGGTTATGATGGAGCTGTACAAAACGCTAGTTAGGCCACAGCTGGAATACTGCGTGCAGTTCTGGTCACCACACTATAGGAAGGATGTGATTGCATTGGAGAGGGTGCAGAGGAGATTCACCAGGATGTTACCTGGGCTGGAGCGCTTCAGCTATGGAGAGAGACTGGACAGGCTGGGGTTGTTTTCCTTGGAGCAGAGAAGGCTGAGGGGGGAACCTGATTGAGGTGTACAAAATTATGAGGGGCATAGATAGGGTAGATAGAAAGGAAATTTTCCCCTTAGTAGAGGGGTCCATAACCAGGGGGCATAGTTTCAAGGTAAGGGGCAGGAGGCTTAGAGGGGATTTGAGGAAAAACTTTTTCACCCAGAGGGTGGTTGGAATCTGGAACTCACTGCCTGAAAGGGTGGTAGAGGCAGGAACCCTCACAACATTCAAGAAGCATTTAGATGAGCACTTGAAACGCCATAGCATACAAGGCTACGGACCAAGTGCTGGAAAATGGGATTAGAATAGACAGGGCTTGATGGCCGGCGCGGACACGATGGGCCGAAGGCCTCTTTCTGTGCTGTATAACTCTATGACTCTATGACACTCACTCCCACCGACTCCCCATCTTTCACTCTGTTGCTCCCACAGAAGCAAGGAAAGGGGGAGGGGAGGAAAGAACAAAAGGAAAGGTCTGTGCTAGGGTGGAAGGCAGTAGAGATTAAATGACAAAAGGTATGATTGTTCAAAGCAAAAGGAGATGGTAATGGAACAAGTAAAGAAACAAAAGATGAGTCTAGAAGAGATGTAAATGGAAATGGCAGAATCATCAACAGCTGCCATCTGAAAAAATGGGAGCAGAGGTTATGATCTGAAATTGTTGAACTTGATGTTGAGTCCAGAAGGCTTTAAAGTGCCTAATCAAAAGATGAGGTGCTGTTCCTGAAGCTTACATTGAGCTCCATTGGAACAGTGTAAGAGGCAGAGGACAGAGATCAGAGTGGGAGTAGAGCGGATAATTAAAGTAACAGGCGACCGGAAGCTCGGGGTCACACTTGCAGAATGAACAGAGGTGTTCCGCAAAGCGGTCACCCAATCTGCGTTAGGTCTCCCCAATGTAGAGGAGACCTCATTGTGAGCAGCGAATACAGTATACTAAATTGCAAGTACAACAAGTAAATTGCTGTTTCACCTGGAAGGAGTGTTTGGGGCCCTGGACGGTGGGAAGGGAGGAGGTAAAAGGGCAGGTGTTGCATCTCCTGCGCTTGCATGGGAAGATGCCATGGGAAAGGAATAGGGTGTTGGGGGTGATTGAGGAGTGGACCAGGGTGTCGCGGAGGGAACGGTCCCTTCGGAATACTGAAAGGGGAGGTGAGAGAAAGATGTGCTTGGTGGTGGGATCTCACTGGAGGTGGCAGAAATGGTGGAGGATGATCCATTGAATGTGGAGGTTGGTGGGGTGAAAGGTGAGGACAAGGGGAACCCTATCATGGTTCTGGGAGAGAGGGGAAGGGGTGAGAGCAGAAGTGCGGAAAATGGAATGGACACAGTCGAAGGCCATGTCAACCACGTAAGGGTGCCGTGTTTGCGACCGGTGCAGCGCAAATTAAAGGGCAGGTGCCGGGCGGCCATTTTTTTTGGGCCGCCTGCCAGCATCTGCCCCTTGCACCTCCTCCTGCGGGGTGCTGGCCGTGATCGGTCAGCCCGGCACTCCTCTCGAGTGCCGGGCTCTTCTGCCGACACCCCACTCCGCTAGGCCCCGTGCCGCGATATTGAATGGGAGCGGCCCAAGAGGGAGGGGGAACACTTCTGGTAGCGCCCCACCTCCTGCTTGGGGCGCTACCATTCGATTTCTGGCGCAGGATGCTAACAGTTCAGGGCGATAAAAGTAACGCCCCGACTAAGTTAGCGCCCCAAAGGGGGAGCGACCCAATTTTTCCCCCTTAATTAAAGACATGTCATTTCATCTGCTTTCTTTCTCTCCCCGCTCACTCTTTTACTCTCCCGCTCTCCCACCCTTTCTATTCCCCTCTCCCTCCCCTCTCTATTCCCCCTCACCCCTCCTTTTTATTTACCCCCTCCGACTCCCCCCACTTTTTATTTCTCCCCCTCCTTTTTATTCCCCCTCCTTTATATTCCCCCCTCCCTTCCCTTCTCCCCTCCATTCCCTCCCCCTCCTTTCTATTTCCCTCCCCTCCATTCC